>OZ020482.1:41439064-42639064 GCA_963971345.1 Andrena flavipes
GAAAGCTCGAGAGTTTCCTCTTCGTTCGCGCGATGAAAGTAAGCGGCAATTTATCGTGCCAGCCACTTTATCGACCTTCAATCTTACATATCGGTCGCTTCGCCTTGGCGAAGAGCCTCATTTCGCGGGGGGAATTATCCGCAAGAAAATGGCCCCCGATACTCGCGCGAGCGTACCGCCCGTTTAGCCGTGTTTACTTATGATCGGCGAGGCATGCGGGCGAACCAGGCGAGAAAGTATTACACGTCGACGGAGAGCTAGTGACTCACTGGGCCGAGGTATTCGCACGCGAGAAGATATATCTGCGTTACCATAGAAAAATACATGACGTCACGGCGATTCGCTCGAAGAGGCCATCATCGGCGAGCGTGATCGCGTATTCCCCGGAGAGGGAACACGCTCGTTTTCGTGAACCCTCGGCGCTTATCGAGCGCGTTGCCCCAGAGGCAGGGCGAAGGGGTCGGACGAGAGCAGGAGATTCGCGACGGGCGCGTAGCCAGGCGGACGCGTCGGTTCTCCAAGCGGCCAGAGGGTAGGGCAGACGGAAGAAAAGGATCGCGACGCGGCCTCATGGTATTATCGACGGAAGCGGCCGGCGGCGGGTAGGTGGCTTCGACCGGTTCACCTGGCATCTCGAGATTTTCCATCGCACCCCAGGTCGCCCCCTCGGCTCGTTTTCCGGCCACTTCGGCCGCTTATTACCAGCGGCCTAAGGGATGGTATCTTTGGTACACGGCGCGCTCTAGGTGGTTCACCCCTCTCTCTTAAGGGGCAACCACCCCACTCACGTGCTTCTTCCTATCTTCGTCTCGCTTTAACACCGGCTGACAGTGAGGCACAAGCGAGAGGGGCCGGGGGGGGGGGGGGGGAGAAGGGGAGACACCCTTCATCCTTGAGGCGGGGTCCCGGCCACCCCGCTGCTAGGTTCGCTAGGATCAATACTCGCCATCCGAACCGAAGTCCAAGCCACCCTCTCTTTGCCTGCGCTGCCTACCTCTGCCTGGCCTGCCTGGCTCCGGTTGCATGCCTGCCCAAAACCTGCCAGGTCCGGACTGTCCGAGTCTCCGGAGAATTCGAGTGGCTTCCCGAATCCGTCAGGGCGGATGCCTTCGTGTCGCCGTGCAGGCGGCCGGCTCTCGCGATCGCCCGTCGTGACTTCCACCTCACGCGATCAATAGAATGGATCGCGGCACGGCAGATACGCGGATGAAGGCGCGGGGAATGAGAAAGACTTCGGGGGAAGTTTTTAGCGACGATGAAACTGAGGATGTTCGGCGTTCAGTTCAAACATGGCGGTGGTTGGAATTGTCGGGGGGAGATCGTTGAAGTCTTCTGGTACGGTAGCGTTGGAAGAGCGGCAAAGGGAGTCGACGGCATTTGAGCATTGAATGCTCTTCGTGGATCATTAATTTCGGTTATAATCCACGTCGAAGAAGTATTGATTGAATATCTCTGATACACTTACTAATCTTCCTTTCTGTCATTTTTCATTTCATCGAATCAAGCGGACCCATCGTAATCTCCAATTAAACTCGACCAGCTGTTGCTCCAACTGGTCACTTAGGCTCGTCACGGTGTAACTTGGCGGGAACTCTTGCTTCACTTTACTGTTTAAAAAGGCTGAGCTATTGGGAATCAACGTCCCTCGCTGTAGCTGGCTTTCGATTCCAGGAGCATCTTGCGTTTACGCCGAGTAACAACTGCCCGTGCATCGTTGTGTGGTTACGCTGTTAGTAATGTATAAAGTATGGCCAGCCGAACGGTTTGTACGAAGTTATGTTTAATTCATCTTTGCTTTATCCCCGTTACCAGGTACAAAGCCGGTGCTTCCAGCGCGTCAGGAGAGTCGCTTTCGGAACTAGAGAGGCGTGCACCAAAACGTTGTTTCGAACGTTCGCGGACAATAGTTTAAAAGCTTCTCGACCCTAAATTTGGGACCGCAGTGATTTAGGAGGATTGGGATTTCTTTGGCACGTTTAAATCTTTCCGGGGGTTTCTTAAGAACCAGCATTGTGACCAAGCGGAATCGAATAATTGGGAGATTTTGGAAAAAAGAATATTCTTATACAATACAACGTGCTTGTAGAAAAATGTACCATTGCCATTGTCCATCGTATTTTATTGAAATTAAAATATTGAGGGACTTTTTCAAGTTATAATTTCGTAATGTAAAAATGTAATTGAGAGGAAAACTGATTTCTATGCTTAGCATACCGATCCATAAATCGGGAGCAACCTTTCCCCCCGTGTATATTTCCAAAACCTGTCGCGTTGCATTCAGGGATCTCCGTGCATTCTAATTAATTCTTTGCATCTATTGGAACAGGCCACCACTGAACCAGCTTCTGCATTCAAGTCTGTTGAGCATCCGAACGTACAAACTCGTAACCATCGTTATAACCAACCAAAATGGCGGTATTCAATTTATATTACACTAAATATATATATTCTGTTATTCGTATCAATTATTCAAAATCCACTGCTCAATGCCTAGTATTTCAATTTCGTCATGAATAATCAGAAAATTGAAATTTAGGGCATACCTTGCATAAATCGGGATCAACGATTATTCTTGAATATTCCTTAACAAAAAAATGCAAAAATGCGAAAGAAACCAAAGAAACATCCCCTCCCCTCAGTGTCGCACCCAAAAGATGCCCCTCTAAAAAAGATCCAAGAGTTATGTAAAAAGAAAATAAACTGGATATTCTTTGAATAAGTTTTTAAAAATATTTTTCTCCATTCCACTCCCCCCTCTCCTCCAAAGATTAAATCCTGAGCGCACCACTGCGCATTTGTCGCGCTATAAAGGAAATCTACCTGTTAAAGACCGAAACACACAGAATACGGCTACTCCAAGTTTCGAAACGTAGACCAACGAATTGGAAGGATCGTCGTGTTTCGACCGCGACCTCTGGATCCCCCAAGAGCCGCCGTGCGATCCCATTTGCCTCACCCTCGACGCGAGAAAGGGTTGAAAGGAAGGTTCCTCGCTCGGACAGGACGGAACCGGTGGAGTCTCGCGGCGCGTCGAGGAACCTGCTCTTTCTTCCTCTCGTTATTGCTACAAGCGCGACAGCGCGAGAGGGGTTAGAGCCCGTTTGGAGGGCGGATTCGCGAGGGGGATCTTCAGGAGGGGGATGACCGCGCGGCGCGGCGAGGCACACAGGGGCTGGAAAGCACGCCTGAGGGTGGCGGTATTGCACGATGGGAACGGATGGTAGCCGGCCGGGCTTGGATCACCGGGTGACGTCATTCCTGCGTTACCAGGATACCAAAGATCAAAGACCAATGAAAACGTCACCTTCCCGCGGTGAGGTGCATCCGAGAGGTCGCAGTCGACCTAACAATAGATATATTTCTCTTCCACTCCCCTCCGCCTCTCTTTCGGACCCGTCGACGGTGACTGTTGTGCTTATGGTAATAAACGGCCCCCTCCCCCCCCCCCACCCCTCTGCCTTCGCTCTTGATCTCTATCTGACTGTAACTGGCCGGAGGAGCCTCGCCGCGAGAGGATAATGTCGCCGCGATCGCGCCGCTCCGATCGCTGATATTTTATTTATACCTGTTGCCCAGATATCGAAAAGAGCAAGGATACCGGGAAGGAGGACGAGCCTCTGGAACGAGTAATCTATGATAATTATTCCAGCGACAGTTTACTCCGCTTTATTGGACGACGCGTTTAACCTTCGACCCCAGGAACAGCTGAGACGCGATCTTCTGGGTTACGTATGTCCTCGCGGGGACATGGGAACATTGCCCACCAACGATTTATCTTTGGGGAGCCAAGACGCTGCAACGGTATCTTAAACGAGAACCTGGTGTAATCGGCAGAAATCGAGGCTCGTTTTGGGGATTTTTTTTTGTAAAAATATTTTATAAGGATATTTTTAAAACTTTCTGGCCGCATTATTATGATTCCCAAGAAGCGTTTAAGAAGTTTTTCAATTCGCATTCACAAATGCGAAATTAAGATAATTGGGAGTAGTAATATTATTCCGAAATTGAGGTACATCTATAGCGTAATTTTATTGAAGGGGGAAGACACTGTGAAAATTTTTATTTTCCGATTTTTCTTTTTATGGATTTTCGTAATATTTGAGGTCTCAAAAATTAGATCCTCGGAGTCGAGTGCACGCGTAGATAACTTGGTGTCAGAGATGGGCAAAAATTATTTGAAACAAAAATTTGTGTACGAAATAAAACTATTCGTAATAAAACTATCATCAGTCAAGCGTACAAGTGCATATTGATTTTTTACTTTTTCTTTCAAAGTCCGTCATATTTTCAAAAATTAATATTCTTTTAAATCTGTACGCTTAACTGAAGTTATTGTAATATATTTTAAGAAAACGTTCGAATTTTTCAATTCAGAGCAAACATTGGAAAGTTACACGACCGCCAGTTTTGTAATTTTTTATGCAGAGCCATACTACCCAAAAAAATTCAATCTAGAAGCATAAAATATTAGTTAAATATATACATTTTCAGTTGGTAACAAAGATTTTTCGTAGAAAGTTACATTTTATTATAAAAGAATGCCTTGAAAATAGCCTTTATTTTCGACCGACACAGTAGCTTCCCCCTTAAAACACAAAATGCCATTTAGAATAATTACCGCGTTATTTTTATATAGAAAAATGTTTGTTTACTTCTTGGAACACATAATATATCCTGAGAGTTTTAAAAACATTGCATGTACAGTTTCCATACAAAAAATTCCTCAACAAGAATCTTAATTACTACCGATTAGGTACAGTTCGCCCCTTAAGTCGATCCACTTCTTGCATTTGTTAATAAAAATTCTTCTGGTTTGTCGATACATTACTGCTCCTACTAGGAGGGACTGACGCGAGTTTCTTATAACTGCAATTAATCTTCAGGGGATATATCAGGCGCGAAAATTACTTTTACTGGGTAGAAAGTCTGTGAAGTGACGTTTCAAGGAAATAACTGTACAACAAATGAAAAACTGAAAGCCGAGGTTTTAATTACCATGGATTATTGGAGGTCCCTAATACCGCGATACGCTAATCCTACACTTCGAAATAATACAATGCTGACTCCGTCCAAGTAATCCCGAATACTACTTAGCGGTCAACAAGCGTCATTCTAGTTACCTGCGTTCCTCTACGTCGAAGAGCCTTTACAGAGCTGCAATAAAACTATTTTCCGACCTTGGTCCCTAAAACGGCCCCTTTCAATCGAGGGAAATAACGCTCCGTCCCAAACAGCTCCACTAAATAGCCCACTGCTTCTCCGCGATTTTCGGTTTAATAAATTTATTTCCGTCGAACAGGTCGGTTGGCAGTGCCTCGCGCTTCCGTTACTCTTAAATCAATCCGAAAATTCGACAACTTCCACGAAGCCGAGCAGATTTGGATCGATAGAAGCGGATGCCGAGGGATCCAAGAATTTCGCGGCCTACGCGGGCTGATTTCAACCTTTCCACGGCTGTGCGGGTCGAAATCGGGGTCAGCTGGGCGGGGTGGACATTCGATCCTTCTCCAATTTCGATCCAATCACGAGGATCGGCATGGCAGGAGTCGCGCTTCAATTGTAAATGAGAGAACGGTACCGTTCAAGGTCCCGGGCTTTCTTCGAGGTAGCAATAAATTACGAGCCTCGGAGAATCGCTTTGGATATGACGTTGAAAATCATGGGTGGGTCCCATCGCGGTCGGAAAATTCAGCGTGGAATGCCCGGCAGGCGTTCGGACTGATTAAAAGGGAAGAAAATTACAGAGGGAATATTTCTTCAGGAGAAATGCCGGGAACGCGTTACATTCAGAATATCTAGGGCCTCCTAAGCTGCGGGCTTTGAAATCCTTTCGAGCTGACCGCGGGGACCGTCTTATCCCTCCAAGACAAAGCATTTCCATGGCCTCAGGTACCAAGCCTTCAAGGCCGTCCGGGGAACCGCCTGAATCGGCGAACTTCGGATTCTGATACCTAGGAAGTTCCAGGAAACGGCCGTTATACAGTCGAAGGAGGGACCTCGAGGAGGCTAGAGGTACGTTAACCCAAGTGAAAGAGAGACTCCCTCACGGGTAAGTGCGGATTGCTCTCGACCATCGAGCTGGTACCACGCACGCACGCTCCAAGGATCTCGAAGAAGGGCTGACACGCACCAACTAACGCGTATGCTTCCGAGGAAATATTCAGGGAGAAAAACTCTCGTGATCGTGGAAGGGTCTATTGAACGCCTTCGACCATTCGCTTTATTTTTCATGGAAAATATGAATCTTTCGTCTCGATTTCTTCTTTCTTCGTAGATTTTATCGTTAAAATACATGTCCCCATTGGTTATAATGTTGGAGACACTTTTATTTTTATACCAAGTGCGGCGAAGTAATAAATTTATCGGGTAAAATGGGTAGAAAGTGATGTTGATGTTTTATACGGTAATTTATTCCTACTCTGTCCTAATATTAATTTGAGCAATAACATATAAGCACTTTTTGTCGTTATTTAGTATTCTATTAGTGAAAAACGATAAGTATAACCTACTCAGGAATTTATTTTCGATATATAGTACTTTTAAATTTATAACGATCGTCAACGAAAATGAAGTATAAGTTTGATTGTAGGTATTGATCTGTAATAACTCTGTAGCAAAAATTGATGTTATATCTATTTGAAAGTCGATTTGAAAATCGAAAGCATCAATGTTGTTGATAATTTGCATCTATTTGAATTTTTTTGTTTATCAATAAGAAATTTGGTTATCAATAACTTTTCTTTTGGTTATCAATAACTTTTCTTTTGGTTATCAATAACTTTTCTTCTAACGATTATTCATTTATTTGATGAAAATACCTACGCATAATAAATTAAAGTACGTCGAAGTACAAATAATCGGCATACAATGCGGATTTATTTTTTGGGAAAGCTACATAGCAGCGTGATAAAAAATATTTTGAATTGGAACGATGCGGTTTTGCCACGAAACACTCGAGGAAAGTGACGCTGCAGGCAGAAAGTAGTTTGACAGATCGAAGCAGTAGGCAAAATAATTTTCACAATAAGGATTCCGACTGGGCAACTGTCCCTGCAGTCAGGAAGAACGAAACATCCCGAAGCATTCTTTGGTATTCGAAATGGCAAGAATGTCCCTTTTCCTTTCGCACGCGTCTACGAAAATCCCCATCCAATAGGCTACAAAGAGACCACGTTCACCCTACACGTCACCGGGATGTACAGGGTGAGTCATAAGAAATGGAATACCTGGATAACTCTGCGGGATTCCAAGATACAAAAAAATGTACGACGTAAAAACTTGGATGGCTTTGATAAACGAATGTGATGCACATAACGTTTTTCACCTTGGACCATTCCTTTCTGTACAATTGAAACGCCCGTTTCAAATTGTTTTTAGGGACTACCCTAGTAGCATAAAATATTGAATGTTCATTCAATATTAAAAATAGATTCAATCTCTTTTTAATATTTAAATATACATACAATATTTATTCTAAACATGTGTAACATTTGGATTCAATATTTTGTGCTACCCTAACACCTCAGTAAAAAAAGAAAATTGTGTTTGTAGCGTTCGTGAATTGGGAAAAGTTATGCAGAAAGCTACCAACACTCAACGATCTGAATTTGAGTATTACTTTTTAACGATTTTAATTATTAAAGAAAAGTAGCTTCATTTCTATTGGGCATATTTAATTCTCCCTCATTATTTGATAATATTTTTAAAAGGTTATTTAATATTATTTTAAATTTCGTGTAGTTTTTGTTTTGTAAGCCTGAAATGGAACTTCAACTTGTTAGCGTTAATAATGGTATAATCTAAGAGTTGTTCTATTTGCTGGTATTTTTTTTTGTTGCAAACTAAATATCACAAAATATATATGACCTTGTGTTTAATTTTCTGTCACTTCGAGGGTTGGTAGGTACCATTTTGCGTAACTGTGGCGCAACAGAAATCATCTAAATCTTCCAGCAGCTTTCTCGCGTCTACCAAAACCGACAGCGACGCCCTGGTGCTTCGTTTGCCGTGGTCCCACCGTGCATACCTGCCACCCAGAGCAGGCAAGCTGTAGGCGTAGCCACGGCCAGAAGGGCGCTCCAGGGCGACGACGCTTTTCCAGAGAGTCGCCTCTGCGGTGGAACGCGGACGGACGAATTCGTGCGCGAAGGGACCGAGGCGCACACGGTCACCAAAAATACCGTCGAAGGATATACGCAATACCCGTGAGCGCTCGGCGGGCGACGCGCGCGCGTACGCCTACGTCGGCGGTGGTTACGTGCCACACGGAGAGGCTGGCACACGTGTGTACACCGATAAGGAAGCGGTGCCGTGTCGACGCAGTCGCAAGGATCCGTCAGCCGACATCTGGCCGCGCGGTCCTTCGCCCGAGGGACCGAGGGACAAAGAAGACCTTCCCCTTTTCTTAGGGGGGCCTTGGGCTGGATTATATCGTAGGTTCTCGCTCCGCTCGCTCGCACGCACGCACGCACGCAGCTCGCATGCACTCACACGAATAGCCCCGCGTATCTGGTACCGGGGCAGCCCAGAGTGGTTGCTCGACACGCTGGTCTGCGGGCACACGTAACGACCCCACCGGTACCGTTTCTATGGTACCGTTCGCAGGGATTAACGCCCCTCCCGCTCTGGCAGACCGCTCCACTTTCATCCGGGCCGCGGGGTGAGACCAGCCTTGGCCTGGGACCAGACTTCGCTGCGCGCCTCTTCCCGACGACGGATAAGCGAACGACCGCTTTAAATAATTAATGCAATTAGGACGGCCGATAATTATGCCACTTTTCGCCGGTAGCCTATGGGCCACTACGACCGGAGATGGTTGTTTGGTATCGCCGCGCAAGCTCTCAGCCGCTGGGGAATTAAAGGAACCTACCGGTGCGATAGGTTTAACCCTCTTGGTGTTTGGCATGCGCCAGGCATGGGCTAGACGAAACACCAGCGACCGTTTGCTACGCTGCAAGCTGGGCAAATTTAGCTTGAAATTGGAGATAAGGAATGATGATTTGAAATAATATTTGAGCGTTAAGTTTGTGATTATAATAGGCTGGGGTTTGATGAAATAATAGTAAACAGAAATTTCGAATATTGAAACGTAGATCGTAATTGCGAAATGAGAGATATTGAGAGAATAGAGTGTGTTGAAAGAAATAGGTAAATGTATCTACATCCTCTGCGTAATGTGTTCAAAGTAATATCATTTACTAATTAGAATCGCTATAGGCAATTAATTCAGAGACCACATTACTGCACTGATAAAATTCCAATGACTGTATAATCTCTCATAGCCTATAATCTTGCGAATCCAAATTCGTGTTGTGAATGTTCAACTACTTTATATCACGAATGGCAGGCTGCCTCGCTACTCGCGAACGAAGACTGCTCTTACGCCCCTCAATGGCGGTCGGAAACGTCCACGAGTGTATGGAGCCTGTTGTGCAAACTGAATTCGTCTGCTGGGTGAGTGGGAAGCTTCCAGGAAGCTCCCGATCGTGACTCAAAATAAACTTAGAGTAAGAATTATGAAAACATACAATTTCACCCCTTTCGTGGGTATAGTTAAATTAGGACACGTTTGTGTTGAACAATGAAGGTATGCGAGGAATAGAGGGAAGCAATTACTATTCGGAATTACAAACCAAACAGAATACTTAATTTTCAGAAAAGATCAAAATATGTTTTTAGGAAGTTTTAACTTTCACGGAGGATCGATGATTTGATTTACTGAAAATACTTTATTTAATTTAATTATTAGCCGGGTGGTTGAATTTATAAAAAATTTATGAGTTGTATATTAAAATTTCTCCTATAATTGAAATATTTCAAAATTGTAATCATCGTTTCTTTTGTATTTATTTCACTGATACGAGCCGAAGAAAATGTAAATCCTTCTACTACCCTTACCAAAAAAATATCATCGATAACGCTATCGTACCAGCAGTAAATAAATGTATTAAATCGAGATTATCATGCCTGGTGTCATAACCTTCATATTAGTCTCTTATGGATAACTGTGGACATAAAATACCCGCCACGCTATAGAAGATTCGAGGAAATGCGCGAAGACATTCCTGTGCGATCTTTCTTACGAGAAATGCTACCAAAGGTGAAACACTTTAAGAGAAACAACACCCTATTATACGTGAAGCAATCGAGGAGACTCCAAGGTTGCTCTACGTTTCCCGGAAGCAGAAATACACTGACATTACCTGCTTAATTATTCAAAGGTACTAATATTCCAACTTTGATTAATTGCATAGCATTATTGCATATAGCATCTGAAGAAGGTGTCCGCTCGATAAGCGAAACACGAAGAGGCGGTTTAAGCTCGAGCGCGAGATTTCCGAGTAACCAATCAATTCGCAGAAGCGCAATTCCGAGCGTGAGAGGTTAACGACCAAACTCGATTGTCGCTCTTTTCGTACTTCCTGTAGCAGCACTACATATATCGAAATGCTCGAGGACCGATCGGTAAGTATTATCGGGGCAGATAGACGGCATATCGTGTGTTTGTTAAAGAAGAAATAACGGATGGAAAGCGAGGAGGATCGAAGGAGGCGTTCCTCTTCTGTTACAGAGCCAGGTAAGCCGAAGGAATGAGACACGACGACAGAAATAGTCATCCTGTTATCGACACTACCGCGCTGCTTATCGTCCCACGGTCAATATTTCTTTCCCCGGTTTTTTTCCTTTTCACTCCCACTTGCCCGATCCGCCGTGCCGTTGCAGCGCGTTTGCGCGCTCGTCAGTGCTCCCCTTATCCCGACTTTATCGGCCGATAACGCCAATCTTGGGCAGCATCGGCGATTACGGCGAAAAAAGGAAGCAGACGACGGCGCCGTCGCGGAGGTGCCGCGAGTCGCTCTCGATCGAATTTGTCGGTGGCGAGTGAGCGGCCGTTCTCCGTGCGGAGAACGCGCTCGGCAACGACCGCAACCTCGTTACAAAGACGATCCTTCGCAGACAGTGTCTCAACGCTTCATTACATGCTTACGTTTCGAAACGTACGCGTACAGGGTGTGAAAGAAGTAACAACCACGAGCCCCGCGACGAGGATCTGGATCGGAGGACATTCGTTAACGGTTAGGCGACAGGGGAACAGTTTTCGCGCTTTTAGTTCTCGCAGCAGGAAACGAACCGCACTAATGATAATTACTGTGTACTTATACACGAGTCACCTTTCCTTTTTGAGCTACCAGAGAACGATTGAGGAACGTCACTTGTAACTTTTTATGATTAAGAATGTTTCTGATTAAGATATGCTGTCTTTATAACGCTTGAGTTTGTAGTTATTTGTGTAATGAAAGAGTCGCTGGGCTCGGAGTAATGTTACGGAAAAGTGTATATCTAGTTCTTGGAAAATAAAATTTGACGCGAAGTTCATCAAACGGGGAGCAAAAGTTTTTACTTATTTCTACTTGTTATATGTACCTATTCTATAAGGAGCTGGTATGATGAAATGGAACTAGGTATATGTTGTAAATCAAGCAAGGTTTTTTGTGAAAAATTTCTTTTGGTCAATTAGAAGGTGTAGAGTTGTAATTCAAGGAGACTCTACCTCCGCTTTGTCTCCCTTTATGCTGCATTGGGTATGCAAAGTCGTATAACGACCACCAGTAGTAAACACTAGTAGGCGAAATTTTATCAATTTTTCAAGAGGAACTGGCCAGGGGCGGATATGGAGATTTGTTGCCCCTTTGCTAACAAGTGTCTGCCACGTTTCCGCGAAATATCATAAAATATTTTAACGCAAAAGTGTCGAAACTATTTCCAAATTAATTCGCTATATGAAAAAGAAGTTTTTAAAGTCGTCTCAAGCCGCTGTGTTTGAACCTTTCTCAATTTCTTTCGCTCAAAATTTGTCGCTGACCAAAATTTGCCGCCACAGGCTGCAGCCTACTTAACCTATACGCATATCCGTCTTTCTAATCTTTATATCGGTTTGTTGAGCAAAATGCGTAGAAGAAATAAACAAAATTTAACTTGGAATATCGGGATAAAGATTAATTTTGCTGTTTTTTTTTTAATGAGCTATTGCTATTTTATCCCTTGTAAATAAATAACATGATGAATTGAACGATCCTATAATTGAAATATCGATCAAATGGAAAATTGAGCGGTGATAACCGGTGACATTCGATAAGGCGGATTAGACGTAGAAATAATAAAAATATTTTCTCTCGAGAGAAAATGTTGGTCTTGAAACTGAAATATTAATTCCTCCAAATGTTCTTTACAGTTTTATGTTTATACTGACGGTTAAGAAAATGAAATTTTCCTATTCTTTCAGATTCGAGCAAGTAAAAGTTAAGGTTCAAAAGAAGTGGCATAATCTATGTCCTGGTTTAAATGTAAAAATAGATCTACTAGCTTTTCTTTTTTGTTCACATAAGCACACAATACCTTCCATAATATCAATTTAATATTATGTAATATTCTGTACTGTTTTTACTGTATACTTTGTTAGAATAATTATATTTTAAAACGTAAATATTACTGCTTATAGATGAAAACATTATATGAAAGTATTCATGTTATGCTTCATTGTAGTCTGTGCCTTGACTTCATTCAGTTAGTCATAAGTGAAAATTGCTACACTCTATTAATTTCCGAAGAAGATAACGCATAAAGTTACTATACCTTACAGTAGAACACAGTAAGAGTGACATGATAGAAAGAACCAAATCCCTAATCTAATGCATACAGTAATAAAATAAATCATGTATTCTTTTAACGACATCCTACTGTCAGGATAAAAATATTGCAGTATAAGGTAGAACTTCTGTAAACTCTAAATAAGCATTGATGTTTGCAGTGAAACTTTAAAAAGAAGTAAAAGTAATTTGACTGCAATATTCAAGTACAGCAAAGTTTTACATAATTTCAGCAACACTTTCTATTTTATTTCGATAAAGTAAGTGCACCATACTTGGAATACTGTTGGTAATTTAGAATACCGAAGTATCTAATAAACTATTAACGTTATCTAATTTGAAACACCGCAGATAATAGAGTTTAATGACCTGTTAATTGATCACATTCGACTTAAACTGCAGAATAAGAAAACGTGAATCTGCAAAACATTTTCAGCAAGTATTCAATCGTTCTAATGGATAAAATATGTCAAAACTTTAGAGTGAAACTCTTTATCTACTCATTAGCATGTTCCTTCTATGGTTCCGTATCAGTTTTGCGATAATTTCGAAAATACAATGTGTGACATGAAATTTTAGGTTTCAATGCCATCTTGCTAATTGGGAATACCAAAGGTGAAGGTAATTTGGAATATTCCAAAGCTTAGCGATGGTTTTGTTTTAAGCGTAACGTCTACGCGTCGGTTTAGGCCAGCGTTGTCCATTTATATTCACCTAAGATCATTCCTATATTGTGATTGTTGAGCCTGATTACATCATAAAAGAAAATACGTAATTCTATTATCTACATGTTTGTTTTTTAAGTTTATAAAGGGAAGGTAAATTAGAATACCGTTATTCCAAATTACCTGCACCTTAACGAAATTGATAATTCATGTCATTTTTCATTTAGACCAAAGTTTCAGCTACTTTTTGTATTTTATTATTACTGAGAGTTTGGAATATAAAAGTTTATTAGTATCCCTATGATATTATGCAGTTTCATTTGTTCCCATCCCCTACCATAATTTTTTATTCGTCTTAAACAAACTGGTATTCCAAATATACTGCAGTTCCTCTACAGATTTAAAAAATATGCCAGTTTGTTAGCTGAAAGTTTCATTCCCGATAAATATTGTGGATGTAGCACAGACAGTGTTAAACATATGTACAACTTCTTAAATGTTCTATTTGGCTAAGAATCAGACGTAGAATTTTGTATGTTTCGTATATAGCAAAAAATATCTTAGTGTAAACAATGACATATCTAATCTTTTGAAATATTTCAGAAAATAGGTATAATTTAATATGTAAAATTCTCTATTTTGGTGTTAGATGATAAGCATTTAAACAGAAATCCACGCGAAAAAGGAAATAAAAAGTTATGGAACGTGACTCACCATTTAATACTTTTTTTGATGATGTTGCTAACAATTCTCTGAGATTTCCTAGTGGGTAAGGCAAGAGCATCATTATTTTTCTTCTTCCTGGTCCTCTTTTCCCTAAGAGTCTTTCTCTCGCGTTGATCGTCACGAATACGAGTTTCTTCCTCTTCCGCAGCCAATTCTTCAGCCTTAGCAGAATTCTGAACCCATTCTGCCACATGATCTTGGACCTTCTGATCAGTGGATATCGCAGACTCTGCTCTCAGCTCTTCTTCGTTAATAAGTTCACTAACAGTCGTGGGAGGTCCTACGATGCCAACTTCCATATGTTCCACTAACTCTACAGACTGCTTTGATCCTGAATCTCTTCTCGACTTTATAGTTTCGACTTCCACAGGAACATTTGTTTCAACGTTAACTACTTCTTTCGGAATATTGTCCTTCCTCGATTTTTCATCTATCTTCTCCTTGGTCTCTTCGACGCAACTATCTTCGTTCTTTGAATCTTTCAACTCCTTCGTAGACTGATGAACATTGTTCGAGCTAAGATTTTCATGCACCACTTTTAATATCTCATTCAGCGTCGCCTCCTCATCTGATACATTGGTCGCTGAACGCGCGTCTTTGCTTTTTGCCGATGTGTTGTCAGGTTCCTCAGACGTCTCTGTTTTATCTACTTCTTTAATATTCGCATTTAGCGTTACGTCCACTTTCGAGCAAGTCTCAGAATCTTCCTCGACTTCGGAGGTAACGTCTCCGCTTCCTTTTGAATCTTCGAAACCTTCACCCTTCTTCTGTTCCCTTGTATCAGTAATATCAATTATTTCGATATCCTTGCTGGAAGAATTTGTTTCCAAAATATCTTCAACAGGAATATCTAGAGTCTCTTTCTCCACAATTTCCACCTCATCCGTAGACATTGTTGGATCGTTCAACGCTTCCTTCGTACTTACGGTTTTCTTAAAGTCTGTCTTTTTAATCTTACTCTCTGCCATTGTTACGTGGATTTCTCTCAGACGCTCGTTTCTGATATCGCAACAGGCACGAACATTTTCGCGATTGAAAATTTGTCTAGATTTTGTAAATCTAATGTTATCGTACAAGTATGCACCAACATGTTACGCGAGTTGAAATTTGAAATTCTGCTTTCTAAGATAGTGCATCATTCGTTCTTGTGCTTCAGTCTTTTTCTGAAAAAGAAATACAACGAATTAGAGTCGTAAACGGCACGTTATTCTAAACGATATTTCTAATAATTTCACACATAATATTTATCAACAGATAGTCGGTAAAAACGATCGCGCGAACTCGGGTTTATCTAACTTTGAGGTTAGGACAGTTTTACGTTACAGAAAACACCTTACTACGAGCGTGTGAACAAACATTCCCGATATATGTTCGTTTGAATTATCAATACGCCACGATCTTTCTTGCCAAAATAAATTCGGAGCATATATTCAGACTCAATGACGTTCGTCCCACTTAAAGCGACGCAAAAATTTGGAATTTAATCGAGCTGTTAATTGAGTTAGAAACTCGATTACAATTACCCAAGAGCTTTTAACGAAATAATCGTCTGCGTAAATGATGCTCCAACATCTGTGTCACCATTTCTACTTGCAGGAAAATCTGCCGACATTTATGTCGTCGATAAATCGAACAATTACATCAAAAGATCATAGTTGATGCGAGGACAATCTCTCATTGTGTTTTACGAAACTCTCAGTGTGCTTTACGAATTAGCGCACACATACGACGAAAGGTTAGAGCAATTGGGTTTCACATATTTCAAATTACCTTCGTATATCTGTTTTTCCCACTTTCACTTGGTTCCACGATACGAAATGCACTTTGGAATAGACAGTGACATTTGTTCCACCCGCAAGTTACTCAATAACACCAGCAAAGTGTAACGTTACTGGCCGACACGTTCATAACCTCACTTTATCTCCCCTTTGACAAGTCGATTACGACAGCGGAGCGAAATAACCTGGGCGCGGAACCGTCACGACGAGTAGCGAGATTAATCGTAGATAGCCATCGCCGAAATAGAGAGATTGAACAGAAGGCACGTAAAATACTGCGCACTGCGAAGAGTTTACGAAACCGCAGGGACGTGTCAGTCAACTCTGTTGTCTTCCCTTCTCTCTCTCTTGCTCCGTCGCTGGCTCTGGAGGAGTGCTCTTATTTTCGCATCGTGGCCGACGGCCACGGAAACGATCCGATCCAGGCAATACGTGATATACGGTTAAAAAGAAGTTTTCACAGTACCGAGGTAAAACGAGAACACGACCCCGTGGTGCGTAAGGCTAGTGACCTCTACCGCTTTCAAGTGTGCGTTTATATGTGCACGCATGTGCAACTGTGCATCGTGCATTATAGCATGCCGACGTGCTTATTCTGATTTACCTAATGCCGTTGGCATCGTGGACGACCGCGGTTTTAAATGCCCGTGGAACCGTGTTTCCCGTGGGGAACGACACCGCGAACGAGCCCGGGCCAGTCATTGCGCACACCGTTGCATTTCTGCCGCATTATGTGGCATTTCATGCAGCCTGCATCTTCGCGGATTTTTTTCCACCGACCAATCAAACGCGCGCGAACGTCCCTTTGACAGCGACGCCTCTCGCGCACTATCGGTACGATATTCAGTCACCACGAAATCCGTCACAGGGCAGTGACGTAAGTTGTGCGCAAAAAACCACGGGAAACGCTCCCACGGCAGAAAAACTCTACCGTACTCGCGGTACGCTGGCACTGAGACTATTTTTTTTTGTTTGTGGCCAAACCGCGCGCGCGTGCCTCCACAAAATGGCCGCCGCACGGTGCAACGGATATTCTCGACGTTTGTTGTTTTCGCTTCGTGTCTGTGAATTTTAGGTAATCGCGTGCACGTTTGTGGGTCTTTTACACATTGATAGGTTCGTTTTGTATTATATCTGAGAATAATTTGCGGGAACTATATAATGATCGATGTGTGGTTATCCTTAGAATGGTGGCGCGAGATTTAAACTCTAAAATGATACATTCGGATGAGTATTCATGCCTTGTTGCTAATTTTGATAAACTTATCATATACGTTTTGTATAAAATTGTATATATAAAATATATATTACTTTTTGTAAGTAAATAAATGAATAAAATGTAATTTCGAAATTATGTTTTTGCACATGGGGACTTTGCTTTGGTGGGGTCTATAAGTAAGAATGCAGGAAGTTTTAATGCAATTGGGAAGCCTTATTAAATTATGTACTAATTGTATATTGTTTATATATTTAAGGAGAACAGTACTGTTAATTAAGCATTGTCAAAATAAACTGTATAGTAATAGTAATTTAAGAGAGTATATTATTCTTATCGTTTCACCGCTTATTGTTACAAATAATATACTTATGTTAATTTAAATAAATACTTCTTGACAAGAGTAAAATATAGTTCCTGTAATCCTTTTCAATAGCTACGCAAATTATATTCTAATCATTCGTGTTTCAGTACTTTTCAAAAATATTTTCGGCAATGCTTTGATACATTTTATTCGACCCATCTTACACAATTTACGTGCAAGGAAAAATAAGTTAAACGATTAAAATTTCAAATTTATTCGACAACACTTCTTTCGCATAATAATAAAAGTAAAATCAACGAAAGGGATTAATCGAATCTTTTTTCATACTGTATTATCAACAGCAAATGAATAATTTATATTATTTAAATATTTCAATAACGGTAAATTGTGTATGAGAAAGAAGCTGTTAATAAGAAATATTCAGTAAAAAGGATTATGCGGACAATTTTGCGAGAAAATGAATGCGGCATTGCGTTGGTCTCATATATTTACAGATTATCCATGATTTATAATCAATAATATCGTATAATATTTATATATATATCAACAAAATAATGTTTTAGTCGTTCTTATGTAGCTAATAAAATCTAAAGGCTAAACAGTCAAGGTTGATCTAAAAGTTGGCTCCCTTCAGCGCCGCGAATCTCCCATTCGCGGCATCTTTTTTTTTTTTAATTTTCTTTATGTTTGCTACCTAACAATAAATAAACAAACAAGTACAAATCTATACACATTCCACGCGCGTCACGCGGTAGTGAGGGTAGCGATGATAATTGATATTGTGAGCCGCGATCGCAGTGAACACGATGTCGAGCAGTCTCTTTTCAGTCTCTACCTAAATGCTTTTTAAGGATAATCGTTCGAACAGAAATATCCGAGGGTTTCCATGACAGAAATCGGGGACCATTCAGTTGCACAGTGAACGCTCTAACTTCTTCTCTACAACCTTACAACGAAATTGTTTTAATTTAAAAAAAGAAGTCCCTCCATGTTACAAAACAGGATCACTGCTAATCACCGTCCTTTATCCTTACAATTGGATTACCAAGTTGTTAAAAAAGATTATACTGAATAACAAGACTTTTCCAGCTGGCAATATTCTACACTTAGCCCTCTGTAGTTGTTTTTTTTTTTAAATAATTTTTTAAATGTCTTTAAACGGTACCAGCACCTTTCTTCAAAAATTAAAATACCGAATAGGTTCGTCCTGGAAAGTGTCTTTCGGGAATGGGGAGTTAATCTTTTTGTTTATCCCCGAAGCCGTGCATTCGAGCAGCATTCCTCGCGAGCTCGTCAAGAATGTAACGCTCGCAGCACGCTGAATTATTTAACAGGCCCGTCCGACTTCGCGTGATATAGGGCATTTTCCTCATCCACAACTCCTGGCAAATATGAATAAGTATGAATTGCACGGCGAGGAACAATGGGTACGCGGCAACCTGTTAACTGCAAATCGGGAACGTGTAATCGGGTGTATCATCTATTTTGGATACGCGGCGCTTAATAGTATACAATCCCGTCGGAGTACCCCCGTGTCACCGTACAAATGCCGCGAGGCATCTAATTTTCCTTTTCGTTTCTCGTCGCAGCCGAGCAATTCGAATTCCCCTTGATAACCACCGACTCTCTCGGTGCCTGTCAACCCGACGTTTGTCGAACGTCTCGCCAGTGTCCTCGAGAGGAATGCGGTAATATCGGACGCCAGACGCGGATAGAAAATTCCGATTTGTCGGTAGTCTTATGTTAAGTTCATACTGTACATGTAAAGGATGCTCCATTTTAATGGACCGCCCTGTAGACATTGAAGCTGATAGGGCGTTTTTGGTATTATGTAGTGTATTCGCATATTTTTCTGTTCCTTTTTTTAAAGGGGTGGCGTTTGTTAAGTAAATAATAATAATAATCGGCAGTTGAAGAGTCCTTGTAGAAAATACTGTAAGTGTCATAATTAAAAAAAAATTATCGGCAATGTTCTGCGTGCCAATGGTATATTATAGTGTAGAATTTGATTTTTGGCACTTACAGTGTTTTCTATATGGAGCCTTCAATTGCCGATTAGGTAGTTAATCGTCTTTATTACGGCAAAATAAAAGTAATATAGATGAAGATAGTGTAAGGGGCTGTACTTAATTTACGTAAGGGTAATTTTGGTGTTTTGGAATTCGTAAGATTTTATATTCTAACCCTCTTCTTACGTAATATTTTTTAACTCTTATTCGTTATTCGAAATTTTATTAAAATACTAATTTTGCCCCTTTCTGATAACCCGTCGTTATTTACTTCATCCTAGCCACAATTCCAAAGGCCGCGTGTACTTCTCGAAAAGTACAGTAAAAAAAAAAGTCCGAACAGTCTCCACATCCAAAGTAGTCACCATATATGCGATACGCCTTCGATTTCCAATAATTTTCATTCGATGCATTATTTCATATCCCTGACAGTTTCGATAATAACTCCATGGATCGATTTAAATGAAACATCCTGTACACATGCTCCTAATTAGCTTGTCCCGGAAATAAATATTCATCCCTAAACGTTAAATAACCCTCCACACTTCTCTTTGGACGACAGTTAACACGACTCGAAAAAGCGGTTAAGCAAATACGCACGACTCGATCGGTTTTCGTACTTTGCCAATTACCAGGAAAGTGAAAGCGATTTCGTAATCGATTTTTATTATGAGTACACAGTTAGCGAGTTAAGTAATTAGCGCAGTCATAATATATTACGGTATTCGAAACGGGAGATGATAATATAAGTGTGCTAACAATAAGTCTTTGCCACGAGCGGAGAGCCGAGTTAATTTTAATTCAACAATCGTCGACAGTGTCAAAATATTCGTGTGTACCGCTTCTGTCTATCGCGATAGAAAAAAAAAATCCCTTGCAATTCGAATAAAACTATATCTCTGAACGAAGTGAGAAGCTTTGAAAATTCTGGTACGCGCTCTACCCAAATGTATCTAATTAACAGTATTTCGCTTGAACGCGATTGTCGTTGCGGTGGCGCGTATGCTTTCCATACGAAATTATAAAATACGTGATCGGTGAATAGTTCTCATTCGCAAACGATTGGCAATCACCGAGAAACGCTAATTAGGGGCGCCATTCTTCGTGCAATGGTACGTACACAGGTACACTTGATCTCGCATACCCTATTATACATGGTACGCTGCGTGTCCTATGCGTGTACATTATTATGTAAAATATTTTCTCTACCTAAAAGATCTACCTATACGCTTCCCCCGTGCCGTTCATTCACCGAAATATCTTTTTCTTTTCCCTTTTAACTATCGAATAGCACCTGTTTCCGTCATTTCAGACGCGCATAGCCACACCTCATTCGCCTTTTGATACATAGTCGTGACATGAAAGGTGCCCTAACCTTAATTCTGTTTGTCACAGTCGAGTTTACGAGTACGAGTCCACGAAAGGAACGGTAGACCTACGAAGGCGAGCTCGATCCTGGGAAATAGATCATTTCTAAAAGTAACGCATTCAAAAGTTGCAAGGACTTGCGATTTTTATGATATACCCGTTTCGTGGTAACAAAATAATGTGTTTATCGTCTTTATCGAGTAAAAATTTAATTCCTTTTTGACCGTAGAAATTACAATTTTGCTTGATACGCCACAATTGCGGATGATAAAAGATTTTTGGTAGCAATGGAACTAACGTGGCGTTTACAAAATGACATTTATGATATGTTTTTAATTAATTCGTCAAACGGTTGGTCGATCTCTCCGCTTGAATGAAAGCAAAATTATTAATACGCGCTAACTAATTTTAAAATCTTTGTTGGATTCATATGTTCAATCTAACATACTACGTATTTGTTTAGGTAATGATATCAATGATTTAGTACGCAATGATTTTATAATTACAAACTATTTTCTGCTACGCTTTTCGTTTGTTTCTCAATTTAAATAGCGCGTCATTATGACTTCGTTTATTATAGTTAACATTTTTATTTGCCGTAAAATATCTTTGGACGATCACTTATGCAACTGGTATTTCTACTTTTTACGTCATTTTTATAATCGAGGTTTATTAGCGTTCTCATGCATCTGTAAAATCAGTCATCATAGTTTCCCCGAATAATATTTTTGAATACACATTTGAAAGAAAAAGAATCTAATCGAGAATACCCTAACGGAACAATTTCACGAGACAACTCGAACGTCGACGGATGTAGGCTATAAAAAATTGATCTGACCTAATTAGTCGTGGCTATATTAAGTCCACCGTGGCCAGCGATACGAAAGCTGTGCCTCTATCGATTTCGAGACATGGCAGTTGAAAATATCGACGTGACATCGTTCTGATAGATTACCTTGAAAATTTCGAACGGCCCTTTCTTTCATGCAGATGTATACCAAAATACATTTTATTTAATCTAACCTCGCTGCAATGCTAAAGGTAACTTTAGAAATGATCGACGCGATGGATTACCTCTCGCTAATTCAAGTATAATCCGTAGATCGTACTGCTTTTATGTGTAAACTCGACTTAGACGTACGGCGTGAATATTTGTTTACATCGATGTCTATCTCGATAGAACTGTAAGAGGAATTCACGATCGCCGTGAGGATTCACGCGAAATGATCGGATCAAAAGTTATTGCACATTTCCTCGCTCGCTGTGCTTTATCACTTACTACGCTCTGCACGGCAAAACAATTGTATTATTTATAGTACGAAACGATCATAACAATGCTCGAATAACAGTAGTACCTAATTTAACCTTTTAGCATCTGTACGCCACTATAGTGGCTCACTCTGTCGTTAGAACTGTGCCGTACAGTTCCGCAGAAAGTTCAGCCGTAGCTAAGAGGTTAATCGTCGAAATATAAGTTTTGCTGGACGAAAAACCAGGGAAAGATGCAGAACCCAATCTCCCTAATCGAAGGTGACCAACGAGCTTCGTCCACGTTGTTGTACATACATGCGCAGGACGAAGTGAATTATCTGCCCTCCGTGTTAAATAAACGAACAAATTATTCTGGTTCTAATAGTCAATCATCTTCGCTATATCAAGATCACGCGCAGGTTAACCGATAAATATACATATTAAACCGACGGTCAATGGTGTCGTAACTCGAAAACGCTCGACATGGCGTCGATGAGCAATTAAAGGAGAAGTGATTGCACGATCAATAACAAAAATTAATAAAGGCTTCACCTCTGTTCGTAACGTCTGAGCGATACAAGCAGAGGCTCGCGCAAACGAGCAGAAGTGACTTCGAAGCACAACGATCCCACTGTGCCTCGAAGATAACGCACACCTTCGCGTGGTTTGGATACGTATCGCACAGTTGCACTGGAATTCTATGAAATTACATCCATATATGATACATTGCACTTCGCGCGGCACGATAGACACGTGAGTTTTATTTACACTCAGCCCCCGATACACGCTCTATCTCTACCAGAATCTTAACGTTCTATCTCATTTGCGGATAAATACCTCCTGCTACTCGCTACGTTGGATTGATCTACTTCTTCTAAAGGAACGTGTGATTCAGACACCATCCTGGCGCATTCGCGAGAACAAAGCCCGACTGCGCAGCGGCTCGAGAGAATCTCGTCTGCCCTTCGCAACGAAAATCCTACCCGCTAACGAACTTTCACGGAAAATTAGAAAAAAATGTTTACTCGGAAATCTTCGTCTCGCGGCGCGTTCGCATATTGCACCGTTGCCCTGGTCGGTGTTCGCCCGTGCAAGATAGCCGACGCTGGGATTTTTACCACTTCGTTTGCCCGACGAAAACTTTCAATCCGAACGGAACAGGAACGAATAACAATTCTCGGCATGTTGTCTCGAGAAACTGTACCATCGTAAGTACATCGTAACTCTTGGAGGGAAGTGTTAAAAATTCCCAGCAACTCCCAGCGTCCTTCGTGAACCATGCTACATATAACGCAGCGTTAGGAATTCAGCGACAGGAATCACAGAGTTCGCGGTCCCTCAACGAGCGGGCGCGGGATAGAAACTCTTCGAAGAGGAAATTACGACGAGAGCCGGGACACTCGTGCGGATAGTAACCGCGGTGGACGCGAGGAGGCCTGCGCGCGACAAAGATGATCAAAGCGGAGAGCTCTGACGACGAGAATCACGATGAATGCGTCGTAGAGGGACGTTGAAAGCGCGGCTGGAACACCGATGCCCCGCGTCGTCTTCTCCTCGTGCTCCACGGCGTCTCGATGGATCCTCGTTTTCAGGGATCTCCTCGAGAGGAATCCAGCGAGAATCTTTTTCCCTCTTGCACCAGGACTACTCGGCTTGCGGCCAGGGTCAAGGTCACCGTGGTCAGGAAGCTAAAGTGGTCCTGTGCCAGGAGGCGTGCTGGTGCTGGTACTGTTGCTGATGTTGATGTTGATGCTGATGCTGATGCTGTTGCTGGGGGTGGTACTGGTGGTGGTGCTGCTGTTGCTGCCTCTTCTGGCTGTGAACCAAGAACAGGATCGTGCGATTACTTTCACGCCGTCGGCTGAATTTCGGCTTCGGTATTCGCGACGCGTGGGCGTTCGACGGCCATCATTTTAACCACGGGCATTCCGGGCCAGTCCCCGTGAAATATCGCCTTAATTATTTGTCGCCCCGCGGAAAAGGCTCGCGGAGGATACGATCGCCTCGCTTCCTGCGGGACACGGTATTAAATGGTACAAGCTTCGAGTTTCAGGGAAACCTGCCTCCATTTGTCTGTCGATAAAAGGATACAGAGGTGCACTACTATTTATCGTATTCACGCGTACTTTGTGCTTCCCGACGGTTGAAGAGTTGAAGTGAAAGGAGCGCTAAATATCATAAAAATGCGAGGCTGAGTTATCGATCATTAATAATACGGTTCCACGTTGTCAGAAAAATACTTCGTAACGCTTGTGTTCCGAGTTAAAGGGTAAAGGTCGTTAGCCTTCTGCGCAAATTCTGGTTCGTGGTTTCTTGGACGTGTCTACCCCCCGAATGAAATTGTTACTTCACCTTTATCTGTAGGCTGTCATTTCGATTATATCGTTATGCCTTGATACATCCGAATTTTCGAGATAAGGGTAACGAGTTATCGCATCTGTGAATGTGTAATATCCGAGCAGTTGGAGATACGAATGTGGTATGCTGGTTGGTAGAAATTCAGCACTTTGCTGTTTTAAACTCTTCGCGGTGGAGTTAAACGATCGTTTACTGGTATCTCTATTGCGTCGTTACGGTCGTACGATTACAGACCGTGCATTCAAATTTCCCAGATAAGAATAGAAATCTCATTATCCTATTTACGTGTTGGAGATTTCCACAGCTAAACATAGAAGTGGATTAGGTTCGTTACGAAAAGATACTTTTCTGGAAACCGTTCTTTTTTTTTTTTTTTTTTTTTAGAGAGGTTTCGGGGCCATCAACGTGGTTTAAGGGGTCATTTGATCGGCCGAAAAATGAAGCTATTTATAAAGAATTTTTTCTTAGTAAATAAAACATATAATGGAATACATATTCTTGGTATTTTTTAAGCAACTCTTATATTATAGAAAAAAAAATTAAACAGAATTTTTTAATTTCTTTTAATGGCTTTTCTACAGCGTCGATATGGCATCTAAAAAAAGAGGAGCTGAAATTTATCTCTGAAATCCGGCTACTTTCCGTTATAAATCTCAAAGTATAAGAAATGGAGAAAAAAAATTCAGACAGAAGTTACTTCTTTTAATTAGGTCTGCCATTTGATGACTTATAGTCCTTATAGTTCGCGAATTATGACATAATACAGGAAAATAGCCGGATCTTCAAATTTCACCCCCTTAGAGTGTATTTGAGCAGCAAAAAAATTGTGACATACACAAAAAAATGATGTAATAATATTTCATAGTTTTTTGAGTTTCCAAGTCGGGAATCTTAAAGAGATGTAAGATCTATAAAAGATGTTGACGACTGCAGAATCCCGAAAAAATTATCTTAGGATGAAACAATTTCGAGTTACCGGTACTTGCCATTTAGAAGCAAACAACTCTTTCTTTATACATTTTCGTGCATTTACAATTAATTGGCATAGAAAGATATCTAGTCAAGATGGACGAAGTGCCTCTGTAAAAGTATGAGTATAAATGTGAATTGCAACATTGCCCAGCGCAACATTATCGAATAAAGTTTATTACCCTACTTGAGCAATCTCAGCTAATTTGTGTTAAACGTCGTATAAACTCTACTCATTTAAAAGAATTAACTTTACCTTATGAAAGACTTTCGACCCGTACGTGTACATTAATGATATTAATGGTAGAAAGGATCTTATCAATTCCAATCGCAATAAAGTATGCCCAGTCAAGCGTTTAAATGTACACGATCGACAAAAAATTTGGAAGTAGTTTCCTGTGCCAGTGAAAATCGTTTGGACGTTGCAAGTTTGACAGGATGATTGCAATAAAAGAACGAGCAATGCCCAACGCATGGAATAAGCGATAATTAACAGATTGGGTAAAATATTGTGAAATGTTGTGTTATAGACAGAATAGATCTTGTTTGAAATTATTGCTCTTATGCATATCTAGAGCGAACGTTCGAGGGTCGATGGCTCGACGAACTTAGAATGTTTCATTTCCGTTACTAAATGTGGCGGTAGTAATAGGGCTGAAGATCATTTATTATTTTACATTTTACATTTATAATGCTGTAGTATCCGTAGAAACTGCATGGAATATTATCGCGTAGGTATATGATTTGTTGGTTTTTAAACACCGGGTTTAAAAGTCGTTTCTTTATAAATTTGTAAAATTCAAAAACCGGTGTCAAAATTTAAAAAAATCGCCTCGGACACAAGCATATTGAAGTAGGCAACAGTTTACTGTAAAACTAATCTTCATGAGTTCATATTTTCGAAACAAAAAAATACTAAATGAAATAGAGATTTATAAATTATATTTTGTATGGATTTTAGTTTGTTTTTTTATTTGGTTCTGTATGCAGTGTACTTTATTGTGTCATATTTTTGTAGATTTATAAATGTTAAACGAACTCAAACATTGTACGGATTTGTACGGATTCTGCAATTCTATAAATATTAAAAAGCTAAAATGTTTTTAAAATAAGTATAAATATTTATTTTCTACTTTAATTATATTTTTTCGTGAAAATTCGAAAACCGGATTAACGGGTATTTTGGGAATAGTGGAATTTCTTCCTAGTCGCGTATATGGCAGCTTTCATAACTGTTATATCGTTTTGATTTCGTAATATAGTTTTTTTATAATAATCTGCCAATTTTCTATATCCTTGTGCTTCGAAATAGATTCAATATGCAATTATTGCTATTTCTAGTCTGAGCAATCATTGTTCACACATGTAATGTATTGAATGTGACCAGGTTTCCTTAGAAATACAATTGGATGAGAAGGCGTATGGACTAGCTAGCTCGCGAAATCGTTTTGAAATGCAAATATTGTGAAAAAAGTGGTTCGAAGTCCGTAAAGTATTCTGCGGTCGCAGAAGCTGTTACCGAGTATAATGAAGAATGGCCTAAAACAATATTACATTCATTCCAAGACAGCCGAATGCAAATGAGGGGACAATCCTTGAAAATTGTTCAACACCGTCATAAAAAACGAGTACTCAGGTATACCTAAGGATAAAGTATCACCAAGATACAAACGTGCAAGAAAAATTATACGAACTGCATAATCACGAAGAGAACAGGCATTACAGCAAGAAGAATGTCGAACGTACGGAGCAGAAGCTTTTTAGTTACTACGCCAAAATAAAAAACTTTATAACTCTGACAGAAATGAATTTTCGAGCAGAATTTTTTGCGTATGGATTTTAGAATCCAATAATTTCTTTAAATTTTGAAAAGCGAATTTGTCACTGTGTTAATTCTTACATTATTCAGTACCGCCTAAGAATAATATAGAAATACATATTTTCAAATTTTTATCTGGAAAACATCTGGTAGGTACTTCATTTTCATTTTCAGCTGCCAAAAATTCGGTCGATAGTATCTATACAGAGAAACTCTTTCGCACCGTAACACGCAGATACCAACTTCTACGTAGCGCGTGGAAAACAACATTACTCGACGCAACAATTTCAACAAAATACAATCCCTCCGGTGAAACTACATTTAACGAGACGTCACGTTGCATGTAAACGTTCAACACAGCGAACCGTGACTGCAAGCGCATTTTTTCGCCGACCCTGAACGAATTCTACTGTGCGGTACACACCAGCAACTGCTGTCGTGGTTGCTACTCTAGCTGCGCACCGGAAGATTCGCGTGAAGCATGAGTTTGTAAAATTGTCGATGCGCAAACACGGCCGAAAGGATACGATAAAACTGTTGCAATTAGAGTTCTGCATCGAGCTGATTTCCGAATGTACCGAATACCAGGCGTGAAATTTAAGATTAAGGCTCTTTCACACGAAACACATTTGTGTCTCACTGCGTACGTTCTTAATTCTATATAAATAATGAATTTTACTGATGCACCAATTAAATCTGCTCATACAGCGAAAGTGAAATGTAATATTCCAATATTTTATGATCGGTTGAGTATAACCATATTTTTTATTTATAATATATTAATATATAACTAGTGTTGAATATTAACAGTTATTTTTAATTAAACTTTTTAGAATATTGCCTCATCGAAGGAATAAATTGTAAATTTCTTAATTAAAATTTAGAAATTAATGTGTGTGTATAGAAATGAAAATATTGGTAAAATTGTTACATTTTATGTTTTTATTATATTTGAATTTTTAATCAATATTTTATTAATGTTATTAAATACTTATGTAACTTCAAATTAATGATGCCCACGTTTCAGACGCACAGTGGAGGTCAAAACAAAGTTTAAACTATGAACAGTAACAAAAATAAGAAATCTTAAAATTTATATCCCTAAATAGTAAATAGGATACTGATATCAAAGTAATATTTAAAACCTAAATAGGATTAAGTTCAACATGTGTACATAAAAATATGAGTTTCAAACTTTCCTTTGACCACCAATGTATTCAGTTAGCAGACTGCGTTTGTTTAAGAAGTGCAGAAAATTATGGAAAATGTGTGAATATCTAAAATACCTGTTACATGTTACAGACACGTCTCGTGTAAAAAGGCTCTTATTTGGTATTTAAATGAAGTATTCAGAGTCGAATATACCGAAGGTTTTACCAGCTTTGTACCTGTCGCTTTCTACCTGACCCAATGGAAATTTGTTTTCTATTTTTTGCCTGTCCCCAAGTATAAGAATTCGTACGATTTTATATTCCAACTGCCTCCCCCTCTTCCTTACGTAATATTTTTTACATTGCATTTTATCAGTTATTAAATTTTATTAAAAGTTTCATATTGAAAATTCGGTTGAAAAATATAGCACCACTTGTAATATTTAATTTAAAACTTTATTTTAAAAAATGAAAATACCATTTTGCGCCCCTTTTCAACTTTACGCCCTGGACAGCTGCCAAATTTTGTTTATAGGGGCGACTCGGGTCTGGGTAACGTATTATTATTTCATTGCGAAGAGAAAATATTCGTTCGTTGTTGAATTGCATTGAGCAATCAATAATAATGTTACGTGCAGTGTAGCAATGCCTCTAGGTCTACCACATACATATAGGTAAATGTAGAAGAAAGTTGAAAGCTGGTCCTTGTCAATAGATGTTATCGATTTGTAAGGGTTGAAGTTGATATTTGTCATGGACAGGTTACCTAATTATTTAAATGCAAGATTATACATGAAGAATTAATTAAATCGAGTTCAGTGCCTAATAAGCTTGAATTTTGAAAACACGCGCGCTTCTAGGGCTAAGTGCCTATCTTCACACGTTGCTTGTAAAAAATTATCTGTACAAACACATGACTCCTGCTAAGAATGTTTAAAACTTAAATATTGAGAACCAGTATTTTGCGCGTAACACCAAACGATGAGATAAAAAGTATTATGTTTCAGTTGGCATCGCCATAATTCACTGTACTCGTTGGATGTTACTGTGCACACGTTTTACCATTCGGAATTTTACAAAGTTTACCTAATAGGCCACTCGAAGACACGTATATAGATATACACTGTGTATTCTATTACTTTGCTATCTAATATAAACCCCCACAGCACATTTGTTGCCGAAATGTCTCAGTTGCGTTGCGGTTTAATCCTTGGAATATTGCACGGAATGTTGCCGAAAAGTTACAAGTAAATTGCTATGTCCGCCCTGTGCAACATTGCAGGATATATTTCAGCAACATTTTTTCGGGATATTACAGCAATGGTAGCGCAACATTTCTGAGATTTTATAGGAATGGTAGCGCAACATTTCTGAGATTTTACAGAAATGATAGGGCAACATTTCTGAGATTTTACAGAAATGGTAGCGCAACATTTCTGAGATTTTACAGAAATGGTAGCGCAACATTTCTGAGATTTTACAGAAATGGTAGCGCAACATTTCGGGCAGTTGGGCCAAAAATAAAAATAACGGTATTTTATATATATGCACGTACATATTTTTATCACTTCACTTGAAATGTGTGAAGAAGAATCATAGTAGTATAACATCCGTGTATATTTTAAAAATAGAATATTTAATTTACCCCAGGGAAGATTCGAACCCGCGACCTGTAGCACCGTAGACGAACACTTTACCGCTGTAGCTGCAATTGTTAATTGAGAAAACTGCTTCCGTATTCGAACATTACATTCCAACCATGCAACACTTCAAACTGAAATTATTCAAAAACGAAGATTCGTTTTGACAAACCCCATTACATCTCCCTAATCGCTAAGTTGAACATTTCACAACAAATTCATTCCGACGCTTGATGTTGTATTAAGTTGATTCATATTCTGTTATGAAATATCCTGCGTAGTACAAGAAAATAATATTGTTTTAGTTTTTAGCGCATTTTTAATACAATCGTTTAACATTATTTTATATATTTTTTCATTTTCCAGTCTTTAGTGTTAGTGGATATACATTTCACAATTCAGACTTCGTTGCAAATATAATTTATTGCTGTATACAGTTTAATAGTTTGCTTACACCTTATAGTGCTAATTTACTAATTGTATTAATTACTTATATCACATTTTGTCACTGTTTACATACATTCCCTCGGAGGTTGCCTGTGAAATGTAACACTGTATTCTGTTTGTCGACATATTGAATATAAATAATTACTACAATTACTTAATGAACACATATGGTTTAAACAAATTCATAAAATATATACAGCAACAAAACATGTGTGAATAACTGCCAGTGACCGTAATATTAGCATTTAATTCATTGTATGTAATTAAAACGTTCCGAACTGTCGAGGGAAAATATCTAAGTCCGGATATGTTGCGGAAAAGTTGCTGAAATCGTGCTCGTATCTTGCGAGCGCTCGCAACATATGAGCAAGATTTCAGCAATTTTTCCGCAACATATCCGTATTTCCGCGGAGCGATCCCGACTTCTCCAGACAACAGAATGCAGTCTAAGACTCCACAGACTATCATCGAGGGAATATAAGCGAACTTGGACAATATCTGACATAAATAATTAATACGATTATTTAATTAACATTATATAGTTTAAACAATCTCATAAACAATATTCAGCAACAAAAGAGATTTGAAGAGAGTGTTACACGTGCCAATAAATAATTAATACGATTATTTAATTAACATTATATAGTTTAAACAATCTCATAAACAATATTCAGCAACAAAAGAGATTTGAAGAGAGTGTTACACGTGTCAATAAATGCCAGTGACCGTAATATTAGCACGTAATTCATTATATGTAATTAAGACGTTCCTAACTGTCGAGTGAAAATATCTAAGTCCGGATATGTTGCAGAAAAGTTGCTGAAATCTTGCTCATATGTTGCGAACGCTCGCAACATATGAGCAAGATTTCAGCAACTTTTCTGCAACATATCCGTATTTCCCCGTATCGATCCCGTATTCTCCAGACACAGAATGCAGTCTAAGACTCCACAGACTATCATCGAGGGAATATAAGCGAACTTGGACAATATCTGACATAAATAATTAATACGATTATTTAATTAACATTATATAGTTTAAACAATCTCATAAACAATATTCAGCAACAAAAGAGATTTGAAGAGAGTGTTACACGTGCCAATAAATAATTAATACGATTATTTAATTAACATTATATAGTTTAAACAATCTCATAAACAATATTCAGCAACAAAAGAGATTTGAAGAGAATGTTACACGTGTCAATAAATGCCAGTGACCGTAATATTAGCACGTAATTCATTATATGTAATTAAAACGTTCCTAACTGTCGAGTGAAAATATCTAAGTCCGGATATGTTGCAGAAAAGTTGCTGAAATCTTGCTCATATGTTGCGAACGCTCGCAACATATGAGCAAGATTTCAGCAACTTTTCTGCAACATATCCGTATTTCCCCGTAGCGATCCCGTATTCTCCAGACACAGAATGCAGTCTAAGACTCCACAGACTATCATCGAGGGAATATAAGCGAACTTGGACAATATCTGACATAAATAATTATTACGATTATTTAATTAACATTATATAGTTTAAACAATCTCATAAACAATATTCAGCAACAAAAGAGATTTGAAGAGAGTGTTACACGTGCCAATAAATAATTAATACGATTATTTAATTAACATTATATAGTTTAAACAATCTCATAAACAATATTCAGCAACAAAAGAGATTTGAAGAGAGTGTTACACGTGCCAATAAATGCCAGTGACCGTAATATTAGCACGTAATTCATTATATGTAATTAAAACGTTCCTAACTGTCGAGTGAAAATATCTAAGTCCGGATATGTTGCAGAAAAGTTGCTGAAATCTTGCTCATATGTTGCGAGCGTTCGCAACATATGAGCAAGATTTCAGCAACTTTTCTGCAACATATCCGTATTTCCCCGTAGCGATCCCGTATTCTCCAGACACAGAATGCAGTCTAAGACTCCACACACTGTCATCGAGGGAATATAAGCGAACTTGGACAATATCTGACATAAATAATTAATACGATTATTTAATTAACATTATATAGTTTAAACAATCTCATAAACAATATTCAGCAACAAAAGAGATTTGAAGAGAGTGTTACACGTGCCAATAAATAATTAATACGATTATTTAATTAACATTATATAGTTTAAACAATCTCATAAACAATATTCAGCAACAAAAGAGATTTGAAGAGAGTGTTACACGTGTCAATAAATGCCAGTGACCGTAATATTAGCACGTAATTCATTATATGTAATTAAGACGTTCCTAACTGTCGAGTGAAAATATCTAAGTCCGGATATGTTGCAGAAAAGTTGCTGAAATCTTGCTCATATGTTGCGAACGCTCGCAACATATGAGCAAGATTTCAGCAACTTTTCTGCAACATATCCGTATTTCCCCGTATCGATCCCGTATTCTCCAGACACAGAATGCAGTCTAAGACTCCACAGACTATCATCGAGGGAATATAAGCGAACTTGGACAATATCTGACATAAATAATTAATACGATTATTTAATTAACATTATATAGTTTAAACAATCTCATAAACAATATTCAGCAACAAAAGAGATTTGAAGAGAGTGTTACACGTGCCAATAAATAATTAATACGATTATTTAATTAACATTATATAGTTTAAACAATCTCATAAACAATATTCAGCAACAAAAGAGATTTGAAGAGAATGTTACACGTGTCAATAAATGCCAGTGACCGTAATATTAGCACGTAATTCATTATATGTAATTAAAACGTTCCTAACTGTCGAGTGAAAATATCTAAGTCCGGATATGTTGCAGAAAAGTTGCTGAAATCTTGCTCATATGTTGCGAACGCTCGCAACATATGAGCAAGATTTCAGCAACTTTTCTGCAACATATCCGTATTTCCCCGTAGCGATCCCGTATTCTCCAGACACAGAATGCAGTCTAAGACTCCACAGACTATCATCGAGGGAATATAAGCGAACTTGGACAATATCTGACATAAATAATTATTACGATTATTTAATTAACATTATATAGTTTAAACAATCTCATAAACAATATTCAGCAACAAAAGAGATTTGAAGAGAGTGTTACACGTGCCAATAAATAATTAATACGATTATTTAATTAACATTATATAGTTTAAACAATCTCATAAACAATATTCAGCAACAAAAGAGATTTGAAGAGAGTGTTACACGTGCCAATAAATGCCAGTGACCGTAATATTAGCACGTAATTCATTATATGTAATTAAAACGTTCCTAACTGTCGAGTGAAAATATCTAAGTCCGGATATGTTGCAGAAAAGTTGCTGAAATCTTGCTCATATGTTGCGAGCGTTCTGCAACATATCCGTATTTCCCCGTAGCGATCCCGTATTCTCCAGACACAGAATGCAGTCTAAGACTCCACAGACTATCATCGAGGGAATATAAGCGAACTTGGACAATATCTGACATAAATAATTAATACGATTATTTAATTAACATTATATAGTTTAAACAATCTCATAAACAATATTCAGCAACAAAAGAGATTTGAAGAGAGTGTTACACGTGCCAATAAATGCCAGTGACCGTAATATTAGCACGTAATTCATTATATGTAATTAAAACGTTCCTAACTGTCGAGTGAAAATATCTAAGTCCGGATATGTTGCAGAAAAATTGCTGAAATGTTGCTCGTATCTTGCGAGCGTTCGCAACATATGAGCAAGATTTCAGCAACTTTTCTGCAACATATCCGGACTTAGATATTTTCACTCGACAGTTAGGAACGTTTTAATTACATATAATGAATTACGTGCTAATATTACGGTCACTGGCATTTATTGGCACGTGTAACACTCTCTTCAAATCTCTTTTGTTGCTGAATATTGTTTATGAGATTGTTTAAACTATATAATGTTAATTAAATAATCGTAATAATTATTTATGTCAGATATTGTCCAAGTTCGCTTATATTCCCTCGATGATAGTCTGTGGAGTCTTAGACTGCATTCTGTGTCTGGAGAATACGGGATCGCTACGGGGAAATACGGATATGTTGCAGAAAAGTTGCTGAAATCTTGCTCATATGTTGCGAGCGTTCGCAACATATGAGCAAGATTTCAGCAACTTTTCTGCAACATATCCGGACTTAGATATTTTCACTCGACAGTTAGGAACGTTTTAATTACATATAATGAATTACGTGCTAATATTACGGTCACTGGCATTTATTGACACGTGTAACACTCTCTTCAAATCTCTTTTGTTGCTGAATATTGTTTATGAGATTGTTTAAACTATATAATGTTAATTAAATAATCGTATTAATTATTTATGTCAGATATTGTCCAAGTTCGCTTATATTCCCTCGATGATAGTCTGTGGAATCTTAGACTGTATTCTGCGCGTCGACAATTCGGAATCGCTCTGCGAAACCCGGATTTATTGCGGATTAATTGCTGAAATCTTTCACATTTATTGTATCTCAATATATGCGCAATATTTCACGGCAATGTGTGCGCAATATTCCTGAAATATTGCACAAACTTGGCCATTGTAATATTGCACTTCAATATGTGCGCAATATTCCTGAAACATTACACAAATGTTTCCATAGCAATATTACATGCCAATGTGTGCGCTATATTTCTGAAATGTTGCGCATATGTTTCCATAACAATATTACACGGGGATGTGTGCGCAATATTTCTGTAACTTTGCACAAATGTGGCCATTGAAATATTACATGGCAATATTTCCGCAATTTTGCAGTAATATTGCAATGCAACTCGCAACCAAACGGCAACATTGTAATGTACTGCAACTTTTGTGCAACATTTCGGCAATGAAATGTGCTGTAGGGGAAATGGTGGTTTTAATGCTTCAATTTTACTTTCTAGTATACTTTATAGAGTACTTTATTTTGCCAGTAAACTCGGTGGTTACTGCGAACAGTAAATTTCGATTGTTAAAAGAAGCGTTAAACATTCTGTTACGACGGCCATAACTGTATACCATGATAACCACGTGGCTATAAAAAGTAATCGATTTCCATGGATATTAATACGACAGGTTTATGTAACTTTTTGACCGATATTATCATCGAGTTATTAAAGCTCTTTAATTCCGAAATCGGGTTCCTGATTTTTTGTTACGTTCTCCGCGCATTGGGCAACAAATTGCTTAATAAGCGAAAATGTTTAATTACGACATACTTTTTTTATTTCCTATTACACCATTATCTTCATCGATGGGTATTAAAAAATTCCTTGCAATTCATCTTTGCAGAAAAGGTATTGTAAAAGTATCTCGTTCTGATTGCTAAAAATCTGCACGATGAGACTGTGATTAAGGTGGTGATAGCAAAAATATGTTTGTTCGCAATTACTTGCATATGCAAGGAGCAATACGATTTGAGGTTTATTATATAATACTTGGCAAAATATATCGCCACACGCCCCGAGCTAGAGTGTGTGAAAAACTGCAAGCTACAGTCTTGCGGTTGTCGTCGTAACGATGTTAATGGTTTTTCTGGCTTTATGACTTCTCGGCGATCAATACGTGACGTCGAAGAATGTCGTATTCTACGAATTTATATCCCCTCGAAAAACTCGTACATATATATAGTCTGGATATTATGTAACCTTGGAAGAAATGTTGGTTAAGTGATTTCATTAATACTTCGCAAGCTAAAAACATACGTAGATAGTTAAAAGATCATTTCTTCATCCGCGCGGTTCTAAATGTCACGTTTGTTAGACAAACGTTTATTAATGCAAAACCTATTTTAATCTTATGAATTGTTCTTATTAACATATCAATCTTGTTTTTACGGAATGTAATATTAAGAAATACAGCAGTGCGACAGAATACCAGATGCCTGATTTCTGGTGAGATAAAAGGATCCGAAAACGTAGAATAAAAGATTTTTGTACGGGGCTCGGCTTGCGAGACAATCGATTTTGAAGTGTGCATGGGACATGCGCGCGTTTGGTTCATAAACTTCTAAGTTCTCGAGTTTCTGGGTTTCTAAGTCACTGGTGTACGCCAAATGTATAAATGATTCACTAGTTATTTAGAAAGTAGTTCGGCATTCCTTCAAAAATCAATATTTTCTCGAAAACTTAAGTACGTTTTTAGTATTTAGTGTGTGGATTACAAAATTATTTGTCTTTTTGTTCTAAGACCAACGGTGTGGGCGTGAAAAATTCCACCGCGGAATGACTCAAATAGAAAATAGATACGTATCGGCTGTGCGGCGATTGTGGCGTTATTTTTTTATTAAAAAAATCTGATTTTTGTTCCTTTTTATACATACATATCATAATAATCTTATCTTACATTTTTAAGGGGGTATACCATGCTAATAGCTCGAAAAGTAAAGGTATGTTCGAAAATTTATTAAAAGCAAACCGCGTAATGAATCTCACTCCCCGAGTACCGCAACTTCAGCCTTAAATAATTTGATCGAAGAAGAAACGAGGGAAACGCTTCGGTGTCTTCCAATTTACCAACGTCATAAATCAACAATAAATGCCTGGACGCCCAAAGAATTAACATTCGGCGCACGAGACAGAGTCGCGCCGACGTTCAGACCGCCAGTTATAACGATAATGCTTCCCGAGGCTTTCCGCCAGCCATAATATCCACGAAAATGAGATTACACCGGTGAATCCGTAATTGCATCGGAATGCAAATCGACCCCGGCTCCAGCAACGGCCAGTAATTACGCGACTCCACGATTTGGAGCCTCTGATCTGTATTTTTTCCGCCTCTCCCCCCTCTTCCCCGCGATCGCCACAGTATGCATATCCGTGGTTAACGAGACGCGCCATTGTGTCCACTTTGTCCGAGGCTAAAAGTAGCTTTTTCCTATTTTTCTGCGGCGAGCATCAGCCACTGATAAATTTGCCAGCGTGCCGGCGTCGAACGTTTCGTTTCTGGTAACCTAAATTATCTCCGCATATCTCGGTCGCGCGACAAACGGCTCGCATGCCGAAGAAAAGAGCGCGGCAAGGCGAAACTCGTGCCTCTCATTTTCCGTGCAACGGCGTCGTTCTAATTGAAACAAGGACGAGGCCTCGCGGTATTTCGTTTCATCGTGCCTCGCTGTCGTAGAAAATAACAGATACTCGAGATTCATTGCATTTAATCCGGCGAGGGCTTCCGAGGTCTCGGAGGGTCCCACGCGTTTCTAGATTGCTGGTAACGCGGCGCGCGATGTAGCGTTTTTTGCGAAATTTCGCTTCTTAAAGTCGTTCTGCACTGCGAAGGCCGGTAGTCGTTTTGGACTATTTTGCAGACGATCGCAGACTGGGAAAATAATAATTGGCTGATGCGACGCGTGCACATAATGGTAGGAAATTGTAATGCTTTAAGTGTTATGTGCAGGAGATGAAGAATGATATGGTAGATTTTAATAAATCAAGGTAAAAACAAAGGTGTGCAGAATTAATGGGAAATTGAGCTTTTCCTTGTAAAGAAATTAATTTTTTTGAGGGCTACGCCACCTTGTAGGTTTAAAAGAAGGGGTTTTAAAATTTGTTTTCTCTGGCAATTTTTCAGTGAAATATCGGCATCTTTTTATCAGATGTTAGGCAACATTTAAACTTCAGTTTCATATTTTATTTATTACGTAAAGTTTTATGGCCAAGTTATACAATATTGTCTACCGGCAGGTCTTGCCAGCTGGCCACCAGCACTAAAGGCGATTGGAACATGAAAAATAAAAAGTTATTTCAACTTATTTCAACTTTACGAAAAATAGGTTTTCTTCAATGTAGCGTACGATTCTTATCATATTGTAATTTCTTTAAGTTTTATTAGTCTCCAAAGTTGTCCTTTTACAGTGAAAAACAAATTCTTTACAAAGTCGCCATTTACTTATTTTTTATAATTATTCAAAAATTGTACTTCAGATTGAAAACAATCTACCTATTTCTCGTGAAATTAACACAAAAACTTTTTGTTTGGCGTGTTCCAGTTGCTTTTGGTACTGCAGAACAACTGAAAACATGACGGTAGACAGTGTTGTGTAACTCCGCTGAGTAATAAATAATGCATGAAAATAAAATTGAAATGTTGCCTAACACCTCCCAAAAAGATTCCGATATTTCACTGAAAAATGACTTGAGAAAACAAATTTTAAGTTTATCCATTCTTTTAGGCCCCCAAGGTGCTGCACTCCTTTAATGAATAATTAGTAAGCAGATTCGCAATTAATTCATGTGCTTGCTTTAATTACATTCGCGAAATACGAAACGAATTTGATAAATGTGCCCAGAAGATTCCTTCTTAATTAATTTATACATTTACGTTAAACTATATATTCCTAAGATTAAGTTAAATAGGATTATATGGTAATTACATTTTCCTTCTCAGTAAAATGGTAATTGAATTAAATTACTCTCAGCTGAAAGATCCAATTAACATATTGACGGCGCCGCGACATTTCGGATACCGCAGATTTATTGTCTACACACCGAATTGTATGCAGAACTTTCCTCTTGAAATTCGGCGTGCATACAGTTCGACACGCGGTTCGCGTTCCATTCTCGTCAAGGATCACGAAACCTTTCGATTATGTATCGGGGCTGTTGCCTTAAGCATCCTAATTGACTTAAAATACAGGTTGCACGTAAATCGCGCGTAAAAACCGTATAACAGCAGAATGGCCCCGCGTGAAATAAGAGCCTGCGCTACCTGCTTCCAAAACATTAATGACGAATTACCTCGTCGTTGTCTAACTACGGTGTCCCCTGTCCCAGCTCCTGTAACGTGTTTATAAAGTAACGAGATTTGTCGCCGTTATGCGCTGCGGTCGAATGTTGGAGAATCATCGGCGAAGACTTTCGTTACATGATTCATGTGCGGAACGTTGTGCGCAGGAATTTGTACGATTTAAGCTGTTCGTTAGATTCAATAGTCGACGAATTGAGCAATAATTCACAGGTGGTGGAAGAAATAGGAGTGCATTAGTGAATTTCTATCGAATGAAACACTTCGAAAAATATACAGTTGGATTTTTTTTGGCGTACATTGGGGGACCGAAGGAATTCGTGCGAAATATATATATTTTTTTGTATTTTTTATTGGTATGGAGGTTCTTGAGTATACTGTTGAAAGCTTTTGGAGAAATTTGAAATATTAATGAAGATACGCAGGTTTAAAGTTAAGTATTCGAATATTCGATTACCAGAGAATGCGAATTTGAGATTCGAATATTCGAATACCAGAGAATTCGAATTTGAGATACGAATTAGGTACTGCATCGTATCCTATAATCATTTCCTTTTACACTGTCAACCATTCAAAAAGTGATAAGAAGCAACAGAAAACAATAAATTGTCGGTCAATATGTTTTTAACAGATAAATATATTTTATATCGGGACTATTTTGGTGGCGAGAGAACGTTTTGTGTGGAAGATTATGGTGTTTGTACTGCGGCGTGACGTGTTGCCATTACGCGCGCAGTGCGGAATTTTCTATATTCAAACGCTATTATCTAAAAAATGGTTGGAAGCACGAAAAAATTATGCATACAGTAATTGTAGAAAATTGAGTGCTCTTTGAATGTTATTTGAAGAAAATTTCGATAGGGCTTACCATTTTTGAGAATTCTTTAAATCTATACTATTGATGAATTCTAAACTTTAAGGCCACACTTCCCTGTTTCCGATTGCAATAATCTTCTTCAGGATCTAGTTTTTTTATGAAATGGCGCCATGTTAGGGGTGCGAGCAAAAGAAATTGCATGTTAAAAATAGGGGACTCCCTAATATTAAGATATAAAAGCGAAATTGCAGCACTTAATCGATTGATAGCAGGTACTAGAATATTCAGAACTGTTAAATATTAATATATTCTAGCTATTTTACTGTCCACGCGCCACGATTCAATAAAGATGTTATCAGAACAAAAAGATGTTTGATAAAACTACTCGACATTTCAAGAATATGTAGGGTAAAACTATACAATACGCCCCACTTTTAAAAAAACATTTATCAAACCAATATTTTTTAATAAATAAGATGGTGTCGGCGCACTGATTCGGTCACTATACAAAATTTATTTTATTTATTTAAAAATAAAATAAAATATCACAGCTATTTGTCAATAATTATAAAGAAAATCCGACGTTTCGGTTCTTGATTTGAACCCTCTTCGGGAAAGTGAGATTTATTATTATAATATTGCGTTTGCTAATGAAAAATATGTCGCAGCGTTATATCAAGCAAACGACACGCGAGTCGGTTGGAAGAAGACTGGGATATTATAGAAGAAGACGCAATATTATAATAATAAATCTCACTTTCCTGAAGAGGGTTCAAATCAAGAACCGAAACGTCGGATTTTCTTTATAATTATTGACAAATAGCTGTGATATTTTATTTTATTTTTAAATAAATAAAATAAACTTTGTATAGTGACCGAATCAGTGCGCCGATACCATCTTATTTAATACTTACGGTCGAAAATTTTAAATTGAAAATTATAATATTTTTTAATAATTCTTTAAATTTTGTGTGTGAACACATCAAGTGTTCTTTCCTCTTCACAATTACACCAAAATTGTGAAAAAAATCATAACTGGAAATAACTGTAAATAATCATTTTTCTGAACCTTACATGGGGCGTTTTGTAACACAGTCGTCAGGTAAAACGCCCTCACATAAAAAAGTGATTACTTTTTATTATTTTTATCAAAATGTTATAGAATATATATTATAAAAGATATTATTTTAAATTATTACATTATTATCGTGTCGATGCATCCTGGTTTGTGTGCGTAAAATAATGGTGGGGCGTTTTGTCAAATGGGACGTATTGTATAGTTTTACCCTAAGTAGGTACGTCTAAATATTATACAAAATACTTTTATAATTTGCCTTTTTTAAGCATCTTCTAAATAATGTGCATTTTGTACATTGTACAGTGTTATTAATGTTATTTCAGGCCATTAGAGCGGTGTCCACCCTTAATTTGTTGACGTGCGTATGTTTATTAAAATTTTTGTCCCTCTTTATAAGTTCTATCGATCAGGAAAGTCTACACCTGTGCTTCTGAAGCATCCTGTATAACAGGGACGAATTCAGGGGAGGAAGCGCGCAAGGGACGATCGGTCTTCCAGGAATAATAATAAATGAAAAATATTATGTCACATTCTGGGAAACTTGCTAGGTACATACTTAATGTGCTGCCAATAAAAATTTGTCGAGCTTCTGCAGTGCGTTCAAATGTTAGAATTTTTAAACAAGAAAATCGGTTCCCGAATCGCAAATCGGATACCGGTTGACAAAATTGTTAAAAATAATGTGTAATCAATCACACAATTGCATTATAATCGCAATTTGTAATTTGTAATTAGATTACATTTTGCCCAACTCTGGGGTACCCGCGCACCTCCAACTTTTACACATTTCGTCCCCTCGAAGAAAGTCTGCCGGACCCGCCTATGCGTGTACAGGTAACTATAGTAATTAAACCCTCAAAGTTCTGGAAATTTCACCACGAAGAGGTTACCGTTACCTCGTCGCCTAATGCATTATAATATTTTAATCTCGTGTAAGTCTATCACGACCTAAAACACAGGCAGCCGATCGTCCAGACTTCGTGCCTTGACAGTTATGAAATATGAAGCCTCGATCGAAGGTTCGCCGGAACCGGGAGTTTTTTCATTCAACATGAATGACTCCCTGTCGAGTGATTCGATGATGATTGCGGGGCTCGGCAATATCTCGCCCCGCCACGCGGTCGTGTCCCTTCGCCCCATGTCTCATTAAATCGGCAACGAATCAATACTCATATTCGAAAGATCCAAAGTATTCCAGTTTTTCTAATCCGGCCACGAAATGTGGAAAACTAAAAACTTGCCCCGTCCGGCTGCGCGTGCCTTTCTCACGATTTATTCCCCGCATCGAAATATTTTAATCACCCTACTGCATTTCGCGATTCATCTTTTTCCCCGATATTAATTCGCATCCGATCGATCGTGCACATATTATGCATGAGCACACGAACAGCGAATTAATTCCTCGCAGGGATGACGAATAAATATGCGAGGCGCGTGGAAAGAATCGCGAGACATTTCCCTGATCGATGCGCGTCAACAATGGCGGGGAAAGTTTGTATAATGCATGTGCATATGTTGTTTTGTATTCTCACAAAAATACTTGCAGTAGAACAATTTATTTGGAATATTATAAACCGATTGGTTTAAAATTCAAAACTGGAAGTTCTTAATCGCATTAAAAGCTGAAGAGCACCAAAAGCTGGGAGGTGGATGTGTGGTTATAGTTTTGTAGAAATTTTGGCAGTGACGCACCTAGAGAGAGGGCTTTGTATAAAAAAAAGAAACGAAAACTGGATTTTATTCTGAATTTTATTGAATTTGTATTAAAAATACTTTTATCCCTTCAGCTCGGCCCCCTGAAAATTAAAACTAAAATGCTATATCAAAGTTACGCATTAACTAAATAAGAAATTATTTAAATATTCGATCGAATAGAAGTTACTTTAACTTTAGATTACTCGACGAATAAAGTTATTGTTTTTTTATTTATCGAGCGTTTCAACTTCGGCGTCGAATGATGTTTACAACTTTAACTTTAACTTCAACTTTATTCGACGTCGAATGAATATACCAACTTCTCTGTAATATACCAACATTTTTTTATAACTTTAGCTTGTAGAATCGATTCTGAAAGAATATACCACGACCCCTTTAGTAGCTTCGAAGTGCGCAATGCACTCACGAACCGTGTACAGAAAATTGGTGTCCGATGAAATGTGACGTTCATACGTATATGTGTAATTATTCACTTTACATTGACGTGCTCCTGTTTTACCGGAGTTCATGCATATTTATAAAGGAAGTGAAACGTGAGATCGACAGCCGTAACTCAATTATTCACCGCGCACGTCTAGATCCAGAATAAACATAATTACGTTTAACCTGCCGATGGTTTTGTTACGCGGTATCTTTAAGATCACTTAACACTTCCTAATTAATCTCTGTTTCACCGATGAAATCGCGATACGCCGCATTAGAGGCGCGAAAATAATCATTAAATTGTTTAACGCGCTCAGTGGCGATTATTCTTCCGAGAATAATGAAATACAGTAGAACCTCCATTATCTAAATTAATTAATTATCACAAACATCGAATAATTTTCGGACACTTATTTCTTAAAACGATGAACGAACATTTGTTACCTGCAATTTATTTGAACAAACTAAAAAATGTATAAAAAATTCAGTGATCTCTGTCGTTTTACTTTCTTTTCAAAGCTATATTTTTCTTGGTTGCGCATTAGAACCTCGATTATCTGTAGATATTGTAATTAAAACAGAAGATGTTAAAATAGTCGATTTTTACGGTCGTGTTTTTATCCAAACGAAAATCGTTTATATTATTTTTAGCAAGAGATTATAGATACATAAAATGTATTGGAAATGAATAATTAAATTACGGCTGTCGATCTCACGTTTCATTTCCTTTATAAATATGCATGGACTTCGGTAAAACAGTATAAAATATACGAACTATAAAATCGAATTCTAATATAGCAACGATGTCAGGTAAAATATTGTGACTCAGAATGTATACTGCAGACTTGTCGATAAAAATTTAAAGAAATTTCCATTTTTACGTGGTAATGTTAGTCTAATAAGCAAATACTATGAAAATCAAACTAGACTAGTGTATATTAATCTAGTATGAAAATACTACTTCTACACTGAACTCATAAAGTTAATTAAATTACGTTGCATCGTGTAGAACAAGTAGAAGAACAAGTATTATTTTTCAAATCCACCGAGAAGTAAGTTTCTAGATTAGATATCTGCGCCTAATTAGTTAATTATAACCTTAGATGGCATAACGAGCTTCGGAACATTACACTCAGCTTTATTCTCGATCGGACGCTCTTATCACAGAGCCGGCGGTTTCGATTAAAGTCCGTATTGAAAGCAGTAGGTACGTTTTCGTTCTTTTGATGTATGCTGCTACGTTAATTAAGCCATTTCCCCCGTGACATTTTAAAATCGTCGATGGTAAACGGAAATTATAATTTCCTCGCGATACCGTTTCCACGAAGTCCATTCTCTTCATTTGCTACGGCTAGTGTTCGTAATCTGAATACATAATAACCGGTTCAACTGCGACAATGTAATTTTACCGTGACACTTTAATCATTTGCAGAGAATAATTGGCAAATTGCCATTTCAAAATCATGAAATTTTGTTAAAATTGTTACTCTAAATTATCGAACATTAAAAATAGGAAAAGGGAACAAAATTATGGTTTTGATAATACTTTTGAGGTAAAATAATTTACAAACCCTTTAATATAACTTTTTAACGGTGCGAAATGGAAAAAAACTTTGAATATAAGAGTTGTTAAGTTCTTTACGCTCTATTTCGTTATAAAAAGAAAAATAAAGTGATATTAAAAAAACAAAAGAACGAGTGAAGTTTAAGGACCGATTTCACCCCTTCGGAGTGAATTTCAGCTGAAAAAATTGACCTAACGAAACAGAAGCAACGAAAGGAATTTACATTTCCCGCTCGTAGTCACCAAATATGAAGTCTCGCGTGAGACTTGAATCGAGGAATAAGAGACGCAGCAGAAGAGCAAAAGAAAAAAACAAAAGAATGTCCGCAATTTTAAAAGCTTTCATGGGTCTTGAAATTTTCAGAAGGTCTCCAAAGTCTTCATAGATTCAGAAAATCTTGACTTGACTTCTAATTCTTCAACAATATGAACAGATTTAAGAGCTCAGAAGCAGAAGTAACAAAACTCCCAATTGCATACCCACCCTGTGCATCGAAAGTCAAACAAAAGACACATCGAGGCTTCGACGACTCATCCAACCTTTCAGGAACCACCAAAACTTCAAACTCTGACATTCCTCGCGACAGATATCCCAAGCAATGGCGGACTTTTGGAAAAAGGCCCAGATGGCAAACGTTCCGAGGGTCCTATTTGTTCAAGAAAACGAAGAGGTAGTTTACTAAAAACTAAGTGTAGCACAGTACAAAAACGAACATAGTGTTCCGACACAATCATAATTTTTTTTTAAATACTTGGGCCTTCTAGGGACACACGTGGCAATTACTGATCGGCCGTCCGTTAAATCCGCCACTGATCCCAAGTGACTCGAAGCAGGACAATGATCGCGTCGACAGACAATTCGCGGTGGGAAGAGTGAAACCCTGGTCGCTGCGAGGAGGTGTACACGAATTGTCATTCCCGTAGCAGCGAGCTCACGGGCGAAGAATCAAAACAAGGCCGGCGAACGCGGCGCCGACGACGCTTAACAATGGGAGTGCCATTGTAAGGAGTGTATCTTTAGTTTGGTTGAAAATTTTCGAGTGCCGGTACTACGGCTGTCTACGGCTGTTAGTACCAGCTCGAAGAGTACCAGTACTCCGCTCGTAACGGCTCTTCGAAACGAGGAGGATCGATCGAGGTGCCGGTGGTTGCGCACGTGCGCAGAACATGCCCTCCCTGCCCCTCGCCCTCTACCACACCGGCTTTTCCCTTTCTCTCTCTACATTACCTTCCTCTTTCCCACCTTTATCACCGTCCTTTCCCTCTCTCCAACCCACCTGCCCCCTTTATCTCTTTCCCTTTATCATACTTTTCCGAGTTCTACTTACGATCTCCCTCTTCGTCCCTCCGCCGCCAGCATTACCTATTCCCTTGCATCTAGCGTAGTGGCGAGAGAGATAGTTCTCTCCGCTCCTCTCGTTCCAGCGGCAGCAGTGTGTCGTACACCGCAACGAGGTGAACCCACCCTTTTCCCATGTACCACATCCACCCACCTCTATACAGGGTGCTCCCGAATTGTTTCGCCAAACGCGACCAGCGTATGCACCTACTCTGCTAATCATGCCGATAAAAGGGTATCGCGCAAACGTGGGTCCGAGAATGGGTCCGTTTCGAGTTGCAGTATTTTAAGGGTGCGTGTTAGAGGGTATAGTTTAATATTGTGATTGTTATGTAGTCAGTGTGAATGGAGAGCATATTGGAATATGCACAGGGGCGGATTTGGGTGTAGGGACTATAGAGATGATTCATAGATGACTACATGGATGCTCCTTAATATTTGCTCCTCCCCCAAATTTATCGCTCCCCAAAATTTGTCGCTCCCCAAAATTTGATGCTCCCTAAAATTTGCATCTCCAAAATTTGCAGCCCCCAAAAATTTGATGGTCCCCGAAATTTGCACCTCCCAAAAATTTGTCATTTTCCAAAATTTGTCGCACCCCAAAATTTGATGCTCCCCAAAATTTGATGCTCCCCAAAATTTGATGCTCCCCAAAATTTGCCACTTCCCAAAGTTTATCGCTCCCCAAAATTTATCACTCCCAAAAATTAGTCATCTTCAAAATTTGATGCTCCTCAAAATTTTATGCTCCCAAAATTCATCGCTACACAAAAGCTGCAGCCTACTTAGCCTATACTAATTTTAGAGAGCGACAAATTTTGAGCGAAAGAAATTGGACAAGGTTTAAACACAAACGCTTGAGTCCACTTTAAAAACCAGTTCCCTTTTTTTCATGCAGCAAATTAGCAATAACTCACATCAGATGTGAGTTTTTATATCGAATTAATCTTAAAATTGTCTCGACTCTTTTAAATTAAAATACTTAAAGATATTTCGCGAAAAGGTCTCAAGCGACCCACTCCCTGTCATCCGGGGGTGAAATTTCATCGACGTTATCCAGTCAACGTTAACTTTTTCCAGCCTGGCGAATGTGCTCGCCGTGCCGCGCTCGCGAATCTACGAAGGTGAAATCGAATAACTCACGCGACCGTCTTCGCGCACGTGTCATCCGTCCGTCGACCCCCCCACGAGGCACACATTTTCTTTTCTCCTTCGTTCTGCTTCTCTTTTCATCGCAAGAACAAACCCTCGCGGGAACGGTGACCGCGTTAGGCACCGCGGCGTCGGAGGATATGCCGCATTTCGCAAGTCATTTGACCTTCGTACGCGCACGTGCCCCTTGGGCAATGAACTCGTTCGCTGGATACCCCCTGGATTTCCCCGTGATAAGGAGACTGGCGACTTTGGAAATTTCATGAAAAATCACCGCGATTTCCTAGGGAAGGTCGCAATAAAAGAGATGTATCGATATGTCGATGGCGCGTTGAGAAAGTTTGGACTTACAGCGATCTGAGATGATGGAGGGCGTCAGTGGTGCACGAATAAGATTTCAAAATGTGGAATCAAGCCTGTTGATACGACTCTCTATTTTTGGACTCGCTATAAGAATTGGCAAAATATTGCAGTGAACATGGCACAACTGCAATTGAAGCTTGTCCTTGTACAAAAATAAATTGGAAGTCTGTTATAGCATTGTTTACTCTTTTTAACTGTCTGGTAACGAAATTGTTTAAGCCAGCTCACTAAGCATCACATGTTGGAGCGATAGAGACTTAAGAATTTGATTTCTTCATCTCTGAAACGGAGAAACTTTAATGCTGTGCATTATTTTAGATGCCGGTTCTAATACCTGGGAGTAAGTTGAATTTGTTGCCGCAGAAAGTGGAAAACTTTTAGCGCAGCTTGGTAAAGGATTTTCTTATTTCTATATATATATATGCTATCCTGCAAAAGTGTCTATGTGAAGGAATTTTAAACTTTCTTTAACATACTTTGGACAGAGAAAGCTGAGATGAATTTTAAATCACATGGAATTCAATTGTGATAAGAAAGAAAATTAGGATACGGTAAATAGATATTGATTTTAATTGGTTTCTGTTTCTATGAGTATTTATGGACTTTCCCATTTGCAGTACTAAATTTTATTTCGAAAGCACAGCGGTGGAGCTGGTGGAAATCGTTATTATAAATGATACGAGAACGCTATTTTCTGTCGTTTAATTAAAGTAAGATACTGCTTGAGTGGTAATTCCAACAAGGTAATAATACGAAATATTGATTGAAATCACTTCAAGCGTGACTGTCATTGCAGAACGTACGAATATTAAATGGAACATTATAATAACGTGGCTTGAATTCGTTTAAACATTTAACAGGACAAGGTTCTAATTCTATTCAATACCTACCCTATTATTAAGAGCGAATGAATGTGTAAAATGAAATGAAAACCATTCGTTTCAATGCTTAAATGAAAAATAGAATAAATTAATAAATTTCCAAGTGACTTTACTAATCATTGGATCAAGTATACGACTCGACCTTATACTGTCATTACAGTTGCAAATGACGCGTCGACAAAATATTAAAATACCTTCGACTGCAAATTTTTGATAAATTATGCACTTGTAACCTGTTTTATGCGTGATACGCTATGCAAACAAGACGCTATCTGGAAGCTTGTACACGCAGCAACACATTTAGGTTTGCAATAATATCATTATAAATATGGAAAATGTTTCTTGGCCGCGTTCTTTTCCCTGGTTATACTTTAATCTCATTTTATCTAATATTTGCTCTGATTCTCCCTCTGGAAAACAGAGGTAAAACTATAAATATCTGCAAACTTTAGCACGCCACTTTGCACGATAAAAAGGAAAGTATTCCGAACGTGACACAATTCTGTGCACGTAATTAACATACAGTTGGAATTTTTCTTCCTTTCGTTTTTCCTGCTAATTAATTCTGAATATAACATGAATTTAAAATTGTACGGCAGAAACTCGATTACCCGATTAATTTCCAATAATTTAATATAATAGACATTAAATAAATAAAATAAAAAAAAAATAAATCGAATCGCCTAATATTTTTTAAAATTTTTTAGAAGTCATGTATACATACAAATGCACAATAGCTGAACGAATATTCCCACTTCTGTTATATGAATTACGATACAAGGGGGAAGGAAAATATTCGTGAAAAGAGGGCCACGTGGCGACACTGGTGACACGTGCTTTGTGTCTTCTGACCTTCGTACGAATACTCCGGAACGACAAGGGAAACAAGTCCAAAATTAACCCGATTCACGCTATTCACGGATTTACAACGATAAACTGGCTTCTTCAGCACTTGAAATATTTCACTCGGTGTATTCGCTGTTTGTCAGCGCTGAATGCAATAGCAGTGAATTCTTCCTTCGTAGAATCTCGGCCTTCGACTTTGTTTTGCAAAATTCTTCACTTTTTCCTCTCTTTATTATTTTCGATATCATTGTAATAATAATATTACTACTGTTATCAGCGTTATACTATTGAACGACAACACAAGTTACATATATAAAGATAATAATCGTAGCATACTGTTGTGTGGGAGTAATTCAGCGAACCTAACACTGGGAGATATGGAAGGATCAATAAGTAAGGATCTCTAAAGTTTGCCAATTCCAGTTGAAGACGCACAAAAATACATAACAATAGAAATTTTGGAGAAATGCAATCAAAAGTGGTAGCAAAGCAAGCGAAGTAAAATCTATGAAATAAGAGAAAATATTTTCAATACAAACTCTGCTCTTTCACTGACAAGAAGAGGACAAATAATTAATTCAAAATGTAATAGGTGTAATACCGGGCTATCAGTAAAATGGAAGAATGTCTAATAGGTAAGCCAAAACATAAGAGAAAAGTAGAACATTCACTAACCATAATTTAAATGTTTTAATGATAAGAAATATGTGGGGAGAATAATAATTTACCTGAAAGAAACCGAAATTGTGGGAAAAATTTAACAAAAATAGGTAACAACTCGAAAAATAACGAACAATTTTACTAGTGGTCGCTAATGGCTAACAAGCAGATGCAACCTTAGATAAATAAAAAAAAGCTATTGTACGAATATTCCAAAGTTCAATTTCTACGGTACAGTAGAACTTCTACTGTCTTCTAGAAGTCAGGATTGTATCTGAGAATGTTTTTATTCGAAGAGTCCGAGTTCACTGTCAATTTGAATAATTGAAGAATAAAGGAGCGTCACAAAACAGTTTTTATCGAGGAAATCAAGTTTTAATGAATTTAATTTCTTATATAAATTTCTTCTTAAATAATTTCTTGTTTTACCTTGACGATAGAAGCTTATGCTTAGGCAAAGAATGGGGCCATTCCATATTTTGTTCCAGTGCGGAGTCGACATTTCCTAAGTTTAACCAGTAGTACACTAAATCTTGAACGTTATCTTACGGGGATATTTGAACTTTATAACCTTTTGTGATTCGACAGTTCTGTAGTCCCAGTTGCCACCAATAAAATATGCTATAAATCTGAGAATCACGAAAAATGGACTCCCCTTACCGCTCAATTGAAGATCCACTGTATTTCGCGATACCTTTAATCACGAATATTATTTTTATCTAAAGAAAACACGACGGAAGCTTGTCCTTGCTTTAATTACAGATAGAAAGAGCGTGATTTTATCTCGTTACATTGTTCTTTTCGCCCACGTTGGTCTCGCCGAGGAAATATGAAAATAATTCAGGAACGAGAGAAACGAAGCACTCGACGTCAATGACAGACATATTACTCGCTAATGCTAGCAAGAAAGCAAACCAACGATATTAGTCCCCGACAAAATGGGCACGTTTGAATTGCAGAATAGCTTGGATATTAAAAAGGTCGTGTATAATGGAGCTTCAACTGTATTACATTTCCCATTCGTTGTGCTTGCACTTTGCCTTTACACGAAACCAACGTCGTTGAAAGCGACACAAGCATTACGTAAATGAACATTTCCCAGTAATGAGGAAATACAGAAGAAATATGAAAATGAAAATGGAAACTCAAACGTAAATTCAAAATGTGTGGCTACAAAGAAAGAGATAGGGGAGAGTGGGGTAATCACGAACGCGGGGTAATTCCGAACACCATGATTACGGCGTTTTAATAAATGAAAACCAATGTTCCTTCTGCACCAGGTAATAGTTTAGGTCGTATCTAACGCCGGGCAGAAAAAAATAAATATAGGACGCTCACGTTATTCACGGTAAATACAATTTATTATTTTCATCATGTTTCAAGTAAAATTTGTCCATTTTCAATTGCATGTAATTACTGTTCAGTTAATGATACAATTGTGATTTTTTCAAGTGGAAATAAAGTACTTTTTAAGCAACATTTCGTGACCACGGCGTTGCCTGAATCATGATTCTAACCTCTGAAATAATTTTTTTTCTATCTTTTGAACTCGTGGGGTAATGCCGAACAAATCGGATGGGGTAATCTCGAACGGTCGTAAAGAAGAAATGTGTTAGGAATTTTCAAACTTTTGATGAGGAAAACCTGGAGGGGAATGCAGATGAAGAACCAAAGAAGAAAAAAAGGACGAAAAATGTTGATAAAGAAATTTTATATATCTGTATTTATTGAGATGAAATGTATACACACCCATCCACTAAAGACTGGATAATGTGTTACAAATGTAACTTATGGGCACACGAAAGATGCAGCGGCAGCTGAAAGCACATCTAGAGGCTTTCTCTGCGACTTCTGCGGTATGTAGCTTTGTTCGAGATTACCCTATGCAGTGTTCGGAATTACCCCACCAGCAGTCGGGTAATTCCGAACAGTAGGGGTTTGGTTTTTTCATTATGAAGTTAATTTTTATTAAAATTTTTGCAAAATTCGTTAGAGTAGTTTATAGAGGACTAGTTTAAGTATGTTTATAAATAAAAAACAAATTCGTATCTCACGTAGTTTTTATTCTGTTTGCTTTCTCGCTTAGGTGTTCGTGATTACCCCACTCTCCCCTAGTAGGAATTGGCGAATGAAGCAGTATTTTTGGTGATTATACATATACTTTGCTTTGTCATATTTATAATAATATTCGAGATAATAATAATGTTAATTAACTAAAATTATTCAGGAGTAATTTAATTTTGTTAGTACTGTGAGTATTACCTTGAATATTATTAGACATTCATGATAACACAATGTAAACATCGATAGCTAGAAATCGAATATAACGATAAGAATGACTGTCTTAGTTTGGACAGTGCTCGTGTCCATAGTTTAACATCGTAGCAAACAACAGTGACGATAGGGTAGATGTACCGTTTGTGGCCATTGCATTGTTTTTGGCCATGTGCAAAATTATCTTATTTTTAAATTGCTTGTAAATCATTATTATGTGGAGAATTTCACATTATAAATATTTTGTTTTGCATACCGCCAGAAATATAAGGTTGCATTTATTGTTTACACGGAAAAATATTATATTTTTCAAGTTGTGGCCAAAACTTGTACAATACCTTAATAGAATTTTCGTGAGCTGAACTTTAAAAGCATTGAGATGGCAGATATCGTTGGTTTGATGGTAAAATTGACCAAGTTCATTGTTTTTAAAAAATGAGATTTTCGTCTTTAGTTTATACTAAGTGTTATCTTTTAGTAAAGACCAAAATCTTATTATTTTTGAAAAATAGTGGATTTGGTTAGCTTTTCCAAAAAGCCAATGATATTAGATTTCTGCATTCGTTCTGTCAATATGTGTGACCTACGACAATTTTCCATATTTTTCAACAAACATCGATGGCTCACTGCACAAATATTGTATGACCACTTTTAGCGTCTTCGAGAAAAACAGTTTTAAAAGCGCAAGGGTACTTTATAATTGAATAGACCCCGCAGAAAATACTGTAAATGCCAAAATTAAAAAAAAAATTTATCGGAAAATGTTCTACGTGCCAATGCTGTAATACTATACATATAGTACCTATAGAATTTGATTTTTGGCACTTACAGTGTCTTCTACAAGGACTCTTCATTAAAGAAATACACAATTTCACAAAAAGTGGACATACAATATTTGAGTAGTAATGATGCATTTTTAATACAAATTTTTAATTTACCATTAAAAGGAACCTCGTAAAGGTCGTTTTAGATATTTCCACGAATCTTCTGACTATCTTGTAAATAATACAGGTAACCAACATTATTATTCTACTTATACACAATTTAAATATTCAGTAAAAATCTCACAGAAACAGGTGTCTTTTATCCCATTTAGAGAATATACGTATGTACTTATAGTATGCATCTTTTATCCTCAGCTGTTCTTCGCTATTCTCTATTATACTCTGGGGACAACCATGACGACGCGTCTTTGGAAGTCATCAAATTTTTATACCATTTTCATAGCATTTATTCGAACGCTTTGTGCCCAATAAGAAATCAACGGACAAATGTTTTGCAGCAACCTAATGCTTTATTTCCTGCATGGGCAACCGAATGCAAATAGCAGAGGAGCTCGGGGTTTTTATCGACAAACTTTTCTACTCCGTCTTTCTCCAACTAAAGCCACATTTGTAAGCATTCATAGGCAACTGCGCGGCAGGAGGTTGTCACATGAATGGGACACGGCAAGAATTTTCAAATATGTTTGATAATCAACGAGACGACGTTATCCAGCTTGCTTTTTTTACTCGAGAAGTTTACTTTGAATTTTTACCCTCTGGTGTAAAATTAAACGGCTGTAATATTGGAAAAAAATATTTATGGACTTACGTTTATGCAATATTCTTTTTAATACGATTAATAGAATACCAATAATCTGTTCAAATGTTTCATATATAGATTTCGATTTTTAACATCTTTCACTAGACAGTGAACGATAAAAACAAAAAGGAAAGATAAAGTTTGCAATATTGTATCGCAGAAATAAAAATCTTGAAGGAGTTAAATAAATTTAGAAGGAAATACATTGTTAGAATTCTATTCTAATATTGAACATTTACTTTAGAATATCGGAAATAATGTTCGTATTAAAATAATATTCTTATTATTTTCGACATTCTAAAGTAAATGTTCATTATTAGAATAGAATTCTAAAAATTTATCTCCTAAATTTATTTAACTCCTTCAAGATTTTTATTTTATTTTATTTCTGTGATACAATATTATATATAAATTTTATCTTTTCTTTTTATTTATATCGTTACTTAAATATCGTTACAAATAGGATTTAAAAAATCCTATTTTGCGTTGGAAGAAGTATTTTTATTTAATTCTCCTTTCCCTTGAAGGGACAGGGCAAAAGTAACAATGGCAATAACTGCGGAAAACTGCCATAATTCTTTGACTAATTATCATAAGGTTAAATCTGTGTCAAATGATAGAGCAATAAACATGCTATCTTAAGGCATATTTTTCTTTTTGATATGGAAAGGTAATTGTCAGCTAGGCCAAATGTAAAAAATGATTGTTACTATCCCTTTTGTCCTCGCTTTCCTCTACACAAAAAAGTAGTCGTCATCTAGCCAAAAGCATTGTCAGTCACAAAAATGCCGAGCCTTTGTGTTCTAGGGCTTTAGTTATGCAGACATGAAAAAATATGAATTTTAAACTATCTCTTGGCCACCACTGGTAACGAAACAATATATGCCCTCGATTTCTAGATTAGAAATGTAGGAACATTTAAAAGCTGCAGCAGATTAGGGCATTGTCCAGAGTTTACCAAGGGAACCTGGACAGGACCCACCCATCTAAGTAGCTACGAGAACAGATTGTCTATATCGCCATAGTACATCATACGAACATCGATCCGCGAGAGTGGTCCCATGGCTCCCAGCAAAGTACAAATCTCTGCGCCCCAAAGTGACTGCCACGTGTTACGGCATGTCTGTTTTCGCCAGTTCTTCGTCGTACAAACACGGCGAAATTTAATCCGGTTCGAGGGGTGAATCAATCGGATCAATTAGGGTCAATCGCACCGGGGAGTTGTGTATGGAAAAATTCTTAGAATCGTGAAACTGCGCCACGTACTCCGGAACATGCCAGTGGCAAATGATATCGCTGTTTCAAACTGATATTTAAGTAGCAATCATCCTATCACACCCACGTCATCAGTACAAGTATTTGACTTGGTTTGTGACAAAATAAAAGGGATGCTTTTTAACGCCAGAGCTTGAAAATTCTAACTCACATTACTTTGGAATAGTTCGTTTGGAAATTTATGCGAAGCTTCGTTTTCTAGAAGGGCTTTCCATCGAGGACATTGACTTTGCCTAGGCTTGTGTGGTCATGGATAGACTGATATAGTAGAAACAGTAGCTCGTATACAACGTGCAATACACAGGATTGCAAAATGAAGTTGCTCAAGAGAATTCAAGAAATTCTTGGATCTTTTCTCTATTTTTAACCGACTTCAAAAAAGAGGAGGTTATACATTCGTTCCGTATATAATTTTTTTTCTTTTTATATGTTTGTCCTCGCATAACTCTTCAGCATATGGACCGACTTTGATAATCTTTTTTTTAATCAAAAGAGGATGCACCATCCTACATTGTATCAATACTGGCCCAATAAACCTAAAAAGTTAAAAATAAATTAAAACCGACTTCGAAAAAATTAAAATGCTCTAAAAACTACAAAATAATTATTTCCCTTATTTAATCTGCGACTCTCATACTTCTTAAGTCGGCGCCTTATTATTTGCCCTGTGTAAATAAGGGAAAAAATTATAGTTTACTCTTTTGTGTATTTTTCTTTTTCTGAATTCGGTTTTAATTTTTTTTTTATACTAATTAAGATACTGTTGAAAATGTCGATGTAGTGCTGAATACCTAGTTGTGCTCTTCTAATAATTCTTTTATGAGTGCATGTGAACTATGGTTAGATTTCAACTTTTCAGCTTTTACTGTAATACCATATGCTCTTTTAGTTGTGCAAGATGTATATTATTTGTAGTATGAACCAGACGGGACGGCTGAAATACGACCGCAAGTGGAAGTACACTTGTCTAGGCAAATGCATGCGAGTTAAATGAAAGCAGTTTTCCTTGAAAATTACGTCTCAAATGAAAAAAATTAATTGTAAAATTTGAACGCCTTTTCCCACGAGGAATTATATTAAACTAGCTTCTACGACAAATTATGCCACACCCTGTGTAATTGTATATGCAGAATAAAACACCCAAACATCCACGCTACAAAGTTTTGAAGAATTATGAAATATTACATTTCATAAGGTATTCGGATGAGCACATTATTCGACCCATATGTTTTCTTCATACTTAAGGTAAAGAGAAGCTAAAAGAAAATTCAACAAATTAGCAATACCTATATAGCGTTCACCTACTTCCTACAAGTTCGGTATAAAATATCTACGAAAGTGAATATTTAAGGGGCACTCGCGTGCAAATAAATAATGAAGTTACAACGTAGATGTGATAGGATATGAACTACATTACGATGTATTCGATTGAACGGTACATGCATCTATATCATTGAACTTGTCTGTAGTTTCTCTCTGCTTAATTTCATAATTTGCTTTCACTACTGTACGTCTTAAGAAATTCTTACTTCATTTTCTACACCCTTCACTGTTTAATTTTTATTCTATTCAAGGTAAACTTTATAGTAGCACACAGCTGTTATTATATATTTGTGCTTAGTTTTCCATATTTCGTTAACCATTTTTAACTTATATCGTGCACAAAGGTGCCACAAGAACATCCTGAATGTTTCAAAATAATTCATTAATAAATTCCCAAAGATATCCTTCCTTTTCGGGCCCAAAAACCACCTCTTGCAGGGATTCAACTCTACCTTCTGGCTCGTAATTCGGGATGCTTGCGCGTAGAATAGTGCGATACTTAAAAATTAGTTCCCCACAAGCGTAGTTAAGTGAAAATACTCTGACAAAAAAATGCATTTTCTGGTTAAATTAAATTATCGATCCTACGGCAATAACGCATAAGACTTTTGTATTCCTTTCATCACAAATATACTATTTCAAATAAGAACTAAATCGATCCGACGTCTTCATAATTTATATTTTCAAAGCCATTTTCATAAAAATGGCTGTCCACTCATAGCTAAAATTCTGAAATTTCTTTATACACATCGGTCTCAACATTTCCTTCCCGGTTTCGTTAAGAAATCGCTCGTCCCATTCGCGTCCCCCTTTCATAAGAGTCAACCATCGATTCCAGCCTAAACAATGAAACGACTCCAAATGTATCCCTCAACACTGATCCTCTCCGCCGAAAACGAGTAGCCTATCATTTCCTATCGTTTACAGAGCGCCTAATCACCGCTCAACCTTTTCCCAAATACAATCGCTATAGCACACGATCGTTTCCTATTAATCAAATAGCGGGGAACGCTACATCAGCTCGGCCGAGCCATTTCTCAAAATTGCCAGTAATTTCCCGTAAGAGGCTTATCTGTGACAGCGGCGATAATGACAAACAGCTGGAACGGGGACGCCGATGCAGCGGAAAATAAATGGATTTAGATCAAAACTCGAGGGTACTCGATAAATTCATAATTTCATAAATCGTCGTAAACGGCGATTCCAGAAATAGCCGTCGCCCTGAATGCCAATGGCGTCATTAGAACTACTTAGATCGCGGTACTTTCCTGCGACCACTGACCGAGATTCGTGATCACGGCTCCCGCGACGTCTGTAATTCGAGTGTCTTCTCGTAATCCCCGTACGCTTTTAAGCGGACTTCAGGTGTCCCTCGCTCTCCACGCCCTCGAGCCAGGTATCTCGAGTATCGACAAGTATCTCATGTATCTCCGCGTAACTCGAGTATCGTCTCCTCTCCGCGCCGCGTACACGCCCGCGCCCGACCGGCGCGGGCTGCCCGTTCAAGTAGCTCAGATACCAACGCTACCAGCCCGCAACACTCGAAACGGCCCTCGAGCTCGCGCACGTTCGCGCATACGTCGACCCTGTCACCTTGAAAATTTTTCCTTCGATTTCATTCGCGAAAAGATCGTCGTTAGTAGGGTAATGGTGCGGCGCGTAACGAGCGCGGCCCGCTCGGTATTCGTCTCTCCTTTGATCGGCTAACGGGAATCAAAGAAACTATTCAACTCGTCCGACGAGTGAAAACTCGAGGAAATCGTGTCGGGTGGTACTCCGACTGCCGCGCGAATTCTGTAGCGCGGGATTAATTGTTTAGGGGCACGAATATATGGATAGGTAGGATCTTTTTGTGGAACCTGCTGTTTTGTTGATGGGAAAGTTGGTAGGTTGGCTTTATGAAATTATAAATGCGGCTTTTATGGTACAGTCTTGCAAGTAAATGGGTTTTTGAGGGATTGTGAGTTTGCTTGCCAACCTGTAGGGTGTTTGGAGGGATTTCTTGAAATAATCGTGGGACTTGGAGTTTGAATTTCTATTCGAGGGACAGCCGGTGTGTAGTTAATCACATTGGAGCAAATGTAGCAAGTTAGGGGTTAACCAAGGGGTTAGAAATATACATTTTGGAGAAAGTTCACAATTTTTTGATTGAAAAATAGGCAGTCTGAAAAAATCACACAAAACAGTAGCTGAGACGCAGCCGCGGTTTGTTGACTTATTCATCTCGTTACTTTAAATACAATAAAAACTACAACCCAGACTCGATTAAAAGGATTTTCAAAATTAAGTCTGTATACCTAATGAAATTTGTAAACTTTTGGTACGCAGCAAGTGAATAAAATATCAATGGTGTATTTATAAAAATTAGTTAACTAGCCTTGGTCTCTCCTACCAGGTGTATCTTCACGAAAAATCAAAGGGAGTATTAAAACGTTGGGTTTTCGTAGTGATTTTTTCCAGGCTACCTATTCACGACATCATATCTCCGCCATTGTGCAAAATGTTTTAATAAAAAAAATTGTGCACTTCCTCAAAATGAATATTTTTAAATACGAGACACCACAATCCGATATTTCCAATACTTTCCTAGAAAAAGATCCCGAAAATTTACTCAATGTGTAATTCATGTATTAGAGTTCATAACGCACCGGATAATTTACTAACGTGGGCGATAAAGTTACTTGAGTCGGCGATCCTACCATTGCCTCAAATAGCGTATTATTTGCAAGATACATTTCTTCGCCGTGTTCAAATTATTGTTATAATTTGTTAATAAAGCAATTATTTCTGGACACAGAATCTGTTGACAATGATTCTACGAAGACTCGACAGACGCTCTGTGCAATTAATGAGACTTCGTGTCAAAACCTAATCATTCAATTATCTGACCACTGTAACAAGTGATATTAGCTCACAATCAGATAATCTGATACTGTTGCATTCCGTTGATTACAATGTTGCTCGTAGCAAAAACGTGGTTTGAATACATCCAGCATACAAAATATGTTCCGCAGTAATAAAAACACGACATTATTCCATGTTATGTGTCATTAGTTCAGAGTGAAAGAAAATTACATACTGTGCTTATCTTGATTACAGCCTTTTGTCGGGAAATACCATTCAGATCGATATCACAATGCCAGCGTAGGAAATCCAGGCATATTTATATAAGCCTAAGATTAAGCAAAACTTAATTGTTCTGTTCCTGTAGCAGCAACGCGGTCAGATTTACAGGACTTTAATAGGACCTGTGTACATTATTACCACCTCTACTGTTTCTTTCCTACCAATGAAATGATAAACAGAATTCCTTAAACTCTTCTCTACTTTATAAAATTTGTAAATAATGTAACCATCAAATATTTAAACTATGTGGTAATTTGAAAGAATTGGAAATCTCTTCTCTTCTCGCGTCTCGAGTTCAATGAAAATTAGTGACATTATTCTCGAGAGTTACCCCATAAATATATAAATAAAGGAGACTTCAAAATTTGCCAAAGCAAATAAAAATCCCGTTAGTAACTTATGTCTTTTCTGTTTAAGCCTTAAGGAATATTTGAAAAGTATAAAACACTCGATACCAGGGGTGGATTTGTATAGAAGCTAAGTAGGCTGCAGGCAAATTTTGGGCGAAAGAAATTGAACCGTTTTTTCCTTACACTTTTTATTTTTTCATCGACAATAATAGAATAGATTTCTGTTCTCAAATAAAATTTTTATCTATTTTCCCCAATACCGAAAATGATGGGTGCTCTTTGAACATAGGGAACCGTCCTTAAATTTCGTAAGGGTAGTTTGGGCGCTTTTTTTATACCCTCCCTCCCCAAGCATAAGATTTTATATCCCAGCCCCTCTCCTGCCTTACGTAATTTTTTTTCAGTTATTAAAATTCTTTTAAAGATTTATATGATTCATTTAACTCAGTTTCCTGTGTGCGATCAAACATCGTTTTTAGGCTACTCGTATTGAAAATTAGATTAAAAAATATTACGTAACGTAAGAACGAAATCTTAACTCTTTTAAATTAAAATGGTTGATTATATTTCAAGAAAAGGGTGGCAGACGCTTGTCAGCCTGGAGTCAGAAAATCTTCTTTTGGTAAATTAAAAAAAAACAAGCTTAGCTTTGTTGTCGAACACACAAAGGAAGACCTGCAGCCTTGTCTGCATTTAAAAAAAGAGGAAGAATTACAAGATAATAATGATATCGATAACAATAGAATCCTATGGCAAATAAGAAATTCTGCAAGTCAGAACCTATATTTACCAAATTTTTATATTAGTCACTGTTATATATGTTCACAACCAACTTAGAGAAGCTTTATGTAACAAGCAGTGTTATCTCAAGAAAGAAGGTACCATGCCCCAACTACATTGCTCTTCTATCCACGTTTTACTTTTAAACAGCTTCATCTTCACCTAATCACGTGACACGATAACTTTCTGTTGCAACTGCAAATTCAACGTAACCTAACGCCCCTAAAATCGCACCAGGCGTCAGGCAAAGTCGTTCTATTCTCGTCAAACCGTTTATTGGCTAGGTTGATGCGAGTTCCCCTTTGTTCGGGCGAAGGGGGTGGAAAGATAAACTGGGCGAATTTATGGAATTAAGAAGAAACCTTGGATTTCATCGATCGGGGAAGCACGAGACGCTTTCGAACCGATTCCTCTGAAGCGGCTGTGCTTGCTGGTATCCATCGATCCGTTTCTAAAGGGGCGTTCACAACGACGAGCCGTGAATCTGACAGTGCAGGAAACGAAGCCGAGCAGCGTTCTCTCGTGCCACTAACGCTGACAGACTCGTGCCTCTCTACACACGACTCGTACCCACTCGAATACACCGCGCGCGTTTTTCTTCGTCGATGTATTAACAAGCAAGACGGCCCGAATTGCACCGAATTCCAGTGGCTTGTCGTGGTACAAAAGGAGACGAGAGGACAGAGCTTCGGGAGACAGAGTTGGAGGGGACAAAGAGAGGAGACAATGAGACGAGCTGCGGAACGGTCGGAGGAGAGAGAACCAATTAGAAGAATGCGGAAAAATGGGGAAAATAGGTGGAATGAGATCGAAGGAGTTGGGGAGAGGTAAAAAAAGGAGGTATTAAAAGAGGCTGGGATCAACAAAGGGGAAGGGTTATAGAAAGGGAGGAATGAGGGAAGAATACAGAGAGATAGAGACAAGTTTTTACTATCTTTTTCTTTTATCCCTCTCTCTCCCTCTCCTCCTCTTTATCCTCCTCCCTGTCTTTCACTCCGCTTCGCCTCTCCTCTCTGTCTCTCTGCGGTGGAAACGTGGGCGTGGACGTAGGCGAGGTAAGCCTTCAGGGCCGACGAGCATCGACCGATCCAACTGGACGCATCGTAAATCGTGACCAGCCTCGCGACTCTTGGGTAATTTTCATAGACACCTAGATGCGCTACTCATCACTTCAGTGATCTCGAATTTAGACACGACTGGGTGTCGAAAACGGGGTCCACGTGGGGTCAAATTCGGAACCCAGTAGCCAGGCGGCTATTTGAACCGGCTCTTTCGGGAAACGAAGTAGTATGGGTCAGTGCTTTGAGCGTCTGACTTTAGTTCAGGCTATCCTTTTGTTCGAAGTCGCGAGACTAGTTTGATGCGACATGTAAACAGGTGAATTACGAAGTAGAGCTATAATTGTTCGAATAATTCGAATAATTTCTTCGAATATGTATTCTAATAATCTGGAGTATTCGAATACTCGAATAATTCGGAGTATTCGAATATTCGGAGTGATCGAATTTCTGATTGCACCGAATAAGAAACTGAACATGAAATATTCTTTCTTTAATATTATTTGTTTTTCTAACGATAAATTTGGAACTTTATTAACCTTTGGTAAATTTTTACATTTTGCAAACGAAAGCAATCATCAGTTATTAATATTATTATTCTAATAATAATGATTCCAATTCGATACCATCCGAAGTTCGATCACTTCTAATTATTCGAATACTCCTGGATTATTCGCATCTCAAATTCAAATTTTCTGGTATTCGAATCTGAAATTCGAATTCTCTGGTATTCGAATATTCGAACCTCAAATTCGAATTCTCTGGTATTCGAAATCGAATATTCGACTCTCAAATTCGAATTCTCTGGTATTCGAATATTCGTTACAGTCCTATTACGATGTGCCACCCTTAGGAAGTAAAGAATTTGGGTTTACTTTGCCCTCGAAGCATCTGAAATCGAAATAATAGCGCATTTTGTGGAACTAAATCATGTGTCCTCGACACGAATGGTTTAAGAGGATCTAGTGAAATTATAACCAGGGACGTTGCTTCCAGGGAACACGATGTAAGAAAGAAAAAACGTGCCCGATGGTAACTGATTCCCATTCACACTATAAGCGTTCACGTTGATCGTGATGGTGGATGACAGAAATTGATACGATTCTAAATGGACGAGGGAAAAAGCGTCGCGAAATGGTGCGAAGGGGAATGAACGAACAAGGTAGAAAATTGGCGTTCACGGGCTGGCATTATTTTTGTCACGCGAAGAATCGTATGGAAATGCGATCGAGGAGCTTGGACAATTTCCCCGCTCGATTAGGGTGCGAAAAAAAGAAGCGACGAACGATTGGATAATGCGTTTCGCGGCGCGCGGAACGTGTGTACAAACACGTGCAATCTGTCGCAACGGAACAGAAAGGCGATTCTCACGTGCCGGCGCGTGAAGAACGGAAGGGCCCCAGCAAAACGCTGAAACGAGCTTTGATTTTAATTTCCTGCACTATCCCGCGCCGGTTGGCCTGCGGCTTTCGAATTCCCCGTGTCGGCACGATCGATGGACGCTCGTGTCGTCACATGAGAACCCTCCTTTAATACCTCTCCCTCTCATTAAAGCCGTCCGCCCATCGCGCTGCGCGGAGAGTAGCATCCTAATGCTATTTACACAAGTGCTCCGCCGAAGCGAAAGGGCGTTCGAAACTGTTTCTCGCGTCGCGACGCTTGTGCCAGCCGCGTTACAATAAAATACCCCGTTCGTTTTCCACCGCCCCGAAAGGCAAAGATATTTTGACTTCGATCGGCCTTGGTCCTATTCCCTTTGTTTCACGAACGTATCTGTGTTCGTTCGACTCGTCGTATTGATCAGGCTTGATGAATTCAAATTGGAGCTCTTAGTATCCAGGCCTCCGAGTATTACAGAGGCTCATCACAAATTGAACTTGCTTTCGAAGTTTGGAAATATGTGTAACTATACTAAGCAGTGATGTTTGTAGGAATTAAGATAAGGGTGTGAGAAGAAGGGTTGTTAGGGGTTGTAGGCAGTGGCGAATTGGCTAGAGTGTCAGCTTGCCCGATGGCAAGTGGGCCCTGTCGGCCCCTGATGAAGTGGGTGGGCCCACTAAAAACTTCCGACAACGTGTTAAAAGTATTATGACCTTTTAGTAGCTTGAAAATATAATACACTAAGTAGCAAAATACTCCCGCGCTTCGTTTCGGGCTTAAGAGATATTAAGACCTCCATGAAAATACATTTCACCCCTTTTCACCCCCTTAGGGGTTGATTAGGGCAAAATCCTGAAATTGGTTTGTAGGCATTTATATCAGTAATCTTTCGAAGTAAAAACCAAGTTGATATCTAATCGGGCCTCAGAGATTTTGAGGAATCCGTGAAAATACATTTCACCCCTTTTCACCCGCTTGGAGATAGAATTTCCAAAAAAATCCTTCCTTAGTGGGTGCCTACGTCATGAAAACCTTCCGCTAAGGGGTGGAGAAGGTCATCGACATTACAGAGTTCCCAGTTCCCAGCTTCTGTATGGGCGTGCGCGTTACAAACCTCCCTATTACTCTGTACGTAGGCGTACCGAGCAATAGTGAGGTTTGTAAGTGCTACAAGCTGAGGTACAAAGGAGGACTTGGGAGGGCATTGCTTGTCAGTCACCAAATTCTAATGGATCGATAGCAAATCGCCTGCTAATCCTCGACTCTACCCATCGCTACCCCTATGGATTTTGTGCTAGGGAATGAAGTGGGTAGCGGCTCTAGCCACTTCGCCATTTTGTCTATGGGTATACACACGGAGGGTATATATCTAGCGTCGAGATAGGAGTGAACAAGTAATATTAATAAATTTTTGTCTCCTGTTTTACTGTTCATCTACCCTATTTAGAACAATATCGATACCTTTGAAAGCTCGAGGGGACATGTTCATCGAATCGGTCAGAAAATAAGTGATCTTTAGGATCCTTTTTTGAGAAAGTATACAACTTGCAGTAAAAAACTTTCTATTAAACATTTTAACGTTCTTCTGTAGTTTTCAGGTAATATTGGTCTTAAAAAGTTAAGTAATCCAATTTCAAGATGTGATTCTTGCCTTCTACGTCCGTAGTTTTCGAAGGAACCAATAAAAAATAAATTTAACCCAGAATTACTGAATTGGTGGCCTAAAATCGGCAATTATTTCAAGAAAAACTAGGTCGCGTTTGTGCGCTACTAAAAATTCACGACTTTTTAATTTTTTTATGAAAGTCTCGAATTTTTACGGACCATAGCAGCGGTTTCACGGGAAATGGGACATGCTTCACACATCCTGTAGTTTTTTCAAGTCGATCTGAACCTCCTTTCATTCGCAACTAACCGTAAACAACGAGAAAAAAAAGATTCGAGAAAAACGCGTTTATAGTTTCTGAGCAAAGGCGTCGCTGTAAGTTACCTAACCTTTTCAACTGCCAAATCAACAATTTTGCAAATTTTATTACAAACCAAGCTGATTTTTATTCAGAGAAGATAGTGCTTTCGGAAAATGCAATAAAAATCAATTTTTCAACTGCCTAGTCTCCTTAAGAATAGCGTTTCCTAGAAAAAGGCATTTCCTTTTACAAACATGTTTTTACAATACTTAAAGTAATGACTACATTCGAGGTTTCCGCCCAATCTGTATATTAAATTTACAAGATAATACAAGAAACGGAACGGTTACTGGTAGAGCCTCGGAGCCTCGCACGCGAGTTACGCGCCAAAACTCAATTGCCAAGGGAACACTAAACGGGAATGATGGCGAGAGAGGCTCACCAACACATAGAATATCAGCAATTCATTAGGAACACGTGAAACACGTTTCTGCGTGCCACATAATCTCTGTAAATAGAGTAACTGGGCAAAGCATGTCTTGAAACATTTCTTTCATTCCATTGCAACGCGCTCCGCCAAGAGAGGAGCCTTTTCGGTATTGAATCGAATTAAATTAATTGCATTAAATCACTCCATATACCTCGCTGCGAATTCAACTCGCAGATGCTCGCTTCAGCTTACGTCACGAGCTACGAGTCTAGATCGTTATACCGAAGCCGGTGTGTTAAAGCTATCCGTGTGTATTTGGAAAAAGGAGCAGAGTTGAACTTAACTGGAGCGTTTGAAACGAGCTCGTTACTTGAATATCTCGAGCAGCTCGGCCCTCAGAAATTATTCGCAAAATTCGATCGATGTGCGCAGTCCTCGGCACAATGATGCCAGACCCCGTTCCTTTTGAGGGAAAATTGGGTATCACGCGAAAGTCTGAATTAAAGCTCTGAAAGGTGCGAGTGTATAGAGTTGGACACGAACATTCAATTGAGGAGCAACCGTAAATATATGCTAGGAATATTCCTGGCAAAAATTCATTCCACAGGAGAGTGCAGCTGTGTACCGCAAAGTGTGTCGTAAAGTACTTTCATGCTAAAAAAGATAACTGTCTCCATGCCAGCAAGGCCAGTTGATTTAAACATAGTAGAGAATTGTCGAAGGGGAGCTGCAACAGTCACGCGGATGCAAATGGCAATTTCAAGACGGAAATTTTCAAATGAAAATTTGCATTGCACAGGAATGACAGAAGTTTCGTAAGGGAGCGATAAAATATCATGGGAATCGTGGATAACGAGGATAATAAAGATAGAGGATAATAAAAGGAGTCGTACAAAGTGTGAAACTAAAAATAGTTTCTCATGCTGCACAGTGTAGAAGAATTTTTCAAGTAATATTCTCTAATTTCGTAGAATTGGTTTTGCAAGTTCCAATTGATTAAACATTCGAGGTTTAGAAGAATCAAAAGTATTTTATTCGAATCGAATTTTATTCCGCAGAGTCTTCCTAATGATTATTTGTGTTTGATCAAAATAAATGTTTGTAGGTCAAAGTTGAAACTTTTGTTGGAATACTGGTCGAAAATTCGTTGGCTGTTTTTGAAATTTACAAACCCATATAGAGTTCGACGGTTTGCAATGCAGAGGATTATATTTAATAGCGGTGCCTCCGAGTGTTTACGATTGATCTAATCGACCAACTGTAAGTGCATTAGCACGTTGCGTCATTTGCATACACGCATAAGGTTTGTCGATCGAAATGTCATAGAATCCTAGTCACCACTGACACGGCAGTCCAATGGAATATTTTATTCCCCTCTGTCTAAATGAGTCACATTGAGTATGATCGTGGTAGTATTAAGTTATTCGACTTTGAACGTGGTTCTTGTTCTGGCGTACTAAAATGTGTGATCAGTGGACGTGACGCACAATGTAGCTCGAGTACTGAATGAAAGAAAAAGCGAGAATATTCGGTTCAGTACTCGAAAATGGTAGCTTGAATTTTACATCAATCTTATTCGAGCGATTCAAAGGTTTTGAGCTACTCAAATTTTGGGGAATTTTATAAATCTTTTCACTTACTCGATTTTCTTGAAGCTTTCCCAATTTCTTCAAACTAATCTACCTTTTCTATTGTTTCAATTTTTCAAATTACCCAAGTTTTCGCAAGTTATTCTAATTTTTCTTTTGCAATTACATAATTAAAATATTGCTGGAATAACTGAATACTCGATTTAGGTTCATTTTAATCGATTCGAATTTTAAACCAGTTCAATAATTTAAGTAAATACTCGATTAACGCTAATGCAACAATAGATCTTTTAAAATCAGCTGAAAAATAAATGTTAATATATTGCGTTTTCAATTCATTCTGTTTGTGCAGCGCTTAAATTGTGAATAAAAGTTTCTACCCAGCCATGAATTCCATTATTGTCCCGACAATGAAGGTAATTATAATGGGCACGATATAATAAGGAGTAACGGGGACAATGGAGGAATCGTGGGAGGTAATGACTTATACTGAATCGTAGGTAACGACTTTTCCACAGAAGCCAAGTAAAACTTGGAAACTCGAAAATTATTTTCAGTAACTTTTAACGAACGAACCAGCAACGAACTGGCAACTCAGAGATTACGCCTTTAATTAAAATTAAACTGCAGTTTCTGAAGCTTTGTCCTTGCCTCATGAATTAATAATGGAGTTTATAGTTCTCGTTATTGTGTAAAGGAATAATTTAGACATTGCGGATAAAATTTTGCAGAGTCCAAGAATAAATAGAAAATGTAGAATAAACTATACGAGTTTTAGATTAAAAAAAATCAGTGCTAAAAGTATAATGAGCCGGATTTTAGCTGTTTCTTTTATACGCTCAATCTGCAAAATTAATTACGAAAGCATAGAATCTTTATTATAAATTACTATAGGTAATTTATGCATGTGATACCCATTTATAGGGAAATTCATTAAATTGAATTTTAGTCAAGACCGTGCATACTCTACGCATTTTTTAAATAGATTTTCGCGGAAACAGAAGTTCGCCCGAGAAAACTCCGCTGCACGTTTTCCATTTATTTTCTGGTAAAACTTATTGCATTTAATTTGACTTCGATCAACTTAGGTCATGGAGAAAGAATTCTCAAAATCGCTCAAGTAGTTTTTAAGTTACACCAAAAAATAAGAAATCTGTTTCGTTATAATACATTGTATGCACGGGCAGACAAAGGACTGTTAGAAAGAAGATTTAAAAAAAATTCAAACCGACTTCAAAAAAATAAAAATGCGTTAAGAAGTACAAAATAACTTTGTTCCTTATTTAATCTACGACTCTCAACCTTTTTCTATCGGCGCCTCATTATTTGAACTGTGCAAATCTGGCGCCGATGTAAATCTTTTTCTATCGGTTCCTCATCATTTGCACTATGTGTAAATCTGGCGCCGATAGAAAAAGATCGAGAGTCGTAGATTAAATAAGGAACAAAATTATTTTTTACTTTTTAGTGAATTTTATTTTTTTGAAGATTTTTAAAAAATTTTGTGACACCAAATTAAAATTAAATTCCAGAATTTCTGAAGTCTTCGCTTTTCCTTGTCACGACTAAAAATGTACATTTTCCAAACTATTATATAGAAGTTAAACTATAGCTCTCGCCATAATAACTCACAGTCCAAAACATCCTAATTTTTAAAAAGAATATAGAGAAAAATTGTACGTAACTCGAATAATAGGAATATACCAAGGTAATTTGAATTTCAATGATTAACCTGAAACCATTTGATAGACATCTGTATTAATCCATTTCGATTCATCTTTCCCTGAACCTCGCCCATCGCAGACTTTCTCAATTACTTCCAGCATTATCCACTTCCCCTTTCGATCTTGTTATTACCATGTAACGACGGCCTACTATTACTAGTAATAACAATCCTTAAACAGTAATTACTAGTAATACTAATGCTACTATTACCGGCAGTAGTGGCAGTGGCTTTATTGATTCTTTGCGGATCACCGCGACTTCCTTCCTTTCTAACCTTTCACCATTTCTCCCCACGACCTACTATCACTGTTATGCTTCTAATCCTCCGCAGCATGGACGAACACTATGAATTTGAAGTATCTGCTTGCGCAACAGCGTGGTCGCAAAACGTAGACAACGAACGTAGGGCGAAACGCGGAGCCACGACCCACTTTCGTGTCGTGCCAATTGCTGATCGTGGAACAGGCAGTCCTAATTAGAGAAGGCTCGATCATCAATTAGGAGTCACGCGTTACAAGATCGGACATCAGAATTCGACCACCCTCGTGAGAAATTGACGATCAGTGGTCCAAGTGTATCTCGGCAGCTCTGTGACTTCTATCGAGTATCAGCTCACTTATTTTTTCACAATCCACTGCGAACCATTCTATTCCAGACTCCGGTGAATTGTGACTCGTGAGAATTAGCATGGCAGACGTTCAACAGTCGAATAAATCGCGGTGGCTCGACCGCCCCGATCTACTTTGGTCTCGTTATTCTTGCAAAGATTGGCTGCTAGAAAATTCAGGTATTGAAACTCCTCGCTCTGCTAGGAACGATCCAAAATACGCGATCGAGTGATTTTATTTCACCAATTATCCCAAAGTTCACGATAAAAAATTGTCAATTGGGCTGCATGCTTGGAGTCGATTTTTAATAAATGTTGTTTTCCTTGTTACTTGGATCATTAGTGTTAATTTTTACATTGGGCAGCGGTACTTGTTTGAGCAATGGTAACTAATTGCAAGAAATAATAGATTTCGGGGCATTTGTTACGTCGACAGCAAGGAACAATGAAATAAATGTTCTAGAATGAAAGGTGATTTAAAAGAAGCGTGTTGAATCGCTGCAGATGCTTTATCTTATGGTAACAGAAGCTGTAGATTTCTTTTGGGATATTATTTATTCAAATTTAAATCGTGAATGTTTCGTCATTCTGTATTATCTTGCTGCATACTTGGCACTGTTCCCTTTACATATATCTTGGGATTTACATGACAAACGAAAGTACCAATAACATTCTCCGCTCACATGACATTATCCTATCTTCCTTTTTTTAAATTGAACGGCTTACTTCGAAAGCGTCCCAAATCCATATTTTCAAAGAATAAAGTATAATGGTAAAAATGTCTCCCCTAACTATTCCTGAGTGTGCATATCTCTTCGTTTATAACATCCGAATGGTAAAGTAAAATCCATTTACTTCCAATGTGTCTTAAATTCGACAGAATTTTATTTCGCAAATGTCATATCCAGTTTAATAATGTATCAGTTTCATTTTATACACAGATTGCGTTGAAATGTTTTTGAAATATATCATGTGAAAAAGCAAATAGGTTTTTTCAGCGGAAGCATGTCACAGAATATTTGAAAATATTGGAGATCAATAAAATAAATGGAAAAAAATGATTGTTTCGTGCACGTGGAATGAGAAATCGCCAATAAGCTTTTAAGGTACCAGAAAAATTAACTCATCCTTGTCGATGCACTAAACGAAGTAAAAATAATTAAAACAATAAATTTGATGAAAAAGTTGCAAGTTGATAAATATTATAAGATTCTTTTTTAAGGTATAACATAATAAGTAATGATATCAGTAACGATTGAACCTATTAATTTCTTTATTGTTTTATTATATGTTTCCCAAAAATCGTTTCTCGAATAATTTACACTCTACACCCTTCTGTCTATAAATAAATGGAACATATTACCTCGAGTCAAATAAAGAATAGAACAGCATCTTTAACCTGTTAAGTGGGCAATTTCTAGGCCAAAACCGTCTTAATGTATTTATAATTGTATATTTAAAAACGATTACAGGCCAATTAACTCAATTCATCCACAACAAATGAGACGCGCGACCTAATACACTATTTCTTTATACCAGAGAACCTTTTCAAGTTTTCGGATGAATTACCTTTCTTTATTCATTAAATGGCGAATTAACTCGTCTTGGTTAAAACGAAGATTTTTCAACTGACGAGTTAATTCGTCTTAGCCTCGAAGAAGAGTTTTCACCTGACGAATTAAACTCGTCTTGGTTAAAACGAAGCTGTTTCAGGTGACGAGTTAATTCGTCTTATCCACGGAGAAGAATTTTCGATTGACGAGTTAACTCGACCTCGCCAATTAACAGGTAGAAGTAGAATACATTATCCCAATCAGAAACGAGTTCCTTTTACCTTATTTGCAAAACAACTAGCCCGTTCCCTACAAACACCAAGGCTTCAGCATCCTAATAAAAACGTCGAAAAAAAAGTGAAAAATTGATCTAAGCGGATCCTCGATTTTGGACGGTGCTGGCTAATTGGCTCCGCGAGGATGCGCATCGATCATGCCCGGGTCATTCGACGTAGGTGGCACCGTGGATGGTTACCATGTTCGATCTCGTTTAAATATTTAACGGTGGTCGTGTATGCGCGCCGATCGACTCGTTATAAACGGACTGACGGACCAGAGGCGGAGTCTGCGAGATACAGCCGCTATCGTCTGTACCTGTATTAAAATGCAAATGATCGGACTATCACCGAGTGTCGCTCCTATCACCGCGCCGGGCTCCGTCTACGCGAGGACTCGCAAAACAACCTGACACCGTCTCCTTTCCCGTTCTGTATGCATAAAGTATCGCCGCAACGTGCACCGTTCCACGTGCTCATCCGAATAGAAATTTAATTGTCCCGGGATACTGTCAAGACACGAGTGGCGGGATCGACATTTAATTGTCCCTGGAAGGGGAGACACCCATCGAGCGACACAAAACTAACGAGGGGCGCGCATCAAGTTCCACTCACCGATTTAGTTCGAATTTTTCATGTAGTTTCTGCACACCACGTATGTGTAATTCTATATTAAACGTGCGGGACGCACTATTCAAAGTTTGACGAGAAAATCGGGTTCAAAGTTTTGAATGCTGTCGACAAAATTTTCAATACTACGTTCTACCCATTTAATATATTATTGTGCACGGTGTGCATTAAGATTTTTTGCCAAATCAGTGACCGCAGCCTTGTGCACTGGCCCTGCAGGTGTATACAGCGAAAGGCTTTTTGCGGGGCTTTAAACGTCTCTGGCGGTTATTCAGAGGCTAATTGACTAATTGCGATCCCTGAGCTCTCGAACCACGAAAAAATATTCGACACAGCAGTTATAAATTAATTATGATTCCCTGGTACAATCGCGACGATGTACAAAGAACACTCGCGGTTCGTTACGCTCCATCTTTTACCACTGATTAAATAATACCTGTGTCGTGAGACGTTGGTACTCGATTATCGATCGCTACGACGCCGACGCTCCATGAATGCGATATTCTTTCTATGGCAAAGGCTAATTCGATCGGTCTTCACATTTGATCGACAGGTTGGAATTATTCCTTTATGCACGATTATGAATTTTTATGATCTCGTGGGCGCACTAAGAAAATCCTGCATGTATAATGTAGCAGCCTAGGTGGTTTTATAGTTTACCATTTGAGTCGAGTTAAATAATCTCAGCTCAGCTTATTGTTGGAGTTGCCAACCGTATTATAATTTGTAAGTATCTAAGTATTGTACTATATTTTTGCCTAGTATAGTACTTACATACTGTTAGAAAAATCTATAGTACGTAAAAATACTGTATTTCCGATACATCGATAAACATATACGATTTTACTTATTTTTTATCCTATGGCAACATCAAAACTTTAATGGGCGAATTTAAACTTTAACAAAGGGGTTTTTTCTATAATGAACATGAAGTGTCAGAAAGGGAGAAACAGGGCCAGTTTATCTCTCACGAGACCCTTATTTATGAAGGGTGAGGGAGAAAAACGAGAAATGTCCATTTTTCGTGATTTCGCGATTTATAGCATATAAAATTTAGATTCTGATTTAATACAAAAAAACGTTTTTTTTTTACTTATTTTGTTTGTGAAAATAGTCACACTCCTCTGGATTAGTTAGGCATAACTACATCATTATGTTTAAATTCAGATAAAAATACTCAATAATTTTAAAGATCCCATTCTGTGACGTATGCTACGTTACTGCAAAAGTTCATTTTAACAAAGCTAGCGGTCACGATGCATCCAACAGTGTGGATAAAACGTCTTTGTTTTAACTGGCAACGTCGCGTCTGCAAGTTGATTCTGCTTCTAGATGCAGATTGCAGATGCACAGAGAGGTTAATCCATGGACTCTCAATTTTATATGCTTTTCATGATGTTTTCTACCCCTTCGTTCTCCTCTCTTTCGCATTAATTACAGTCGACGTCATACAGACCAGACGTTTCTCATCCCATCGTGTTGCAGGCCGTGTTTCCCCCTCCCCGCTTTGCATACCAGAAAGTAAATAAACTAACCGTGCATAATTATCTTTGTCGAACAATATCCCCCCCCGGGGAAGAAAGACTTTACTTGAAAAGCGTTTCGCTCGCGAAACATGTAAGACAATATCGTTCCTGCAGTTTGGCCCATTGAAATTTTTACCCACGCACCTCTGTATATTTAACGCGACAAACACGCAGCAGTGCCCTTACGCTTCGCGCTGGGCATCGATTAAAAGACACGTACAGAATTAGAGAGGACTCCGAAGCAAGACAATTGACAAGCTAAAAGCGACGGTATTCATCCACTACTCTGAAGCAATGGTTGCTGTTTCTGATGTGCATTAATATCAGGTAGTTCTTTTCCGTCTTGAATAAAATAAAAGACACGTGACGGTCACATGTTTCACTTCAATTTCTCGATACGGAACATTTCTACGACAATGGAAGCCACGTTTTATATTATTACCGCATGCATCGAGACGTCAGGAAATTGCATATCATTAGAATAAATTATTCCTTTCCTATAGCGTGCCGTCTGATACTTTGCAAAGTTAACTACTAAACCGTTTCGCGGGTATCGGCGCATACTTTTCCAAGCGAGCCCGTCGTCGATGGAGGAATTGATTGCGACCAGTGGTGCAACGATTCAAGCAGCATATCGTCGGTGATAGTGCAAAACCGCGTACGAGCAATTTGTAAATACCGCGGATCTGCAAAAGTAGCAAATTGAGATTTCGCGTTCACGGTTGCCAAAGCGCTGTTTCGCTTTTTTTAAAAGTCACGCCATTGATGTTAGTATTTATTACAATGAGTGCTAAAACTGTCCCAATAAAGTTCAGTCAAAGAAATCCCTTAAAATGGCTAAAGTATTAAGTTTTCTCTTTCTCCTGGAAAATCGGTGAAATGCAGATACGCGGTATTTACAAACTGCTCATACGCGTTTTTGCAGCATCACCGACGATATGATTTCGGCACAGTCTCCGCAGTGACGTTGATGTTTCTACCTCGAAATATCATTGTCGCGGTTGCATTATGTATGACAAGGGAAAATGAAAAGTTACCTGCCGAATAGAGGATGCCAGAGCTGCGAGTCATCGGGCGAGCTTGCCGTGGAGCTGACTTCCGGTTCCTGCTTGAGTAATCCGCTCCGTACCCTGAGCAGCGGCGGATAAGGGCTGGCCCGTCGACTGCTGGACAGATCGATCGGCGCTGGCATTAGCGTGCCGATCGGCTTGCAGCTGAGTTTCGGCCTCGCTTGCGAGGCGTTCCTCGCCCCGTTGCTCGCGTGACCGGGCCCTTTGTTAGTGCCGTTGCTGATCCTCGGATGGGACTGTCGTGACCTGGAGACTGGGCCTTCGCCGTGGTCGAGGACGTGCTGCAGATGCGCGAGCGATATCACCAGTAAATCTGGATCCCTCAGGAGATCCGGTCTGGTCAGTGCCTCGGGAAGCCTCAGCTCCGGCCTCGAGGCAAGCAGTTTCGGGATTTCGATGGCGGGAGCCGCCGCGAGGCCGGGCAAGTAGTCCCTAGGTACCAGAAGGGGATCAGGGATCAGATGTCCGGACGTCTCGATCAATTCTCTAAGTTGACTAGCAGGATCGAGAAGCTTATCGGTGCTGGTGGACGTGGCGCAGACTTCCTCCAGCGTGTGCACACGATGCTTTCCAGAGGGCTTTTGGCAGCCAGTCGACTGACCCTTCTGCCTACCGACGGACCACTCGGCAGACATCGGTCTCTTGGGTGTGACGCGATCCGTCACGAAATAGGTACTGTGGATATCGCCACTGGACATTGGTCTGCCACAGTTCCTCATATCCTGGCTGTGAAGGGTCAGCCGTTCCTGGAAGCCTCTGTTCCCCTTTCGTGCGCTAGCTTTCTCGACGTCCTTCGCGGGGTCCGAGCGAACGGCACGTTGCTCGTTGGTCACTTGATCGCAACGGTTCGAAATCTCCTTCTGCTTCTCGTGATCCCGGGCCTCCAGCTGGTTCGGCGACGACAGAATGCCTTTCAAGGTCAAGTCGCTCTTCGCGTCCTCCGAGCAGGACACCGAGCAAGGCGGGCTAGGTAGTAACCTCTCGAGGTACGCGGACGAGGGCCTCCTGGAAGCCGGGGAACACGGGATTCCACTCGGCTGCGGCGATACAACTGTACCACGGGTCCGAAGTTCCTCCAGGACCTGCTCGTCGAAGTGTTCTACATCCTGATACTTGCACTTCGCCTGGGCCTCGCTGCTTCTGCTGGAGCTGATCCAGTGAGCCTGATTCTTCGCGTTTTCAAGAGGAGTCTTCCGATCCTCCGAGTTCCCCATAGTTTGCCTGTGGAAATAGTCTCTGTCGGACTCGTACGCTAACGAGTCCGCCTTCTGTCGCCTCAGATCCTCCAACACTTGCGAGTCACAGTCGTCCTCGTCCTCCTCCATGTCCCTCTCGTCGTCGTCCTCTTCGTGCGGGAACCTGTCCAATTTCGACTCGTCCGCGAAGCCGTCGCTTTTAGGGAAGTTCACGGTGCTTTCGGGGGACTCGACGCGCGACTTCGTCCCCGGGGAAGCTGCATTTGCCGCGACCGCGTGGGGATTTCTGTATCGGTAACTCGGTATGACGATCGACAAGCCGGGAAGGTTCTTCGGGGATGGCTCCGTCCTTTGCGTCTCCGTCGCCGAGTCGGCGTTCTTGAACAGCCTTTCGGCGCACTCCGCTTGGGAGTCGGGCGATCTGCTCGACGACGACGCCTTCGAAGACGGTCTCGCCGAAGGTACCACGACGTTCTTCGTGATTTCTGGCGTGTGGGTTCTGGTTACAGAAACTGAAAGCCCTGGAGTATTCCTGAGCGCGGTTAGAATCTTCGAGCTGTCGTTATAGTCCATTTTGATCGGCTCTCCAGGCTCGTCGGGTCTCTCCTCTTCTGCCTCCAACGGTGTATCGTCGTCGTAAACTGCTACCATATTCTGCCACTTCGAACGGGAGCTCGATTTGCACTTTGCTCGACTTCCAAACCCACCGTCCGCTTCGGCAACTTTGCACGACTTCGTGCCGGAATTGTTCTTTACGGAAACAACGACGACGTTCTCTTTAACGCGAGCACTTTTCCCTTCCTCGTTCTCGACGTCATAGTTCCCGAGAATCTTCTCCTCGTGTATCTCGAATTTATCGTCGGCAAGATTGTCGACACTATTAACGGCGCCCTCCTGCGGGTAACTAGCAACCGGATCTCTCCTCGGCTGTTCCTTGACTTTGCTCGTCAATTCCATCAGCGCCGTGGGATTGGGATCTTTGATTTTGCTCTCGATAGATTTACCACGTGGGCTCTCGCTGAGGAGCTCGTAGGTTTTCGTGGAGTCGACGGGCAGATCAGCGCTAGGCGTATCGGCGGCTAGAACCGGCGAGGCCGTGGCATTTATCATGTTCAGTATGTCCTGAATGCCTGCCTTGTTCGTGTGCCTTCGTTTTTCGCTGCCCACCACCGACTCCTCTTCAGTGGCGATAACATCGCCCGCGTTCTGCCTCTTCCCATCTTTTCCTTGGCTCTGAAGGACATTCTGATGAACGCCCTCGGGCAATTGAGAAAAGCGAAGCTGCTCCAGCATCACTCGCGGCTGGAACAGCTTGTCCTTCTGCAGCCTCTCGAGGTTCCTTCTACCATCTCGACAGGGCAGCTCTTTCTCAAACCTATTCTCCTCCTCCGCTTCCTCCTCGTTCTCGTCCTCCTCCTCGTCCTCCTCTTCCTCGTCGTCGTCGGAGCACGGCACTCTCCGCCTCTCTTCGTCCCAGCTCGCCTTAACCCTCCCGTTGTCCCGCAGATCGCCCAAAGGAAAACCGTAATCCCGCCTCTGCTCGCCGCTCCTGTTAATCTCATCGTAGGTCCTCTTCCGTCCGACACCGTCCCTGGTGACCAAGCCACTGGTCCGTCCATTTGGCAGCTCCTTCGTAGAGATATGTTGAAGATTCAGCGCCACGTGCCCCGGCTGCTTGTCCATCTCTTTTCCGTCGCTTGTGTCGGACGAGCTCGAGGAGCTCTCGCTGCCCGTCTTTTGGGGGGCGACCCCCAGGCCCGTCGAGTACATGTTGGAGGCTGTCCTCGGTATCGAGCGCCATCCCTGCGCGGTCTTCGTCAGCTTGATGCGATTCCTCTTGTCGTAGTCCTCGCATCTTACCTCGACGATCCTCTGCTCTCGCTGGGAGGCCCAGAGAAAGATCGGGTTCACTTTCGGCCGCCTCTCTTCCAGCTCCCCCGGCTGCCCGTCCCTCGGCTGCTTCTGGTGTTTCTGATGATGGTGATGATGATGATGACGTCTTTGACGACGGGGCGCTGTGCCCCGTTCAGGGGCCCCGCTCATCACTCCATCCAACGAGCTGTTATTACTCTGCCACTCGTCCACCGAGACGACTTCTTCAGCCAACGATCTCTCCGCTCTTATCGATCGCTTTTAATAACACTCGAATCGCTCGATCGGCGCGCGCGCGAGCGCTCCCGTCTGAAAGTAGCGCTTAAAATTATCCCCCTGCGCATAAGATACTTAAACGTCGCGCGGCTGGCGATGGACAGTCTCCTCGATCTCGATTACATTCTCCGATCGGCCGTTTAACGTGTCTGCCGATGTCTTCGCGGCGCACGGCTCCATCGACTAAGTAATTAGCTTGGCTCACGGCTGGCTCGAACGCACCCCGGCCAGGTTCGGCTCACCCCGAAGTCAATTTCTTGCCGTCCATTAACGGACAAGTCAGTTTCGAGCAACCAGCGATCGATCTTAAGGGCATTGACATTGTTGACCCAGCACTTCCGCCAGCCAGATGCACCGGACACATAAGCCACGCTCTCCTCTTCCTCCACGCTTCCGTCCTAGCCGGCGACCACTGTAATTCTCTTTACTGTTCCCTCGCTTCCGTCTCTTGTCCGCCGCGAGGAGAGGACCTTACGCGAGGTCCGCGGGTTCGTCGACACTGGCCAAAGAGGCTGGCGGTTCCGCTGTAGATAATTCCACGGCCGTCAAGGTGGTTCGCCGATGGCGGAGGTCGTCGACGTTCATCCAGCTATCGAACCGTGACACGGTGCAGTCGCGAGCAGCGGAAGATCACCGGCACTGTCCACGATTCCCATCGGGGCATCTACAACGTCGATTTGCATCGAGCTTGCGGCGTCGACTCCGTCGAGTTTATCGCTGGCAGCACTGAGTATGTTCGACCCATCGAGCTTCTCTCGACCCGCTCGCCTCTCTATTCGCCGCGATATCACGTCTCCTTCTTCTTCCACTCTACTTACGTGCTGATTTCGACGGCCCCCTGTCGCACCCCTAATCCGTTCACCTCCGAGCTCGCTTAATCCTTTCCGCTCGTCCTGGCTTCGCTACGGCAATGCACCTCTAATTCCCTCGGCGGCACTCTTATATCCTTGACCCTGCGTAAATTGTTGACGATGGAACTGTGCTTGTCGAACAATTGTCATCGATGACATAACACGGCGAGCTCTATCCACCGGTTACATGTCGTTACGCGCGGAGTCACTGTCTGGGAGCTACTGTCGGTGCCTCCTAGTTGCCTTCCACTTCGTCGCCGCCGCCCCCGCTCCGCAGAACCGCGAGCCAGGCTCGGCGCTAGCCGGGGCGCCCTCGACCACCCGACGTGCCCGTACCTTTCGCCCGCCTTCGATAAATCCAAGTAATTCTCCGCATTTACCGCATAAAATCTTACGCTGTCACCAATCGTGGAATTAAAATTTTATATGCAGCAGGTCCACGGCGGGGTTTTGTTTGCTGAATTCTTAGAAGTTTTGGTTTAAGAACAGAATTTTTAACGCCGGATATTTATGATGCTTTTCGGGCAATCGGCCGAGTCGAGGGATGGTTGAGGATAAAATTTAGAATGTTGCAAACAAGCAGGCGATAAATTCTAGGGACTGTAATGCTTCCTGATAAACTTTCAGAATTTTTATGTGAAGCTTAATTTGGATCAAAGGTATCAGTCGACAGAATTATAACGCAAGCTTGCCGGCAATCAAATAATCCAATTTGATATCCGGTCCCTTTTATGTAACCCCGTCGCCTCACAATGAATATTGTAATTTCATGCTTTGTAACTACAGCTCATTTATACACACAGAGCCGAATAAACGCGTCCGAAGTTATTTATAAAGTGTTTCCACATTTTCAACACGGAATTCGGTCTTCCGAACCCGTCGCGTGGACCGGTAATTTGACATTGAAGCATCGCCTGGCGCTAGAATCCTCGATTAACACTGACAAACGCCCGTTTCCCCAAACATTTCAAGAAGCACCTCAAATTTCCATTCTAACAGGCATCTTCCCCTTAGAAATATATACAGTATCCCTTAAAAATCCCTACAACGTCCAAAAATTAAATACACTTGCGGTAAGACATAATTCCCACAGACATAATTCTCAATTCGTACGATTAGATCGTGGAAGTGTGGATGAACGAAAGCACCGGTCTATTCCATTATTAGTTGACGGTGCATCGTCGCTTTGCATAGAACATTGATAACACCACGAGTAGTAGACGCGGGGCGCCGAAACGCGCGACGCCGGCCCTGCAGCGTTCTTACCCCACGCCCCGAGATAGCCAGCTCGCGACCGGAGCACCGACCATGGAAAGAGACCAAAGGCACAAGCGACGGAGACAGACGGAGAGGAAGAGAATGGGATAACCTGTGTGTATATACGGGTATACAGAGTGTACCGAAGGTAACTTCCATTACAATGGTATCAACGATTTTACCAGCGTTAAAACAGACCGAATTTGCCTGATTAAGCTCGGCGCTGTTAACGTCCACTTCGATGAAACATTGCCAGAATTTCCCACAGCCATTTGCAATCGTGATTTCTGATACCAAGCCCCCACCAGGGGGGGGAGGGGGCTAAATTTTCGCTGTTCCTCGAATAGATTTCAGAATTTGGCACGGATCGATCATCGTCAGTTATTTCGAATAATAAATCGAGAACCCCGTCGATTTAACGTTCGCCAGTGACGTTTTCACAGCGCGACGTTGCGGAGGCGAATACATTGGTACGTTTCTCGGTATAGCGTCGGGGTACTCGGAAGAGAGAGAAAAAGGATGTTGGTATTTTCTGGACGAGAGATTTACCCTTGTCCCCGAGGTGGAACTAGTTTTCGATAAACGAGCACCTCCTCGTTAAGTGGCTCCGCGAAGGGGGCCGAAATCGTAGTCACCCTATATCCCTCGAGCGTGGGGGACAGAGAGGGCTGATCGAGAAGGGGGGGAGAGGTAGAGAGGACAGACCGCGAGGAGGGAGCGGTGGGACGGAGAGAGAGGAATATTTTTATTAAAAGGAGGGAGGCGTCCTAATGGAGGGAGAGAGACAAATTCAACGCGCAGTACACCGTGTCGGATGCTGATGCAGCATTAAGCCCCGTTTGCACTTCCGCCCTTCCATACGCGAGGCTTCGATCCTCTGGTGCGCGCCCTTCCGCGGCATTGTGAATTCCCCTTCGAATGATTAGGATTTTAATAAGTCACGGTGCCTCGCGGGTAGTAGCTAAAGTAAATTTGATTTAAACGATGATACTTATTATTTTTATTTTATATTTTAGATATTTAATGCATGTGTGCATAATTAACCGTTACATCTTTTCCCGTAAAGAAGAAGATTTCGTTCCGGCAAACCAATTGAATTCACTCAATAGTACATGCAATGAGTGCACCTGATTAAATAATAAATGAGCTGTTGTGGTATAATATTGTATAAGCTCCATCGAAAATAGTAATACCAAGCGCTGATATATTTATGTATCTACTAGTAGTGATTAGTTGCTGCATTATCCATTCAAACAACGTGATCAATATGCGCAAACGTAGACGTGAATAGTTTTACATAGGTAATTGAAATAAATGAAAGTTTCTGATTTCCCTTGATAACGAATATATGCAAAAGATCCGGCACTTTAAACTATACACAGGTTTGGACGTCCGAAGAAGTAAAAAAGGCGAAAGTTGATTGGTTTGAAAAGAGACGTACGATAGTAGAAAGATTATTTTCCTCGAAAACACTGTCTCTAAGTATACTTTCATGTTCGTCACTCTGTATACTTTACCAAGAATGTATGAAATATTAATTGTGATGTCAAATTAGGCATAATCCTAATTTGGTAGTAGAACGTCGAGATCTCTATACAAAGAATTGCTCGAATTGTTGAACAGGAAGAAAACGTAAAGGCGCAAATCTACGATGAGAAAAAATTAACGTAACTCGCACGAGACTTTAATCTCACGAGATAATTATTTTATTCATTTTTAATTATTTTGCCGTTGGTTTCATGAAATTAGACTCTCACGAGACAAGTTTCATGATATATTTTCAAAAATCTCCATTATAATTATTCTTTTATTTCCATTATTTACATTTTGTTGTCGCTGAGATATTTGTCTCGCGATAGAAAAGTCTCATGTCAAATCTCAGCGTGGGTTCGCAGCTTTAGAGCGGAAGCAATAGCGCGAAACATGCGCGAGAAATTCTTGACCAAGACCAAGAGCCTCTGTTTTCAATCGATTCAGAGTTAGTTCTGACGTAGACTCCCGATTGAGGGGCACTGTCTTTGGCCCTTATTTCCTGTTATTATCGAGCAAAGTCTATTCACTAGAGAGGCTATGTTTACGTCATCCTTAATTAACAAAACAGTCATCGGGCGATTAAAAGCCCACATGTGGCTCACAGATACCATATGCAGAGTCTACTCTTCTTTTTAATGTAAGAACTGGCATTCTAAACCTTATTGTAATTGGTCTATTTCGCTCGCTAGGCTCCACAGACGCTGCAAATATTTTTAAAATTTACCTAACAGTATTATGGACGTCAGTCTGCTGACAATGAGAACGTCGCGGCAACGTGATCGAGCTCCTGCATATTTCACTGTTTCAGTGAGATAATGGATGCAAATCCATTACCCATATTGATGGATAGAACGTGGAAACGATGCTCCGATCGCCAGATAGTTCATCATACGACTTTTATTTTAGGGGGCAGTGAAGTCATCAGTCTACACAAACAGGTTGGAGAATCGAAGAAACTCGGGGAATTTTATAGGATTTAGTAACAGTACTACTCCATCTGTTTCAAGAGGCATGGCGATCTTTTTTGTAACAAATTCACTTTAGCGTGACCTTTACTTCGAAAATTCACTATGGCTTGGGTAATATTAGTGGTAACAGGTATTGATATCTTTCTAGATACTCTTCTCAGATGCCTTTGCAACAAATCATTGTTAATATCTCCGTGAATCTGTGTGTTACGATATTACGACAGGATGCTTTTTATCCTGTTTCGTAACTCGAGATAATCCCTTACAGAGATCATTTTCAGGAACACCTCGCAATCACTTTAAAACCTACTCACTAAATTACTTTACAGAACTACTTACTCCACGAGTAATCAGTTTGAATGCCGTTCACTTAAGAGACATTGCACTAGCTGCATACTACTTGCAATAATTAAAGGCTAACTGCGTTGAAGAATTTACGAAATATCAGGAATGATAGTAGAATTTATTAGCTATTTAATTATCCTGAAACGAGCAAGCTTTAAAAATATTAGGTTTCAGAAGAAACTTAAAAGCCTTGGGTTGAATGAGCTGTTCCCGTTCTCTTATTAATTTCTCGTACGGATATTCATTGCACTTTGAACCTTGAAATCGATGACTCTTTAATTATAATTAACGGTTCATTTATCGAGACGCGAAAGGTCACATTATTAACTTTCTTAAAAAATCGCCTCCACCTCGCAGAAGGTATACAAAATTTCTCAACGTTATATCACGCCGAACTCGGGAACCATGGGCAAATAATGATACCAAAACAATTCTTGTGTGTTGAAGGACACATTACAAAGATAAACCTTCTAAACGAGTGGCTGAAAGTCAACCACTAGCTTGATGCACGCAATCTTCTCAATCAGACTACGCACAACACCGTTGAAGACCAGGCCGATGGGCAATGTTAATGGCGAAGTGGTTTTTATCAACGGAGACGTTAGTCTTCCTCGTATTTGCCCGCGACTAAAAGGCAAACACGAGGTATAGCAACAAGGTCACGCGGTGGACTTCGTCCAGGATGAGACGAGGGAGCATACATAGAAGGGAGACGTCACTGACCGTGGACGCACGCGAGACTCGCGACAATTTTGTCCACGACATGGCAGGAACTCCGTGCATCGAGCAGATAAAGGGGAGGAATGCGGCCTCGCTGAACTTTGATTCGAGGAAGACGCTTCTTTTACCACTTCCTAATCAACCTTCCCTTCGAACGGGGAAAAGAGCTGCGCGGTTAACAGCGCTCAACCGACTCGGCAGACTGCGCTGAAACACTGCTGGTGGGCCAGATATAGCGAGCACAAAAGAAGTAGAGGCCGAAAATGGTAGCGCTTTTGAGTTTCGGGCGTTGCCGACAGAAAATAGAGATCAATGAGAATACATGTAATAAAAACTTAATTTAGAATAAATATTAGCCATATTAGTGTAAAAGGTGTGGCCAACTCCTATCCATCTTGTAGTCCACAAAATCTATACGTCCGTTAACTATTAACGTTGAGTCACAGTAATTTGTTGCAACAATTACCACAGGCAGAAAGTAAATATGTATTTGCAACACAGTATTTCTTGGGTATGCGAAACCTTTACCATTTCAGTGTCGCATGCGATGTTATCGAATCAGAATGGAAAACGATTACGAGGCCACCAGCGGCTAGTATTAAAACTAAATATATATTAAAACGGGGACCAATGTTAATACATCTTTATCGACTGGCACGAACGTCTGCGTCCATCGACGAAGTAAAGAATAGACCTATCACCTTATAGGACTTCGTGTCATTTCAACCCAAACTGTGTTACCGACCCATAATTTGAAGACCGAATTTAGCGACCTCTGTTCATGAACAGCGTCCAACTCAAGAACTACTCTGAAATGTGTTGAAATACTAAAAGATGTGTGGGTGCTTGTATTATACGTGTGACTGATTTAGAGGGAGAGTTTAACATAGAGGGCGTGCTTTTGCTAAGCTACGCTTTGGCTCAGTTTGTCAACGATTAACACCGGATTTCTCTCTCAAAATCTATTTCGGGGATCAAGAGCCTATATGGCTGTGAAATATGGTACTTCTTGAAATCTTATACAAGCTATAAATTGCAAGATGAAATTGATTATTAGTATTTTACGTGTAGTGGAACATTTAACTAATATTTTCACGTGTCGTACGCCGTAAAATATTAAAAATTGACGCTATTACTAACATTCCTGCATATATCTGCACTTTGCGCGTGTCTAAATAGACGGTGCCCATTCTGCGACACCTAAAAATCATTGAAAATAATGAATTGAAACGTTTTTGTAAAATTTACCCATCAAAAAGAATCCCATTTAAAAACATTGTCGTAAATTAATAGCTTTACAAAACTAATGATATACACAAATTGCGCAAATTATCACAATGGCTATTTATACAAAGAAAAAAATGTATTAAATAATATTAAGCAGATATATTTTTATACAAATAAATATTTTAATACAAGAATGCTATTAGAGTCTTTTTTTAATATTATTTGATAAATAAAATGAAATTGTAGGAGAAATATTTAGAATCGAATTTGGACAAATGGAATAGAAATTAACGGAGATAGGTGATCGCAGCCAATCGGCTCGTATTACTTGTCACGTAATTAATAACTGAATTACAATGTTACTTGTGATACGATTAGTAATTATACTTCAAATAATACAGATTCCCCAGGTCTCACCACGTGGAGGCGCTGCGAGTGGAGACCTGCCCTAACCGCGGTCCATCCGCCCTCCTTTTATGCAAAATTTTATTTTTATTTCCATCGAACCCCCTGATGCACGATTGCAGAACGATCCTTGATCGCTCCACAAGCGGGCAAAAGAAGGAGTTATTCTGTAAAAAGCTACCGCGATGAAACTAAGCAGAATTTAAAACATTTTTTGTTTCTTTCTGTTTTAAATTTAAAGAATTTTCTGGTATATTTCTACCATGATAATTGAAGGGTTGGATGCAATAAGGGGACTAGCGCTCGAAAATGCGAATACGTATTATTCAATCGCTAAGAAAAATTGGAAAAATAAATGTCGTTAAACTGTATTTTAAAGAATATAGTGTTGTAAAGCTCGCCACGGCACATATTTTTTCTATTTACAGTTTTTTCATCGAATCATTAGTGTTCGAAATAAAAATTATAAACAACAAAACTTCGTCGACCAAAGTCAGTATCTTTTTAAACATAACTTGCAATAACTTGAGTAAATATTAACGGATCGTTATGAGACTTCAAACATAAAGCTCAGAAATCTCTTGCGAAGCCGTAAAATGTATGCACAAAACCCTTATGTTAAAAAATATAATAATATTTAATTAAAAAGTAATACTGAACATAACCCATGGTTATCAACGTTCACCGTTAAAAAGTATCGAATCAATTTTGAGGTACATATAACTAGCAGTGACAAAGTTTTTCCTTAATATACAAGGAAGTTTTTCACCAATTTTCATACTGATTAATAAATAATTGTAGAAGATATGACTATATATATAATTCTCGCACGGTGCCAACTGTCGACGCGAGTGCCTAAAACTACCAAATAGCACATTATACGTGGCGGTTGACTGATGGAGGCGCGCGAGATTTATATACCTCGTCATATCTTCTACAATTATTTATTAATCAGTGTGAAAATTGGTGAAAAACTTCCTTGTATATTAAGGAAAAACTTTGTCGCTGCAAGTTATCTGTACGTCAAAATTGCCTCGATACTTTTTAACGGCGAACGTTGAAAAACATGGGTTATGTCCAGTGTTATTTTTAATTAAATATTATTACATTTATTAACATAACAGTTTTGTGCATATATTTTACGGCTTCGCTAGAATTTTCTGAGTTTTATGTTTCAAGTCTCATATCGATCCGTTAATATTTACTCAAGTTATCGCAAGTTATGTTTAAAAAGATACTGACTTTGGTCGACGAAGTTTTGTTGTTTATAATTTTTATTTCGAACACTAATGATTCGATAAAAAAATCTGTAAATAGAAAAAATATGTGCCGTGGCGAGCTTTACAACACTATATATTTTAAAATACAGTTTAACAACATTTAATTTTCCAATTTTTCTTAGCGATCGGACAATACTTTTTCACATTTTCAAGCGCTAGTCCCCTTATTGCATCCAACCCATCAATTATTCACTAATTGGGAATAAGAAAAGAATAAAGGGGCAATATTTGAAACATTCGCAAAAGTATTAATAAAAATTCCATGAGATTTCGTTTCTCAAGGATAATGAACCTGAAATCCTATTTTTAGTAGATAATCAAAAACTTTTATGCAAATGTTGAAGATTGGAATAATTGCACTTTACTGCACAGTAATCGAAGTTACTTTCATACAGAAAGTAGCAACAACGAGCACGCGTTAATATTGACTATCACTATCACTTTGCACTAACAATTTTCACTATTACTTTTCACTATCACTTTTATTTTTAAATATATTATTTTATTAAGTCTCTTCACCGCGAAGGTATAACTACGTTATGTTAGTAATAGTGAGACCAGCCTACAGGACATAAAATAAATCACGCAAAACCATGAACGAAATACATGAAATAGAACAAATTACGCAAATTAGCAATTGATATTCATAATATTAAGCACATTAGGTGCTATAATTCATTATAAGTGCTATAATTCATTAAGGTGCTGTATATAATTCCTTATATACAGTAGGTAATCAAAAACTTTTACCAGCCTGGAAGGAAATTAAATAAACACAATAAAACAGGACATAAAATAAATCACGCAAAACCATAAACGAAATACATGAAATAGAACAAATTACGCAAATTAGCAATTGATATTCATAATATTAAGCACATTGGGTGCTTTGTTACATCAACTCAATAATTTCCTTGTAGTTTCTCATTAATTGGCATTTTTTGTAAAATATGAATATACTTTCAAAACAATATTTCCAGTGACAAACACTCGATTCAAGAGCGGGTAGATGGTGGGAGAAGAAGGGGGATGGTGCAGCCACTTAGGGCTGCTCCATGATCATTGTCCACTCATTAATGCAAGAAAACCGTGAGTGGACCGTTTCTTTCTTTCGCAACGCTAGCTTATTGCAGACTAAAATCAACTCCCGAGCATAGTCACTAGGACTTTAGACTACTCGCAGCACTAATTTCTCAAACAACTTCAAAATTCCCGAATGGTGCTTCATTACTGAAAATTCTACTATACTTGATACTCTCAAGCAGCTACACTACTCTAACAAGTATAAAAAGCTACAGAGAATCACTACGTGGGTGGTTCCATTTTTCGCAACACTAATAAAAATTCAATGCACCTGTGTCTCGTAATACGCAACTCTAACTTTAAATCGTTGCAGCCTTCCTGAAGGCTGTGTAGAGTCCCATGCGCAGCAACTCCAGCTGCTCGGGACTCTTTTTCCCCAGGAACATGTCTCTGGACATGTCCCAGGACAGTTTTGGGGCATTGGGGGCTGGGGGTCGCAACTCTAATTACAAACGCGATCAATCATAATCGCAACACTAACTCAAAAAAATATTTAGAATCAAACTAGAACAAGTAATTAAAAAAACGCGTTCAAAATTAATGCTATAAATCAAACTCTAGTAGGTAACTTTAATTCAAAATACAAGAATAATCTCAAAAACAATCGCGACTCTTTTTTCGAAACACTACAAGCAATCACGTTCGATATTTATTCGCAACGCTATGCTGGTACCAAACGCGGGGAATACTCGATTCGCAACACTAATTCAAACCGTGATCAACATTTAGTCGCAACACTAACTGGCCGCGTAATCTTCTTCGCAACCCTAATTGAAAACGCGGTGTGCTGAATTTCAGGGGAGGGGGTATCGATGGGTCAGCCTATGGCCAACCAAACTACTACTACTACTACTACTACAACTACCGACGAGCATAATGGCAAAATAATACCTACGAAGAATGACCCTGCACCCGAGGATGCAGGGCCATTCTTGGTTGCCCACATGATGTGGCCGTTTTACTGGCCGGGCTATCTTCGGCTCTTTGGCCACTTCTTTGCTTCGGGCGGTCCGCCCTTCTGAAAGTTAAGGGGGTACTCCACAGTGAACGGATTTTTTTTCTCAGTAAATAGAACATATAATGAAATAAATCTTTTTGGTATTTATAAAGCTACTCTTATATTATATAAAAAAAAATTAAAAAAATATTTTAATTTGTTTTACTTGTTTTTTTACAAAGCGTCAATATGGCAACTAAAGAAAAAACGTAGTGCAGGTGATTTTCTGGCTTAGGCTTATTTGAAACAAAAAATCCAAAAACATTCTTAATCTGTATGAGTATCGATATCGCCCGTAGCTCAATTAACAATTATTGTTGAAAAATAACAAAATGACACCTGTTTGAAGGAAAAAGTTCTCCAAATAATGGTGTTTCTCGAATGTTCCCCGAGAAAAATCTCGGTTATTTTTCGGAAAAAATTGTTAATTGAGGAACGGACGATAGAGACACTTATACACATTAAGAATCTCTTAGAATTTTTAGTTTTGGATCAGTCTAAGCCGGGAAATCACCTGCACCGCGAACATACCGTTTTTGTTTAAGTGCCATATTAACGCTGTTATAAAACAAGTAACACAAATTGAAAATATTCTTTTTAATTTTTTTGGTATAATATAAGAGTAGCTTAATAAATACCAAAAAGATTTATTTCATTATATATTGTATTTACTGAGAAAAAATCTTTAAAAATAGCTTGATTTTTCGACGGTTCACAGTGGAGTACCCCCTTAATAGCGTGCCCAAGCCCGCCCTGCCGACCGCGACCAGCGACAATGTGCAATGTCCCACTGGCGTCAAAAAGTCGACATAGCGGGGCTAGAAGCGAGGGCATACCCCACTCGCGCTAGTCTGGCCGTCGACTTTTCTCACAAATTTCCTGAAAGCAGGTCATCGCAGGGGGGAACATGCGATCAGAGAATACGATGACCTGCCCCGGCCCTACCTACTTATATTTAAGTCACACATTCGTACCAGAAGGTAAGTTACCTATCCTCCCAAACAGCTAGGTTACCCATCCTACCGAACAGCTGTTACCTATTCTACCGAACAGCTAAGTTACCCATCCTACCTGACAGCTATGTATATTTAAAAAATGGCAAAGCAGTCTCTCACACACAATCACACTCTAATAAGTACGTACCAGTTTTCACTGAAATCGGCTAGCAAAGGCAGTGACCATTGCGTATAAGTATGATTTACAAAACAATTAACTATTTTCAATTTCAAACAATGGATTACTTGATAATGTGCATTGTACATATGTATTATGTACATACATGAATCGTTATTACTATCTGATTTGATTGTACGAGATTGATTAAATTTCATATTCCCAGATTATTTACTAGAATGATCATCGTGTGCAACAAGGAATATGAAACATTGATATCGTTATTGCAACGTTATAGTTTCGTTAAGATGGTCTTTAATGAAAATCTTTCACCGACGCAAATTCCACCGCCTAACCACACAAACACACATAGGTGGAAAATGCGGCGTGCACGATACACTAACCCAATGCTAGCCGCCGACATGTAATTATTTAATAAAGAAAGTCATCGTGCCCCATTGCCTTCACCCACCCAAGTAGCACCTGGGCACGTGGATGAGTTAAAAGGCAATGAGTACGGAAAGATATCCTAAAAATCCTCAACTAGAAAGTATCATTAGTTTCTATAGTGTCTAGCAGGCTAATATTCTTTTATTTTACATTATTAAGCAAAGTGGCTCGACTTTCAAGTTGTGAATAGTTTAAAGTGAAGATAAATAAGAAAGGACTCTACTTTAGATCAAGAAAAAGGACTCTACTTTAGATCAAGAAAAAGGACTCTACTCGACATTCATTTAGCGAGAAGAAAGACTCTATAATTGAATTGTTTAAGAAAATCAATCTAAATCACGAAGAATTTACTTTAAGAATCTAAAACGGGCTATTCCATCGTCAAAGTAAATTTCATAAAACAAGAAAGTGTGATCTCATGCTAATTACTTTGAATCTGAAATTTCCCCACCCTTAATTGTCTTCTTGCACATAGAAATTAATTATTCTATTGTGTACGCAAACGAGTGACCTTTTTAAGAAAGGAATTACACTTTTATGTATATTATCATCATTTAGAAATCAAGTTACTTTTGAACACGTAGTATCAGAAAAATAAAAGAAATTCAAGTCATTATAATCGTTCCACTACATATTAAATCAAAATGATCGTAGCTGTGGTGTCTGAGAGTATCAGACTTCTTCGCTACATAAAAATTAGCATTCAATCGTATTGATATTCGTACCAATACCTTCCGAGCTGCTATGCACCTTTATGTGCATTATTTAATAAATATCTACATCAATGTATGATCAATGATAAATATTCGCGTTAGGAACCGTTCATCTTGGAAATTATGATTATAATGTGATTCTATTGAAAAGGCGCGGCGTACAAGAAGACCCTAGCCTCGTCTAATAAATACATACACAGACAAAAATGTTACAATTCACGGGCATGATTATCATACCCGTGGTCATTATGCTCGTTAAATATACAACCGGTCACTCGTGTCGATTCGGACCAAACGTCCTACGACATGATTGAGTGACCAGAGGAACCATAATGCATGCGCACTCACATTTCGCTGTGCCCCGGTGCCGGAGACGCCAACACCCCTGCTACTGCTCAGGAAAAGTCATCAAGCTGCTCAGCTGCGCCCAAACTGTAACCAAGGAACAGAACACGATTATAATTTCTTTCTAAAGTTACGACTGTTTGAACTCTAATATAGAACCACGAAGCAATTCAGAACTAACGAAACTTTTTATCATTTAGACATTTCAAGAAAAAAATTAGAAAAATGAAATGTTAAAAATTAAAATTAACAAAAGTTATTTCTTATAATGTCTAAATAATAAAAAGTTTCGTTAGTTTTGGATATCTTGGTGATTCTATTCTAAAGATTAATTTGTTTAAAATTATTTTCTTTCTAAAATTTTGAAGAATGAACTCTACTTTAAAGGAATTAAATCAAATACATAGATACTTACATCTTTCCATCAATATTCTGCGTACAAATCTCCTCTTCAGCTGACGCACTGACTCTAATTTCCGACGAGTTTCTCTTTTAAAAGTAAAAAAAAAAAATAAAGAAATAGTAGACTACAAACGCGCCCCGGAGATCATAATCGGCGAACAAAGCACTGAATCTATTCTCGCGATTCGAAGATCAGAGCCGCGACGCTCGTGAAAGAATATAAATTGCGTAGAAAACACTGACTCTACCCTCGCGTATCCCGAAATTGTTAACGAAACTCTACTATGAGCAACTGTGCTCTTCAAAACGAAAAACTTCGTACGTCTAAACACTGACTCTATTTGGCCGCATTGCACGCGGTCACAATCTCTGAAAAATAAGTAGGATAGGAGGGTGGGGTGGATGTGGTTTCGTCGAGTGTTTGTCACGAGGAAATATTGTTTTTCGTGAAACAAGCCAAGGGACTTTCGCTCCTTGTTATTTAGAATACAATGTGTGATGCGAAAATACACAATGCTCGCTCGATAGGAGCAGCTTTGTATTTCAGTAACACACGATATTATCTAGAATATACCACTGCACATATAATTATTACATTTAAATGAATCATAGTAGTGGCTTTCGTCATTAAAATTGTAAGCAAATTCGTGTTATTCGAATAATACTTTAAAATATATCACGATCTTTATAAATATCCAAAATTCATGGCAAGAATCAAAATTCCTTAATTATTCATGCTTGAATAGCATGTTCGCGATCCACTACGCAGTTTCTGAACATAAAGAATAAAACTTGCATCAAAAACCGAACGTAAATGCAATTACAACAGCTTCATAGAGGTAGATTCTTAAAAATCATTGAAATATCATCGAATTCTGCGTAAACGCGACCGAAATGCAATAGAATTCGATCATTCCAATATTTCGTAAACATCTACAGACGACATTTTAAAACTTTTAAAGAAATCTGATTAAAATTATTCAATTTATCATAATTCAATCTTTTCTCATTTGAAAAGATCGAATTACGAGACTGCAAAATTATCCATCACCCTCACAGCCAACAATGATTCAATAAAATAATAAGAAAAATACGTATACCACACGTATTGTCATCTTCTTTTTCCAAGGAATGACCAGACGTTATCCAAGCATCGTTCAAATTGACCGTTAACTGTCATGGCGTCGCCTGCCCTTTACTTCCGATTTCCGCCTCAACGTCTGTTTGAAACACAAGCATTAAAACATTCGTAAGGCAATTAAACAAGAAATAAACTTGAAATATGCCCGAAAAGTGATGTATTTTAATACCGAGACTCGATATGTGTGCACTAAATGTGCAGAAATATCGGCACGAAGGCAACGAAGGGAATACGTGACGAATATCTAATAGTTTTCTCGCGATATTTAATCAATTTCGGGACGAAAGTGTATTAATAGTAGCAGCAAGTGAAGATAGAGAATAAAGAAGAAGTATAATAATGATTAGAAGTAATTATGTGACGATAGAAAATGTATGCGTACCATTTACGAACGCAGTTATCGAAACGTCTTAACTCGACGCTGTCCACGAAACGAATGACCCCCGCGTCACGTCGCTGTACCTCGGCGAATATGGGCTTTGGGGGGGGAGGTCTGTTATCGCACGCCGCGTGACGTATACATCACGGCTCGTGGCCTAACCGTCTGAATCGAGCTACTGGTAGAATAGAAATATTACGCGTAATATTTAATTTCCTTCGTTTATAAAATATCTAGCATCTACATACAGCAGTGTGCTTTAATTAAGTTTGTAAACCGTCTTATATAGTAAATATATATTCATAAATTGAAGGGTTAGATGTAATAAAAATTGGAAAATTAAATGTTGTTAAACTGTATTTTAAAAAATATAGTCTTGTAAAGCACGTCACGGCACACATTTTTTCTATTTACAGTTTTTTTTATCGAATTGTTAGTATTCGAGATAAAAATTATAAACTACGAAAATTTCTCCGACCAAAATCATTATTTCTTTAAACATAAATTGCGATAACTTGAGTAAATATTAACGGATCGTTATGAAACTTGAAACATAAAACTCAGAAAACTCTAGCGAAGCCGTGTAATGTATGCACAAAACCCTTATGTTAAAAAATGTAGTAATATTTAATTAAAAAGTAACACTGGACATAACCCATGTTTTTCAACGTTCGCCGTTAAAAAGTATCGAGGCAATTTTGACGTACAGATAACTTGCAGCGACAAAGTTTTTCCTTAATATACAAGGAAGTTGTTCACCAATTTTCACACTGATTAATAAATAATTGTAGAAGATATGACAATATATATAAATGTCGCGTACTGCGCTACTTACCACTCGCATTACACTGCAAAGACATGACTTTCTCATTATTATATGATTATATATTGCGATATTATGTTCGAAATATTTATTAACATTTTTATTATAGTATTTACACCCAATATTATTGGTTCTTTTATAAATTTTTCTTTTTCTCCTTTTTTCTATATTTCATTTTTCAGGAATCACTAAATTGAGAGCTTACATTACTAAATTGAGAGCTCAATTGAGGCATTTGATGGAAAAAGGGCACATACGCCAAAATGCCATTTCGAGTAAATCGACTTCAAAGTTTTCATTATAGTATAACTTAGTGAAAAGTAATGCAATTAAATCCATTTTTTTTTAAGGATGTAGTACCATATCCTTGAAACGTTTCGTAAACAGAAGTCATGATTTGAAAATGGTATGTGTCTTTATTTAATAGTTTTATGCAAGTGGTTTATGTGCCCTTTTTCCATAAAAGTGGTAAATTCGTAGAAAATTGCTTCTTTGTTTATTTATTTAAATATAATTTTGTTTACTTACTTAGTTACACATGTTTTATACTTTGTTTAAATAAAAATACAAAATGAATCACAAAAATAAACAAAAAATGTAATGTTTTAAGTAAGTATTTTTATAGAAGTTAAATATGTAATTTTTGTTAAATTTTTCCAAAACTATTACTTTCCTTGCGGATTCGATACTCACCTCAGTTTCCATAGTTCATCTCTTACACAAAATAAAACGTATTGCACGACTCGACAATAGACAGCGCGGTAGCGCGACCGCTCAGCGACCATGTAGCTGCATGTCGATCACGCTACATAACAAAACGTAACAAAACTAGCTAATTTAAACGCGGGAGAAGAAATGTCCTGGATATATTATATATATATAACATATATCTGAGTCGATTTAAACGATTTACGGAAAAAGGGCACATAAGCCCATGTGCCCTTTTTCCATCAAATGCCTCAATTGTTGACAGTATCAAGCCATTTATTACGAATATGGTCTGCAGTGAGCAGCACGGTTTCATGCTAATGCAAACTACCGTATCAAATCTTTCTGTCTTTTGCAACTATGCCTCAGCCAATCTTGACCGTGGCAACTGGGTAGATACTATCCCATCAAAAAGAATTCCATTTAAAAACAATGTCGTAAATTAATAGCTTTACAAAACTAATGATATACACAAATTGCGCCAATTATCACAATGGCTATTTATACAAAGAAAAAAATGTATTAAATAATATTAAGCAGATATATTTTTATACAAATAAATATTTAATACGAATAAATATTTTATTCAAAATACTTGGCGCTGCTCTCTGAATTTGTGTTGCTAAACTGAATAAATATGTATAAATTGCATTAAAATCTTTTTCTTTCTTGTCTCAGTGGTGTCTTGTCTTGTTTTATTTTATTTATTAACCAAGACAATTAACCTTTTTTGGTTTCGCAGCGCCAAGTGACTAAGTCTGCCTGTTACGTGACAACAATTTGTTTCAATACAAATTGTTTGGCTCCGTCCTTATTAACTGTTGAATGGATTTAAAAATTATAAAAAACATCTACGATGTTAGTACACGAGCGTAGGTATCGCTTACGAGCGCTTAAGCCTTACGTTAAGATCTGGACACACATATCAGTTCCGTCTCAGTTCACGAAGAATTCAAGTACTCTTCATTACTTTCCTCAATTATTCCTTTACTCCAAGTATTTTCCATTACAGTCTTTAAAAATAATCAGGATTATATCAAGTTTGGTGTCATTTTCATCAAAAAAACACTAGTAATCCAATAGTGATACTTATATGATAGAAATTGGAATACTCATTACTGAATGGCCTATCGCTGACTGTGTCCTTATGCCACTACCCAAGCGTTTATGACAAGGAGTGCAACTGCAAATCGAATTACTTTTCAAACCGGCACTGAAAAATAAAAATTTGTCTAGCTGTGAGAAATAATGAGGGCTCGGATGCAATAAGGGGACTAGCGCTCGAAAATGCGAAAAAGTATTGTCCAAACGCTAAGAAATATTGGAAAGTTAAATGTTGTTAAACTGTATTTTAAAAAATATAATGTTATAAAGCTCGTCACGACACACATTTTTTCTATTTACAGTTTCTTTTTATCGAATCATTGTATTCGAGATAAAAATTATAAACAAAAAAAATTTCTTCGACCAAAATCATTATTTCGTTGAACATAAATTGCGATAACTTGAGTAAATATTAACGGATCGTTATGAGACTTGAAACATAAAACTCAGAAAACTCTAGCGAAGCCGTAAAATATATGCACAAAACCCTTATGTTAAAAAATGTAACAATATTTAATTAAAAAGTAACACTGGACATAACCCATGCTTTTCAACGTTCGCCGTTAAAAAGTATCGAGGCAATTTTAAGGTACATATAACTTGCAGCGACAAAGTTTTTTCTTAATATACAAGGAAGTTTTTCACCAATTTTCACACTGATTAACAAATAATTGTACAAGATATGACGATATATATAATTCTCGCCCGGCGCCAACTGTCAACGCGAGTGCTAAAACTGCTAAATAGAGCATTATACGTGGCGGTTGACTGATGGTTGCGCACGAGATTTATATATATCGTCATATCTTGTACAATTATTTATTAATCAGTGTGAAAATTGGTGAAAAACTTCCTTGTATATTAAGAAACAACTTTGTTGCTGCAAGTAATATGTACCTTAAAATTGCCTCGATACTTTTTAACGGTGAACGTTGAAATACATGGGTTATGTCCAGTGTTACTTTTTAATTAAAAATTATTACATTTTTTAACATAAGGGTTTTGCGCATACATTTTACGGCTTCGCTAGAGTTTTCTGAGTTTTATGTTTCAAGTCTCATAACGATCCGTTAATATTTATTCAAGTTATTGCAATTTATGTTTAAAGAAATAATGATTTTGGTCGAAGAATTTTTTTTGTTAATAATTTTTATCTCGAATACTAATGATTCGATAAAAAAACCGTAAGTAGAAAAAATGTGTGCCGTGACGAGCTTTACAAGACTATATTTTTTAAAATACAGTTTAACAACATTTAATTTTCCAATTTTTCTTAGCGATTGGACAACACTTTTTCCCATTTACGGGCGCTAGTCTCCTTATTGCACCCGAGCCCTCAATTCATCGGTTTAGTGTTCAGTGAAGTATGTGCATCTCATAGTGCATATTATTTCGTGATTTCTCAATTCGTGCATCAATTTCATCGATTACTGGACCATGTGGGAGGACTTGTAACAGAATTGCACTCAGATATACCCGTTACTTAAAAAACTTTTTCAGAAACTGAATACTTCGTCGATGTTTGTCACTCATATTTCTCCCAATATTCATCTAACTATTCATTTACACCAAGTTCAACTAAAATGTATTTATACATTATAAATAATATTATAAGTATTATAATTGTATAAGTATTAACATTCATTTATCGAACGATTTAACATTGAGAATAAAACAGAATTCAATTGCCATAGAAAATCATTTGCAAATCCAAGGCCAAAGCTTACTAATTCCTTCATATCTCGAGTTGTATCGATCATAGTTAATAATAATTTATACTGGCCGGTTAGTGCAAATGTTGTTAACATTATTTGTCATAGCAATAACCACTGGAAGGGATATTTTAGCGGAAAATTCATTTTTGCATAAGAATTCGTTGGATTTCGCAATTGTAATCAACCGTCGACTTTGTTCTGATTGGGGGACATAGTTTCTCGAAGGGTATATACGGAGCTCACGGAGCTCCATGTACTCAGTCGTCGTCGGTCCTACGGGCCGGGAGGACCTTCGGGGACCCTGGAGCTGCCGAGCCACGTGGTGCTGCTGGAGCCGCTGGACCTGCTGGAGCCGCTGGACCTGCTGGACCTGCTGGGGACCTGGTCAGGGTTTCAGCCCTGGTCCTTCCTGCGCCACCTGGACCATTCGGACCTAATGGACAACTTGGACTTCCTGGGGACCTCTTCACGGTTCAAGCCCTGGTCTTTCCTGCACCCCCTCGCCCCCCTAGCCTAGGTTAGCTTATTCGTTTGGTGCCGATGAAATTTTCGGGTTCGTTAAAAGCCATTCAAAATGTTAATATTCTGCCAAGGCCAAAACCGATTTCTCTTCCTTTTTAACTGATTTCTTCGATTGTTTTCCATCATCTGTCCTATTTCATACATTCCTTCGTGGATTTTTGCATGAATCGTTCTATTTCGTGTATTTCTTCGATGGGATTGCATGATTTATTTTATTTGATGCATTTCTTCGATAGGTTTACATGATTTATTTTATTTGATACCTCCCCAGATTTGGGATCTCCCCAGTAGTAAAAGACATATACAAGAAAATGCAGGGTGCATGGCTGCAGCTGCGAAAAGTACATATTTTGCAATGAACATTGCTGTATCAAATTATTTCTGATCTGAACGAATTTCAAGTTAGTTGGGAGTCGTTGGAGCGAGACAGAACGTCAACAACCTTTACCAAATTCGTGATCTGCCAGTTGAAATTTACCTGCGACAGTGATCGGATGTCAGTGAACGCGCGAGCATATTATTTCGTGATATCTCGATTCCTGGATTAATTGCATCGATTACTGGACCATGTGGGAGGTCGCTTAACAAGATTCTACTACAACTCACCCAGTACCTAGAAGATTTCTTGAGCAATACTTTTCTCGAAGAGCTGGGAGTCGTCGGAGCGAGACAGAACGTCAACAACCTCTACCGAATTCGTGAACTGCCAGTTGAACTTCACTTGCGATAGTGATCGGATCTCAGTGAAATCAAGCTTCCTGTCTGCATGGATAGCAGTGAGACTGTGTTCAACGATCAGTGAGTGGTACATATTCATTTTTTCAATTTTTCTGCATGCTATTGAACAAATGATTGCTGTAGCGAGCACAGTGACCACGAATACATACTTAGTTCTCATAAACAGTAACTATAAATTTCAAATTCGAGGTCAGAGTGCTAATATCGTGTTTTAAATATTAGAAATTATTTTTCTTGAATTTTATAATCAAAGCTTGATGCTTTGAATACGAGTTACACTTCTCAAGTTTAATTACATTCGAGTCATTAGATTATCTTAATAAAACGAGAATGGAAAGCATTAATTTCTTATGGATTTTCAACTATATTACTTGAAGCTCTTTCTCATACAAATATTAATAATTGAGAATGACAGTTGATATTGATAGTACTTGGTCACTGTGCTCGCTACTTCTACTATTCTCTCTCTTTACAATATTTAAACCAGTCTAGCAATAAGTCATAGTTTATGAACTTTAGCCATAAGACTTTTTCCAAATTTTCAAAAATGCGCAAAGCATTGGTCGAACATAGACCAGAAATATTTCGTAGAAATGGGTCACTTTCGTAGATACTTCCGTGTGGTGTGCTCGGTCCCTTGGTAACGTTTCCCAAGCATTGAGACTTTCGAAACGGAATCAAGCTAAAGCCTACGATCTAGTTCAAGCCAAACTCACATTCGGTGAGCTTGGTTCGGTCTGGACATCTATTCAAAAATGCACTTGCGTAAAAGTTGCTACTCCTTTTTCGAATTAGAGCCACCCCTATATACCCCGCGGCGTGTATACACTTATTAACCCTTTGGACTTTAAATTAAAATCTTTTGAAAGAACATAGTAGCCTTTTCTCTCTAAATATTGCAACCAAAGTTCAAAGGGTTAATATATTTTCGCAAGATTTTCAGGAAATCGTGCGTTTAGATTTAAGTAAGAGAATTGTAAAGACCTACGTACGTACAGAGACATAGACGAGAATTCATAGTATTTTGAATAAAATATTTATTCGTTTTAAACTATTTATTTGTATAAAAATATATCTGCTTAATATTATTTAATATATTTTTTTCTTTGTATAAATAGCCATTGTGATAATTGGCGCAATTTATGTGTATCATTAGTTTTGTAAAGCTATTAATTTACGACAATGTTTTTAAATGGGATTCTTTTTGATGGGATTATATACTTGGCCCTCTTTTTGTAGCGGCTTTTTGTCTTTATCGCGAGTGGCTGATTTCAAGTACTTTTGCTGATTTTAGTACTTTTTTCACCCCATCGAGGTTATTTTTTTTTTAACAATATATTATATTGTCATTCAAACTATGCACGCCTGCAAAGCTGCAAGACAATGGAATAAGATGGAATTGGTTTAAATTTGAGTTTTCAGATATGAACCAAACATGCAAGAAGCAAACAGGATCAACACTGAATAAAATCGTATAATTAATATAATACTATGTCCCATTTATTTCTTTTCTCTATAAGCTTTACACAAAAACTCTAATTTGTGCAGAATTAAATGCAGAAATTTGTGGGAATGTCAGTAGCAGCGTCAATTTTTAATATTTTTCCGTGTACGACATGTGAAAATATTAATTAAATGTTCCACTTCACGAAAAATACTAACAATCAATTTCATCTTGCAATTTATAGCTTGTATAAGCTCTCAAGAAGTGCCATATTTCATCGCCATATAGGCTCCTGATCCCCGAAATAGGTTTTCAGAAAGAAATCCGGTGTGAGTCGTTAACAAACCGAGCCAAAGCATAGCTTAGCGAAAGCCCGCCCTCTATGTTAAACTCTCACTCTAAAGAAGTCACACGTATACAAGCACGCACACATATTTAAGTATTTCAACACATTTCAGAGTAGTTCTTGAGTTGGCCGCTGTTCATGAACAGAGGTCGTTAAATTCAGTCCTCAAATTATGGGTCGGTACCACAGATTGGGTGGCGACACGAAGTCCCATAAAGCGATAGGTCTATTCTATACCTCGTCTGTGCTACCACGCGTAGCGTTACCATCTGTTTCGAGACTTCACCGGTAACGTTGCATGCGACATAAAAATGGTAAGGGGGTCTCAGGACCCCCCAAACCGGTGACAGAAAAATACATTGGTTGATAGGTCTATCCTATATCTCGTCTGTGATTTCAGCAAACTCAATGCATTCATATGTTATGTTGAGAATTTCGTACTTACTGACTGCCAATCTTCTCACATGATTCCTTTGCTATAAGCGCCACCATTGTGCCGCCATGCAGAGGAAGTGTTTCCATACACACACAAAATACATGGCGGTGTGTAGTTCCCCAGGACGAGTAAATATACATATACGTAATCCTGGTTGCGTAACAGTTTTCTTCTTCTTTCACTCAACTACGATTAACAAACACACCGTGCAATATGCTTTAACCCAATTCTACAATATTCTACACGACATGTACAAAGTTAAAAGGAAAATTAATTTATACAATTCCTATCTATAGAATACTTGATAAAGCTAAATAAGACATACAACAATACAACAAATGCTTCACTCGGCACACGAACATTAAATTATTATTTGTCTGAAATCATTTTCTAGAATGTCTTCTTTTTAGAACAATTAACCCACAAGAAAAAGTAGTTTCTTTTTGCTGTACACTTTTACACCTCTTTCCCTTTATTTAATGGGAAAAATAGAAATCCCTTGCTAGGAAAGTAATGGAAAATATTTTGAGCACGAAACCACCCCTCTTTTTATCAAAATTCAACGAAAACGACCAAAAATTACTTTGAAAATTCGAGGCTTCCGCGAGCTGCCACTGGCCGCCATTCCGTAGCAACGAAAAATTGTCGAAAGTTTGGCGCGAAAACGCAATGCGCATGTAAGAAAAGTGGCGGCCTAGGTGGAGCCAGCGGCGCAGTGAAAACAGAAACCCAAACCGGTCATGGAGGCTAGTTAACGACTGTGCGCCGCGCTTGCGAATAGTAATTTCATCGAGATATTTGTGATAATACGCGGACGCCAGAAAATCGACTGAAAGATCGCCGGTTTCGACGAAAATGGGCGCATACTTGTCAGAGCCGATTACGAAGAAAGTGTCGAGCGACGAAGCAGGGAGGAATGTCGCGTTCGGCGCGAGTTCCATGCAAGGCTGGCGAATTAGTCAAGAGGTAAGCTAAAACCCTCGAGCGGCCAGTGCACCGTTACCCAGTTTCGTTTCGGTCAGAGAACGGTTTGCCGGTTCACCGTTTCGCCAGGCTATTACGACATCCATCCTGATCCATCGCAAACGTAATCCACCTATGTCTCGAAGCGCGAAATTCAGTCTACTCGATCCGATGATACGGGGAATACTGTGATGAATGTAACGGGAATGCCTCAACGTTTCGCGTGTGAACAAAATCGCGGACGGTACTGTTGCAAAATCAACAATATCCATCGTTACACTTCCATGTTCCGTTTAAGTCGAACGTTAATAGGATCCATCGAGATCGCTGTGTTTTACGCAAATCTTACCGCCTCTTATTATATTTTATTTAAACATTCTAATCTTCAGAACGTTGCCTCTCTGCTTTACTGTTAAGAGGAAAGTAATGGTGCTGTCAGAATTATCCAAGCCATGCTGGCATAATTAATTGCAGTAACTAATTTCTTTGTATAAACAATCCCTTATTAAATAATAAAGCACGAGAATATCAGAATATCATTTTAGAAGATTTCGAATAACCGTTTCTGAAAACACTACAATGTATCGCGCCTGGAACCATCGATCTTTTCAACTATTCTTTTCATTGAAAATGTATTTGTTTATAGGAATTCGATGTGTGTATACATATATGTGAGGGGTATTAAAATGAAAGGTAACCTTATTCGTACAACGCACTTGGAAACTTATACTATGCTTGTAAAATTGATCGCGATGGGTTTTAATTGTATAAAGAACGAGAATCTTTTAAAATCCAAGAAAGCGGAGATGTATACTCAAGCTAGGGATACATCCGTATCATAATCATAGAAGAAACAATTACTTATGCAAAAATAAGTCTAGAGAATTTTGAGAAAACAAGGATTGAAAATAATATTGAGTAGATATATGTGTGTATATATATATATATATATATATACCACTTGGATATATTGTGGTTTATTATTCCAGAAATTATAAGTATTGATTTCTTGAGACACAAACAAACAAGTGTGTTCCACTGTCCTTTATTAAAAAGAAGTAAACAAAGTAACTTAATAAATAACGCCGATGTTAAATTAACAGAAAGGTGCATTGATCGCCCATTTCTACTCATTTCGATGTTTACTTATATAAATTGTACGAAAGCCATAGTATATTACAAAAGCATTGAAAAGCTTCAGCATATAACAGAAAAATGTTGAAATTTGTAAAGAAGTAGATCGTGCATCTTTAATTTTGTAAGGAATATTCTTGTAACAGCAGAGATCATTTTTTCAGCAGATTTTCTATTAATTAAGTAAACAAACTTTACGTAATATGATATTAATTACAATACAATTACAGATATTATAACACACATGCACATAGACAATAAACGTTTGAAATAAATTTTCTAACGAAAGAACTATAATGCAAATATGTCGCATCCATAATTTTAATTATTTGTTTATAGGATGCACACAATTGTTGCATAGAATTTGATGAAAATGTTTCCCTATTCGCTGTATATGACGGTCACGGTGGACACGAGGTGGCAACATATTGCGCACGTAATCTCCCAGATTTTATTAAAGAAACTGAGGCATATAAAAGAGGAGACATCAGGCAAGCTCTGATCGATGCCTTTCTAGGCTTCGATTCTACGCTTGAAAAGCCTGAAGTGATTAGTATTCTCAAAGAACTTGCAGGAACATCCACGTCGGATAAAAAGAAAGACGACACAAATGAATCTGGTGTGTTTATTTTTGTATTCGGAATACATCCGCTTATCATTAATTATTAGTATATTCCACTTGTTTCTTTCTACCGAGATATATTTGATAAAGTTGTCTTCATAATTATATATCACGCAGATGAAGAAGAAAATGTCAATAATCTCTGTATGGAGGCAGCGATGCCATTGGAAGAAGTAATGGCAAAGTATCAATCAGAATTAAACCCTCAAATAAAGAATCTGAAGAATGAGAAATGCAATAAGCGAGTGTGTTCCGCGAGTCCATTCTTACGTGGTCGCAGAGGTAAAGAAAAAGCGAGTTCGACGTCGTCTGGGGCAGGATGCTCGTCGTCTTCCTCTTTGTGGAATACAAACGAGAGCGACGTGAGTAGCTCCAGCCAACCATGCGGATCGACTTTGTCCAGCACGATGGACGGAAAGGAGTCGGAGTGCGTTGGGAACAACGAAGCTGAACAGGTCCTCGATTCGACAACTAGTAACGGGAACGTACACACTTCTCCGCCGGTAGGATCAACGGCAGACGTTTTTGTGGAACCAACGAAAAGTGAAGATATGCCTGACAGTTCCGAGGACGTAAACAAAAAGGTTTCAAGCCCTAGTAAAATTACAAGTGCGGAATCAAATGTGAACGAAGTGGAACTAAACGGTGCAGAATCGAAGCGAATCGGAGATGCGGATAGTAGTAAGAGTGGGGGTGATAACGTGTCTAGTAGTTCATGTATACCCGTGGAAAATGGAGACGCAGGGCAGCAAGAAAGAATAAGTAGCACTGGTAGAAGAAGGATCCAACCTATCACTCTATATCACACTCTTCTAAAGAAAGAGAACGAAGATTCAGAGGAAGATGACGACGACGATGAGAACGACGAAACATTTGATGGACTCCGAGAGAGGTAAAAAGCTGCTTACCGAATAAAATGAAATACTCCTCTTTCACCGATATAAAATTTCCATCGTGTTTCTACCCTGTATAGTTCCAGCGATGAAGAAGACACTGAGAATATTGGCGAAGATGAAAGTGACGAGGATGAAGACGAAGAAGATGAAGACGAAGATGGAGACGGTAATATAGATGACGACGACGACGATGATGACGACGACGATAGTGAGAGTCTCATGATGGACACAGAAGAGGTATGATAATTTTGTCTTTTTTACAACGTACTACGTGTATATTAAAATTGAAATTTCCTAATATTGAAACGTTTCTTTACGTTAATAACACTGCATTGAAATAGTAATTCTATGGTAAAGGAGATTTAAAATGAAATAATACGAATAATTAATTCACACAGCCAGGCTATGATAGCGGATGCACAGCAGTGGTCGCGATACTAAAGGGCAACGAATTATATGTAGCGAATGCTGGCGATTCCCGTTGTGTTTTATGTAGAGATGGCCAAGCAGTTGAACTGAGTTTAGATCACAAGCCCGAAGACGAGCCAGAAATGGAGCGTATAGTAAAAGCTGGTGGAAAAGTAACAGCCGATGGTAGAGTAAATGGTGGCCTTAATTTATCAAGGGCACTCGGGGACCATGCTTACAAACAAAGCGTGGGTTTACCGCCGCAGGAGCAAATGATCTCTGCACTACCGGATGTCAGGCATATCACGATCATGCCGGAGAAAGATGAGTTTATGGTGCTTGCCTGCGATGGCATTTGGAATTTCATGTCGAGCCAACACGTGGTACAATTTATTCGTACTCGTTTGACAGACGGTTGTGATACACTTTCAGCGATCTGCGAGGAGGTACATGCTAGTTAACTATATTGCAGCCTTGTATCGTTGCAACACAACCATCGATATCTAATAGAAGTATTACATCCGTTACAGTTGTTCGACTATTGTCTTGCACCCGACACCATTGGAGACGGCACAGGGTGTGACAATATGACGGCTGTAATAGTCCGATTTACGCCGACAGCTGATGCCGTGACAAACAGTACTACCGCTGAAGTATGTACTGCCAAAAGGTCATTGTCACCGTCTATACCCACAGAAGAGAATGACTGCGTCACGCAGGAAAACACGATAACACCTTGCAAACGTCCGAAAACCGAGGCGACCATGTGAGGCTCGTGTTAAATGTTATGAACTGATCTCTGGAAACAGATGAGTGAATGTGAATTTATGTAAAATTATGTAATTCTATAGAACTGTGAATTTTTAACGGAAACTCAATGGCGATCAATACAAGAGTTACTTCAAATAACATGTAAAGTATCTTAGTACTGACTATTGGTGGCAGACTGATGAGTTGGAGCACATGAGGATGATAATTTATTGCTTACGCTTCGGTACCACAGGTCTACTTCAATACGAATAAATAGCGTTTCTGTTTGTTCTTTACTTAAAAATGAATTGATTTCGGAAGCCACTTCGGCGGATCTATTATTAGCGGGTAAAGTATTGTACGGTCTAACATTTTTATAACATCGTTGTACAAAATATGTAAGACACACAAAACACAATTCTGTATCATTAACGAGATAATAGATGTTTCTCTTTATAAGTACTTTCTACGGTAATAATAAGGTAGTAAACGGCAAGTATAAATAATACCGATCTAAAATCATTTACTAAGTCGAAGCCTTGTAAGATTTCACGAATAGCGTAAGGGTAATACGGTAATGATTAGATCAAAAATTCATCTTTCGTTCTTGAATTACAGGATCTATAAAATCGTTCTCAACATTCGAGCATCTGTAGTTCTCAATGCTTCGTTAAAAAAATTTGATTTGCACGTCATCCCATTTGCTCCATGAACATTTACGAAATATACTCTTTGAGTTTTTAGATGACATCCATAGTAGATATGTAATTGTACATATTTATAAATTTAGACTATAGGATTTATATTTGTAATTCAACACGATACCATTTCTTATTTTTACGAAATAAAGTTTATTTTTGAATCCCTGGGTATAGTGGTTGAATGGATGGGTGTGCGAGTAGTCTTAAAATGTGTAAAACTGTATCGTGTAACGAAGACAATTGCGAGTTACACGTTACCAATTTGTGATCTTGTACTAAAAAATACTGTTAAAAGGGTATGCGCTGTACTAAGGGGTACTGTCTACTTCAAAAGGCCCTAGACTATCTTCTCGAAGTTTCACACGGCATCGTAAATCATTTGTAAATTTATAAAGCTAATAACCGTTCAAAAAGCAAGAGTAATAAAATAATCGATTAAATTAAGGGCCATTTAAACAGAGGGCAAAACGATTTTGAAAATTGGAAATTTATAGGATTGTGTATTGAAAAGTAGACTAAATTAACATAAGAAATGTGTAAAAAGGGAGGATGGGAAAGGATATTTAAATTATTTATCTGTTTTTAAGAAATATGTACTTTATTTCAGTCGTGATCGCCGAGAAGCGCTATGCGCTCGCATAGTTTCTCGTCTGCGTGACTAGTTCACTTCTTTCTCCTTTCTTTTTTTTACGTGTTTACGATACATAAGTAAGGAAAAATTTTTAATAAGTAAAATATAGGAATACTGCTTCACAAATTCTTTTTTTCTTTTATCTCACCAGCATGATTTCATTGTATCACTTATCTCGTCGCAACATGAATATGCGGTACCGCAACGATTGTGTATTTGCAAAATATAAAGTTTTTGTTTGATAAAATAGTGTAGCTGTTACATAAATGATTCGCACAGATTATGTGCGATATCTGCAGATTTTTTTATTGTTGTTCATCTCCTACCAATGCTCACATGTAATTGCGGCTGTTAATAGACAGTAATTGTACGAGAAACTGTTTATAATTACATACAGAAAGTAACCGTAACTTTTACGAAATGGATAAAAAATGGATAACACCACTGACAAGGTGATCAGTAGCATATGAATACTAGAAACAGTACCTAGTATCACTCAGAATTAACTGATGTGCCTTTCTAATTCAGGGGTTGAGAACCTTCACAATATGTATGTACATTCGACGCCGTCTTATTAAGAAGGGTTTGAACCCCGATACCGTCTTAACTGCAAATTTCGTCATAAATTTATGTATAAATATCTTGTTTCATAATATATGTCGCTCTAATTATCGCTGGTAGTTCTACTTATCCTCCTCATTTTGGTAAATTTCTGCATATATGAAAATATGGAAACAGCTACTATGTAAGACACATACGCAATAGAGGTAGCTTTAAAATTACGAAACGAATACTATTCTCTAAACATATAATTTCTAATTCACTGTTAATTGCTCAATAGTTTCTAACTGTTCCATTTCAATCTTTTTCAAGGAATCATATTGTATACGAAGTCTCTCGAGTTCCATAGATTTCTCGACAATCTGAGCCTGCAATTAATGTACATTAATATCTTAAAATATCAATAATAATTTACTTTAGTAAACGCGGCGAATATCTTCGTAAGTTAAGCTAATTAAACCTTATACATCTTGTACTATAATCCTGAGTTCATAAATTATTTATTAAATATTTATGAACATCTACGTGTTAAATATCAGATCCGTGGGAACATAGCGTATATGGACGCTCGCGTTACGATTACTTAACCAGCCTTCGAGAAATTTAAAACACAGTAATACAAGAGCGATATAAAAAAATGTGTAAAAATTGTATTTCCCTATGTTCAACTTGAATATTTTAATTTGCTAAGGACCTGAATCTGCTGCTTTTGGGCATCCCTTTCCTTCGCTACCGAGCGAAGTAAATTTCGGGTCCCAATCGTTTTCATTTTCTCTTTCTCAACTTCGTTCGCCAATCCATCTATTATCTGTATAAATTCATCGGCGTTCGCTTGAAACTCGGTAATTTCTGGGAAACAGAAAACATAAATATTTCATCGAATAAAATGATGCGCATTAAATATAAATTGTTCTTAAATAAAGAACGGTTAAATAAATCAGACTGCCTATGCCAACACTGACGAATTACAGAATTATGTACACCAAGTAGATATTTCAAGAAATATCGAACACATTCATTTTGAAACATTGGTGAAGATTCGGTCCAAAGGCGGCGACCTATGTAGATGGCAGTAATTACTGTCAGCAAGCATGTGCGTGAGTTTGTTTTGTACAAAGGCAGCCTGAACAAATATTAAATCCACGAAACGGTGAGAGACAGCGAGGTGAGTCTACCGGCTAGCCTCGTCAAGCAAATTTCCTAACGAAGCCGCGCGTAACGAAACAGCAATTGGGTGCACAGAAATAATCGTGCAATCAGGACGGTCGCCATAAAACTCACTCGACACGAAATTCTGACATTCTTCGTTAAGTTTGTTCGTCTGATTCGCCACTTCCGGTTCTAATACGCGGATCTTGCTCAAATCGTCAATGTAAATTCCATACTTTGCCAAAGAATCGGCCATTTTCTTAAATAAACAAACGATCGACTGTTGGGTAGCCGCGCCTGCGCCTATCTCCAGCTATTCAGCATTCGTTCATATTCGTTTCTTCGTGCTAGTCACTCGCCAAAATGGGGGTACGATAGGGTGTAGTTTTCTCGTCGAGTTGCGAGACATAAAAAGATCAGTGAATCGTGCCGTTCAACGAAGGTTCCAACGTTTAAGATGAGGCCGATAAACGCCACGTAAAGCGCCTCTGTATTGGTTATCGTTTATCACTCGCGCTGTCGTCCCCGTATCTCGCAACGCTCCGTTCGTTTCCCTGTTATATTTCCTATTTGGCATTTAATAAAGCCAATATACTTTTTCCCCCCTCGACATTCATTGCCATCGGTGTCCGACGTTTCGATATATCGCCGGTGTCCGTTATGTCCGGAGATCACAAAGCGGGAATTAATCCTTCGGAGTACGTCAAGCTCAATATCGGCGGTTCCTTACACTATACAACTTTAGGCACACTGCAAAAACATGACACTATGCTGCGTGCTATGTTTAGCGGTCGCATGGAAATTCTTACAGACTCCGAAGGTGAGGTGTTTCATAATTCTCAACTGTTACCGTAAAGGTAGATTCTCGTTACGCCTCGCCTCGGCTCATTTTATTCTTCCTATGCTTTTCTTATGTATTTTGACAATTTGACGCACACTGCGCTTCGTCTCGCCTTGCCTTGGCATGACTCAGACCCGTGGATTCTTCCTCGAGAATATTTTCAGGAAGAGAGGCAAAGCGAGGCGTAGCGCGAGTGGATGCAAGCTCAGATAACTTCGGATACAGAAAACCCAAGGCTAGGCGAGCCTAGATGTGACTGCGAAAAAAAGTTGCACCTAGGGGGTGCGAGCCTAGATGCGAGTGCGAAAAGAAGTTGAGCCGAGGCGAGGCGAGGCGTAATGAGAGCCTACTTAAACATTGCTCGCTATATTTTATGCTTTGCAATATCTTCCACCGATGAAAGGTTCTGTAGTTTCTTGGGAATCCCGTATTGGAGTACGTGTTTTCGTTTACGAAAGACGCAGAAGGACTTAGAGTCTCGTTTAAAATTCCTTATTTACACAGCTTGAGATCAAACGCGCTGACGTCTGTTGTTTCCTGGTTACATCTTACAAACTTGATTCGCAGGGTGGATATTAATAGACAGGTGCGGTAAACACTTTGGGACGATCTTGAATTTCTTAAGGGACGGCTCGGTCCCATTACCGGAAAGCACGAAAGAGATGGCGGAGCTAATGGCGGAGGCAAAGTTTTACTGTATCAGCGAGCTGGCCGAGTCTTGCGAGCAAGCGCTTCTTCGAAAGGAGAGAGAGGCAGAGCCAATTTGTAGGGTTCCGCTTATCACCTCCCAAAGAGAAGAACAGTATTTAATCAGCAGTACTACTAAACCGGTAGTGAAGCTGCTCGTTAATAGGCACAATAACAAATATTCATATACAAGGTGATACTACCTGTTTCATAGAAATTGCGATGCGCAGCAAAGCGCGGAATAAATAAATATAAAAAAGCATTGTCTTTACAGTACGTCAGATGACAATCTGTTAAAAAACATAGAATTGTTCGACAAACTGTCTCTTAGATTCAGTGGTAGAGTACTATTTATTAAAGATGTGATCGGCTCCAGTGAAATCTGTTGTTGGACGTTTTACGGTCATGGGCGCAAGATCGCGGAAGTCTGTTGCCACTCTATTGTATATACGACCGACAAGAAACATACAAAGGTAACGCCAGACTATATTATAACTTCTAGATTTCTAGCTGTAAACCTAATCCGACTTAAATGTAAGGGAAGAGGAGTAAAGCTTTAATTCGTAACGCGTAGGTTGAGTTTCCGGACGCGAGAATTTACGAAGAGACATTAAATATTTTATTATACGAACACCGAAACGGTCCCGACCAAGAATTAATGCAAGCAACGTCCTCCCGCGGTGCAGTCAGCGGCGCGCCACCCTGTACATCGGACGAAGAAGACGGTGAGCGTTCAGGCTTGGCTCGCCTTCGCTCCAACAAACAAACCACCAACTGACCCTACCTTGCCCCCCTCACCTTTCCCCCTCCGACGACCCTTAACGTCGTTCGAGTACTCGCCCTTAAGACGCGAGCCACTACAAAATAAGATGTGTGAGAAAGGAGACGGAAGCAGAGTTTCATATATACGATATGTATTCGGGCAGATATTGTATATATGATACTGTAAAATGATAATATCCAATGCGTCTCTTTTCCTTCCTCTTGCGCAAAGCTGAATGAACAACGTTATTCGGATTGATTGTACGACGGGCTATCGCTAAGTTTCACATCACACTCTTATATGTTCGTGGTATATACCTATATATCCTAATTATTTCACATATCTGGGATCATTTACGACTATTACGGGATGATTCCGACTTGAGAACGGAATGACAAATTCGCCTTGGATCTATTCATATTTATACAATAAGGTATACAATAATAGGGAGCTGCAACCGCGCTCCCTTATTTCTTATTTTCATATCGAGCGTGGAAATTAGTACCTTTAAGAGAACAGAGACGCGAGTACTATTTATGTGCCAAATGTTCGTGTCAGAGGTAAAAGCAAGGATAAGTCGAAGTTGCCATTCTGTGACTGACGGGATTATTTACTATTTTATACTCTATAACAACTTTTAAGCAGTTATTTAGAATAATAAATTATACAGAATGTTTGCGCAATGTAGGACTGCATTGTTACCTGTTGTAAGTATTATTTTTATGGTTATTACTGTTTTACTATATATTATGATTATTATAACTATCGTGATTATAAATTCAACACGTTTATATGTTCTTTTTTTACAAAACAGAATACTGTGTCAATAAATTGATAAAGTAAAAAGTGTGTTCGCATTTTTCAACTTGGAAGGTTCTATGAAACTGCTTAAAGGATGGTGTGGAGTAAATAGTACCGATAAAACAATTACAACAGAGTATATAAAGTATAGGTCAGACACTTGAAAATGAATTCAAGCTGCAATTGGTTTCTCAATGTTGCTTGAAACTACGAACATAGGTCCTCTATCACGAATAACATAATAATGTCTATAAGCATATAAGCTTCGTATTAATTTCTGTACATCATTCCAAAATGTGGTACATTTTTTCTTATATTAATGCTTTTTACGCACGTATTTCAGTTTACGGAAACGAATATGTAATTCAATGAGCACTGCGAACTGATATAGCATATTTTTCTTTATATGGTGCGAAATCCAAGATTTAATGAAGGGACCATGCGTATTTCAGTTTTATATCTGCAGCTGTTTCGCTGTAGTAGAACTTTCACAAAGATCACCCGTTATTCCTTGAGTTACTGAGTTCGAGAATTAAGAGTCTACATATTCTATTCTCCCGAATACAAGACGATATTTATGCGTATGCATTATAGCAATAGCAATGTGGGAAAGCAAGGTTTGATAACTACAACAGAGACAAGTTTAAGTTCCTATAATTTTATATAAGAAAGATTTTGAAACTGTAGGTAGCGAGTGTCATTCATATTTCATATTTATTATAAATCGCTGTAGCTAATAAAATTATGTATCATGTAAGTTAAGCTAAATGCAATATATATTATGTTAATGAAAACATTATCGCTGCTTGAATTTTTCAACCTCATGGTAGAGCACAGATTTAGCGGCCCACTTTGTAGTCAGGTAAAACCGACACAAGCTTTAACGATTGTTCGAGTTACATGCTTTCATACGTAAAATAATAGAGTTAGCCGTTGCTGGAAGTGAATGAAATAATGTACTGATTATTATTTATGTTTTCTTTCAGGAAACTAGTACGTCCCATGAAAATACATAGGGTAGCCATGGTCCACTTATTAAAACAACGATATTTCTAATTTAGCCACATTGAGCAAGCCAACGACGTTTCTGTTTTTATAATTGTGTTGGAAATGTATGAAAAGTTTTGTCTTGTATCCGGGTGAATCGATCGTCTCTTAAGTTTTCTTGAACGATTTTCTTTTTGTTTGTTTAGTTCGAAAATTGGAAACACAAAGCTAGTGGCTACTGCTTTCTCAAGAATTTTGTAATTACTACTTAAATTGCAAAACAGCACCCATATTTTCCCCAACATTCGAATTTGCCTATTTTGTTTGTAAGTAACGGAAGATGCACGTGGCATCGGTTGTGAGCCTGCAGCATGCAAAAATATTTTATTTAAGAGCAAAAGTAACTTATCAAGCGACACTAGTGCAAGTTGAGTATCAGATTTCATCTACTGAATAGAAATAGCCCTGCACCATGTATAGATAATTTTATTATAAAACAAACTGATGTTATTACGTTTAGTAATATTTCGTGAAAAAGTATGTTAAGCTATAGTTTTCATTGCACACTTGGATAACTTCAATGTATTACTTATGCCTGCATGCGTATTTATTAGAAAAAGACTGACTTACAAAATTTTTTTCTCGACCTTTATTCAAGAAATATATATGTGCAAATAATGGGGCCATTAAATATCTGAGATAATAATTGTTTGGCGAACAGGGTATTTTCACAAAATGTAAAATGTAATGTAAAATATTATTCGTTGGATACATAATAGAGGAACAGTATAGTAACATAAACAAACATCATAATATGGAACGTGTGAATATGTATCTGTCCTGAGTAGGTGAATTAAATTACTTAAAACATATGATATTATGTTAATAAAATACCTGAATATTAACAGTATATATACACGGATATGTAATCAGACAAAATAAGTATTACTGTGTTGTGGAAATCAGAATTGCATAATAAAGCTAGCATATGATATAATAACGCTTTTATTACGTAATATGTAATAGCATTTTTATTATTTTATTTCTATCATTTATCATAAGAATACGTTTTGGTTTAAATCAATAGAATTTTAAGAATCTTACAATTTTTTTTTTTTTTATATAAAGAATTCTTTTTAAAAATTTCATTTTCAACACACCTATATTTACAATTATTATATATTATCCTAAAGTCTTTTTTTGTAAATATCACAAATAGTACTAAATACATAATAAACAAATCCACAACTCCACGGGCCCGGACCCGTCGTCCTATAACTATTCCCACGAATTTGCGTAACAATATGAAAATTTGTATTTCAAGCTTACCAACGTCAAAGCTCGTATACCAACATAATAGTTGCGAAACTAACCAAGTTTCGCACCACAGCGTTCACCGCATCTTCAACACTTTCCTACTTTTGACAGTTCAAGCGGATCAGGTTTTCAACAAAATGGGTAAGAGGAAAGATATGAGCACAGATGAAGAAGCGTCTGTAGGTAGGACTTGTTACATAGTGAATAATAAATATTCAGTTTGCACGACAATGATTGAATGTATTAATTTTTTCTTCATTTTAATTTCGTCGCTGGGGTTAGTAAAGCACATTTGAGATAGTCAACCCAGTGAGGCGACATCAACAGCAAATAGTGGCGCTTCACGAAACTATATATATTCCGCACTAAATTTAAATATCTTTATATAAGCTTTATACTTAGTTTTGGCTATCGTTTCCAAATTTTCGTATTTACACATTCCTCACTTTTTAGAAACTAATGAAGTATCAACGCAAAAGAGGCATAAAAAGCATAAACATAAGAAACATAAGAAGAAAAAAACGATGCACGAGGAGAGCAACAATTTTAATGATATTGTTGTCGACACGGAAAAAAAGAAAACATTTAGATTGAAGGTGAAGAAGGATGATGATAAGGGGTAAATAAAATAGAGATTTAGAACACTATCTCGTTAAGACTAATTTTATATTCAGTTGTAGTATTATTGGGAATAATATCAATATTGTTTTATAGGTCAGAAAGACCTCGTGAGAAACTGCCAAAATTATCTAATCTCAGTGTCGCGGGTTCGAGCACTGCTCCTTCGCCAAAAGCGACGACTAAGAAAAAAGTACCTAAAGGCAACAAAGGTAAAGATAGTGGTACTAGTAGCGAAGAAGAACGCTGGCTTGATGCAATAGAATCTGGTAAACTGGAAGAGGTAAGTGGTCCTGAATAAAGTTTAGAAATTTATAACGAATTGTAAATTATCTGCGTATTTTGTTATAGGTTGACGACGAATTGAAGAAGATCAAACCAAAGGATCCAAAATTAATGACAGCTCGTCAGAGGGCTATGTTTGAAAGGAAGACTGACACGGAACCAAATCCAGGAGTAGAACAACTTATGTCTTTACCGACTGGATACAAAGAAAAAGTCATGACCGCTGAAGCCATACAAAAAGCTGCTCTCAAATCTTTGAAAAGGAAACAACTTGCTGATGAAAAAAGAGAGAAAGATAAGGTAGCTTAGTTATTACAATTTTTAATCTTTCCTTTTTACTATATAACGCATTATAAATTTTTTTTATTCACACTTGTAGAAAAAGACCATGGAAAGATTATTAAAGAAACAAGAGTCTAAAGCTTCTAAAGTAATTAGTAAAGGGAAGCCTTCTAAAAGACAAGTTCCCTTAATTACATATCGCTTAACACTCGAAAAAAGTTCGATATCTTTACCTCCAGGAGAAGATTTTCCCCTGCAATCTACTCACGGGTGGGTAAAGCTTATATAAAACTATGGATAAATTTAATTATAAATCCTAGAAACTAACCGTATTATTTTGTTATGTCTTTGTTTTTCAGAAGAAACCCTCCAACGCAAATTCTCTGTGGTGTGAACCACTGCAAAAATCCGAAAAAGTATTCGTGTTCGAAGACAGGAGTACCCTTGTGTAGTTTAGAATGTTATAAAACTAATTTAGCGATATCCACGTGAGGGAGGGATATATCAACAATTTGCATTCTAAAGTTTTTCAACCAGATTTCTTAGGTTCATCACGTTCGTAAATTAAGGAGTAAAAACGTTGGTTTGTTTATTACTACGATTGGTAAATTCGTCTATTACTTCTACTAGTTTCAATTCTTCCTTTACGTAATGTTTATATTCACAAAGAAGCAAAGAAATTTCTTTTGCTTTATGCAAGCCTAGTAGGTAGATATTAAAACGGTTGTCATTGAAATGACACCTTCAAATTCTGTACATTTCACACTGCTAATACGTATAACAGATCACACTGCAATATCGCTGATATTCGTAGAAAAGCGAAAGAGAAAACACAATTGAGAAGCATGTTTTCAAGGAAGTTACGAAGTTTAAAAGAAAAATCAACTTCAGATCCAATGATTAACCCTCCATGATTACACCTTATAATCAGAAATTGCTCACACGGGCTTCACTGCACCCCAGCGTCATTTTTGAGTCACCATTTTCGTATTTTTGAATCTCTAACAGTATTTTTTTAGAAATGTAAATTTTCATATGTTGAAATTCGTATTTGAAAAAAATACTTGTGGATAAAAGCGATTCCCGTTTTTGTTCAAATTCGCTAAATTTTTAAATTGTATTATTAAGGGCTGGAAATTTACAGAAATATTGGCAAAGACATATCCTGGGGTGCGATGGGTTAACACGATGGCCGTTTTGTAAATAGTTTTGTATATGTAATCGTCTGTACAGTTTCAACATCTCAGACAGTTCTGTCTGTAATATTTTTTAAATGCGAAATTGTTACTTACAATCTCGTGTGCGAATGTATTTTTGAAATAAAAGAAACGGAGAATGTTACATTACATTTATTCACGGGCTACCGAAAATCTGAAATGTGCATCGAATACAACTTCCGCAACTAGGACTAGCCTAGGCCTTGCTTTCACCAACTGAGGTAGGTCCGACAAGTCGTCGTTTGGTCGTGAAACACGTAACATCGCGGTATTCATTGCCCGAGGTCATCTTCGACTCGTAATTCGCGATGCGAACACCGCGATCGATATAAATTAATAAACGCTGCTAAAACCCAGAATCTCTGGGTGACGATGTCGCGGTTCGGTAATTTCGTGGTTCTCATAGTTCTAATTTCACTAGAGACTTCAAGATCTCAGACGCCGGGTGAGAAACATTTGTCTACCTCCCGAGTCCGTTTAAGTTGTTTAAAATCAAACTGACAGTCCCCTGAAAGTAATTATTTTTCAAGTGCATCGACCTCGGCGCTTCCGAAATATAAATGTGTGTTGAACGTGATCGTGGACATTTAAAACTGATTTTAAATAAAGTTCTGGGAACTGGTAGAAGACTAACAGTTGCTTACTGAAACTAAACTTGCAGTTTCAGTTCACTTCATTTTTTGAAAGTCTTCAACTTTCCATTGAGTTATGTAATTTGTAAATGGTCGAAGTGATTCATAGTTTCGTTAAAATTGCTACTCGAAAATGTACGCGTTGTTAATTTATAAGCAGAAGTTTTTAAGGCTAAGGAATTCTAAGCCAACGTTCGTTCTTTCCTTAAAAATTAGATGACGATTATCACGAATGTCTGCGCCCTTGTGCCAGCGAAGCGTCTTCGAAAAAGTTATGCCGCTACGAATTTTTCGTCAGCAAATTGTCTGCCGCTATCAGGTGAGGAATACTAATTCTATAATGTACTATTCCATTTTTGTAAGTGAAAGTATATAAGAAACATCAGAATAATTACGTCAGTGTTATTTGTCTAAGAATAATTTCACACTTCGTTTCCATAATTTAGCGCAAATGAAACGGTAATTCGGAACATATTCGTGTCACAAAATCTTTCGTCGTTTAGGGAACAGTAATATTGCACCTTAGCTAACGTAGGATTATAGAAGAATGTTAGAGTTTCGCAATACAAGAGCTAGTTACTCCGCAACGAAGACCACCAAAATAGTACACACATATCTAACATAAACCTGTAACATCGAATACCCTCGAATAAAGGATAACCAGTTAGAATCTCGGTCAATTTCACGTTGCCCCAGAAAATACACAATTTCTACCGCAATCTACTAGGTAACGGTAGATACGCTTCGCTACGAAGTGCATCTCAACTTTTTACGATATCCAACAGGTTCCGACACTACTATGTGCCACAAACACGTGGTTACCAGCACTATACACAACACGCTAGATAATAGCGTCGTATATACTCCGTGCAAATCCTATAGCGTAAGCGCGACTATCGTTGCGATTTTATTTATGGCGAAGTTCGAGGCCTGCGTGTAGCTGTTCATGATCATTTCGATCGAATGATCCTGTGCTCAAAAACTATTGTTCCCTTGTCGAGCTTTAAGTCTTATAATTATAAGGAATAAAATGTTTTTCAAGAATGTACCTTACGCCCCACGGGATTCTTATTGCTACTTGCAGCCGCAACGAATCCATAAACAAAGACGAACCGGTCATCAGCAACGAAGTGACTTCATCGAGGAGCTTTTTGGGAATCAATGGGGAAAGTCCAGGGCCTCGGATAGAGGTAAACAGAGATTTGAAAATTTTCGTCTTCGATTATTTTTGAGTAACTTCATTTGTCCGCGTTAAGAAGATGTGTTTAATTAAGTTTTTCGCCTTTAATGTAACTTTCTTCGCTCGATAATTATGAGCAATTTGTGAAGCTTACGTAAACAATAATGTTAGAATGCTCAAATATCCGAAGGAAATTCATAATATTCGAATATTATTACGCTAGAAATAGAAACTTGCAGAATACAAATTCATTATGGGTATGGGAAGAAGACTTAATTGCGTAATACAGTATGTACATGCTTGAAAAGTGAAACATTTCTCTGTTTTTTAAGGTCTAATTATTCTGTAAGTTTTAAGTGAAAGGAGCCGGAAGGATAATTGAGAAAGCACGTAGGAATCTGTTTTATATTCAAATTGTTCGACTGAGTGGCTATTTTATAACTAGAGCTGTACAACTTTCAGTGTATGTGTGAAAGAGTCTCTGATTAAAAAGTGGATTACAATTGGGAAAGGATTTAGGAATCTGTTGCACATTCAAAGTGCTCAAGAAACTAGTCATTTTGAGTATTATCTATGAATAAAAAAATCAATTTTCGGAAAGTAATTTTCAAAAATTTAATTTACAAAATTAACAAAATTATTTTTTAAATTAATTTCTTCAAGCTCCTACCCGTATTTAAATAAATTAATACTTTGAAATTAATATTTTCTATTTTTGAAAAACTAATCTTATTAATTTTGTAAATTACATTTTTGAAAATTACTTTTCGAAAATTATTATTTTTTTTACGAACATTGCTCAAAATGACGACTCACTCGAGCAGTTTGAATATTTTTTATTAAAAATAATTTTATTCTGTTTTCAATTCATTGCCCGTATTTAGTAACTATTCCGAACGACATTTATCCCTAGGCACCCTGTACATGTGCAAATAGATGTTACGAATACTGTACTTTTGTAACTCTATTACATTTGAATTACTTATTAATTTCCAGGTTTGTCTTGGGGACGCGATCGAAGTCCTTTTGTATAATAGGTTAGGATCTGAGGAATTATCTTTACACTGGCATGGATTGCAACAAAAGGGCTCCAATCACATGGACGGTGTGTCGATGGTCACGCAATGCCCGCTACTGCCGTTTGGCGGGTTTCGGTACAAACTGAAACCAGAATCTGTTGGTACATACATCTATTATGCACATTCAGGTAGGCAACTTCGAAAATAATAGTAGAAAGTATCAAAGAACGTCGTTATAACGAAAATAGTATATTAAAACATATCTCTTTTACATTCGAAAAAGAAACAAAAGCATTTGAAATTGACCCCATTAAACGCGGTTACAAGCGGTTTCAAATCAAGCACTATTTTCCTCCAACTCTCGAAATATTTTGTCTATCGAAATATCGTCGTTCTATTTCGTTAAATTTAATATTAAACAATACACGTCGTAGGAACATTTAATTCCATTAAATTTCAACTAAACAGTAATATTATAAGTAATTTTATTGAACCGCGTTTGACTACCGTTGTTCTTTGACACTGTGACGATAAAATGCATGATATTCGTAAAATTAAATATGTAAGAGTAGTCAATTACGAAGAAAAGTTAATAAAATTAAGCTGCTGTTAATACTACATTGAAATTATTAAACGTCTCGTTCAAGTATCGTTTCGTTCAGTTTCATCCGCATTCCGTCTTTCCCGCGCTGTAGAACGACTTCTACTTCCGGCAGGAGGAGCAGAATCAAAGTAGATCAATAATGTTGAACCATGTAGAAGTTAGGTTACGCGCGGACCTCTGTCACCCTTTTGACAGTTGCGAAGGAAAGTGGTGTGTGGCAAGTGTTAGAAACGTCAATTGTATTAATAGCTGTCTTTAAATTGCTCCCTGTTTAGTTAGAGTTACGTGTGTTGGCTTTTCGTTCGAAAAAACGCAAAGTAGAATGACGTGTAGCGAGGAACCTCCATTTGCTCCGAACAACCAGGTACTTTGAAATATTTTCTGTCAAGTATATGTATAAAAGTATTAAACAGAATTGTTCTCGATTACAGCAGTTATTATGTTTATTGGTAAAAATTTCTTTATTCTTTTCCTCGAAAGTACGATAAATATAAATAAATTGAAAAGTATTTAATGACATCTTGTATTTTCTATGAATCATATTTTCACCCAAATTGTCTTACATTTCTGCGCAACAAAATCAAACGATATAAAGTTTATTGTACAGTGTACCTCGCAGTAATGAAACCAAACAATTCCTATGTATAAATCAATAATTTTGTATGATAAAATTGAATTTATCTTTAGGCGAGGTATGGATTCGCGCTAATTTTAAAATTAGTTCTAAATATGCGAAACACATTCTTGTCCATCGGTTTATATTACTGACATAAATTAAATAAATTGATTAATGTGTATTCTGTGCATGGACAGGGCCGTTTTCTGTTTTTGAAGGATTTTGTGTTTCGTATTAAGTCTGTTATTGGACTCCTTTGTGAGCCTTTTTCAGAAACTTTCTCTTGGAAGCGATTTAATTTTAGGTAGTTTTTGTGTCTGTAGGGAACTATTTAACATCTTATTAACATTCGCGAAAATCGATCGCTGTCAGCAGCCACCTAGCGGTGATTACAGAAACCATTTTATTGGTTTTCTGGCATACCGGGTGCAATAATCTAACTGTGCATACAACGGGGCATTTCATTGCACTCGCAATCGTGAAAATTGCAAGATTATGAACTTAGTCTGTTCTAATCAAGCAATAAACAAGTAATAACAATTTTCAAAGTACTTTTTTCATGAAACGAATTTCTTTTAAATGGTATTATAGGATCTTTTAATAATATAGTAGGGAATATTAAGAAAAATGAAATTGCAGTTTTTGATATCACTTATATTCATATGAGAATAAAGTGATGACATATTTTATGCAAGTAAATATTAAAAATAAGCGACTTATTCTATAAAGGATTCGTTCACAAATACAATTATTTTGTCGTCAAGATTATTCTTTTGTGTAATAAAATATTTCCCCAGCCGTATTTATGTTAGATTTTCTCGAGCTTGAACAACATGGACTAAATATCTGTTCTAAGTAAAAATGGTACTTTCAGTAGTCGTTCATTTTGTCTTCCTTTATTTAAAGAACAAACTTCAGCTTTCTTTTCTTTTTACAAAGCACCTTCTTTGGGGAGTGCCAGGCGCCCCTTTGGGTGCGTCACTGAACACAAATAATAATTTTGTTTATAGCATCACCTATTCATTATATTACGCGAACCAAACTATATCTATACCAGCTTTATTACTCGGCTTTGCCCGAAATTTAGATTCAGATTTTATAATTTTTTTTTTTTTTTTTTTTTTTTTTTTTGTGAAAATAGTCACATCCATCTAGATTAGTCAGGCCTAATGAGGTGACGCACATTTCGTGATCCCAGAGTTTATCGTCTGAAAGTTTTTGGGCGGCAGACAAACACTTCTTACTCATTTCCTTTTATTTTTGTCAAGTTCTATATACTATTCTACACGCATCAAATACTTAAACCTGCACCCCTATTTCCATTTCTTTGACTCTTCAAGCATTGTGTAAAATATAAGGAAGTTATTACTAATGTATACATCTGAACTAATATATATATCTGAACTGCAGTCAGGGCCGAATTAAGACCTTTAGAGACCCTACAAGCACTTAAAACATTCTAAGCTCCTCTTATACAGGTTGATATCACTTCAACGCAATGCACGACTTCTTTGGCATTTCCGATAGTTTGATTAAAAAGCGTTTCTAACAAAAGTTAGATTTTAAAATTCAGAAAATTTCTATGGTGCCCCCCTCTCTTCTGATGCCCTAAGCGCGTGTTTATTTTCCTTATTGGTTAATCCAGCACTGACTGTAGTCCATAATAGAATTAAAAACGGCTGAAGTACTTATATTCACTTTCTTTCATTCTCGACACTTTCAAGCCCGTTAAAAATATATTCTATTCCATTTTCCACTAAATCTGAAAGCTAGAAATTCATTATCCACTAGTAGATCGTAAAGCCAGCCATTAATCGTGAGAATAACAGAAGCACAATCGATCGGGATTATTAGTTTCGCAGCAGGGCGACGGTGTGTACGGGTCGTTGACAGTTCGAGGACCACAAGATGACCCCAGCTTGGAAAGGATACTTCTCTTGTCATCAAGGCCACCAACTCCACTGTCGCGGCATTCGCACCTACATCCACCCACGCCGACTGAACTCCTCTTGAACGGCCAGGTACTGATTTATCTAATTAGATAATAACCGAAGGAGGGGGGCCGCCTTGGAAGGAGAAGGGATGCAGAACCGAACGCGAGAAACATTCACGAAGGCGGTGCATAAAATAACGCATAAAAATAAAACTCGAAAGTCTTTCTGCGCAGCTGCCCGTCAAATATAATTCTACATTAATCAGATAATGTACTCCGGAGACACTATCCTCCGTCCTCGAAGCATTTGATTAATTCGAAACGTCAAACTCGCGTTACAGTAAATTATTTAACCGATTTCCGACGCGCGCGATTATTAATCATAACTTTCGTTGGGAAAGTTTCGAAGAATTTCAGAACCTGCTATCGTTCTAGTTTTATTTCGTAGATTGTTGTGTAAGAAAGATTACGTTAGCAGCATCAGGACTTCCTCCCGATCCACTAACGTAACGTTGCGTTCCACGGAAATTTAAGTGGAGTTTTTCTTTTTTCCAGATCCATGGAACGGTAATAAAAGTCGAGCATGGCAGCCAATACTTATTGCGGATCGTCAACGCCAATGCGTACAATTGCCCCACGCGGCTATCCATTTCTGGACATGATTTTCGAGTACTGGCTGCTGATGGCAACGTGGTTCAACCGGTGACTGCCAAGCACGTAGTGCTGTTTCCAGGTATGTCGAGAGCTCTTGCTCCTTCGCGCGATTAATCGAACGTCTTATGCACAAAGAAAAGTCACATTCAACGCACGTAACATATAATTGTTGTACGTGCAAGTTGAACGAGTTTCTACGCGAAACGCTGCGTTTCGTACCTTAAGGCCATTCCGCGCGAGGTAGCCACGCGGCTCGCAATTAGTATCTTGGATATAATGAGTTGGTAGAGATAGGGCTGGTTTGAAAAAGGTAAATAGAAACAGGAGATATTGCGGAATATGAATTACGAGCCAGAAAAGACACTTAAGGCCTGTTCCCACGAGACACTTTTGTCACTTGCGATTGACATCTCGAGGGACAAGTTTACACGCTTTCTGTTCCTTTGTATTCATTTTCAAATAGTGTGGCACCACACGAATGTATTCAGAGACACCGGATGCGAGTCACCGAAATGTCACGTGCGAAAAGGCCCTTATGCGTCAACTTCATCTCGCTTTCCTACACGCGATCACGCTCTAACAATGCATAATGCGACGTTGAGTGAAAGCGAGCAGAGCAGCCGAAGGAAAATCGTAATTGAAAAATACAGGTACTTCATTTTTGCGTACACAATGAAGAGAAAAATTGATAACTTGTGGGGCATATTTTCTGCGTTTAAATTCCCCTTGGAAGTTTAAGGATGCGATACAATTAGTTGAGCGTTGCGAACGGATACTAATCGGTGAATCGATGTGCCGCGCGCGATGAACGCCTGTAGGGCGTTCAGCGAGCACGGTTAAGTATCGCGAGCGTGCGATTTCCGCACACGGCGAACGCTAAATTTAAGAGCTGAAGAGGTTGAGACGAGGAATGCAGCGAAATGATAAATAATACGCGAGGTAATCTCATTTGTCGTATATCAGACAACTTGACGCGTGTTCGCATGCATATATTCGAGTGCAGCGTGGGATTTCACTTTATAGCGCGGTCCGCCTGTGAGGAACAGTATCGACACTAATAGGATTATGGGCTAAGGAGAGAAGGGAATTGTAAGCTGAGAGGAAAAACCAAAGAAAGGAAACCAGATGGGAAATCGAAAGGAATGAAAATAAAGAAGCGAGGTGAGATGGGATACAATGAAATTGCAGGAATTTGAAAATTGTAATTAGTGCAAAGAAAATAGAGTCTGGGGGGGGGGGGGAGCGCGATAAAGGAAATCGGAGCGAAACAAAGAAGAATGTAAACGACAAGCATATTAACAAACCCAGGCAGAGAGAAGATCAAAAATTTCAACCAATGCAGAGAATAGAACTGAACAGAGAAAGGAAACCGTGGAGGAACAAGATAAGGAAGCTTATAGAAGAATTCAACAAAGAAAGAACTACGAATAGTTGGGCGAAAAAATGAGAGACGGTAGACTCATGTATGATAAGAGGGAAGAAGATGGGAGAGGAGGCACGCGTAGAAAAAGGATGCATCGAAAAGAACGGCGGAACGAAAAACGACGAAACGAGGCGCAAGGTCGTTTGGTAAACAAAGAGGAAGGGAATGTAAAGAAGGTACCTACCAGCCAGGCTTGGCGAGGAGAAATGCGAAAAGGGAAAAAGCAGCGAGTGGAGGGGACAGGAGAGCGCGTTTTAGAGAGGGGGACGAGAGGATGAAACTGCTTGGCGCTCATACGTTTAGCGATGCGGCGTGCAACGGCAGGCAGGCCCGTTCGCGCAGACTCGGCCGTCTTCGTGTTCTCGCCGGGTTTCCGCAAAGGGAAATAAAGAAAGGAAGGTGACCAAGCGCGCGCGGGTCTCGCGCAAAAATCATTAAAACGCGTGCTCGATTCGCGGCTGCGGCGTCGTTGTCGGCTCGTAGTAGACGATTTATTAGCGGGTACACGAGCGTGTGGCCACCCGCTCGCTTGGCTGGCTGGCTGGCTGTTTGTCTACCGGCCGGCTCTCTGTGCACGTTCCTACGTCCGTCCGCTGTTCTCCTTCGCTCCTGCCGCGGGATAATCCCGGTCGAAACAGAACGGCCGCCAGTGTTCGCGCGGGGCCGTGCCGCTCGCCGCCTCGATTTTCCATGTCTAACTACGACGCGTGGAACGAGCTAGCCACGAACGACACGCGGCTCGGCATGGAGTGGACCCGAGACAAGACCCTCGAGCTGCTGCGCGAGTACCAGCAGAGGCGCGTCCTGTGGGACTGGAACGCTCGTGGCTATCGAGACAGGGCGAAACGCAGACGGGCGATTCAGGAGCTGGCTGAAATACTCTGCTGCAACACTCTCGAGATCGAGAAAAAGATCACGAACCTCAAGTGCCAGTACTCAAGGGAGGTGCACAAGATACAGAACAGCCGGGACGCGGCCACCGGGCCCGACGATGTTTATGTGTCCAAGTGGTTCGCCTTTAAGGCGATGCAGTTCCTGCAGTTCGGCACACGCAGATACAGTAAGAGGAAGAAGGTATGTCCAGGTGGAATCGCGTACACCGAGTATGCATGCCAGCGCGCATCGGTCGTGAGAAAAACCCAGTTGTCATGGACCGTGTCTCCGTTTCCACGTGTCGCGTACGATTCGGGAGGGATGTACATGCAGCCCTCTTGCGATGATTTTGAGCTGCTTGTCCTATGCACGCGAACAACGATCGTAGGTGGAGAGGAACGTCGGTTCTGCCGTTCGAACTAGACGAACGCAGGTAGAACAGTTGGCCAAGCCTTCCTTTCTCTGCCCGGCAAGAGGCTAGTTTGACCCATCGTGTAATTAACCGAGGGATTTCGGGGAAGGACCATTGTGTCTGAATGTGTTTCGTGGAAACGACCGACTCGCTTAAACGATGCGTCGCTTGCCGGGATACATTTCTGTCGACTCGTAGCGACGTGTCATGGTCACAGTATTTTGTGCGAACCGACGTGCTTAAATTGCTTTCTGCAATTAGTTCCACTGCTCCAGGGTGGTACGTCGAATCGATCTGAGATCATGCCCGATTTGTGTATACATGCCATTACTGCTACGCGACACTTTCTTCCGCTTCTAATATCCATGCGTACTTTTTCGCTCGCTCTACGCTCCGTTCCTCTCGTCGCCTATTCTCTTTGTTCGTCTGAAGCTCTGTCCGCCTTTGTCTCCGTTTCTCTTTCCCCCTCTCTCCACATTGGTGCATCTATTCGTCGTTTCTCCGCAATGGTGACTGATGATTGAATTATATGGATACATTGTTAGGGCAAGATGCGTTGCATCGTTTTCGCAAGGTGCATTTTTAACGCCGCGTACGAAAATGGAGTCGCTCGCGGAACTCGCGGCTCGACGCGTCCAAACTACTGCGGAGAGACACTTTTACTTAACCTTTTCTATCTTAGATCGAACTTCAAACTTGACAGTTTTCAGTCAACTTGAAATTATCGTTTGGGGTAAACTTTCCCCCTGGGAAACCTTTTTTTCCACCGTAAATTTATGTTGCTCGAAAGCACGTATCGAATGACACGCAAAATTATCAATTCTGAGTTCAAGAATTTATCCGTTGAAAAATTATTATGTAAAAAAGACTCCGAAATTATTACATAATTTCTACTTCAACTATCATACGTATATGTTACTGCAGTCAGTGGGGTAATTCAGGGAATGTCAGTATACATTCAGTAATTAATTTGTGCACTCACTGATCCGATTCGCTAAAATGTTCACAAGGAATGAAATGTATAATTTTACTAGGGGATGTATACGTTTTCTCCCCAAATGTATCCTTTTACTAGTGGATGTATACATTTTCTCCCGAAATGTATGCTTTTATTAGTGGATGTATACATTTTCACCCCGACTTAGGGACAGTATCCATAAACAAATATGCTTTCATTTGAATGGATATATTTTTTTTAACTAATACTGTACAGGGAGGTGGGCGTGGTGCATTTGCATTTGTGACGATAAAAGGTGCGTTTTCCCAGAGGTAAACGCACATTAATTCCCACATTAAAGTATTGCTTCGATACTTCTTTTGAATAATTTGTAATGTTCAATGTTGGAAGGTGGCCATAAAGAAAGATCAAATTCCATATTTGTTTAGTACACAATTATAAAATCACTTCGAAGTATCAGAAGTAGCCTTTTTTAATATAAAATTCTGTAAATAATATTCAATTCTTAGAGTCGATATATGACTATGAATGAACAAAGTAGAATAAAAAGAAATTGTGCAATTCCAAAAGTAAGCTCAATCTTGTTTACATTTCAAGCGTCGCGCGCTTAATGACGTATAGTTTTTTTTTTTTAATTAAGCGTGCTATACAGCCATTGTTCCACGGAGGAAAATATACATCTGTGAAAGTTTTAGCGCCAAGTTTCCCTAACAGATCGAACTGCGAGATTAATATTGAATCGTGTGAACCGAGCATAGCAGATTGGCTCCGTGATCCGATCCAACTGTGTTTACATCCACGTAATTACAGTCATCAATAGCGCAAAGTTTTCTCTCCTCGAATAAACTTCTATAGGTAAATTAAATTAAACATCTGCGCGCAGAGGGTTCTTAGAAGACCGCGTTAGATCTTCAGAAATAACCAACAGGGTTAATTAAAAATTCATAATTAGAAAGATCATCGCGTAATCATAATTGGATAACATATAGGAACTTCACACGTATTACTTTCACATATGTACCATTGCGCTACTGGTTCATTAGAGAATCGCAAGCATACAATGATTACATGTGTATTAAAAAATGTCCTTAAATACACATATCCAAATAATAAATCCGCAAAACCTTTTTACGGGTGATTCCCAATTACTAGCAGTGATTCCCAACCTGTGGGTCGCGAAACGTTTTCTGAGCGGTCACCACGGTTATTTCTAACCGACTTAATATACCTATTGGTCCCAATATTTCGCCAGTTCTGGTTAATAATACAGACTATTGTCACCTAATTATTATTAGGTTATGTCAATATATATAAAACTGAAAAGATAAAAGTAAAAAAATTAAAAAAATATTTAAACCGATTTAAAAAAATAAAACTGCACTAAAAAGTAAAAAATAACTTTTTCCCTTATTTAATCTACGACTATCGTATTTTTTTAAGTCGGTGCCTCATCATTTGCAATATGTAAATCTGGCGCGAACTTAAAAAAGATGAGAATCATAGATTAAATAAGGGAAAAATTATTTTTTTTTTTACTTTTTACTACAGTTTTATTTCTTTGGAGTCGGCTTTGATTTTTTTTTTTTTTTTTTTTTTTAAATTAAAGGAAAGGAAATATTTGCCTTACCTTATATTGGGGGAGGGGGCTTATAAAATATGATTGCGATTCAAAAAAGATTGAGAAACACTGGATTATAGTATCCCTTCCCACGTAACCCCGCCGCTACAGTAACGCATGGAGTTTAAATAAGCAACTGGGTTTCTCTCACGCACGCGAACGCCGCCATTGCAACGTTGCCAAGTGGCGGGAAATACGAAATCTGTGCTTGTTCCCGCAGAAGGTCGAAGAGGACCCGTCGAAGCTGCAGGAGGAGTACATAGTGAGTGACATCGATCCCGAGAGCATAACGTTCATAGACTGTAACGAGGAAACGAACGGCTCGGGGACTGGTTCCTTCAACGCTTCGCTGAGCGAGGACGCCGAGGAGTCGTCGTCGTCCAGCCTGAAGGCGATGAAACTGTACAACGGCTCGCCGCAAGAGCAGAACAGCCCGATCGGTGACCTCGACGAGTCTGTGGAAACGAAACCGGGGATCCCGTCGAACGAACGGAAGAGAACGAAAGAGGAGTTCGCGCAGTTCGCCGAGAGCATCGCCGTGCAACTGGCGGAGATACCCGACTCCTACTCGAGGTCCGTCGCCAAGCTCAGGATTAATCAGATCCTCTTCGAGGCGGAGATCGGCGTTTACGCGCAAACGCGTCGCTAACAAGCCCGGCACAGAGACACTAGGACGCTTCGATTGCTGGCACCCCAGTTCACGTTCCGATGCTCGTAGGAGAGAAGCAAACGGCGCTTCGGCCAGTGAAAGGTTCACGTCGCGGGGAATTAAGGAATCGTCTTGTGCACAGGCGTAGAACGCGATTTCGAACGTATCGCAAAGGATGGGAAGGGCACGGGGACCCAGCGGGATTCCGCGCCGATGGACAACGTCGACACGTCCAAGTAGAATATATTATAGAACGGATGAAAGTTTGTCGATTTCAACGAGGACGAATAAAGTCGTACATTAGCGCGACGCGACGGTAGGCCGTAATTATAAGTAATAGCATAGAGCGTGCTAAGGACCGTTCTAGCAGCACTTCCAACTTAACTGTAGGACTATAGCTGATTGTTCGTTTTTCATTTGAAGCTCACTGGGAAGCGACGATATCATATGTTTTCCGAAATTAATCCCTGCGCCTGAGCGTTTATGTGTTGGAGTAATGCGCGAACGTTGGATGAATTGTGTTCGAGCGGGGAATTAATCTGGTTGTTCGTGTTGCATTGCTCGAGCAAGGAATGATGTTCCGCGCGGGGTGTACCGATCGTTTTTCGAATTGATTCATTGAGTAGTTTTTTGAAAGTGGTATAAGTCCATCTGTAGCTAAAAAATCGTTTATTTTCTTTAACATTTGTATCGATTACTATTGCATAATAAAATTTAACAAGTTTATAATTTCAATACCCGAATTGATTAACGAATGCCAATATTTTTATATTGATTCAAACGCAAACCCTTAAATATATCAATGTATGAATAAATGGACATATATCACTTTCAAAAACAACAGCTCAATTGTAAAGCGTTACGCGAGACTCAAAGTCGGCGATTGTTGAGATTTTAGACGGATTGCGGTGAAGATTTTATGGGGGATTGATGATTGTCCTTGTTCGAGGCAAGACATTTGAACGACACGATGAAGCACGATGATTACGAGTTATTGTAGCTTAATGCGCGGTGTAATTTACGATTTGAATTCGCCAGTGCAAATAGTTAGCGGGGAACCCATTTAATCGTACTGCTCATTAATGACGTAAGAGAAATGTTTATACTTAATATTATATTTTTTCGATAATTGTACAAAATTGGCTTTACTCCTGGGAGATAGTCGTTCGAAGCCCCAGGAACAAAATTGAATGCTTATAAAAAAAAGGGTGAACTACTTAATGTACTTTTAAGATTGATCTGTGAAATGAAAAGTTGTAGGGAAATTCTTTTGGGAATGCTGTTTTGTGTTACGTGCATTAAATGCAAATGCACGCGAACCTTTCGGATGACTAATTCTGTTTGTTAGTCACAGTCGTTAGAAAAGTTACAAACGTATGACGCGAGTCCAACGCATATTTCGAAACGTAGAGTAAGCGAAGGGAGTAATCGAGTTATCTTTAAATCCACGGGCGCCTTCTATGCATGGGAAACAGTGCGAAATGCGAGTAATAACTCTAACGAGTTCGATTCGCGGGAAAGAGTGTATTTTAAAGGATAGTGTTTCGTTTCCCGGATCTTATTTGTCCACCACGATCACAGTGGTCGAGTAATTTTTAAGCGATCTGTTGCTGATCCCTCTGTACAATCGTCGGACAAAATGTTACTCATATTCGGTAGTAATAGCGGATATGTGATTTTAGGTGTAAAAAACGAGGAAAATGTCGGTGTCCTTTGAGCCAGGTTAAACGAAACATATTTTTCAAAAGCACTGTTTAAAAGTGCACCATGAAAATGCAATGCAACTTCAGAGATGAAATTCGTAACTGTTCCCACAATTTTAATTATGGTATGCAATATCTCGTTATCTAATCTTATTAAACGGTTAGTATTCTTGCAACAAATTATCGTATATTATTTTGAAATATTAAAATTTTTGCTTAATTTTGTATATTCGATCTGTGGTGCAACCTGGCTCAACGATTACGTAGATTATAAATATTTCATTGGTATTGTTTCAGGGCTTTAAATAGCAGGCGTAGTAAGCTGTATAGATAGCGAACTATTTTTTATCGAAAAATAAAGTCCCTCCGTAAAGATGATGGTAGGTCATCGCGAATCGTTTAACTTTCGTTCGGAAAAAGACTGCGTCGTATCTCATATCACTAGGTGTTTCGTTAACATTTACGTAATGGTACGCATGATTTAACTATCTCCGGTGCATGTCTTTATAACGTTATCCATTATTGTTCCTGATTCCAGCGATAGTTTTATATTTTTGTATTATCACGATCCTTTTCCGAGGTATTCACTTGCGATTATTAAAAGCTAAGGTATAATGCATACTCACCTTAAACGTTCTGTTCGTTATAAAAATACATCACTATCAAGTAAGTTTCCCTTTTTTATTTCAATTAAACAAAATCGGTCTTCAGACCAATGCTACAAGTGTGTTATTTCGCCCGATCGAACCTTCTCTTAATCATTCCGATAATTTCACCATTAAATGTGGCAAAAATTCAACGCAAATACGAATCTAGGTTCTGTTTTGGAAATGTGCAAGCTGTACACGAAACGTAACTCTTTCAAACTTGAAGTACTCGCAGAAGAATAATTTATAGATATTAAGTGAGATAAAGTTTGAAGAAAATGAAAAGTTTGTTTTAGGGATTTGAAATTTTATTACGACCCATTTGGCTGTGAATAATTGTGCTTCTATGCCATTTATATGTCCCTTACTAATTTCTTTACGTCTATTAAAATACGCATTTGGCAGACAATGTTAATTACAACAATAATAAAATTGACAAGTGAAAATCAAGAAATAGTTACAATAAGTGCTTCAGAATTAGAAGATTATTTGCTGTTATTATGACAGAATTTCGAAATTGTGTCCAATTGATCCGGACAAAGCGAGTGAAAGAGTTTCAATTAATTATTCCATTAACATGTCACGTTCGTGTTCCTCAAACTGGCACACCTAAAATGTAATTTAAATTAATATAACATAGACCAGTGGTGGCGAACCTATGACCCGCGGATCAGACACTAACCCACGAAGGCTTTTTAAATGACCCACGCGTTGAGTTTTATAGACTTATTTTTTATATTATAAAAGAGAGAGCACACAATCGGAAATATTAAAAAATTAAAGTATAACAAATTTTTCTGTTAACAAATTTTCTGTGCATACAAATTATTGGTATCCTTTTTACCCCCTGTCCCCTTTCCAAGTGACTCCACTGAATTAGTGACCCACAGGCTAGTATTAAAAAAATAATGAACAAAATTTGACCCACTTCTAAAAAAGGTTCGCCATCACTGTCATAAACAGTGACAGTTTTGTAAATTGAAGTTGCTGAAATCGCGTGACTTGTAAAAGTTAATAAATCAATACGTAACACGAGTATCAAAAATAAAGGCAATGAAAATAAACTAAATCGTAATTTGTTCTGCTACTATTAAAGTATTTTTCGCAAGGAAAATAGTAGTAAGATTAATTATATCATAGTTGTATTTTGCATGGATTCAATTTTAACGTTCGTTGATGCTGGAACAGTGGACGAAGTATTATCTCGAGCAATTTTGTATGTTGTTAAGTTGAGATATGTCCCGCTGAAAGATTCATTTATCTACTTTTTGAAAAATTAATTTCGAACAAGTAGAGGAATACAATCAAAATAGAGCTTTTCTTTCTGACAGCCTGTGTACTCATTTATATATTTTTCTGTAACATTATACGTCATACAACGCAAGTTTCACTTTGTATGATTTTATTGAATAAAACGACTAGCGTAAGCGTTCTTAGACATGCAATTACTCTTTTAGTAATGGCAATATAGTACCTATAAGAATACTATCAAACGAATTAGTGTTCGAATATTTCGATCATTATTTTGCAATTTGTTATAACGCGAATTCTTCCCGTTGTTTTATAACTTATAAATTTTTGAAGAAATGTGTCATTAGTATTGCTGATCTAGCAAATGATAATTATATTCCGTGTATACAGTTGTTCGTACTTTTGAAAAATATAGCACCGAATAGAGACAAATAGTTATCGATAGTCACGCATCACAGGAAGTGATTCAACTGAAAATGGTTAGTGTCGAGGGAAAGTAAGATAGAATTGAAAAGCAGACTGCACACAAGAAAATATTCTTACCTTGTAAGGACTATCCAAAGAAATTGAATTTCAGGCGAGAGATTCGACACAATGATCGAGGCGAATCAATCCTCCGGGAAATACCTCATTGAGATTAAGGGCTTCCAAGAGTGTCAAAACCTTCGTCAAGAAGCTTTCATTCTGTACAATGATGCAAAACCGGAATCGACGGTGATAAAGGATCCGCAACTATTGAAAATCGATGACGATGCGATTGCAAGCAAGGGCCACGATTGCCACGAAACGGCGAAGAACGTGATTTGTGCGTTGGATTTGAAAGGATCGGCTGAGACGTCCACTCGGATTAATTCGGACCAAGTGATTTATATTCCGTTCGACCTGAACGATTTTCCTTCGTTCACGGATGAGATGAGCGACAACAGATATCATTTTTTCGAATGCACGTTCTACCCCTCCTATTTGAGTAAGAATATTGATAATGGTAACTTTTAAGCATTCACTCTGTTCGGATTGATTTCCCCTGAAACGATTATTAATTTCAGGTATGAATAAAGAAGGTGCTAGGGTCGCTCAAATTAATGGTATGTCGTTCAAATATCCGTCCTCACCATTATTGTCACAACCAGAGAATACTCCAGTCGATTCAATTTGTTCCATCGAGGAACGCTCGAAAGACTGTACCAGTACGCCATTATTTTGCGAGTGCATTCAAATGATCGAAGTCCCATCCGAAAGGAGCGTCGACATCGTTTTAATTGACGAGGGTCAGCTTCTCAGGATTTGCAAAATATTTATAATGAATTGTACCTCGTGATATTTAACACAAATTCTCGTTCAGGTTTCGGTGGGAATATTTCTCAAACGTTTCATATACACGGCTATAATGCGAGTATCATAGGCAGGGGTAGCTTTGAGCAGCCAATTACCAGACAGGAAATTACGTATTTGGATGTTAATGGAAAATTGCATCGGAATGTTGTGAATCCACCACAGAAGGACAGTTTCGTTGTGCCAAACAAAGGGTACATTATTCTTCGCATTTTTACCGATAATTTAGGTAAGAGTCTCCACATTTATATATGCATTTAAATACTAATTTTTTCTTCCTCGTACAATGCAATAATTCTGAACTATTGAGCAAGAGTAGAAAATATCTCTCTACATAGATAGCCTGTAGATACTTTCAGATACACTTTCACCAGATTAATACATGAAAAGCAAAACAGAGGGTGTAAAATTAAGGGTGGCAGGCTCATAATAATATTTAATAGATTTTACGATTCCATCTTTTTGGAATTACTTAGTCTGGAGGGAGAAGCCATGATTAAGTTCATTTTTTTCCCGAACGTAGTTTTATTAATGATATCGAGTGTAAGCTAGGTCTCTTTAAATGACAATATATGTTTTTATCTACTTAACCCGCCGTGGGCATAATTTCTTATGATTGCAAATTTGTTGCACGAGGTGCACTGCATCCCAGCGTCATTTTTGAATTACAATTTTTATATTTTTTGAATCATTTAACTTTTGAGTGATAATATTAATTGTACATTCGTAATACTCATTATACACCCTCTGTGACCACGAAGGATTAAATTTGTGGTTTATTTCTTGAAGAATAATATAATTATACATAATTGACAAATAATAAATGAAAAATTGAGAAAGAATTTCCATCTTGAGTCTGCTCGTAACATAAGTAGTAACGCTTAATATGTGTCAGACATATGCCAGTAGTAATTCTTACAGCAGGTATGCACAGGGAGCCTTTTTCAGCGCCTAGCGGCAGGCGACCAGCCTTACGCCGTTACTAAGAGTAGAGTCGGTGAGGAGAACTGCAGTAGTGTAGGTAGGGCTCGTAGGCCCTACGAGCCCGCACCTACACTACTGCAGTTCTCCTCACCGACTCTACTCTTAGTAACGGCGTAAGGCTGGTCGCCTGCCGCTAGGCGCTGAAAAAGGCTCCCTGTGCATACCTGTCTTACAGCATATACTGCCAACTTTATATGTACCTACACCACATAGAGTTGCAAATATATCATGAATAAATAAGCGAGTTTAATAATGCCCATTACTGTTATTATAATTTTTAATTACTTAATAATGCGAGAAATTTATTATTTCGAAACGCTAGTTCTTTCTCTCCGCCACAAGAGTTCAATGTTTCCCGTTTCTTGATACCCTTTCGTGTATCAACGTTTAAAATACTTTCTCCGTTCTATATTTTACGTTAATGGATAAAACAAGTTGTTCATTTTCTGAAGCTATAACTTTACGTAAATAAATACACGAGTCTATAAAAAAGAATAATAACAGCTATCCTAAACGGTCCCAACTATAAAGGAATTCATTTCTACAGAACTTCTTAAATTCCATCCAATATACTTTTTATATTAACCACTTTATAGATTGTCGTTTACGTAAATTGTCTAAAATAATCCAGCGTGTGTATATTCAAACATCAATTTGATTATTGTTCACAGGTTACTGGTTGTTCGAGGCACGGAGCACAGCAATTTCTCCGAAACTGTTTGGACCTAGCATGCAATTTTTATTGAAAGTAGGCAGTCGCGAAAGTTTCATACCAGTTCCTCTCGATTTTCCCACTTGTGGAAATAACAAACGGCCAGACATGGTATTCGAGACAAACTGATTTCGTGCGTGAAATATAATTCACTATACTTTGTTGTGTATATACGAATAAAGTAGTGCATGTAATCTTAATTATCTTAACTTTATCGTTGTATGGCGAATCATCTTGTCATTAAAGTATTTTCATACCGCATATCGCATCCCATGAACCACGCAGCTTATTTACATATTCCTCGTATTGTAAAGAATGGTATAAAATATAATTCTCTTAAAACGTCATATTATTATTATAGCCTGTTTATGGTACAAATGAACCTACCGAAACATATCACAGTATCGCTGACACAATTATAATACAACAGTGGATGTGAATGCAACATTTCTTAATCGACTAATTACGTGTCTTAAAATTATACAATATATTACACTGTAAATGTATTATTTATTTCGCGGATATCTGAAACCGTAGAAATCATTCAGAGCCTGGATTGGTGGCTCCCAATTGTAACATGTAGGAAAACCTGGTGGTACTGGTGGAAGATCTTGTTCTTCTCCTACATGAATAACCATTTCCATTCCAGTGGCGTGGTGCCAGGAAAAGTGGCAATGTATTAACCACCATCCTGCAACAAAAAACGCACGTTCTAGCAAACAAAAGCGTTTTATAAACTTAAGTCTACTTGATATCGGCAGAGATTGGTGAGAAAACGCAGAATAGCGGATAAATACTTCTGTGTTAGTAGGAATAAGATAAATATAGAATTCATCGCTATACTTCAATTTTCTTCAGTAAACGAAGCTACACTTTTCAAAATTATTATTAAGAAAAATAATGAAACATTTTACCTGGATTATTAGTCTTGAAACGTATAATCACGTACCCGCCCGTCGGAATTTTAACAGTGTCTTTTCCAGGCGGATTATGATACTCTCCCCGTTCAAGTCGTTGCTGATGGGCCGCTAATATATTGTCTATATCCGTTCTCGAAATATTTCTAGCATCGGCAAATTGCCCAATGTAGAGCACTTTAAATTCGTAACCGTGTAAGTGAAACGGATGATGCAAATCCGTCAGCGGTACTGAAACATAATATTTCAGTCAGTACTGCGGAAATTTTTAATGGAGGCTAAGTCGATTCCGAAAATTAGCACAAAATTTATCTCCTAGTTATGGGCTTATAATCTTAATTGATAGTGTAATCAATCTATAAATTTGACTGAAAATGTAGTTATTCTATTTAAAGTAGTGAAGATTAAATTTCGTGGATGCTTTTACCGAAAAGGCAATTAGACTTTGAAAATAATGTCTTTGTACAATAGTACTGAAGTAGCATAACACTGAATTTACCTACGGGTATTTTCTTACTTAAAATGAGTACTAAAGGCGAATAATAATAATACTAATGTAAAGTTGCAAGAAAGGTATAAAAAAATGAAACGTTACTTCGATCGTATATCAGCAGTTCCACGACAGTATCTAGTGGTGCGTGAATAACTTGAGTGCACGCACAAGGATCTGTGCAATTGCTGAGTTGATTCGGCTTGCATATAGTCTCGTAGCTTCTTGAATCCGAGATTAGAGGCGAAGATGGAGTCTCGAATTCAATATCGTTGAACATAGAAGCGAGCTCAGACATATCGTTAGCAACTGAAATAAACAGCACCGATCAATACAATTGTGTATAAGAATCAAACGTTAATGTACGTACCGAAAAAGTTACGATACAAATTCGTTTTAAACAGTAATCTGTTTCCATATTCGGTGTAATTGAAAAACCAAAAGTCCAACACGTGACGCTGGACAGGTTCGTCCACTAATATTTCCGATTCATCGTCTAAGCTTTCCAATTGATTCACGCAAACATCAGTGCTGTAGTCATTTCTATTGCATTTCGTTCCATCCAGTGGATTATATACCTATGAGGTTTAGAAATCTCGTGTGGTAAATCATTAATTAAACTTGGATGAGAAAATATTGCCCAATGAAATAGTAATTGTGTTTTGTAAAAATAAATTGGATAGAAAGTAGGCTTTGATATGATCAAGGCATCGACAGAAATTAATATAATTAAGTAGAACACTCACAATACCAGTCGGCGCGTCATCATATGATGGGAGGGGCTTGGATGGGGTAGACGGAGCACCCTCATATCTCAAGATAGCTAATTGTTGTACACGCTTTTCTGCACATTCGCCGAGACCACGCACGACAATGTAATAATTGCCAACAGGTTGATTTGTGTGTAGTATCACATCCGCTCGTTCACCTGTGTGCATATACATTATTAAATATCTAATATTTCTAAAATTATATTACTATTGAATAGGACACTGTTTAAATATACATATAATAGAGAATGTGTAATATACAATAACAACTCTTCAAATTAACGTCTCAGAAGTTGTTTTGACCTGCAGTCGAAATTATGATGTCCACGGGTTTAGGCTTCACGTTCGCACCATCTTGCGCTATTAGCGTCATGTTGTGGTTCTGAATTGAAAGTTCTGCTATACACACTGTACTAAACGAATTGATTATGCGAAATCTGTATCTCTTATTTGGGGTAACTACGAATTCAGTCAAATTTCCATTGGTAGTCTCGTTGGTATCTGGATCCTGTCGGTAATTACACCCTTATAAGAAAACTCCTCGAGTATTGTTAGAGATTACATCAAGAAATTCGAAGAAATATTTATTTGGAGACTTCCAAGTGCAAGTGTTGTCCTCTTTTAACGTTTAACTTCATTTAACACACGGTATTCAATTGGAAAATTTCAGAGGACGTAGTTCACCGCTGGAAGTCTCAAATAGTCAAATGTAAAATATTGAAAATAAATAGGAAGTGATAGGATTTGGGTTTGCAAGAACTTCATGAATCTCGAATTGATTGAAAAATAGATAAAGAAGGGCACAGATGAACGTTAACAGTAGGATTCATTTTACAAAAATTTGCGTCTTACCGTCCAATTCCCCCTGCCGTTTATCAGGAAATTTTGGGCAGTTTGCCCTATATTTTTTCTATAACGACCAGGAAAACGTTCGACAGATAATTCATGCAACCAGTCGCTTAAAAAGATTATGTCCTTATCTTCGTCGTACAAATTATGAAAAGGGTTCTCAGACGGAGGATCTCTAATAATCAACGATCCGTATTGTCCGTCTAACATATGCGTGGATACGTGAGAGTGATAGAAATGTGTACCGGAGTTCTCCGCTGCAAACTGGTACCTACGAAATTCATAAAATCTTTCGTAATATATACGTATTCTGTGGACCTAACTTTTAATTAATTTATTAATGAGCACAGTAGGTTGTTTCAACCGTTGATCAAGATTATTTTTAAAACTAATCAAATGTGTCCTTAAAGGAAGAATTATATTTTTTTGTTACCCTTACGAAGTAAATAAAGTGAAAGTATGAAATTGAAGAATTCAGTGCACCTTTATTGTGGGATAATCAATTAATCACTAATATAAAGGCACTGAATAGTGTTTTGGAATTCAAAACCAAGAATTGTGTATATAGAACATAATTTAGATATTGAATTCATTTGTTTCACGAGTCTTTGTGCCATGTTGACGTGACATTGTGCTTACAAAAGTTACAACTGAAAATACAAATTTTGAGGTGTAAATGTAATTCTTTCGCATTATCAAAGATTGGTCTAATATCGTGAGGAATTCGTCCTAACGAACAACAAGTCTACCATATATGAAATATAGTATTTCATAATTTTCACCTAAACGTTGTTGACGATGGAATAGGACATTGCGTGACATAAGGAACGCCATCGTAATATTGATAACCATTTTGAAATAATCCATGCCAGTGAATTGTGACTTCTTGGCCAAGAACAGCATTTTCCACGTCGACTACAATATAATCGCCGACACACACCTGTCAAATGATTGTAAAAATCTATGGAGTTAAATGAATTCCTAAATCACATCACAAATCTGCATGAAATGGAATGAAGGATCTCGTCACACGAAAACGAATTCTCCAAGCTGCTGACAGTCTATTATGCTGATTTACGTTCTGTTGATTGCCAAATAATGTGTATTCGTTTTAAATTTTAGGAGTAACAAAATGATAATGAAAAGGTCGTCTATTAAATATTTTATTATCACACGTACCTCGATCGAAGGTCCTGGTAACTGTCGATTAATGGTTGTAACTGTCTTTTCGAATCCATCGCCGAACACGCATTGACTCTGCTGTGCCTTTACATCGCAAGCGCTGAAAATAATCAGTCTATCTATATACATACAATTATTACATTGACGGAAAGTTGTTTACGATGAGTCACACAGTTATCAATTATAAAATTCGAAAAATTTCCTACCATTGGACATTGTCTCTTCACTTTTGAAAAATAAATTCACATGAAAATATACAGGAAATGTATGTGCGTACACCTATATGAGCTATTTATGGTTTCATATTTCAATAAAAACTTTCCGTTGAAGCGTTATTAATACTGATAATACTAACGACAAGGTATAGTGAACAAAGTGGTTATTATTGCGGTTTTTCCGTGAACGTAATACGCTATTAATTTTAATACAAATTGTATGGATGGAACTAGATAGTACCTTCTTTCGACTTTTATTATTTTAAACTGGGATGCCAAACCTAAACGGTTTAGCAATTATAAATGCAAACTATAAAACTCCCCAATAATACCCACAGAGCACCATAACATTGCAGCAACGTCTCTGAAATAATGCGGTGCAAGATTGCAATATTGCACTATAACATTGCAGAGACGTTGCAGGTTCAGTCCTATGTCCGCCTTCGCAATATTGCAGGTGTGTATATTTGTAATGTTGCGGCAGCATTGCAAACATGTAGACCTGCAACGTTCCGGCAATGATTCTGCAACGAAACGGCAAAATTGTGGCAATGATCCTGCAACTCTTCGGAGAATATTGCGGTGTGAGTATGCAATATTGCAACGTATCATTGCAGGGAAGTTGCAGGTTCACTCCTACGTCCGCCTTAGCAATATTGCAGGAGTATAATCCCGCAACGTTTCGGAAATTTTACAGCAATGGTCCGTCCCACCGCAACGTTTTGGGCAGTGAGGGACGCGACGACATGAATGTGTGCAGAATCGTAGTAGTATAACGCCCGTATGTCATTTTCTCATAGAAAATATCTTTACCCCAGGGGGATTCGAACCGAGGACCTGTAGCATCGTAGACGAACACTTTACCGCCGCAGCTACAACCGTTGATTCATAAGATTGCTTACGTATTCGAACTTATACTCCTACCGTGCAAAACTTTAAACTCAAATTATTCAAAAACGAAGGCTCATTTGACAAACCTATTAGGGATTTTTAACACTGTAGGTGCGGACTCTAACTACAACCCGGTGTCATTTTAGGTTAGCTTGGAAAGTAGTCTTTAGACTAAACCTTTGCATTTGTCTTTTCGTCTCTCTTTTCTCTTGCTTGATTGTATATACGTGTTTGTGCAATAAACACTTTTAATAATAATATGATAATAATTTCACACATTAAAGTATATAGTATCTACTCTATCTAAACAAATTAAATTCATTTTCAAACCTCTTCTATAATTTACATTCATGTACAAACAACTCTCACAATAACACTTTTTTCATATCTTCAACGGCCAACGAGAAATTCTAGCACATGCAGTTAAATGAAACATGTTATAGAATCTACTCGACGTCATATTTCAAATGTCGTCAAAGTATCATAGTTGCTTCAGAATATTGCTGTACTGTTTCTACAATATTTCCACTACAGTATTGCACGGCAATATTGCTGGGTCGTTGCCACTGAAACATTGCATATCGATGTGCGCGCAATATTGCTGAAATATTGTAGGATCGTTGCCAGTGGAAGATTGCACGTCGATGTGCGCGCAATATTGTCGAAATATTGTAGGATCGTTGCCACTGGAACATTGCACGTCGCTGAGCACGCAATATTGCAGAAATATTGTAGAATCATTGCCAATGGAACATTGCACGACAACGTTCTTGCAATATTCCTGTAATATTGTAGGATCGTTGCCACTGGAACATTGCACGTCGATGAGCGCGCAATATTACAGAAATATTGTAGAATCGTTGCCAATGGAACATTGCACGACAACGTTCTTGCAATATTCCTGTAATATTGTAGGATCGTTGCCAATGGAACATTGCACGTCGATGAGCACGCAATATTGCAGAAATATTGTAGAATCGTTGCCAATGGAACGTTGCACGACAACGTTCTTGCAATATTCCTGTAATATTGTAGGATCGTTGCTAATGGAACACTGTACGGCAACGTTCTTGCAATATTTCTGCAATATTGTAGGATCGTTGCCAATGAAACATTGTACGGCAACGTTCTTGCAATATTGCTGCAATATTGTAGGAGCATTGCCACTCCAATAATGTACGGCAATATTGCAGGAACGTTCCTACAATTTTGCAATGCAACCTGCAACAACGCAATATTGCAGCAACATTCCTACAATACAGCTGCAACGAAGTGTGCTGTATGGGTATAGTGGCGATGTGTAATCATTTTGCACAAACACAGTCTTACTTAACTATTGCAAATATTTGGTACCTATATGTGATACAGAATGAAATAAGAGTGCATTTAGTATTGTGGAAGTTGAATCTTCTGCATCAAAATTATATTAATGAATAGGGAGTGCCTTTATTAAAAATTCTATTGTTTAATATGTTTCACCAAATATGTTAATGATACATACGGTCCAACTGTTCCATAGAATTCCACATGGAACTTATAATAACAATATTTTGGCGGCTCATCATCAACACAAGTCCGTGCACATTCTTCAGGCGTCGAAAAGCTTATATTCGTTTCAGAGTTACCATAATCGTTCTCTAAATGAAAATGAAGTAGTGTATTAAAAAGTCATAAAGGAAATGACTTGCTTTAGAAAAAATAGTACACATCATTCACAGAAAGTCATGCTGAGTTTTCTCGTAAAATTAAAGAAATTGAAACCTAAGCATAAGTTACGATCCTCAAATATACATATATTATAGGATGTACGTACAGAGTCCGTCAAGATATGATCGAGGTTGCTGCGATAAAACAAAAACAACTGAATTATCTATTTATGATTCAACAGATTCAGTATTCTATATTTTTAGCAAGTTCCATAGTTTTAGTAAATTTCCATGAATAAATGCAGAAGTTGAGGATTTCAGTTTATTTCTAAAAAGTAATCGGGAATTTCATTTAACAATGGAAAATATTCAACAAAATTCTGACAAAATTCAACAGACGATAGATTGAGTAGAATTATGTACCTATATCAAGAGGATATTACAAAACTTTTAAAATAGAACATGTCTTAACTGGAGAGATGGGCTGACTTTAAAACCTAGATTTCCATTTTCTTTTCCAAATCAGCATACTTTCCCAAGATAGATGTTTTTTGGACATATTATATGTTTTATTACGTGTACTTACGGCAGTGCGAAGGTTGCGTATTGATTAAAAGTATTACGAACAAGGCGTAAAACTTCGTGAGATTCGAAAAAACATTGTTAGTACTGAAGGAACGCGAGGACATCATTTCTCGCAGAGAAGATATTCAGCATCGGGTGCGATCCAAGGATCTATATGTTTCCCTTACCGTCGACCGTTCGGTTTTTATAGAATCGGTCGCCCGAAATTTGTGGAAAAACTGCTGTTCGTGTGTTTAATTGCGCATTTTTACCGGTTTGCAGTGTCGAGTTTATCGTTTCCTTTTTAACAATCTGCGGTAAACTTGTTTGTTAAAAGCTATTCGTCACAGCATCGGATAACGTAGGTAGATTGCTGCTCACAATTATCCTGATATTCGCACAGTTGTAAGTTACTGAGTTTAAACACTGCGACAGAAATGTCTATTGAGTGAATCGATTAATTATCATAGTTGCATTCGGTATTGATTGAATTTTAACGTTCGCTCCTTAGGAAAATGACGCGATTCTCGTTGATAATGGATCAGTGGACGAACTACTATCTCGAGCAATATAGTATTTTGTTAAGTTAAAGTATGCCTTATTGATAGTTTCAATTTTCTACTTTGCGAAAAATTATCTTTGGATAAGTAGGGGAAACTTTGGACAGGCAGGCCGGTTGGAATCATTTAATCTGCTAGGAGAAGTCATACGATTAATTTCTGTTTTTCCTAGACGTAGTTTTATTAATCATCTCGAGTGTCAGCTTGGTTTCTTTAAACGACAACATATATTTTTACAAAATGATTATATACAGTGGCGGACGAAAGAAAGTTTACAACTTTTAAAATCGCATAACTTTTATAAAATTAATCCAAACTAGTTGATTTTTTTTGAGAAGCTACAAGGATAAGTTTGCTAAGTGACGTGTTTCGTCGTTTTGAAAAAATGTACTTGGTCGGAATAGCAAAAAAAAAGTAGTAAATGTCATTTTTAAAACTTTTTTTTGTGAGCCTGTAATGAAAATTCAAAAAACCCGTTTGTAGATTGAAGTAAGTTGCATACGTGCCTAAAATTTCATCAAAATCGGTTAACGTTGCTTTGAGCTATAAATGTTTAAAGATCGCAAAATAAGGTCGAAAATCGCGAAATTCACGGAAATCAGCGATTTTCGACCTTATTCTGCGATCTTTAAACGTTTATAGCTCAGAGCAACATTAACCGATTTTGATGAAATTTTAGGCACGTATACAACTTACTTCAATCTACAAACGGGTTTTTTGAATTTTCATTACAGACTCACAAAAAAAAGTTTTAAAAATGACATTTACTACTTTTTTTTTTGCTATTCCGACCAAGTACATTTTTTCAAAACGACGAAACACGTCACTTAGCAAACTTATCCTTGTAGCTTCTCAAAAAAAATCAACTAGTTTGGATTAATTTTATAAAAGTTATGCGATTTTAAAAGTTGTAAACTTTCTTTCGTCCGCCACTGTATGATTGTCAAAAATGTAGTAAGTGAACAGTTGATAAAGAATTTCTTTTTTGGGCCTCGTCGTAGCGTAAGTAGTAATGCCCAATATGTGTCAGACATGTGCCAGTTGTAATTCTTACAGCGTATACGTCCAACTTTATATACACCACATAAAATTGCAAATATATCTTGAATAAATAGATGAATTTAATAGTGCACAATATTGTCATTATTATTATTTTTAATTAATAATGTTGGAAATTTATTATATCGAAACGCCACTTCTTCCTTTTCGCAACTAGAGTTGAATGTTTCACGTTTCTTGGTACAATTTCGTGTATCAACGTTTAAAATAATTTGCTCTTCATTTTCTGAAGCTATGAGACCATTAAAAAGAATAATAGCAACTACTTACTATAAACGTTCTCGACTCATTTCCTGATATACCAACTTCTTATATTTACCATTTTATAGTAATATATTTACGTAAATTGACTAAAGTAAAGTAGCGTGTGTATATTCAAACATCAATTTGATTATTGTTCACTGGTTACTTATTATGGGAGGCACGAAGTACAACAATTTCTCCGAAAATGTTCGGACCTAACATGCAATTTTTATTGAAAGTAGGCAGTTGCGAAACTTTCACACTTGTTCCCCTCGATTTTTCCCCCTGTGGAAATAACAAAAGGCATGGTATTCAAAACAAACTAATTTCGTGCGTGAATAGAATTCACTATATTTTGATGTGTATATACATATAATCTTAATTATCTAACTTTATCATACATGGTAAAACATTTTGTCATTAAAATATTTTCATACATCATATCGCATTCCATGAGCCACGCAGCTTATTTACATATTCCTCGTATTGTAAGGAATGATATAAAATATAATACTTTTAAAACGACATATCATTATACATTTACTAAATATTACCGTTGCAGTCTGTTTATGGTACAAATGATCTCACGGAAACATTATGGTATTGTTGACGCAATTATATCTTATTCGACTAATCACGTACTTCATAATTATTCAATTTGTTGGAGCAATAACGTAATTTGGCGGATATTTGAAGTTGTAAAAATCATTCAGAATCTGGATTGGTGGCTCCCAATTATAACATGTAGGAAAATCTGCTGGTACTGGTGGAAGATCTTGTTCTTCTCCTACATGAATAACCATTTCCATTCCAGTGATGTGGTGCCAGGAAAAGTGGCAATGTATTAACCACCATCCTACAACAAAAAAACTCACATTTTAACAAACAAAAGCGTTTTCTATACTTCGCAGAGAAACGGATAAATCCTTTTGTATATAGTAGTAATAAGTTTCAGGCCTGCATAAGATAAATATAGAATTTATTGCTATATTTTCAGTATTCTCAGTAAACGAAGTTATACTATACTTTTCAAAATTACCATTAAGAAAAAGAATGAAAAATTTTACCTGGATTATTAGCCTTGAAACGTATAATCGCGTACCCGCCCGTGGGAATTTTAACAGTGTCTTTTCCAGGCGGATTATGATACTCTCCCCGTTCAAGTCGTTGCTGATGGGCCGCTAATATATTGTCTAAATCCGTCCACGAAATGTTCCTAGCATCGGCAAATTGCCCAATGTAGAGCACTCTAAATTCGTAACCGTGTAAGTGAAACGGATGATGCAAACCCGTCAGCGGTACTGAAACATAATTTTTCAGTCAGTACTGCAGAAATGTTTAATGGTGGTTGAGTCGATTTCTATAAAATAACAAGCGTATATAGAAGGTGCGAATTAGCACGTAGAAACCCTACGATGTGAAATTATTCACAGTGACGCACACTTAAGGAGGGATTGCGCCTTGTTGCGCCGAAAAATAGATAAGTCTTTGTGTATTTTTGATGCAAAAAAGGTTCGACAAATTAATTTGAGGTTTGGCAGTCTGTTTTATTGTATCTTGACCTATTGTTCTGAATTCTTTTGTGACAGTGAAAAAAGAAATCTGCCAGATACAGAGAGAGCTTTGAAAAATAATGGGGTGACCCTGGCGTTGGCTAAAATTACTGCAACGGTCATCCGAAACAGAAAAAAGAAAGAGATTCTTAAACTTCATGAATATGGCTATGTGTGGTAGATCTACATAGTCTATCAACACAGTTGTTCATGCAACAGGTAATAGAAAGACAAATAATAATAATTATATTAATATAAAGTTGCAAGAAAGGTATAAAAAAATGAAACGTTACTTCGATCGTATATCAGCAGTTCCACGACAGTATCTAGTTGTGCGTGAATAACTTGAGTGCACACACAAGGGTCTGTGCAATTGCTAAGTTGATTCGGCTTGCATATAGTCTCGTAGCTTCTTGCATCCGAGATTAGAGGCGAAGATGGAGTCTCGAATGTAATATCGTTGAACATAGAAATGAGCTCAGACCTATCGTTGGCAACTGAAATAAACAACACCGTTTAATACAATTGTGTATAAGAATCAAACGTTACCGTAACGTACCGAAAAAGTTAAGGAACGAATTCGTTTCAAACAGTAATCTGTTCCCATATTCGGTGTAATTGAAAAACCAAAAGTCCAACACGTGACGTTGGACAGGCCACACTAATAGTTCCAGGTCCTCGTCTAAGCTTTCCAATTGATTCACGCAAACATTAGTGCTGTTGTCATTTCTATTGCATTTCGTTCCATCCAGTGGATTATATATCTATGAGGTTTAGAAATCTCGTGTGGTAAATCATTAATTAAACTTGGATGAGAAAATATTGCCCAATGAAATAGTAATTGCGTTTTGTAAAAATAAATTGGAAAAATAATTTAATCAAAGTGTACACTCACAACACCAGTCGGCGCGTTATCATAAAGTGGAAGAGGCCTCGATGGAGTAGACGGACCACCCACATATCTCAAGACCGCTAGTTGTTGCACCCGTTTATCCGCACATTCGCCGAGACCACGCACGATAATGTAATAAGACCCGACAGGTTGATTTGCATGTATTATCACATCCACTCGTTCACCTGTGTGCATAGACAATTAAATATCTAATAAATCTCCCACAAAAGTACAGTTCAATTTAGGTAATGCTTAATATTTCATGCAACGGCTATTATTCTGCTATTCTATTGCATAGCATAATGTTTCAATATACACATAACAGAAGGTTTTTGCGACTCTTCAAATTAACGTCTCAGGAGTTGATCTGACCTGTAGTTGTAATTATGATGTCCACGGGTTTAGGCTTCACGTTCGCACCATCTTGCGCTATTAGCGTCATATTGTGGTTCTGAATTGAAAGTTCTGCTATACACACTGTACTAAACGAATTGATTATGCGAAATCTGTATCTCTTATTTTGGGTAACTACGAATTCAGTCAAATTTCCATTGGTAGTCTGTTTGGTATCTGGATCCTGTCGGTAATTACATCCTTATAAGAAAACTCCTCGAGTATTGTTAGAGATTTCATCAAGAAATTCAAAGAAATATTTATTTGAAAACTTCCAAGTGTAAGTCCTGTCCTCTTTTAACATTTAAGTTCAGTTAACGCGTGTTATGCAATTGGGAAATTTCAGAGGACGTAGTTTACAGCTGGAAGCCTCAAACAGTCAAATACATAATATTGAAAATTAATAGGAAGCGATAGGATTTGGGTTTGCAAGAACTTCATGAATCTCAAATTGATTGAAGAATAGATAAAGAAGAGCACAGATGAATGTTACCAGTAGGATTCATTTTACAGAAATTTGCGTCTTACCGTCCAATTCCCCCTGCCGTTTATCAGGTAATTTTGGGCAGTTTGCCCTATATTTTTTCTATAACGACCAGGAAAACGTTCGACAGAAAATTCATGCAACCAGTCGCTTAAAAAGATTATGTGCTTATCTTCGTCGTACATATTATGAAAAGGGTTCTCAGACGGAGGATCTCTAACGATGAGCGATCCATATTGTCCGTCTAACATTTGCGTAGATATGTGAGAGTGATAGAAATGTGTACCGGAGTTGTCCGCTCCAAACTGGTACCTACAAAATTCATAAAATATTTTGTAAGATATACGTTTTCCTGTGGACCTAACTTTTAATTAATTTATTAATGCGCACAGTAGGTTGTTTCTACCGTTGTACAAGATTATTTTCCAAAATAATTAAATGTGTCCTTAATGGAAGAATTACAATTTTTTTGATACCCTTAGGAATTAAATAAAGCGAAGGTATGAAATTGAAGAAATCAGTGCACTTTTATAGGAAGATAATTAATTAATCACTAATAAAAAGGGACCTGAAAATTTTTTTGAATTCGAAGACAAGAATGTATAGAACATAATTTAGATGATTCAGAAAAACGAACGTGATATGTATAATTTTTATAATTCAGATTCATTTGTTTCACGAGTCTTTATATCGTGAAGAATTCGTTCTAAGGTACAGTAAGTCTAACATATATGCAATATACTATGTCATAATTTTTACCTAAACGTTGTCGACGATGGAATAGGACATTGCGTGACATAAGGGACGCCATCGTAATATTGATAACCATTTTGAAAGATTCCATGCCAGTGAATTGTGACTTCTTGCCCAATAACAGCATTGTCCACATCGACTATAATATAATCGCCGACACACACCTGTAAAATGATTGTAAAAATCTATGGAGTTAAATGAATTCCTAAATCACATTACAAATCTGTATGAAATGGAATCAAAAGTCTCTTCCCACGAAAACGAATTTTCCAATCTGCTGACAGTCTATTATGCTGATTTACGTTCTGTCGATTGCCAAATAATGTGTATTCGTTTTAAATTTTAGGAGTAACAAAATGTTAATGAGAAAGTTGTATATTAAATATTTTATTATCACACGTACCTGGATCGCAGGTCCTGGTAACTGTCGATTAATGGTTGTAACTGTCTTTTCGAATCCATCGCCGAACACGCATTGACTCTGCTGTGCCTTTACATCGCACGCGCTGAAAATAATCAGTCCATGTGGGCCCATTATATAAACACAATTATTACATTGACGGAAAGTTGTTTACGACGAGTCACACAGTTATCAATTATAAAATTCGAAAAATTTCCTACCATTGGAAATTGTCTCTTCACTTTTGAAAAACAAATTCACACGAAAATGTACAGGAAATGTACTTATGTGCTTTCACCTATGTGAGCTATTTATGGTTTCATATTTCAATAAAAACTTTCCGTTGAAGCGTTATTAATACGGAACTAAATAATACCTTCTTTCGACTTTTATTATTCTAAACTGGGATACCAAACCTAAAGAATTTAGCAATTATCAATGCAAACTATAAAACTCCCCAATAATAGTGGCGATGTGTAATCATTTTGCACAAACACAGTCTTACTTAACTATTGCAAATATTTAGTACCTATAAGGTAAATGGCCCAATGGTAAAACAGTTAAGGAAGCAGTTGACATAATTGCAATTTCTTTTATATTTAAATAGTATAAGATTATAACTAAATATTATTATTCGAAAGCGTAAAATTTCTACTTTCAGGTAATGTAACAAGAATCTACATTTGTTAAAGGAAAAGTTTTAAATTAATTAAAATATGAAACTGTTCATATGGCCCAGTAATTAAATGATTCTTAATTAAGTAATTCTTCAAAATATAATAAATCCAAAACAATTGTATTATTTCAAAAATTATAAAATAATAATTAATTACATACTTAACAAAAATATTCTCTCGCTTGCTTGAGCCCATTAGGTAAGAAGCGAGATTGAAACTGTTGAAGCTTTACTGTACAATAATATTTTTGCATGATATAACTATTCAGTTATGTAAGCTTCTAATTGTATCTATATAAAGCTAATACATTTTGCAATTATATTTCGAACACTTTAAACGTTGCAAATTCGTAAAACTGTTATTATTAATAAAATTTCTTCTCAATTTTTAATTATTGGGCCTTGTTTAAGGACTGGGCCATTTACCTTATGTGATACAGAATGAAATAAGAGTGCATTTAGTATTGTAGAAGTTGAATCTTCTGCATCAAAATTATATTAATGAATAGGGAGTGCCTTTATTAAAGCTTCTATTGTTTAATATGTTTCACCAAATATGTTAATGATACATACGGTCCAACTGTTGCATAGAATTCCACATGGAACTTGTAATAACAATATTTTCGCGCTTCTCCATCGACGCAAGTCCGTGCACATTCCTCAGCCGTCGAAAGGACTATCTCCGTTTCAGGGTAATCATAATCGTACCCTAAATGAAAATGAAGTAATGCATTAAAAAGTCATAAAGTAAGAAAATGACTTGCTTTAGAAAAAAATATTATACGTCATTCACAGAAAGTCTTGCTGATTTTTTTTTTGTACAATTAAAGAAATTGAAAACGAACCATAAATTGCGATTCTCAAATATACATATAGGATGCACATCCAGATTGCTGAGAAAAAGCAAAATCAGTAAATTTCAATGAATTCAAAAGTTGAGAATTTCATAACTGAATTCTAACAAAAACTATTTCATTTAACAATGGGAAATGATTCGACAAAATTCTGGCGATCTGATTAGGATTTCTCAGAGCAAGCTCGAAAACTTTTGAATTTTCCTAAATGATTACCTACACATTTTTAGCAAAACGTTTAAAATAGAACAAATCTTAACTGAAGAGGTAGGCCGACTTTAAAACCTAGATTTCCATTTTCTTTACCAATTCAGCACACTTTCCCAAGATAAATCTGTTTTGCAGGTATTATATTTTTTATTGCGTGTACTTACAGCAGTGCGACTGTTGCGCATGGATTAAAAGAATTACGAACAAGGCGTAAAACTTCGTAACGTTTGAAAAGGCACTTTTGGTAGTGGAGGAACGCGGGGACACCATTTCACGCAGTGACGATCGTCAGCATCGGGTGTGATCCAGGGATCTACGTGTGTTCCCTTACGACCGTTCCGTTTTTGTAGAATCGGTGGCCTCTAATTTATGGAAAGCTGAGGGTCGCGTGTTTAATTGCGTGGTCTTATCGGCTTGCATTTCCGGGTTTATCGATTCATTTTTGATAACACCGCGGAAAACTTTTCTGTTGAAAGCTTTTCCTCGCTAAATATATCCAAATTCGAGGATATCGCTTAACGTACGCAGATTGCCAGTAGTAATTATCTTGACACTTGTGCATGTGTAATTTGTCATCCAGTTTGAAGGGGGGCATACGCCTAGAGAAGGGGCCAAAAAACTGACGTTCTCTCAGATTTTTTTTATGAATGTATTAACATTATTACGCTTGTAATTTTGTTTATTAATTATATCACATCTTTGACTATAATGCTACATTTTTGTATCTAAAAATACATTTTTTTATCGTATAATACAGTTCGCGGTAGTGATTTATGGCACTCATTCCCAATTATGCAGGTTTTACTTGAAAGCAAAAAGCAAATCAGTGTCGTAAAATATATTAACATATGCTGTTTCTAATAGGGCCGATTTTAAATATAGCAATTTTTGGAGAAATGGCTCAAGTTTTCAAAGGGCAAGTTTTGTATATGAAATTTTGCCTTTTTATGCAATAAAAAGGAAAATACGAGTCAAATAAATACAATATACATTGTTGTTCCTAGTTCCAGCGATAATTTTATATTTTTCTATTATCACGATCCATTTCCGAGGCCTTCACTTGCGATTATTAAAAGCTAAGGTATATTACATACATAATTTCAACTACTCACCTTAAACGTTTTGTTCGTTATAAAAATACAAACAACAGTTTCTTTTAAAGGTTTGAAATTATGCCAATTAAGTGTCCCTTATTAATTTCTTTAATTACTGATAAAATGCACCCTTGTCACAGAATTTTATTTAGCCCTTTCGCGACGGCAGATTTACATATTTGCGCCTCCAATCTTTTTTTTTTAATCAGTATCCACTTAGTGATACAAGCGAAGTTCGTTGCAATTGTTGCCGATAAGATTTGCTGAGCGCCTATATAGGCGCCTACAGTAGGTATATGCGAAGCAAATTTTCGAAGCGCCTTTGTGTGCCAACAGCAATGAAAGAATTAAAACAATAATATAATTGATAAGTGAAAATCACGAAATAGTTACAGTTCTTCGCAAAACGCGAATTGTATTATACTTCGTGTAGCAGAACGTGGGCTTTTCTTTATAAAAATCTCTGCAAGCATGCTTCAGAATTAAAAGATTATTGAACGTTATTGTAATAGAATTATAACACGAGATATTCGCAATTAAGTGGGACCACCTTTTTGACAGACAGGGTAAAAAGTTCACCTGTCGATATCTCGAAAACGCATTCATAGAAATTTTTTTAGACCTTATTTTCGGAATCAGCGGGCCATTTTGCATAAGGAGAAAATAGTGGCATCTGCGGCACAATTTTTTTTTATTTTGTAAACTAGTGGCATCATAGTTGTATTTTACATGGTTTCAATTTTAACGCCCACTCGACATTGACAACAGAACAGTGGACGAACTACTATATCGAGCAATTTTGTATTTTATTAAATTGAGATATGTCCCGCTAAAAGTTTAATTTATCTACTTTGTGAAAAATTAATTTCGAACAAGTAAAGGGAAACTTACGAAACAGATAACTTACTAAAACATTTTATTGTTTAAGTACAACAAGGACATAGTCATAATCTAGAAATATTATATTTTAGAGCCACGGAACTAATACATGTTCCTGGTATTATAGGGAATAATATAAAATATAATATGTACTCTTAAAACGTCATATTATTATACATTTACTAAATATTACCATTGCAGTCTGTTTATGGTACAAATGAAACAAAGGAAACATTTTCAACTAATATTGCTGACACAATTATAACACAGTGAATGCAACATTTCTTATTCGACTGATTACGTGCTTCAAAGTTGTTCAATTTCTTGCATTATAAACGTATTAATGAGGTGTCGGATATCTGAAGCTGTAAAAATCATTCAGGGCCTGGATTGGTGGCACCCAATTAGAACATGTAGGAAAACCTGGTGGTACTGGTGGAAGATCTTCTTGTTCTCCTACATGAATAACCATTTCCATTCCAGTGATGTGGTGCCAGGAAAAGTGGCAATGTATTAACCACCATCCTACAACAAAAAACGCACATTTTAGCAAACAAAAGCGTTTTATTTACTTCGCAGAAAAACGGATAAATCCTTCTGTAATAATAGCAATAAGTTTCAGGCCTGCGTAAGATAAATATAGAATTTATTGCTATGCTTTAATATTCTCAGTAAACGAAGCTATGCTTTTCAAAATTATTATTAAGGAAAAGATTGAAACATTTTACCTGGATTATTAGCCACTAAACGTATAATCGCGTACCCGCCCGTGGGAATTCTAACAGTGTCTTTACGAGGTGCGTCACGATACTTTCCCTGCAGAAGACGTTGGATATGGGCTTCCCCTATCTCGTTTATATCCGCCGGTGAAAGAGGGCTACCATCGGGATGCTGCCCGATCTCCAATACTTGAAATTCGTAACCGTGTAAGTGAAATGGATGACTCAAACCCGGTAATGGCACTGAAACATAATTTGTCAGTCAGTTCTGCAGAAACTATTAATGGGGGCTGAGTCGATTCCGAAAATTAGCTGGGGAGACTTCTTAAAAAATTTATAATACAGTGAAAGTCAAACTGATGGGCGTATATCGTCGACAATAATTATGTATAATTTATCATCAAAATTTTTTCGTTACGCTTTTACCAAAAACAAAAGATTTTCGCTATGCAACGCCTTCCGAATGGACCATTTTTGGTGCAAATATCAGTTCTGTGATATGAACTTATTGTTAAATAAACTTTGCAAATAATCGTGTTGAGCAGTCATGAAAATCGCTCTCTAAAATCCTACTGTTTGCAACTACGCAACGGATCTTTCTGAAATTTAATATACATATACGTAGTCTAGGACCGGGGATAACATGTAGGATACTTTTTATCCTGATTTTTTTTAACCGATCTGAACCAAATTTTAAATAATTACTCTTTACAACCCTGCCAAAAATATAGGCTACCTTCCCCCTTATTTCAACCCGGGATACTTTAGGCTAGTACTGTATAAGACTTTGAGAAAAGGAAAGGAACAAAAAATAAAATTTTACGTCGATCGTATATCAGCAATTCCAAGTCGGTATTTAGTGGTAGATGATAAACTTGAGTGCATGCACAAGGCTCTGTGCACTTGTTAGGTTCATTCGTCTTGCATATAGTCTCGTAAGCTCTTGGATCCGAGATTAGAGGCGAAGATGGATTCTGGAATGTATAATTGTTGACCATAGAAACGATCTGAGTCGCACCAGGTGTATCTAAAACAAATGGCCCCCTTTAATAGAATTATGTATGAGAATTAATACATTCTTCTAATTTTTGCTGCTTTAATTCGGCCGCAGTTTTATACTTCCATAACACGCTGATGTACGTACTGAAAAAGGAGGGATACGAATCCGTTCCAAAGAGTAATTTATTTCCATCGTCGGAGAAACTGAAAAACCAAAAGTCCAAAACTTGAATCAGGTCAGGCATGCCATTAGATGCACGTTGGTCCTCGTCTAAGCTTTTCAATTGATTCACGCAAACTGCTTTGCTGGTGTCGTTTGAATTGCAGTTCGTTGCATTTAGTGGATTATATACCTATGGGTAATATTAGTAGTAATAACATTCTCCGATTCTTCCTGCATAATTCTGACCAATGAAATAGAAATTAGATAGAGAGTCAACTTTTCTTTTCTTTTGCTGTCCGATGTGATCAACTCATCGGTAGAAATTAAATTCATTAAGGGTGGAATCCTGTTTTAAGGGCTGAAAACATATCAAAATTTAGGAATTTCTTTTAAGAACCAAGCATTTCGATTCATCTGAAATTTGAACCACGTTTTTATGCATCCTCGAAGAAGTCAAAGGTTTTTTTATTCATATTTAATAATACACCGCACAAAACTCGCCCGCTGGTCTGCATGATATTTACCTTCCAGGTAATCTGAACCAGAAAAATGGAACGCCGTTTTACTTTGTACATATGTAGCTTCAATTTGATAAACCAGAATACCGCTAAGTTCTATATTCCTTTTGTTAAATAAGAAAACTGGCGCAGAATTTGATAGCAAAAATTAAAAGTTCAGACTTTTCAGTTTAAAAACTCCCCACATCCCTCAATAAATTTTTTTGATTTTTGCTGGTTCATCAATTTCAAGCTACATGTGTATAAAATAAAACCCCGTATCATTTTTCTGTTTCAGATTACCTGGTAGATAAATATCATGCATCCCAAAGGGCGATGAATTTTGCGCGACGTGATGGTCGATTATGCATAACTACTAAATTTATGGTTAAAAATTAATTAAAAAAAAACTACAGCTTCCTCAAACATTCATCAATACATGGTCCAAATTTCAGACGAATCGAATCGCTGGTTTCTTACAAAAAAAATCCCAAATTTTGCTATGTTTTTCAGCCCAATGAATGGAATTCCCCTTTAAGGTGTTCACTCACAATACCAGTTGGCGCGTCATCGTAAGATGGGAGTGGCCTCGATGGAGTACACGGAGCACCCGCATATTTCAAGATAGCTAATTGTTGTACACTTTTGTCAGCACATTCGCCGAGACCACGCACGACAATGTAATAATTATCAACAGGTTGATTTGCATGTATTATCACATCCACTCGTTCACCTGTTTGTATATACATATTGAATTTCAAATAACTTTCTCAGAAAAGTACAGTACAATTCGATGCATATCTAATATTTTCTGCAACGGCGACTATTTTGCCATTCCATTGCATGGGACGATGTGTAAATATCTACATACATGTAAGATAAAATGTGTTATAAACAGTAACTTAGAAGTTGATCTGACCTGTAGATAAAATTAAGATGTCCACGGGTTTAGGCTTCACGTTCGCACCGTCTTGCGCTATTAGCGTCATATTGTGGTTCTGAATTGAAAGTTCTGATAAACACACTGTACTAAACGAATTGATTATGCGAAATCTGTATCGCTTATTTTGTGTAACTATGAATTCAGCCAAATTTCCATTGGTAGTCTCGTTGGTATTTGGATCCTGCAGGTAATTACATCCTTGTAAGAAAATTCCACGAGTATTGTTAGAGATTACATCAAGAAATTCGAAGAAATATTTTTTTTGGAGACTTCCAAGTGCAGGTATTGCCCTCTTTTAACGTTTAACTTCACTTAACGCACGGTATTCAATTGGAAATTTTCAGAGGACGTAGTTTACAGCTGGAAGTCTCAAATAGTCAAATGTACAATATTGAAAATTAATAGGAAGCGATAGGATTTGAGTTGCTGTAAGAATTTCATGAATCTCGAATTGATTGAAAAATAGATAAAGAAAGGCACAGATGAACGTTAACAGTAGGATTGATTTTACAAAAATTTGCGTCTTACCGTCCAATTCCCCCTGCCATTTATCAGGAAATTGTCCGCAGCTTGCCCTAAATTGTGTCTTATACGACCAGGAAAACGTTCGATTGAAAATTCATGCATCCAGTCGTTTAACATGATTACATGGTCATCATCGTCGTACAAATTATGAAAAGGGTTCTCAGACGGAGGATCTTTAACGATGAGAGGTCCGTTTTGTCCGTCTAACATATGCGTGGATACGTGAGAGTGATAGAAATGTGTACCGGAGTTATCCGCTCCAAACTGGTACCTACAAAATTCATAAAATATTTCGTAAGATATACATATCCAGTGGAACTAACTTTTAATTAATTTATTAATCAGCACAGTAGATTGTGTCTACCGTTGATCGAGATAATTTTCAAAATAATCAAATGTGTCCATACAGAAAGAATTACATCTTTTGCTACCCTTACGAAGTAAATAATGTGAAAGTATGAAATTAAAGAATTCAGTGCACTTTTATTGGAGGGTAATCAATTAATCACTAATATAAAGGCACTGAATAGTTTTTTAGAATTCAAATCCAAGAATTGTGTAGAACATAATTTAGATGGTTCAGAAAAGCGAACGTGATATTAAATTCATTTGTTTCACGAGTCTTTGTTTCATGTCCAGGTTGTATTGAGCTTACAAAAGTTACAACTAAAAATACAAATTGTGAAACGTAAATGTAATTCTTTCGAATTATCAAAGATTGATCTAATATCGTGAGGAATTCGTTCTACCGAACAGCAAGTCTACGATATATGAAATATTGTATATCATAATTTTCACCTAAACGTTGTAGACGATGGAATAGGACATTGCGTGATATAAGGAACGCCATCGTAATATTGATAACCATTTTGAAAGATTCCATGCCAGTGGATTGTGACTTCTTGTCCAACAACAGCATTCACCACATCGACTATAACATAATCGCCCAGGCACACCTGAAAAACAATTGTAATTTTATGGAATTAAATGAATTCCTAAATCTCATTATAAATGCGTATGAAATGGAATGAAAAATCTAGTCACACGAAAAATAATTATGCTGCTATAGTATCTACGTTTTGTCGATTGCAAAATAATGTTGAATAATTAGAACTGATGAGAAGAAAACAGTGTTTTAAATGTAGGAGTATCAAAACTTTAATGAGAAAATCGTCTATTAAATATTTTACTATCACACGTACCTGGATCTTAGGTCCTGGTAACTGTCGATTAATGGTTGTAATTGTCTTCTCGAATCCATCGGCGAAAACGCATTGACTCTGATGTGCCTTTACATCACAAGCGCTGAAAATAATCAGTCCCACGTGGGCTATTATACACACGCATTTACAATAATCTAAGAATGCGTATGTAAAACCAAAGGGTCTCTCCGTCACGATGTTTGCGAGGAGTCACACAATTAAGAAATATAAAATTCGATCTGAAAATATTGAAGAATGCACTGATCATTCGATTAAAGGATCATTTTCCTATCATTGGACGTTTTTACTTTTGTCTTTTTATTTTCAAAGGACAAATTCATGTGCAAATATACAGGAAATGTATTGTATGTATGTGTGTATACCTAAGACAGCTATTTATGGTTTCATAATTCATTAAAAACTTTCCGTTGCAGCGTTATTAATACTGATAATACTGCCGATAGTATGTAGGCTAGTGATAAGGTAGAATCAACACAGTTATTATTATTGCATTTCTACGGGGATTGAAACCGCAGTATTTTTTTTTACAAGTTATATGGACGTAGCAGTACCTTTTTTCGAGTTCTAATATTTTGAACTGAAGTACCAAAGCTTAACAATTTTATAATTGTAATCGCAATTATTTGCGAGTTACAAAATTCCCCAATTATAGTGACGGTATGTAATAATTTTGCAGAAACAAAGTGTTATTTAACTATTGCAAATATTTAGTATCTATATGAGATACAAAATGAAATAAGGTTGCAAGTAGTATTGCGGAAATTGAATCTTCTGCACCAACGTTATATTAATGAATAGGGAGTGCCTTTATTAAAGCTTCCATTGTTTAAGATGTTTCACCAAATACGTTAATGATACATACGGTCCAACTGTTGTGTAGAATTCCACGTGGAACTTATAATGGCAATATTTTGGCGGTTCATCATCGATGCAAGTCCGTGCACATTCTACAGGCGTCGAGAAGCTTATATTCGTTTCAGAGGAATTATAATTGGACCCTAAATGAGAATAAAGTAGTGCATTAAATGGAGAAAAAGAAAGAAAGTGACTTGTTTCAGAAAAAATAGTATTCGTCATTTACAGAAGTCCTCGTTGATTTTTGTCAAAAAATTAAAGAAATTGAAATCGAAGCAAAAATTGCGATCTTCAAATATACATAGGTATAGGATAAAACAAAAACGACTGAATTTTTTCCAAGTATCTATGTATCTTTATTCAACATTCCAAAAAGTGGTAATCTTTAGAGTACGCGTCATGGTATTTTTCTTTCCTCAAGAAGAGGAATTTGAAAAATACATTAGGTATAGGTTGTAGCACCGTTTTTATCGGTTGATCATTGAAATTGCGCTTTCTGTGCGACTTCTGCGATATTTAGCACTTTGTTCGTGGTTAGTAGCTTTTAATTTTAGTAAATATCAATGAATTCCCTACAGAAATTGAGAATTCAATTATATTCCTAAAAACTAGGTGGAATTTCATTTATCAGTAGGAAATGATCTGATAAATAGAGTAGGAATATATCAAGGGGACATTAGGATTCATCAGAAAATGATAGTAAACTTTCGAATTTTCCTAAACGATATCTACATATTTTTAACACAGATAAGCAAGATACGACGAATTAACTACAATCCTTCAAAAATATGATTTTATATTATATTTTTTACTGCGTTTACTTACAGCACCGCGACTGTTGCGCGTGGATTAAAAGAATTACAAATAAGGCGTAAAACTTTGTAACGTTTGAAAAAACACTTTTTACTAAGGAAAACACCATTTCTCGCAGGGATGATCTCTGACATCCGTGTTTCCCATACGATCGACCGTTCTGTGTTTGCAGAATCGATGGCCTCTAATTTATTGAAAACTGTTAATCGTGTGTTGAATTGCACGTTCTTATCGGCCTGCATTTCCGGGTTTATCGATTGCTTTATAATATCGTGGAAAATTTATTGTTGAAAGCTCGTTAAATATTTCCACACTCATGGACATCGCTTAACGTGTGCAGATGTGTCGTCCATAATTATCCTGACACTGAATAACTTTATATAAATATATCGTATTAACGTTACTATAATCACCATTTGAAGACAACATCCATTGAAAGTTTTATATCTCGTAACAACCCCAAGTCATTATTGAATCACCTTCCATAAAAGTGGCAATTGTTAATACTGCATCTGTTTCTGTATCAATAATTCTTAAATCAACAACAGTTTGTTGTGTTTTAGTAACGTGTTTATTTACGTTCGATGATTGATAGTCGATTAAATATTTTTATATATCCAAATTTTGATAAAAGGATAAACAATTTAAGCGCTCGATAATGGACCAGAAAAACAAAGGCGAATTAAATAGTACTTAGTCCACGCTCCTCTCCTTATCGACATTCTATTTTTTTTTCTTAGATCGATATCATGTGATAATTAATATCAATTTTCTTAATCAATATTCAATATATATATAGTTGTGATAAAAGCGATGTATTCGATGCATATAACTTTTTTTTTTATAAAAACACTTGAGGTGTCTGGGTATCCGAAAACATTGTGTGTGCTTGAATTACATGCGAATATATTATTTACAAGAAAGTGAGTTGATAACATATTGAAAATGAGATCAGTTTAAATTGTTATTGTTAGTCGATGTCTAATATTGATTTTAATCAACTTCTACAGAAGGTTTTACTTCATAGAGACTTTACTATTCGAGTAGTGTACATAATTCAAACACTGTATTATCCAAATATAGCATACTTTTGTGCAATATCTCCCTTCTTCTTATTAAAACTTCTCCGACAACTGTCGATCAACTAATTGTAATCATAAGGATTTATCGCGAGACCGATAAAATACGTGTTCATACATATGTACAATCGGCATTAGAGCAAAAATATGCAATGTTCATTTATACCAAAGCAGTAGTTCATTAGCATATTTCAAAGATTAGAGAATGAATAAAACATTTATTGTAGATGTTTATTGTAAGATCTTTATTGCAAAATTTTGAGACATTCTTAACATTGCAGAACAGTTTACAGGAGTTGGTTGTGGCGAAAAAAGTACATAAATGTTATCTAGCACGTTTAAATATGTTGAAATCTTGTGCGTTTTACAAATGAGGGAGATATGAAAACCAACAACTTCTCAGGGAATTGTTTCCTTGTTCCGTTTCGTTTTTAGCCTTAATATCCTGGAGTTTATTATTTTAACGCGAAGTTATTCGTTAGTTTGACAGGTTCTCTTCTGTTCGAAAAGTTCCATCTTTACTAACTTCGAGTAAATTAGGAAAAAAAACTGATTATAAAATTATTGCTTGGACTTAGCATTAAAAAGGGAACATTAATTGAAAAAAATATATATTTTTATAGAATAAATAGTAGTTATTATCTTGATGAGTTTTTTTTCTATTTTTGACGAATTTTGCAAATTTGGAGCTGTCCAAAATAAAAGTATTGCACAGAACAGTAATGGGTGTTCAGGTGCAAAATTTGTAATAAATCCCCCATTTGTTATAAGGTTTGCATGAACCGTGCGCCAAACGATGTAGAATTTTTTACTCAAAAACTGTCAAAAATGGAGTTACACCCCCTTTTGCTCCAAGGTCCCCAATTCTTTCCGATAACAGAGAATTTTTTTCTTCAAATTATTCTTTAAATAATTGCGCCGGTGATTAAGAAAGTGATATAATTTAAAAAAAACAAAATTTAAATTTCTCTTACATATTTTATGTTACACCAACGATGTAAATATCTCGAGAAAAAAATACACAACTTTACACCATTTTCATAATCACCGGTAGAATTTAGCAACGACCTCGAGAATTTCAAAATATTGTGCTTGGTTTGAGTTAATTGCACGAGGAAAAGAAACGGGTCGCTATCGATTGTTCAAATGGAAAACAATAATTTGTTTCAATTTCATTATCAGTGTAGCACACATATTTATTACTTTATACAATCTTGAATATTTAAAAATACAGTGACGTCAAACGTGGATATAATGTTTTTTAGACAAGCATTTACAATCTCTTCCTGCATATACAAATATCTTGATATAAACTTCGTTGCCATGAAAATAACGGTAATATATATCTGCGACGATACACATATATATGTATTTGTTTCTACTGAACATTTAACATTATTTATAAGAATATTTAACTGGAACGTAAATAAGGTTTATTCGAAGAGGCAATTGACATGATTTTTTCAATCTCCATTTATTTATTTTACCAGTTCCGAATTTCATTACATGCACCATATACAAGACAGTATCTCTCATTTCTTATTACATATTTATCAACAACCACTATTTTATAGTCGACTGATTTTCTGAACTATCAACTAAATTCAGTTGATTTAAAATGGAGACGCTTGAACTATACTATTATAGTAATGAAATAAAACATTTTTCTATTTATTAAACTACATTTCTACAGTAAATCAAAAATATAAACGTAATAAATTATTGCTTTTAAAATGCTTTTGAAAGCAGTCTTAATGACATGTTTCAAAATTCATGCCTTGCCCGTGCAGGCGATTTCAGCTGTCTATACTTGATCTGAGATATTATGAATGCATTTGTAAGATTCGATTGTATTGCATTTCACTTACATATTGAGAATATCCTAATAAAAATAATGTACGAACGATGGCGCTATAAGGTTTGTTGATCGAATATCCCCTTAGCATGGAAACAGGGAGTATATAGATAAAAGGATGAAGGCAGTCATAGAGAGATTCAAAATAAGTTTATTCAAAACTGTGTATAAAGGAACCGCGATGTATCTCTGCGAGATTTAACTTCGTCGTCGAATCAGACGGATGAGTATGTTCTTACATATCTAGCATAATGTAATATATCAACGAATAAATGCACTTCAATAGGAATAAGAAACTTAATTAAAGGGGCCTTTAATCCTCTTTAGTGGTGCCCGTACGTGTAACGATTACAGAGAAATTTTAAAGCTGTTACGCATCAAATATCATATAAATTTTATTATCTTATCTGCTTATCGTTTAAAAGCACACGCTTTGGCAGCTTTAATAATCAAAGACTTTATCGCGACTTTGGAAAAACGCAGGTGTCCATACAACTGTAGTCAAGTTATCCACAGCAAAATTGGAGCAAACCTGCTCCAACTCCTAGAAACGTATAACATTGTCAGATATTTTACCAATCCTCAAACTTTGAGAAATATATTACATATCCTGTAAATTGAAGCCACGTTATCAACTGCGATCCCAATTCTTGACAACGGTATGCAACGATCTCTTAGCACACTGTAAGAATAAGTGACCGCTAAATCTAGAAGCTATTATTGAAAAAACAAATGACAGCTTGTAAGACATGTTTCATAAGACTGTGAAAAACACCATTAAATAAGTACCTTGGATATTCCCTGCTGGTAGATAGATCTGACCTGTGTATAAATATTCCAAAAATGCTCTATACACATCGTAGTAAAATTGTTAGTGCTCTATGGTACTACAAATAATAATACCTACTGTGCTCCGAGGAGAAGTTGGAAGAAGTCAGCTGAACAGTGCAAGGGGCTACTTCGCCAGCATTGGCTTCCGCTGCCCGTGTCCCGTTTGCAGAAGATATGTATAAATCCATCCCAAAAAGACCTTTTACCATATGTATTACAGTTGTCTTTAAAAAAAAATCATGACTTTTTAAGAGATTACACGAAAATATACGCTTGAAAGATAAAAACATAGTTCATAAATATATATAAAATCGTAAAGTTATTGAATTCGTAAGGTTTAGTAAATGATCGATTCATTTCATCTCCACATTCCACTTGTATTATAATTCACGTCTCATAGCAGTGTTACATGTAAATATACTGACACTTAAATTCATTTGATTCGTTACACACAATAGGACATAAATAAGAACTTGTACAAAAAAATGCACCGTTTCGTTTATGTATCAAATTCGAAATGTGACGCAAGTTGAATATAAATAAATTCGCGACAGCAATATCGTAGAAAAATACGATTTTACTTTTCTTGAAATCAATTTTCTTGCAACCCATGGGAGAGTCCGCGTTGCAAATTCATTAAAATAAATATCCAGTTGGCAGAGATACTGGGCGTGTTGAAATTACTAATATTTCGAGTATGTCGCGTTAAATATAGGAATATTTAACGCCAAATTATGCACCACTAGCATTTAGTATATTGTAAGAAATCCATTCCCGGCTTTTAAACGTATAAAGATTTACAAAAACTTCTTAATAGTATTTTATATGAGCTGCTATTCAACTTATCGGCGGGATCACATCTCACTCTTCCAGGAAGAAATATTGACCAGCTTTCTTTTGTTCCAGGTCCTATCGGGAAAATATTGTCAATACCACGAATTCTTTTGCACGTCGAACTGTACGAAAATTTAAAAGTACGTACTTTCACAGACTGGCTCTTGTTAATCCTCGGTCTAAAATTGTTCGGGTCTCTTCTGAAAGTGATGCCTAGGAGCTCCAAGAATCTGTTCATACCGTTTAATAAAGACTGCGGACTGTGAGCCGTGGTTTCCAAAGATGGTGTGCCAGAAAATACTATTACTCGGTCAGCCAAATACGTAGCCATGATGAAGTCGTGCTCTACTACGAATCCCGTTTTCTTCGCATGCAATATAAACCTAGAATAACGACAAGTTTTAATAATTCCTTAGACACATGCATCGTTGTCTTCTACTCCAAGACAATAATTACCGTTTTATTACTTTAGCCGCGACTAAACGTTGCTCGGAGTCCAAATAAGCAGAAGGTTCGTCGATCAAGTAAACATCGGCAGGCTTTCCAAGACACAAAGCTAAAGCCACTCGTTGCAACTCTCCTCCGGAAAGATTCTGCACCTCTTGATCCATAATGTCATCTATCTTCAAAGGTTTCATCACGTCCGTCACGAACTGGGGATGGACATAAGCATCCCTGACTTTCTCGTGCAATAACTGTCGCACGATGCCTTGAGATTTAGGACTTATCTTCTGTGGTTTGTAACTAATGTGAAGCTGAGGGATACTTCCTGTAAAAGTCGAAATTATTAAACTTAGACTTGCTGGAAATCTATTCTAATAAAATTACAAAGTAAAATTTTTTAAGATGTGGATAACAATAATGATTAAGTATTAATAAAATAAAAACTTGTAGGTATGTTCATTATGTATCCCCAATTTAAAAGGAAGTATAATTATTTCATAAATATAGGACAGTGTGAAACGGCTTTTAAACACGAAAACTTGCGACTAATAAATGTGAAATTTATTTTGCTGATTATGCAGAAAAGGTGTTTCAGCATCGATTTGAATAGTTTTTTAGTATGTTATCGGGGGCCTAATTCTAAGCAACTTTTTTCTAGTTTTCGAGACATTCACGAAAAACTCTGACCGCTAATTGGCTACGAAATTGAAGTTTCTAATATTAAAACTCTTTCGATCGAAGCTGAAAATTGAATCTCACTCACCAGACCCATCATCCGGTGGCAGATTACCAGCCAACATTCTGATGAACGTCGTTTTCCCTGTTCCATTTTCCCCGAGCAACACAAGAATCTCCGAATCCGTAAACTGACCTTTCTCGACGTGTAACCGAAACGAGCCCATTGTCTTTACCATTGCAGGATATTCGTAATGATTCATACGTTTCACTTCCTCCTCAGTAGCACTTTCCGCCACTTTAAAAACAAGAGATTCTTCGCGGAATCTCAGATTCTCCGTCGGCACGAAACCGTCAAGGAAAATATTTATCCCTTCTCTGACGGAGAACGGCATAGTGACGACGCCGTAAGCTCCGGGAACACCGTAAAGGCAACATATGAAGTCTGACAAATAATCCAAAACTGATAAATCGTGCTCCACTACTATTATAAACCTGCGAAGTTCCAACAACGCCGTTAGTTTTATAGAGAAGTTACGATTACATTACGTAAATACTAACTGCTTACTTGTCGGGATGAATGAGAGATCGGATTGTTACGGCAGCATTGAGACGCTGTTTCACATCTAAATATGAAGACGGCTCGTCAAACATAAAAATATCTCCGTCCTGAATGCACACCATAGCACAAGCGAATCGTTGAAGCTCCCCGCCAGAAAGTGCTTCGATACCTCTGTCGCGTATATGCAACAAATCTAGACAACAATTGTTAGCCATTCAAAATCAGTATCTTATTCGATTCCTCTACTACCTTAATTACTTTCCCGTCTATAACTCACCTAACATTCTGCAAATATCTAATTGATTTTTACACTCGTCCTTCTTATCCAGGAGTTGTTGCACAGTGCCTTTCACAGCTTTAGGGATCTGATCTACGTACTGAGGCTTGATGAGAGCTTTCAAATCATCTTCCAATATCTTAGTGAAGTAATTCTGCAATTCGCTGCCTCTGAAGTGGCTCAAGATTTCTGTCCAATCTGGTGGATCCTGAATTAATGAAATCAACAAAGTAAATTCTATAAGCTTCCAGGAAACTTGTTTATATAATTCAAAGCGTATATCCAAGTGTGCGTACGGTGAATCTGCCCAAGTTCGGCTTCTGCTTTCCTGCTAAAATTTTCAGAGCAGTTGATTTACCAATCCCATTGGTCCCAACTAAACCTAGCACTTCTCCGGGACGTGGAATAGGCAGTCTATGCAGTTTAAATGAATTCTTTGAATAACGGTGCGTAGTTTCTTTCTCTAAATTACTAGGAAGGTTAATGATAGATATTGCCTCGAACGGACATTTCTGAAAATAAAAGTCATGTTACGTTTAAAGCAATTATAAATTTAACATCTTATTGTCAGGGATTTTGCGCGTGCACCCATTTCTGGCTGTGGATAGGTTTCGGAAGCTTCAGAGGAACGATACAATAAACTTCTTAATAGGTAAAATAACATTTACTAATTATTCAAAACTGCTACCTGCATGAAGTACGATAGTTAAATAATTATTAAATGAAATGCTAACTCTCATAAGAATTTTTCAGCATACCTTAACACAAATACCACATCCAATACATAATTCTTCCGAAATAGAAGCTATTTTACTATTAGGAGTAACTTCTATGCAAAGTTTTCCCATCCGCACAACTGGGCAAGATCTCTTGCATTCTTGCCTGCACCGTTTCGGTTTGCACTTGTCCGAATTGACTATAGCTATACGAGTCAAACGGTCCGTTTCCTCCATAGACTTTTTCGGCGGCATGATGATATTTTATATCTATCTACCTGAAAATTAAAAGTTGCCCTAGTAACATGTGTCCCAAAATTTTACACGAATCAGCACTAATTTTTTGATGTTATTAAAATGAGCGTGAAAACGTGATTGTTTAAGAGAATATAAAAATCTCTCGAAAGGACTTGGCTTAAAGAAATATGCAAGGAAACTTTAACGCGCTAAATAATTTTGGGTAATTACGAATAAATCTTTAATAAATTATATTATAAACTAATTGAATGTACTCCTGATAGAGAGGAATTACTTTTAATCTAAGACCATTATTAAACAACTAGAACTTAAAAAATAATTCAACATATGTTTTACTCGTATCCTGTTAACAAATAATTAATTATTCGTCCCGCTAAACTACAAAATGGAAAAGACCGATTTAATGGTAAGCAGCTTGAACAAAAATTTAGATATATATTCGCGATTGCTACGAACGTGTAATTACACCAGAATGTAATTCCCGAATTCACCACGCGATTCTAACCTCGTTCAATATTCATAAAATATACCAGCAGAAAAGTATTTCGTGAAAATATCACGTAATTAAGGAAATTTAATTAGTTATGCGTGTATCGTATTATTTTGGATTATTTAATAGCCACCGTACACAAATACATACCTGTCAAAACCAAAAACGTGGAGGGAAGCATGGAAACCCCTTTGCAACCTTTTCGAAGGAGTTCCGTACTCGCAAACCACTACCGCATGCCTCGCTTTCGATCATAGAGCACAAGATTATAGACTATGCACTCGATATTGAAGTGCAAGTTTATCTTGGACGACTTCCACTTTTCGCTAAATCGCTAGTGATGGGCACCATCGAATAATTTAAAGTATCGACTACTTACTATTTAGTTGCGACATACTATCGACTATGTAGTCGATAGTTTTTAGTCGGCTGAAATAATTCGATTTAGTCAGATTTAGTGGTTAGCAGTAGTTGGGTTATGTCTTGATCACGGCGCATTACCATTTACCATGCATTACGCCGTGACAATTGGCGTATTTCTTTCTTCTCCTAGAGTAAATATTGCTATATTAGGGATTTAAGAGTAAAAGAATTTCATCTAACAAAATGTTTATACAAATATCTGATATTTTGACCTACCCGTTATTCCATATTAAAATTTAAAAAAATGATTTGATTTAAATTTTTTGTGGATAATCTATTTCTCCTTTCAGACATAATCTGGCCAGCTTTTGAAAATATTCTTTCTGATGGCACGGAAGTTGCAGGTGTGCATAAATATTTTTCACTTATTTTTTTTAATTCAGGCATTGTGTGTCCATGGGTCTTCCAAAATTCTATAGGCTTAATTTTAATATCTTCATACGGCAGTTCTAAATATTGTTTTATTATATTTTCTGCCCTTTCTGAAGGTGTGGAGCTATGTCTTGTTAAATGTGAAACTTTATTTAAATAAAAATTCCAGAATCCTGCATTTTGATCCTGTGACTCTTCGTCTTGTTCTGGATTGCTAGCCCTATTTTCACAGGGCACAACATTTAGTAAAGTTTTTATTTCTGACTGTATGGCTGTTTTTGCTGTGTGTGCATTAATATTATTTTGGAAAACTGCCGTTTTGAACCGGGGGTCTAGTATAGTTGCTGCGCTTGTAATTTTATTTGTTTCTATGTAATCAAATCTAATATCAATATTATTTAATAAATTAATTTTTAATAAATGTCCAGGCCTTGTCGTGGGTGTAATATTTTCTATAGCATTTTGGATACCAGTTATTAATGGCACAATTTTGGAAGCTGTGCAATATTTTTCTGCACTTAAGTCTGTACTTATATACTCTATTGGTTTTAACAATGGTATTATATCATTTATAATTTCCCACTGTTGCGCATTTGGTGCTGCAGAATTTTTTGGTAATTTGGGTAATGATGCCACAGCTGCAGTTGAAGGAACTTTCATTGCAACTAGTCTCTCCAACATTATGACAGAGGAGTTCCATCGTGTATGTATGTCCTGTTTTAATTTCAGATGTTGTAATTTCATTTGGGTTTGTATCTCCCTTAATTTGTCTGCTGCGGTAACACTAGTTTTAAAATGAGTGACTATAGAACGGCAAGTTTTTAATATGCTAACAATATCTGGAATTGAGTCATTGACAACTAAGTTTAACGTGTGTGCTGTACATGGCAGATGTAAGTATCCCAGACTACGTACAGCACCTATTATATTTGCAGCATTGTCAGTTACAACTGCAACAGTTTTATCTGCTATATTAAATTCTATTAAAGTGTCTCGTATTATTCTTGTTACATATTCAATTGTATGACTTTCATCTAAAACGATAGTGGCTAATACGTTTGAATATAGATTGTTTTGAAGAATGTAATGACTAGTAATCGTTAGAAAAGATTGCGTGTTTAAATTTGACCAGATATCTGTTGTAATGGTGACGTAATTTGTTTGTTGCAGGTTTTGCAAAATTTTAATTTTGGTATCAGCATATACTTGCGGTAAAATGGTACGTCACAAAGTTCGTCGAGTTGGCAATTCATAGCGAGGTTCCAGTTCTTTGACGAATTCAATAAATCCTTTATCCTCAACAATGCTTAAAGTTTGCAAGTCTTTACAAATCATGGCTACCACCAGACTGTTTAATTTCATAATTTTTGTTTGAGGCAGTTCATTTGAAATTGTCCTCAAGGTCAATTGCCTTAAATGTACCTGCGGTCTTTGCACTGTAGTTGGTAAGTCAGCATTTTGGGCTCTAAGATGTGCATTCGAAGTGGATGCCACAGGTGTTATATCCTGTATTACTGTTCCAGGTATAACAGGTGCATCACTGTCTACCAACTCTGCTGCTTCTTCATCCCGCTCTCGATTCGCTTCAAGCACTGTAAAATGTTTGCGTTTCAAGTGTTCATGCAAATTGCTAGTGTTTCCTGCATTTTTATATTCTTTTTTACATAAGAGACACATTGCAGTTGTTGGTGTCTTTTTTTCAAAATATTTCCATACTAGTGAGCGCTTTTGTCGATACATATTGTATTATATATACTAGCAACTATGTACACACTACTAACTACACTATATATACACTATTAATAAAAATTATTATAGTTTATTAAATAGTTTATAATACAGTATAAGTAATAGTTTCCTAAACACTTTATAACACTGTTCAAACAATGGTTTATTGAAATTATTTAAACACTGAGTACTGAGAAAGACAGTCCTTTTAAAATTAGTTTAGAATTATTTAATTTTTTAGAAAATTAGAACTATATACGCTGATGCCGACACGTTCAGATCTACCTTTTAACTAAATCCTCAATCGTACTGAACTTGCATCGAGCCATTTGTTTATTTTACTTGTGATAAGTGGACTGCGCTAATGGGATCCTTTGACTGGAAAAGATACTTTAGATATCTCTGTTCTCTGTAGCAAGAAAAGTCACATAAGAAAGTTCCACAATCATATTTTCTCCCAGTTATATGAAAGTTTCTTTACGTTCTTCAATTTTGATTGTTAAAAAATAGTATTTCAAAATTTCATATTTTTAATAATTTATAATTATTGTAATGTTGTCGGTATTATACAATACTATAGGATAGGTTAAATATAATTATAAAATATTGCTTTTTATAGAATGTAATTAATTTATTAACATAAGCAACAATATAAATACAAAGTGTTACTAAACTTCTAAAAGAAATAAATATACATATTAAAATATTATTAAAATAATATTACTAATATTAATATCAAATATCGATAGATATATAATTATAGAATACTATTTTCTCCATACGTTGTAATTAATATTTTATTAACGTAAATAAAATATATAAATTATTATTTATGTTTTAATAGTAATATAATATTAATACAATATATTAATGAACTCCTGAAAAAATAATATAATCAATAAAATAATTCGAAAATTACAGCAAACATCAGTGAACGAACGACCACATGTTCAGATTAGAAAGAATAGTATAGCGACAACGAGGCCTGACAGTGTGACGCCACGACCGTCATAAATTACTTCAAGCCCTTCAGAAGCGAACGTTGCGCGTTGACGAAAACAAAGGGGCTTTCTCGGACGGAAAAATCCCGTAAGTTGTATGCATGTGGAAAATTTCATTAAAATCGGTTAACGTTAAGTACTATGAATTACAAACGATTAAAAGTGGTGAAAATGACAGTTTCTTACAACATTCGTCCAAAAACTGTATAAATCTAGTAGGTTTACACTAGTTTCCGTTATACATAATCGAATATACACATGTTTAACGAATGAATTATTCGATACCGCTAACGAATGAATCTATTATGTGTTTGATATAGTAAATCTCGTGATAAAATCTATTAAAAATTCCCGCCGCTTAAATTCAATTGATCCGTAGCGCCACCATACGACCGATAGCATAGTTCAAGCGACTCCATTTTAATAGTCAACTGATTCAATCGATGGTTCAGAAAATCAGTCGACTAAAAATAGTAGTTGGCTACTATCGACTAATCGATAGTTTTTATTCGATGGTGCCCATCACTATAAATCGCCCGCGCCCACGGCCGTAGGAATTTTCTGTTTTTGTAATAAAATGAATATTATAAATTATATGTTCCTGTTTCCGAGCCGTAATTTATATTTAAAAACCTGTATTTTCCGATAATGGCCCTTTCGCAGATTTCTCTTCCGTATTTCAGGAGATTTTCATAACTTTTAAACCGAAAACCACGGGCGTTGCGGGCGATTCGGGCGTAAGTGGAATTCGCCACATCCCACACAGCACACATCCGTCCTCAAAACGTCCCCGGGACGTACGTCCCGGACGTAACGTACGTCCCGGGGACGTCCCGAATGTCCCACGAACGGCTCATATACGTCCTCTGAAGGTCGAATGTTACAAAAAAATTAGTCCCGGGTACGTCTTTTAAAGCGCCTGGATTCGGACTCAACAATCGTCCTCAAAACGTTCCCGGGACGTACGTCCCGGACGTACCGTACGTCCCGGGGACGTCCCAAATGTCCCACGAACGGCTCATATACGTCCTCTGAAGGTCGAATGTTACCAAAAAATTTGTCCCGGGTACGTCTTTTAAAGCGCCTGGATTCGGACTCAACAATCGTCCTCAAAACGTTCCCGGGACGTACGTCCCGGGGACGTCCTGAATTTCCCACGTACGGCTTATATAGATCCTCTGAATGACGAATATTACAAAAAAAGTGGTCCCGGGTACGTCTTTAAGCGCATGGATTAGGATTGAACAGGTGTTCGGAAGACATAATTAAGACACTTGAAATCGGGTTTAATTCATACTTTTAAATGTACAACTTAAACAGAAATAACATTGGCATAAATTAGGTAGTTAAAAATAAACATATACATACAACTTACAACAAACATACGAACAAATTAAACATAGACAGGAACATAACGATTTAAAGTTAATAATCAGACACGTTTAATGATTCCCAAAAGGCAAGGCGATTGATTACAATTTCGTAATTAAATTTTCTTTTCTCTCTGCTGAAATTCCTTTACATTGAACTCTGGCTTTTGGTTTTCATAACTTAGTTTTCATTGTTTTCGCATTAAGAAAATTTAACTCCTTAAATTCAGCAGAAAAATCATTTTTATATTTCAAGATTTTTCCCCTCTTGTGAATTGCACAGATACAAAATCATGAATCTATGATTTAGGAGAATTTCTTTTTAATTTGTGCTGAGCAGTGAAGTTTTCCCAATTAAAAAAATTATTAATGTCCATTTCACAAACGTCTACTTTAGAGGAATTTGCTCCCCGCATGGCACATTTAAAATCACTAAAATTAAACACCTTACGTAAACTTAGGACAATCTAATTTAGTAGATAATACATAGGACATTATAAACTAGTAAAACTATTTGAAAAGCAGTTAGGATGAATAAATTAGACTGTTTCTAGATCTCTACAAAGCACGTAGGGGTTTCTAACTTTACCCAGCCAGACTTTCATGAGTTAAATCTTGATCCTGCAATGAATCAATACATTTACTACATGTCTTGATGAATATTGCTATATCGTTAGACTCATCCCACACAGCACAACGTCCGGCAAAGTCTGCAAAGTCCACCGTGCTGTGTGGGATGTTAATTTACTAAATATGACTAAAATATATGTTGTAAATATAATGTAAAGTGATGATGGCAATTTGCAATCATTGTGTGCTGCATTGATTGCTATATGTTTATCTGCCACTGTGTAGTGTATCTACTACTCTATCACTACCGTATATTTTTGTAAAATCCGATATGTGTATTATGTACACTAACATATGTTATATTTATATATTTCATGTATTGTATATATATTTTAAGTGCGTACGCGATACGTGTATTCTGTGTACACTTTGTATATTCTGATTTGTATATTCCAACCAACTACAGGTGTATCCACTACTCATTCTAGGTGCATTCTATAGTCATTTCGCGCATGCACGCACGAGCAATTTGATTATAGAAATAGAATAATTTAATTTATAATTTATAACAAATAGAATAATAATATTGTAGTATTGTAGTTTTTCAATATTTGTAAACACACATAGTGTAATGCAGTAGACGATATAATTTGTAGTGTACTGTAACGAAATAAATGGAAATACATTTTTATCAAATTTCATTTTATTTTAATCGTATCGATAACCGTCTTCAACACCGTCCCAATGCATTTAGCCTAATTTAGACCCTACATATATATATATATATACAAACCCTCAGGATGTACCATATTCGGGTCCATATGACTCCTCACTCCCCGCATAGATTTTAGGAAAGAAATTCGCACACCTCTACACCTGCCGCCTGTTTCGAACTCTCGCTCCAAACAAATCTTTCAACATTTCAATCCATTTTAGAGTAGTTCTTGAATTGAAATATCCTTTGAAACTGAAATGCACCTCATAGTATAGACGACGTTCTATAGATGGCGCCTATATAGCAGGTAGCACTCGACGTCTTAAAACGTCCCAAGCCCGTCCCAAATAAGTCCCAAGCCCGTCCCAAACACGTCCCAAGCCCGTCCCAAATACGCCCCAAACATGTCCCAAACACGTCCCAAGCCCGTCCCAAACACGTCCCAAGCCCGTCCCAAGCCCGTCCCAAATACGTCCCAAACACGTCCCAAGGCCCGTCCCAAACACGTCCCAAGGCCCGTCCCAAGCGCATCCCAGGGACGTATTTAGGACTTTGCACAGATGGCGCCACTGTAGTTACACGACGTCCCAAAACCGTCCCAAAATCGTCTATAGACGTCCCACAACCGCCCACGGACGTCCCGGGGACGTTTTGTTACAAACCGGGACCTTCAGACCTACGGACCTAGAACGGACCTAAAACGTACGTCCTCGGGACCTCGTGTGCTGTGTGGGATGTAAATAAATTTGAAATACTGTTCAATTCCAATAGTCACGAATAACAAGGGAAACAAATTAACGCCACATTTTATTAAATTAATCGAAACATACTATGCAATTTTCAAATCATCATTTATAAATCGATCAATTAACGAAAGTAGCTTTCGAAGTAATATTCACAACTTGGGAAAGGACAATTGTTGAATCATTATGCGTTTGATCCTTGCATTAATTTGTACAAGAGAAATCATATTTCAGTAAAATAACATTTCTTCGGAACACTAGGAAATAAGTGCATCGAAATTATATTACGAATCTGAGGTTTCGGGTGTTTCCAAAGGATCATACGCGTCACGCCACCTAGCTACGTGTACCGCATCTCACATGAAATATTATAAAGATTCATTCTGAAGTTTCGAGCATATAATAATAGCAATTATATCTGCAATCCACTATCTTCTAGTAAGTACCGTCTTAAAATGCTGTTTCTTTTCATTCTCAGAGATTTTCAATCGTAGCCTGTTTAAACAGTACTAATTGAAATTTATAAATGAACATTGTACCATAACCGTATATAGTTTTAAAACAGGTGTCAACTGACAGCTCTCAGTGCTCCTTTCTATCGCACAGTTTGCCTCGTTAATGAAATACGTACGATAATTTAATTTACAATAACGCGGTGCATTATTTATCTGCACAATTTTCCTGTTTACGTATGGCAATTTTACTGACTCGAGCGTTATAAAAAAATGGCGGTAGCGCGTAAACATTTTCGTCTTTTTATAAAATTCTCCATTTTCAGCGAAGTTCATTCATCATTTCGTTATAATAATTTCTCATACGATATCTACGAAGACACGGTGGTTTTAATATCCCGTTTGACTGCACGTCTCAGTAACATTTTTACTAATTCTTAATCTACACTAATCAGATTTTGTTTTTGAATATATATTTCATTGCCGTTGTTTGTAAAATTCGGAGGAAGTTTTTAAGTGATTTTATGCGACTAGGCATGCAGCGGTATACGCGACGAATTATTTTCTAATTGAAACGTTTTGAACAGTTAGTGGGTCGAGTGGAATGGAACGAAGTATTCATGAAATGTTGAAGGATGCACCAGCTCTGAATGACAGCGATAGCGCGGTACACGGTGGCACTCCACCGCCCCATGTACCGAATAATTGTAGCAACGATACCCAATCCAGACCAGCTACGATAAATTTAACATTAGCTAGTCCTACATCGCAAATGTGTAAGTAGCGTAGTTACTACACTGCGTTCGTCCTAGGAGTAACCTTGTTCCGCGCAGCTTTCACTCCGAGGTAGCGTCGCGACGTCGTTTTGTCGTTTGGTATGAAACGAGCGGGGAATGTAGGCAGAAGTGGGAGCTGCGTGGATCGATCAAGAATCGTTAAAGGCGTAGGGTTACTCTTAGACCGAACAGAGCGTACGAACGTATTGAAAATTATATTAATACGTTTGTGATTCTAACAGCTGTGACGGTATCTCCAAATACGCCTATTCAAAACGGGGATACTCAAACGATGCGCACTGCGCAGAGTAAAATCGAGAGTATTAAAAATTGGAGTATTTCTACCTATAAGTGTACAAAACAGTTAATGTACGAAAAACTTGGAAAAACGTCCCGTACTGTGGATTCAGGTGAGTTCAGATTCTGCTCTATGCAAAAATATATAAAATTCCATTTTGTAATTGTAATGTATCTTTGATTTCAGAGCTCGAGACACAAATTGAATTACTGCGAGACACTCAAAGAAAGTATTGCAATGTCTTGCGACTATCCAGAGCGTTAGCTTCTCATTTCCATCACGTCGTTCAAACGCAACATGCCCTCGGCGAAGCATTTTCTGAACTAGCTCAGAAGTCTCCGGAGTTGCAAGAAGAGTTTCTGTATAATTCTGAGACTCAAAGAAACTTGACTAAAAATGGTGAAACGTTATTAGGGGCCTTAAATTTCTTCGTTTCTTCCGTGAATACACTTTGTAATAAAACTATCGAAGATACCTTGCTTACGGTGCGACAATATGAAACGGCCAGGTATTATTAAATGTAAAAGCTAGAAGTGAAACATCTTGAACGTCTCTCGCAATTTTAGCATTTTAGAAATATCAATTTTATTCGCAGAATAGAATATGACGCCTACAGAACAGATCTCGAAGCACTGGCGCAGGCAACAAAATCTGATGGCAGTAACGCTGGAAGATTGGAAGAGGCGCAAGCTAATTACGAGGAACATAAACAGAATTTTGAGAAATTACGCTCAGATGTCTCGATAAAACTTAAATTCTTAGACGAAAATAGAGTATGTTTCCTTTTTCTCTAAATTTCCCTTTCCAAGTACCTTGTACCTGTTTTCATTAAAATTTTATTACAGATCAAGGTAATGCATAAACAGTTGCTGTTATTTCATAATGCGGTGTCTGCCTATTTTTCTGGAAATCAGACTGCATTGGAAGCAACACTGAAGCAATTTAATATAAAGGTCAAGTCACCGAACTCGTCTCTACCATCGTGGCTCGAACAGTAGTTACACTAGAACGAATAAATGCAAATATTTTGAAGGAGACGAAGAGAAAGATGCGTTTGTCTACGCGAAGTTCTCGAACGACCGACAAAAGCGACAAGGTAGATCATTCTTCAGACTTTTAAAAATGTGTTAAGAGGCATTGCTGTCAAGTAATTTGTCAGTACAAATGATTTCTGAAATAAGTATCGATTACGACAAAAACAGACTGAATTTTTTCCGTGTACGTAATGCTTTAAATATTGGCCAGTATCCATTATGTGTGCCGCGTGGACACCACGCATCGATGCATTTTAATCGTACGAATAGAACTTACGTGGAACACGGTCTGATAAGAGATTTGGTAAAAGTTTTCTTCGTTTAGCGATGCTTGTAAAACTATAAAGGCAATAGATATTTAATTTTTATATCTGACTTCTTAGAGAAGTCGCAAATGTAAATTGTACATGAAATATCATGATGAACCGAGCTTTGAATTTTACAGTATATGTAAAACAGTATTAATTGGTTGTTTATATTACATTTTGCATCAACATAATACTAGTAATGAAATTATAAACAGTTTACATATTCTGTTCTACTTTTCATTCCATTTGAAATATCAAAGTATCGATTGAATTTTATTTACGGTACATTGAAAAGCAATCTTCCTAAATACAGATTTATTCTTTATTTATGCTCAGCATTGAATATATTCGATTGAAAACGGAAGAAGATTTTATGGGAAGTTTAATACTTCCGAATATACATATATTAATTTTTCAATATTTGTATATTTAAATTGCCATATACAGATATCGGCGCTTTCATTATCTTCCTACATTTAATGATTTTTATATCGGAATTAACTGCTTTTAAGTGGCCACGAATGAAATAACTTTTCAACTGGCTACGTGATATGATCTTATGTTTAAAATAACTTAAATACTGTTCTTATAATCTCATTTAATATGCATAAAAAGCTGCTTATAATTAAATTCACTTAGTTTTATAATTTCCTTAATCAAAAGTAATCTATTAAATAGTATTCATATCTTTATAACAAAGCTACAAATGTATACAAAGCATGTACGTTTGTAAAATTTATTGTATTACTGAAAAATGTAATATGTGACGTGTGATTATAATTTATTTTACAGAAATACTTTCGAGTATTTCGATGGAAGAAACGCGTGTACGAATAATTTTTTTTGTAATAGCTACAGTAATGTTTCATTACATACAATCATTTTCTATTGAAAATATTTGTATTTTTAAAAGGAAATATCGAATCGTTGCAAAACTGAACTAGTCATATTCTCTAAGACTTAGTGTCTAAGTGAACACTTAAAAAATTATGCGAATGGAAATTGTACTTTATGTTTAATTTCATGTGTTGACTTGAAGTCTTTATAGTCTATTTTAAGGCAACACTACATAGAATCTGCACTAAGCACTGCAGATCATTATGCTTTACACATAGAAAATTTTTAATATAGCGGAAATAAATGTATGTACATTGTCACCATTGTTTGTTACACTCATAGTTTACATTAGCATTGATAGTAATTTAAATTATAAAGAAATTACTCTATTAATATCGTAATATCGTCAATACGTTTTATCATTTCTTTTCTTTTTTTTTTTTTTTTTTTTTGGAAGTGTAATACTTTTAACGCGATCATATTGTAAGCAGAGTTGGGTATTACTTATTCGAATGAAAAATTATTCGTTATTCTCGAATAACTTCATTTTAATCGCAATTCTTATTCGAGATCATTCAAATAGAAATTTATTCGAATAATGCCCAGTTCTGATTGTAAACCTTCGAATATACATAATGTAATATGTGTAAGCAAATCATATGTACACAATTCATAGTACATACTTCCAAAATTTCTGCAAATTCTCATAGTTGTAAAACTACACTTATCTGTGGAATAGTAACAGGGATTGGTAAGACTAATTGTCCACGACATAGCAATCGTATTTATTTAATATGCAATCTTCAAAGATCGTTAAATGTTTATTTTTCTTTCGTTCCCTTTCCATCTTCAGCTATGATTTTACACAAAACACATTCCACTACACGAGAAAACAATTGTTAGGAATGTTTAGGCCAATACAAACGTACTGTAATAAAATAACAATAAAGAGTCAGATATTATTATTAAGAAATAAGAATGGAAAGGAACGTTAAGTAACTGGCATTACTGAAGAATACAGTTTAAATGGTCTTTAATTTATAAAACGTATTGTAGCTAATGTATTATGTTCCTAATCATGATGTTATTGTGTGTATACCTATTATGTGTATACAAACTTCTAATAATAAATGAATGCTTATATACATTGCTTTGTACAGACTTCTGAGTAATTAACAGTACTTTCTCTATCTGAACATTAGATTGTTATTTGAACATTGAAAAATATAATTATGGACAAATAATTCGTTATTAGCTACGTTCTAATTACTCTGTGGATAGTGATTTATTCGTTGCAATATATTAAATTATCTTACAATGTATCGATATAAATATTCATTGACTTAAGTAACTGTTTTACGTCCTATTACTTGAAAGCATAACTCCCATAAAACATGTAATGGAAAATTTAACTGCATAGGATTAACTACGCTGCAACCTCGGGAACGTTCTCTTCCATCTGCAATTGTGGTTCTAACGCTGCCTGAGCAGCTTGTGGTTCTAACGCTGCCTGAGCAGCTTGTGGTTCTAACGCTGCCTGGGCAGCTTGTGCTTCTAACGCCGCCTGGGCAGCTTGCGCTTCCTCTATCCTCTTCCGTACAAAGATAGGTTGCACTTCCATAAATATTTCCATCATTTTATGATTCGCCTGAATATGTTTTTGCAAGCACTTTCTTAAGCAGATGTCCTGCAAAATAATAAGTTTAAAACGCATCTACTACGCTTAAAGAATGTATTTATGTTATCTATTCGTTTGAAAAATTCGCAACGATTGATTTATTAACAATTAATCTGCAATGAATGTTAGGCATGAACTACCACAATTCGCGACTTTTGTATAATTATGAAATTTTCGCAGCAGATGAACCGATCTTCACCCAGTTAACAGTACATTTAATTTACGAAAGCAGCGATGGGTTACAAATGTTTTTATTAGGAGACTTACCTCGTCGTTGGAAATATCCCTGGAAATAAATATATTCGTACACCTCTTGAAGCACGCCTCGGATATTTGATTATACAGAAGCAGAAAATCCTTGAACTACAAAATAACAGTCGTATAAAAGCATCGTTTTACTCTTATTTAATCGCATGGGGAAATAGGTTAGGAGGTGATACTTAATTACTAAAATACGATATTAACAGTAAGTACATTTCTTATGTGTGTACCGTCCATATCCGTATTACTGTTCCCAAATCGAGTGACACGTTCGCAACGTTCTAATATTCACAATTTCTTTTTTCGTTTAGGTTACAGTACACCAGTCTTCAAATTCATAACGATACGACTTCCTTAATATCGAGTATCGATACAACTTGCAAGCCGATTTATCGACGTTGGTCCATATCGAGAAGTGCCTACAATCGATACGGTAATTTTTAATACAATTACACATTATAATTAAATTCGCATGTTATTTATAATACAGAAGAGTAATTAACAAGTTCACACTCTCGAACGATTAGAGAATTCTTTTTTTTTTCGAATTGCAACAGATATTCCTCTGTCGAATGTGAAATTTACAATTCAAGACGTTTGAAATATTCCAAACATAAAGTGCTCCGTACAAAACCAGAACTGTAAAAGATATATACATAATTCTTATTGTTCGACAAACATTTGCGTTCCGTGCTATAAACGATTGTGATACATATACCTACATTAATGGAAAGAGCATGAAATTTCGATGCGTGTGGTCGAAGGGAAGCGCGCTTTGATCGGCGCCGCTCGGGCGCGCTCGGCCCCGGTCGGATCGCAGCGCTCGTGATTGGTCGCGCGTCCCGAGTCAGCGAAACGTGAATCAGTTCGCGTCGACGGCAGGGTGGAGGAAGACGTTCGATTTCGCGCGGTGTCGGGAACGCGAGGTCCGTCGGTGCGTGTCGCCGGTGAATGAAGCGGGCCAATTGTTACGCGCGATGGCCGCGTGCTACAGCGAGCAGGCATCGTCCACCTCGGGGAACGTAACGAAAAAGTCATCCGCGGCCGCCGGGAAGCCGGTCTGCTGGCAACAGAGGCTGTTCGGTAAACAACTGTCGCGGTGCAATCAGGTTAATCAGCAGGACACGAAACCGTGCGACGCTAGCGGCTTGTTGGTCGACGAGGACGGCCGGCCGACCTGTGGGGTGATCGGTGTGTATTTCAGTTTCATTAACCCCGGTGCTACCTGCGACGACTTCACGCGTCAGCTGCTCGAACTTTACGCGAACGTCAACTCGCCGCGCGCGGAGAACGACCGGGACGCGGAGAATCCCGGCAGGGAAAGGGAAAGGAGAAAAAAGTTCGAGGTCGTGCACGTGGTGCTGTGGAGTAACGTAGCCGACGTCCTCGACTTCGAGGAGAGCTTTCGCGCACACGTCTCCGAGTTACCCTGGCTGGCTGTGCCGAACTTGGACTACGAGAGGAAGGTAAGATACATACGTGCCTTTTTATTTCTTCCGTCTTACGCTTCTGTTAATAATCAAGTTAATATTAAGTAAGCGATAGCTAAGTAGTTGCGTTATACATATTCTGTCACTGTTTTTACCTTGGTAACGTCGAATTAAGTAGTATTAATACAGTATGTTGCCAACTGTTCGGGATAGCATCGTTGAGCGACGCAGCGGGGAGATTTCCCCCTTTACACGCCGTGCTCTCCTGCTTCATGCAAATAGTATGAGATTGTTCCGGGTAATAGTGCATTCTTTAATTAAAGATAACATTCACGGGTGAATCAAGGCAGTTTTTAGAGGGACGTTGCACGCAAGTTTACGTATAAGTGTGAGATAAGTGCACGTTATTCTGTCATTGACCCAGTCGCACTGGCATCCCGCATTTAATTCTAGATAAAGTGACGAATTTAGACTGGCGGACTTTCCTCGTTTTCTTAGTCAGCTTTAAGCGCTGATAGAATGCAGAACCGTAAATTACCCACAAAACCTTAGGGGGATTAGTTTCCAACTTCTGTTTTATTAATAAACGGATTATGAATTTTATAAAAGTAAAAACTAATTTATTTAGTTGACAGTATTTTAATACACAATATCTTAAACGCTCTGCCTCGTCCTTTTTCATTTAAGTTTCCTATGGTTACTGTTGGATATTGAAAGCGAAATTCTACGCGGGGAATGTAATTTCATTCCACGCTCAATGTAACGTATTTATCACAACCTATAATTCAACATATGTCGGCTTAAAGGCTTCTACATCTGTCGGCATAATAATGCTCGAAATATAATTGCGAATAATTGGGCTGGATATTCTACATTTCTCCCTTTTGTCCGCGACTGATGTCACCGTGGCTCTTTATCGTGCGATCCGCAGACATGCGCCAGCTTCAATTAAATTCAATTAAATAATTAGACCCGGGTTTTAAGCCGAATAACGACTCTCGAGCCGCAACGGTCATTCAGATAATTCGTAAGTTCTCGAAACTTCGAAAGCGTCCCGACTGATTTTAAAACCAGTCGCTGATATAATAATTTCAATGGTCTCACCGTGTTTCAATATTCCTCCGGGGCGCTGGTAACGGTTTTTTCCTTTTTTTACGATCGCTCGTGATTTTCGCCCCGGCGCTGCACGAACTTTTACGGTAGCGCGCGACCAATTGAGGCGAGCGTATCATTTGAAATTTGTACACATGTCTGTCATAAAGTTACACGTGCACATAGGGAGGGGGCACGCGCGCCGTTATGCAGAACGACCGCGCGTGCAGTGCCTTTTTTATTTCCAACGGGTGTTTTAACCCCTCGCCAGACGTGCTATTTAGGGGCCGATTTTATTTGCGCCCAACACATCGGGCAGAGCCGACTTTCTCTAACGAAAAATCGTCTGCAATATTTCCACGAAGCATCTGCTCCTCGCGTGATTCGCTCCAATTTTTCAAACGGGACACTTCTCCTAACGAGTATTCTCGTTCTCTTTCTCTCTTTTCCAGCTGCAATAGTTTTCGATTGTTCGTTTCTTTATTATTACACAATATCCAGGGCCGAAATAGTGTATAGACTATTTAGGTTGCAGCCTAGGGCGACAAATTTTGGGAAACCGTAAATTATGGAGACCGACAAATTTTGAGAAGCCGTTAATTCAGGAGGCGGAAAATTTTGGAAGACCGAAAAATTTTGGGAAGCCGTAAATTTTGAGGAGCAGAAAATCTTGGGGAACGTAAAATTTTGGAGACCGATAAAGTTTGGGAAGCGGCAAATTTTTGGCGAAAAAAATTGGAAAAGGTTTAAACACGGAGGCTCGCGATAATTTTAAAACCAGTCCCCTTTTTTCATGCAGTGAATTAGCAATAACTCGTAAGTGAGTTGCCACATTGAATTAATTTTAAATTTGTCTCTTTTGAATTAAAATATTGGATAACGTTTCGTGGAAGGGGCAGCATACGCTTCTTAGTTAGCCTAGGGGCACCAAATCTCCAAATCCTCCTCTGACAGCATCGAGTAATTATTTACGTTAAGATATTTATTGCGGAGGAACAATTGACATAAGAATTTGCTTTGAGATAGAGCAGTGAGTAGTTCGACTTTCAGTGAAAGGCAGGACAGTTTCGAGACTCGAACCTTTTCATCGGCTCGCGCATCTCAATAACGCGCCGCGTATCTCGTGTCTCGAAAGTTTAGCGGTGTTCGGTTCTCCTCAGTATTTTTTATGCGAGTTAACGAACTTCTAGCATCGCGGTCGAGTAGCGAACGAAAGGGGAAAATATATATAGGGAAAGGGAAAGAAAAAGAACCGCGTTTGGTTTATACCGAGCTTCTAGGCAGCGAGTTGAATTTGAATGTAATACCATGCCGCTTGCTCAAAACTGCTATGTAAGACCAATGTTCTTGGCATTTATTCAATACACACGCATTACCGGGATGCACATAAATGAAAGAATATCGGAGGTCGTTATTCCCTGTCTTTTTTCCACGATCATTAGTCAGGCCACTCGAACTGTTTGTGTTGGTGACGCATACACACACACACATTCGATAGTCTGATTCGCGAGTAAACGCAACGATAAGCGTGCTCCGCAATTAGCGTCAAGTAGCCTCGTGATTCTTCCTTGCTCGTTATTCCGCCTATCTGCCCGATCCACATTGGGAATCACCCCCTTGAAATCGCAGCCTCCTTTGTATACTTGTTCCATTCATTTAACAACGAGAAGAGCAACTTGGCGCTGTATACTCTGCTTGCGAGAAAGAATCGACACGGTATACTTTCTCCCTTTCGCTCCTCCGGCACTTTCTTAGCTCGCATTCAAGGTAAACAAAGAAATCTGAAACTGGTGCTGGTTGCCTAGGCAACAGCCACTGGAAGGGTCAAAGCAACTGTATCACGACTAATCCTTAATACGATCTTCAATTCGTCGAAATATTTGACGCGGACTCATGAACGACACCAGTGCAACCTTAAACGCGACGGAAATAGAAAACGAAAACACAAATCGTGTCAGTCGCTAAAGCTATTAAAACTGTCGATACCTTGGTCTTTAGAAACGACCTGTCATTGGACACTCTGTGCTTCTATCCCCATTGGTTAGAACCTGACAATTGTGTCTGCTACTCAAGTTACACATGAAAACGAGAATATTATAAAACGACAGCATTCGCGAGCCACCAGAGTGTCCTGTTGTAAAAATAGCTCTTTATTCAGTTCTCGATATTCGATTTTCTAAACAGCGGAGGTTCACTCGTACTTTATTTCGGGGCCGTCCAGTTCGCCTGGTGAAACTAACCGATTAGCGGTATAAAGAAGGCCGGAGAGAGCGCTGCTACGATGCCCGCCTGCCGGTTGAACGGTAGCATATAATAGAGACACGATGCTCATCGTTTGTACGACGTAAACCGTTTTCATAAAGGTACACGCCTTTGCCATCGACGGGGAAGCGTCGAGGGAAAAAGAGTCAAGCCGAGCAGCCTTTCCATTCCGGGGTGGCCGACCCATATCTTCCGCAAATAGCTTTCTCATCATTCGGCCGGCGAGATCAAGAAAGAAGCCGAGCGGCCGAAAGAGAGGGGAGATATATTTACGTTTACGTGCGCGCGGGATAGAGGGCGACGGCGAATCGGCCGCGATGCAGGTCCCTTCCCACGAAAAACGACTGGAACGGAAAGGAGAGAAAAAAGGAACGCGAGGAACGTTGGAATCTAGATAGACTTTGAGGTAGTTCGTACACAGAGTGGCCCGTGCGCGGCGCTGTCTCTCTCCCTCACGCACGCCCACCCACGCCACCCTCTGCACTTCCTCCGCTGCTGTTTCTATCTGATTTTTAGCCGGCACATCGCGTATATTACACGCGACCTACTCGGCGATGGTCAAAGGAGAAGTGAAGTACGTGCGAATCGCTCGAATAAATGTATTCTAGTACCTATGACTCGAATACGTGAGACCCCTTCCGAATGCTTTGACGACGCGCACCCGACGAGCACGCGTGTATCGCGCCGACGAAAGTGGTAGAAAGTTGCACGGGAAAAAGAAAAGGAATTAAATGTTCCTCGCCGTTTGCCGCTTGCTCCCGCGATACCTTTCATCTCCGTGATTCGTTTCGCGAAATTATCCCATCTTAAGTTGCGCCTTTCATTTTCGCTCGATTGTCGGTAAGTTCTTTTTACCGCCCGCTTGGTTCGCGCACTGTGCGTGGCGCGACTGTGCTCTCTTTTTAGCGGGCACTAACAGTTAGCGAAGTGTATATCTACTTGAGAATGTCATCTTTCTATTATGGTTGGTAGCCCTTGTAAAATCGATTGCTAGCGACAGGAAGCGAAAAGTTGCATGTTCCAGGGTTGCGCAATTTTTTCGAGGCTCTTCGCGGCAGCGTGTGGTCGTTCGCGCGGCATGTAATTGAAAGAGCGGCAGCTTAAGACGCTGCTGTTGGGGTTGACCAATGGAAACACAGTGGTCTGCGTCGTGGTTGGGCGGGAGACGTCGGCAGGCGATATCTGTGTACACCCAGGGGTGCGCAACTTTAAGTATCGGCAAACATTGAACCCCGACCGCTCGTGAAATCGATTAACGATATTCGACATTTGTGGCGTGCCACCTGAAATTTACTTTTGATATTCCGCCGCATGGATATCGTTGGTAAACTTTCGTGTAAAGCAGTTAACATTTTTTGAGATAGGTACTTGTGTTTTGATTAGCCAGATGTTCTTTGAGTCGCACTTCTATGTCATTTTCAATGTGCGAGGTTATAAATTATCGTATCTTTTTCAAACTTAAGCTTTAGATTCATAATTTTAAATTTACATCTCTAATCTTAATTAGCCAAATTTCTAAGCTATAAAATTCTTCCGAATTTAAAAATAAGTTTCTACACACACTAAAACTTCGTGAATATCAAATTCTGAAATATTAGAATCACAGCGCTGATATTTAAATAGCTTTCAAGTATCGCAGTCAGTTCCACTCCAAATTTCATTTCATGGAAAAATAGACACCCCCATATTGTTCAATATATTACACAGATAAGTAAATCTATGGATTTATATTAATATTTATCTAATCATAACAATTATTGTGGAACACTAACACAATAGTAATAATAATGCTGGAAACACAAACAACGTAAAGCCAACATGTAAGTTTTGAATTATTTAAGAAACAGACAGAAAAATGATGCAAATGAAAATTGCAAATAATTGAGGATAAGAATAATTACAAGCTTGTATCATTTTTGGAGAACCTTTCGCGTATTTCTAGAAACGCACCTTGCGGGAGTTTCCATGGAATTTTTCGCTGAATAGTAGCATGTAAGTTTTTCCCCGGTACTTGCCGAGGCGAATCAGGCGACAAAGTACATACGCGTTGCGCACCTCTGCCGTTCACGAAGGAGGCGATTGAACGCGCGCGAACGAGCCAACAGTGATCTCCATCCCTTCCTCTCCATCGCTTGTCTTCTACCCGATGTCACGGGTATGCCAGAGGGCTTCCCCTTGCAAGGGAGACCGAGCGTCAGAGTGTCTGGTAGAAAATGGGGACTGAAAGACGTCACTTTTCAAATTATCCTCCGTCGTACACGAAATCGTCATTAATACCACGAAAATTAGCCGAACGAACCGAGGAGCCTTTTCGTTCACTGAGAAACACTTAAAGTCGAAAAGAAATCGGTGGAGAGCATCACTAACTTAGACCATTTGGAAACGCGACCGATATTATCGATTTCCTCTTCGGTAGCCGTTTCAATGAATTCGTGCCTTAAACTTCGATTGAGTCGCGAATATTCAACTAGGTACTGCTATATCGATCGAAATTCTACAAATTTTAAGTTCAGGTTCCTCGATTACGAAAAATGATTTATACAGTGATTCCCAACCTGTGGGTCGTGAAGTGTTTTCTGGAGGATCGTCTCGGTTTTTTGGGTTAGGATTATATTCTGAAATACCTACTTTTAATGTGTTCTCTTTACCTTATCTTTATTATAAGATAAAATTGAAATACTGAGCAATAGTTATGAATGTTGCAGTTCAATGAATCCCTTTGGTCAACAGAGGATATTTAGTTTAACTTACTTTTCTTAAATGCCGTTACTTACGTTAATATTAAAAAATTGCATTAATTAGAGAACTACCATCTGCATATTACATTCTATTTTTCAAAAGAAGCTTGAAAACCAAATAGCGCCAATTTCGACTTGACACCATCGTGTGTACGCAACCCAACAGAACTCCTTTATTTAATCCAACAGCTGTATCAATTCCCATTAGTTCCAACTACCAATATCATATATAACTCGACAGTTCAAAGAATAGAGACACAATATCCCAAAAATTCCCCTTAAAATTCCCACACCAGCATCTGCAATCCCCTGCCCCTGCATCGCATTTTGCAAACGAACACAGAGAGCAACCACCGATGGACGCTGTTGGAGCCTGAGCCAAGCGTGCGCATAATCACGGCGGGATCAGAAAATAGTGATATTACAGTGGCGTTTTTCGTACTGATACAAGTTTCCCGGTAGCTGTGGGCGGCTTGGGGGCAACGGCGGAGGGGGCGAAAGGGGCAGAGAGGCAGCGAGCGGGCGAAGGGAGGTGGGGAGAATCGACGAGGGTAAGCGGGCGATGGAGGGCAAGGACGACACGGGGGAACGAGCAAGCAGGAGCGATGGTGGTGGCCCGTGGTAGGGGACATACAGACCACCGGGGGAAATAACGATAGCACCGTCGAGCGAGCGGCAGCCAACGCCAAGGGAGGACGTATACGCGTTATCGACCGCTCGAGACGGAGACGGCAAACGAAACTCCGCATATATATACGCGGACCCGTACGAACGAGCGGGAGGCCGCGCCGGTAGGGAATATACGAAGGGACCGCGGTAATGCCTCCCTGTGGAGGGTCGCGATAACGTACGACGTCGCACGTTCGGTACCCAGACCGTGCCGCGCGGACCCTCCTTGCCTTATTCCGCCGCTCACACCCTCCCTTTGTGCTCAGCCCGCGACGTATCGGCAAAGAATCCCGGTGTATCTCGGTGCACGCGACACGGGAAAGCCCGGCGAATAGGCATCCTCTATCCCCGGATGGCTGTACGGGCAAAATATCGCCGACCGTTGAGAACGTCTCGGAAGGGTAGCGATTTCCCGCCGTGCTAGAGCCACTGAAAGGCGTTTCGTGGCACAAAGGTCCGCCGGGATCTCTCGGTCCCTTGCAGCTTGATACAGTGGCGGCTCTGATGGCCGCCCGATAGCCCCTTGATCCTTTCGCCTCCGTGCAACGCCTGGCCGCCAAGCCCATTTGATTTTCCTGGCTAATTGTTGTCTCGGCCCCGGCCAAGGGCCGCTACGAAATTCGGTAGGCGCGTTAGAGCGCCCAGTCTTATTAATGGGTGAGCTCGTCAGCTTAGGGGAGACGTTTTTCACGAGGTGTGTTCACTTTTAGGCGTTACTTGGCAGCTTTCTTTTATGGTTTAAAGATTAAAGGTAGAACTATAAGACTCGTCATTTTTGCGAGTGACAAAGCTCTTGGCAGGGCGACGACTATTTTTTGCGTTGATTGAAACTTTTCTTGTATTCAAGAGTAATTCATTTATATCTGTTATAAAGTTACAAAAAAATCAATTGAGTTATACCATTTTCTTAATTAAATCAAATTAAATCATACATATACCGTTATACTAATAAAACAATGTTAACTGAATTATTCCTGAATAAAAAAAATGTCTTGTTGACTGAATATAGGGTAAAACACCCTTTTCGAAATATTCGCTTTCTATTTGTTGAGAAAATAATTCTTAAAAATCATCGTTTTCCACCGTCCTAAACCAGGTACTTTCAAGGGGCTTCAAGGGTCTCCCTGGCCAGTCAATCGCATTCGATATCTTATAATGTTTATCACAATATTTTAGCTTTTTACTCTGAATTTCCAGTGAGAAAAATCCAATATTTAGAACGTGCGCAATTGTCCCTTTAACGTTCTTACAAATGAAAATCCCGAATCCGGAAATTGGCCCCTGAAAATCCGGTTATTTTTCAATTTTGTGTTATAACTCATTAACTATAAAATAATTTTTCTATCGAATGGTAGATCTAATTAAAAGAAGTAACTTTTCGTTCGCGAGTTATAACACAAAGTCGGAAAATGGCCGAATTTTCAGGGGTTAATATTTCATTCCCCTCGAGTGAATTTGGGCAGCAAACAAAGATTGGGTTGTAATTAGGAGGAAATCCCCTACATATTCACAAAGTTTCAGAAGTTTTTAAATTTCCCGATTCGGGATCTCCCCTTGTCAATTACAGCAACGCGTACAGCGAAATATTATGAAATCAGGCTGAGATTATAATGGTACAGAGCTTTTGTAACAATGAGCCAATGTGTATCGCGAAATTAATTTATTTCTCTTCGATGTGTTTTAAATAATTCAAAGCACAGTTTCAGTCCTCTGGAACTTCCCTCCATTATCTGCTCCGATGTTGAAAGCTTACCAGAATATGTCTTGTGCTCCAATCATCTCTACCCCTTTTGTTCTCCAGTAATCAGACAGATTAACGGGAATCAGTATTCAGTAATAACGGGCACCATAGTCGAACACTTTCTCGTGAGAGAATTATTTCCCGCTGTCGTCTGCCGAAATCGATAATCGCGCGTTCAACGGTATAAAAAATTAACACAGCGTTATAATAGAGCGTTACTGCGAACGAATTAATTGTTCACCGTCGAGCGATCACTAAAGATTCATTTAATGAAAAGCGCGTAACGTAAAATGAAGATGTATTGCATTTCTGATGATAATGTTTCTATATAGCGAAGAAATTAATTTTTAAGAGAAAGTTGGAGGGTGATCGATGCTTTCACATTCACAGTGCAATGTTATAATATACTCTAATTCTTCATAAAGTTTAATTTATCTTGGGAGAATGCGACATTAATCACTTTAGATTCAGTATTTTAGTACAGCATCCTCATGTATTATTTTTTAAACTTTTTTGTTACTTCTCTTTCGTTCATTTTCGTTGTTTTCTGAATGAACTCTAAGGATATTTTGCTGCACTTAAGTTTTATGATCTTGGTGTTTTACGGGGAGAAAGAGTAATATTTAAAAAAAAAATGGAAAATGGGATCGACATTGCACAGACTAAAATTGTAGATATCTAACGTGTTGTAAATACTGGAACATATTTTGATGAGGCCTACTGTTAGCTATTGATACCTATTACAATACTTTAAAATTAAAAAAGGTACCTGTAAGAAACTTCCCTTTAGCGACGCCACTATTCTCTCCAAGTGGACGGCGGCAGTGATATAGCCAGTACTCCGCCTACTATATTGCCATGATTATGTGTACGACGTAGTCACTGTCAGTGTTCCAAAATTATACTGGGATTGGTTATTAAAATTAACATTAAACTTATAAAGAGCAAAAAATGATTTATAAAAAGAAAAGTACAGAAAATATGGGGGAAAAAGTATATGAAGAATTAGGGACCATACGACGGTCGGCGCTAAGGGGTTAAGAGGATTCCCTAAAGCCTCTAGTAGTATTACAAAGTAATAAAATCCGCATTACAGAGACTAGTTTTACACTTTGAAGAGACCTACAGTTGCCCATCGATTTTACATAAAAATTTGAGAAAAAAACTTAAAGAAAAATGTAACAAAAATCCTGCAAAGCCCACAGCAATAATATTCCCAACTTCAATAACAAGATCCACATTGCGGGAATTAGTTTCACCACCCCAAACTCAGGAACAGAACACATTCTCGAAGAGCCCCACGACCCTCCATCGATTTCATTTCAGAGTACCAGAAAATGCTCAGGAAACTTGTTAGAAATCCTTGAAGTCTAGTCGTGACAGACTGGTTCTCCTTTATCCCCTGCCAGCAGAATGGAAGTTTCTCGCTTTACCGTCGCCGTCTCGTTCCCCGTGTCTGATGCTACTGTAATCGCGCAGTCTGCTAGAACAGACAGAAAGACGACGGTACTTATTATCGGCCGACACTAGACGCTGTTCTCGATCATTTCCCTGAAAGCGAAGAGCATTTTCTTGGTGTTTCCTCGCAGCCAGCAATACTTCTCTCCGCGGAAGGGGGCGGTGGTGAAAGGGTTGATTGCTTATCTGCAAAAGAAACGGAAACCCAGCCGCGTCTGCGTTGCCCTTGTACTTTTCCTGCACGCCAGCCCATCCTTATCTCTTCGCGGCGCGGGGGGCCTTCCTTGCTAGCTTCTAGTATCACGTTCGCGCTCGTGCCCCGCTACTCTTCCTCTTGTAGCACCGTAATCACGCAGCTGGGCAGGAGGGATAGTACTCATTGTCAGCAGACGTTACTCCCCTGTAGAGAGACACTCGTTGCGCCCTTTTCGTCGCGGTTGAATTTCGTATCGCGGCAAGGGTAACGGAAGAAACACAGGCAAACTACGTGCTCTGAATTTACTTGCCTCGCGTACACACTCATTTACCGTGTATTCCTCTCACGCATCCTGGAATTGATGGGATTCGATTTTCCTCTTACTCCGTCCTTTTGCTTTTATCTTGCCTTCTTTTTACAGACAATACTCGCCCGCCGCTCGAGCTGAATTCGAGCCGCCGTTTACCGTGACTCGAAACGAAATTCTGTGAAGCCGAGTAGCGTGAAATTGTTGCCGGGGAATTTATTGCTTTCGTTCGGGCAAACGTTATGTGCTTGGGTGTACTTGCCACATACCTACTTCTTTTTATACGCTTTTTAGAATTTAAATTGTAGCTTTTAAGGGCTCTGAATAATGTAGCGAATGTCGGGGACGGAAGTAACGCAGAGTACTTGCAATGCGATACGATAGTTTAGCGAATGTTGGCGTTTTGTTTTAAAAAGAAAGTTCTGTAAATGAATTTTCTCATAATTTCGGAATTAATTGCTTTATTTGAGCATTTTACAACTACAACGCTAATGAAAATGAAATCTGTACAGTTCTTGAATCTTTCTAAAACAGAAGTCCATAGTATGCACAGTGATTCCCAACCTGTGGGTCGCGAAGTTTTCTGTGAGGTTGCCACGGTTGCCAAAATTCGATCACTTCGAATACTCGAATCTCAAATTCGAATTTTCTGATATTCGAATATTCGAATCTCGAATTTGAATTCTTTGGTATTCGACTATTCGTGACAACCGTGGAATATACCAGTAACATTTCCGGCGTAAAACTTGTCCAAGATGGCCACAGTTTCTTTAAAAAAAAAAGAAAACTGCAGAGAGCTTTGATCGCGGAACCAGCGGCGGAAGTCGCGAATGCAAATCTGGCGCGACTTCAAACAAAGGTCCCGTGAAATGTATATTCATGATGGATTCTTAAGAATCCTGCGATCGATGGGTGAAACGCTGTTGCAGGCGATCAAGTATCTTTTTTACAGACTAGGCTGACCCGGAGGTATCGAATAAAGGCCGGTGTACCGACTTTAATTTTATTGGACGGCTCGAACGGCTCGGTGGTGACCAGAGGGGGCGTAGAACGAACCATCGGCGATCCGACCGGAGCTGAATTTCCTTGGAAGCCTCCTCATCCGAAAGCAGCCCTCGAGGATGGGCCATTGTTGCCGTGTGGAGCCCGTGATAGCAATGAGCCCATGCTACACGAAGAGCTGCGCCACTGCTTTAAGGGTGTCTACTTTAGCGCACACTGGGTATATACACATACACTTATTTTCATTTTTTTTTTTTTTAGGATTATATAGGCTGAGCAAGCTACCTTGGCGCCTTTAAATTACTGAGAAAATATTTTCAAGAAAAATTGCATAGTACATACTTAGGGTAGTGGTAGATTAACCCTTTGCATGCAGTCTGTGCGGGGAACGCCGATGGGCGTCCAGCGAGTATGCTTGACAAATATGATCGGGGGATTCCCGCACACGGTGTGCGATTAAAGTGTGATTCTTTGGGCTTGAGGGATTTAAACATTTGAAGTCTGTCAAATACTTAGCATATCAGTTCAAATTTTTTCGGTTAGTCGAGACCCCGCTATAGTCATTGATATTTTACTAATAGCAGCACCACTGGAAAGTGAGGCTCTTTTCATGTAAAAAGATTATTAAATGAAATTTTGTTTACTGCTTCCCTTTTAAAGTATTTAGAAATCCAAGTAAAAGTTAATTTTAAAATATCTTTTCGATGTTTGTCTTTTAATATCTACCATTTATTTGTAAATCATTATTTTCTTTAGATTAAATGTTATTTAATATTTATTTAGAATAAATTTAAGTACTTTATTCTATGTTTTATTACAAAATTACCCCTCTCCCCCTGGTTTTCAACCAGTGGGGTCCTCGAAGATTTGATAGCCCTGGGTCCCAAAATCTCAATTCGGCCCTGATTTATCAACCTACATGATTCACCTTGCATAACGCGTTAGGTCCATCTAGCTGTGGTAGTAAATAATGCATTTTTTCTGTTCCTACGTTAGTGCCCACCCTGCAAAGCATTCACCCCACAGCTTGTGGATACCTATCAGCGAATTCGGGAGAGGGGTCACGATTTCGAGGTGATCTTCGTGAGTTCAGATAGGTAAGTTCTTGTTCTTCAAAACAGTTACTTTATTCGTTCATCCCTAAATAAGTAAGAAAATCTGTAATTGCAATTAGGGTTGACGCGAGGCTGGTCCAGCGTGTTCCCGAAACCCGGCTCCGTGTTTTAAAAGGTCCCGCGGTCATACATACATACTTATTATTATAACATTTCTTTAAAACGCGCCACGGTTTACGGAAATCTAATTATAAATTTTTCGGGGCCCTATGCGTACATACTTATTATTATAAAATTTCTTCATACGTATAAATCCCTTCTTTTTTGGCCCCTCACAAATTTGGAACCCGGCCTCGCAAAAAATTACGCCGGCCCTAATTACAATCAGACAACATGGACGTGTAATTGCAGAAGTTAAGTTCTGATTAAAATGTATTTTTTACTGTACCAGGAGCGAGGAATCTTATAACGTTTATATTGAAACGATGCCTTGGTTGAGGATACCCTTTAGTCAGGAGGAGAGACGACGAAAATTAGCGAGAGCTCTCGACGTGCAAGCAATACCCACTTTAGTGATACTCGATCCTCGAGATAATATTATAACGTTGGACGGTCGAGCAGAGCTGATCGAGGATCCCGAAGGACTGGTAAATGAAATTTTTCCTCGAACAGCATTAAACCGTTCCTATCGTTTTCGTATTACACGCTCTACATTCAGTCTCATTTATTCCACAGAATTTTCCATGGACCAGTCGTTTGGTGAACATCTTAACGGAAAAGTATGCCACCTCGTTGCACGACGCTCCGGCAATTATACTATTCGTCGGTAAGTTCAGTCGAAACCCCCAGGCCGTTCCCTTTTTATCGATGGTGTATTTTGACAGAAGGCGAAGACAGCGAGATTCAATTCGCCGAAAGCGTATTGTTACCGGCCGCGCAGGCGTACAGAAGAGACAGGCCGGATTATGATGCAAATTACGATGATCCAGATGATATTTTGCAGTTTTATGTTGCGTTAGATGTAAGTATTTGACGCACGTGTCAGGGGCGAGACCGAGGTCACTGTGGATATTGATATGAATTGAATATCAATCAATTTGATACACAAGACTCGTTCTCCTAGAACCAGTGACGGATTTAAGAAAATAAACCCAGGTGGCAAACGTTCTGAAAGGCCAATTTCTTCGGGAAAATGAAGAGGTAGTTTACTAAAAACGGGCCAAGTGTAGCAGTACGAAAAAGAAATATAGTATTTGGATGTCTATACCTAATCATAATTTTTTTTGGAGATGGGACCCTGGGGGGCCTTCTTTCCAGGCGGCAACTGCTCATTAGCCGACCTGTTAAATCCGCCACTGCCTAGAACCCAATAGTATTATTCAAAAGAATTTCTATGTATTTCAAACACAACTGAGTGATATCAAGTACTTTGCAAGTATGTTTGCTGCTAGAGGCCGTCTTTAAATTACTAACGTAAGTTATAAAACAAAAAATACATTTCTATAATTTAAGACATCCTTAATACAACGCAAAAAGTCTCTAAGAATTAATTAAAGGAAAACTACTAAATATAATTTAATGAGACTTTTTGCGTTGTATTAAGGATGTCTTAAATTATAGAAATATATTTTTTGTCACCTATTTTTGGGGTTCTAGACCGGAATCTCCCCTTAAGTAAGAAACCTACATCGCGTTGAAGCGATTACCCTGTATAAGAGGTCCTCAAAATCTTTTTGTGCTCAAGGTCTCTGAAGGTCTTAATCCAGCAGTGACATCGCATCACCAGCTTGGTTTTAGTTCAGTAAATGCCTAATTCTCTGTATCGTAGTGCGAGACGTCAGATATACTGCGGGAGTTCGTCGGTCTGGACGACGCCGTGCCGCTCCTAACGGCTATCGACATACCCCGAGGAGTTTACATCGTGATGGAGGACGGCGCCGAGATAACGGTGGACTCTGTGCAGCAGTTTGTCGACGGTTTCCGCAATAACAGACTGCCCATAAACAAAATAGCCGCGGTGCACAAAACCGCGAAGAACGATCAAGTTTCTACATGAGCCGTATGGTGTTGGACGGATGATTTTATACAAATGTATTAAAGACCATGGGGGAAGGAGCAGTTAGGCTTTAAAGTGGTCATTATACAACCACAGAATAAAGAAACCACCCCCCATCCTCTCTTCTCAATCCTGTCTCTGTGATACCATTGCTCCTTTCAGTAGGAAGGAATCCCGCGCAGGACTGCGCTTTTGTATTCGCACGCCCCCTTTGTGGAAGTAACCAAAAGACATGTATTATATATCATAGTCAATAATAAATCGAGCGGATTGTATTTTTAAGTGTACACACGCACACGAGTACGTTAATATATTACGATGTATTACTTAAGGAACGCCAAATGAACACGTCGAACGTATCTGGAGTTTTACTAGCTTAATTCATCCTGCTCCCCGTACAGGCAGCAAGCAACCGTTGACTGCGTAAAATTCCGTATCGTAAATTAACGTGATTATTGCAAATTGAAAAATAAACAGGTATAAAAATATTGAACAAAATTGAAACTTGTGTTTCTCATACGTATATTTGTTCTCATATAAAATTAATATCTAGCGCCGTTTTTACATTGCTCGTCTACAAATTATCTATTTATTTTCCAAGTTGTATCTGATTTTCCGAACACACTTTTGTTTTCGCATCCTATTTTTTTTAACGGACTGCTCATCTTATTACAAATATGTTTCATTGGCTATTTCACATGTAAACGACAGCCTTACAATACACGTTACGTTAGTTTCACTTTGTACACATATCTACAGTACGATTAAAGCTACACGTCATTATTTATAAAAACAGATATTACTAAGTAGTTCACGTTTATCAAAGAGCCACAGCGTGCCGCAAAGAGTAAATCATCTCGAGTCGATTCTATCGTCGCGTCTTTTTAAAAAGCATCGCTGCGGCTGTTTGCCCTATTTTAGAATAAATAATAGGCAGAAAATATTTATTTTCATACGTCAAAGGAATCACTAAAAAAAATTCACGCTAGGAGAGCTGCCAAGGCGTCCAGAAATTTCGCTCTTTCTTCGATTTTCAGTCTTATTACTGAAAAGAAAAGGGAGTCACTTAAAGATTAGATGTCTTGAAAGTAAAATCGTAAAGATTAATAAATTCTTACTTGTAGTGTCGAAGTAGTCCGCTTCTATGTAAGAGTTTGTATTTTTCGCCGCTTGTTCGAAGGCCCTTCCAAATAGACTGTAATAAATTAATATTATTATAATCGTACGTAGTTAAAGTATTTTCGTATTCACAGGAATAAATTACCTTCTCGGCTGGTCCTCGCAAACTGGCGGTATACCAACCACAATGCACGTGCCATTTTCTGTGTTACATACCGAAGAGACTATAAGCGGCCATTCTGGCGCTCGTCTGTTTTTCGAAGAATCTACGTAAGCCTTCAGAGTAAATTGCGCTAACATCATTAACGCGTGCGGATGCGCGAACACGTGGTTGTCAGCTACCCCTTCTGGGATGATTATATAAAGAAATGAACCGGCGCTTCTAATTTGTTTCATTTGTAAAATACTCTGCGCGGTCTTAAAAATACTACTAAGCATAAGCTTCGCTTTTTCTACGCCGCTTTGTAAAATATCCTTTTTCATGCGTGACAAACAGTCCAATGCTTCTAGGAAACAACGTTGCGGCAACTTGTCCTTCGACTGTAAAATTAAAAGAGTTAACGCGACTACAAGCGTATTCGTAGATTTCAGCAAGAAAGGCATGGGTCCTGTCGACTTACAGAAGACTCCATTAGAGCAAGCATAGCGTAAACTACATCCGAAGCACAGTATTTAAATCTGTAACCATACTGAAGGGTAAAGCTTGTCCCAATGATAGTGTCTACTTTATACTTTCCCGCTAATTTCTCGACCATTTGCCTGAACTCTTGTCTAAGCACAAGATCCATTGCGGAAAATCGTTGCTTCGATTGCGCGAGAGGTAATCCCATTTCTGCTAGCAGCTCCTTCAACCGTTGCTCTCCTCTGATCGACCAAAGTCTTAAAGACACTGCAGTTGGTACCGAATGTCTCAAACTAGCTTCTACAGTCCAGTGTCGATACAATGCGAGTAAAAGACTGTGATTTATATGTAAGGAATCGAAGTTCATATTCTGTTACAGATTTGATAAGAAGAAGTATTCTCGAGAGGAAAGGATACTCTTTGTCGTAAGTAATTCTGAGTGTACTCTGCTGCTGTTGTTGCTGCTGTTCTTGATGCTGTTGCCTGTTAACTTCACCTCCCTGTTTGTGAGTTAATCTGGACACGTGAGCTTGGAGTGATCCCTCTTCTAGGACACTCAATCTTGATTCTACCTTACCAAGAATAGCTTGTTCGGTGGAACCGACTATAGCCCACCAAACCATGTCTAAACTGTCTTTCGACATATTCCACGACATATCGAAAACAAGCATTGCGCTCTGTGAAAACAGAAAATTTAATGAAATTTAAACTACCATAAAGGCACGTGAGATTATTACTTCGATTTACATCAGTACTATTTTTCCTGCAGCATGTATAAAAAAGACTTTCCTATGGAAATAGAAACATTGATGTAAACCAAGGTAGTAACCTCAAGTGCCTTACCCTATACAGTTCTGGTTAAACTTATTCATGATTTAATTTAACAAGATGCATACTGATCTGCCATAATAACTGTATTGCGTATAATTGAACAGAACAGTGTCCCTTTTCTCTGACCACTTTCTTCGTTCAGCCCTTCTAACAATATCTTCTTCGTTTAACCTTCGTCTTTTCCTCTGAGATCCCTCACCATCCAATTCTTCGTTCGTATCATCTTCGTCGGACTAAAAAGCACAGAATTTAACATTCCCTTCCACATTTAGAATTTTATATTCAAAAGAAATGAACATAGAATTTACCGATTCGTCTCTGAATATTTCATTGTATTCAGGAATTTCTTCGTCTTCGTCAGCCTTGCCAAGTATACGTACCTGACCTTCCGAATATATATTACACAAATCATAGGGCCTATGGCTATCAAGAATATAAAATATCACAGATTCTGCCGGTTGCAGTAATTCCACTAAGTCTAATGTGCCGCCGCAATTTATAAAAATAACATTCTTTATCTAAACAAATAATAATCATTGATCGTTCAGTGTGTCATCGAAAAGGATATACATTTATATTGCTTTCACATTACCTCCTCGCAATTCTCTTCGAACGCATCAACCATATCCTGGATACCTTGTACAGGCACCAGTGTGTATATCATGTTGTCATTTTTAAAAAGTTGCTGTAAAATTCTGCAGGCACAAATGGCGTCGATATCAAAGTTAACTAGCAGTAGACACCTCTGTAAATACAAACGAAGGTACACAAATAACTTTACAATTAAAAATGTAGATTACAATCTAATACATTACTATTTTCATTTAAGCTGAACAATTGTAAATGGTAATCGTATTGTTAAATCGGACAGCCTCTGGACACTAAGGCCCATTTTGAATTAAACGCGTAATTATATTCTTCATTCTTTTTTACATATACCTTCTAAATTTCATTGCCTTATCTTTAAAATTGACAGAGCTATGGCAAATTTTGTGAATCAATGTTGACCAACTCACTCTAACTTGTATCGAAGCTAAACATAACATCAACCTGAACATTTTTACGACTATATTTTTTCAAAATTCTATTTCTTTAAAATATTATGCAAACATTAAATAATGTTAAAAAATAATTTTTTTTCCTACATTATTACATTTTATGCGAGAAGGGCCTGAGAGGGCTACAATTAAAATGAATTTCACTAATTAATTTATTACATAATCTCGATTGTAATAATGCAACTACAAAGATTATATTAAATTTTTAGATACTATAGACACTTTTACGACAACTTTACTATGTATAAAAAATATCTAACTTCGTAATGTTTACAGATACGGAGGCACATCGTGCATCCAAAAGTACAATTGCTTATTTACTAGGCTTGTTGACAAATGCAAAACAATTCGATGCATGCATGGCTGTTAGCAGTTATTAAACATCTCAATGGGCACGAATGGAAGTTAAGTGAAAACTACAGGGTAATTGAGAGTAAGAATTCGGGATTATTTAAAAGCAGTATGTATGTATAGGTATACAGAAAGCATTCTTTAACCTATATAAACATATCGGGTTAACGAACTCTAGAACTGCAGAAACTCACATCGTCCCTGATCAAACGGTAGAAGCCTCTCTCTAAGTTTTCCACGAACATGTTGCAGTAATCCTCGGCATGGGAATGTATTTTATGTTTATCCCGTTCGTTCTACTCCGCTTCGCCTTCCGCAAATTCTAAACGACAGCGTGCTGTTCGCGGTACAGAATATGCAACAGATGCACCCATAGAAAAGCGGGAAATGTCTGTGCCCGAGAGTTAAGAACGTCCATTCTATAAGTTACTATATAATACGCAAAGTAAAAAATCTCATAAGCTCCATCAGAATTTTATTTCAATGTGTAATGGACAATTTTACCATAATGGACAATTTTAAATACAAAAGATATTTCTAAAGAATCGAGCAGAGATTGTAGTTGAATTTGAAATTGGTCATTACGCAAGGAAAATGGAAGATAAGCTTCAATCGTATCTTTTTAGGTACGAATGAAAATCAAGTTTGATGTCCGTTGTTTCGTATTATTTTTACAGTGCCCAACAGATTAATGTGATTTGATTATTGTACTGTATAGATCGAACATTAAAGAAAATTTCAAGTTATCTTTCTATGCCCTTCGAGTGTCATTTTAAAGTAACAGATCTACTCCGATCTATTCTACACGTTGTCCGTGGAATTATCTCTACGACATAGGACGCTCCCGCGTGTTTGGTGTCGCTTTGGTTCCTCGTGACTGCTCGCGATACACGTGTTGTTTCTATCTACTTCAAAATGGCAGAAACTGGTAATTGTTGTTAATATTATTAATTGTTATTGTATTATCTAGTACAGTGTTTATCGGACTACAGTCCCTACTTTAAGTTACAGTCCTTGTTTCGCGTTATAGCTAACAATAAAGATGCGCACCTTCTGTTAAAAATATTGGTTAAATGTCTAGCGGCAATCACGTGTTTTTCTGGTATAAAAGCCGCGATTGACGATATTACTTTAAGTACAGTCTATTTTACCCATCACTTGCCCCAGTTTTACGTTAAAATTAATTCTCCGCGTGCGTGCACGATTATCGTGTCGTGTTAACGCAACGTTGAGGATGAAAATGCGTGCGAATTCATAGGTTAGCTTTCATTTCTGTTGTACAGACAAGAGTAAGAAGAAAAGTAAAAAGAAATCGCTTGGCGAAATTCAAGCGACGATGAAGTGCCAAGTCGAACCTTCCGACGAGCCCGTAAAGCTCGAGTACAAAGACTGGCCTCTTTTATTTAAGGTAAGTACAAGAAAATAAATCGACTTTGTTGTCGAAGAAATTGTTTTTCCCGCGATGTTAACCGAAGGTGAATTAATATTCCAGAATTTTAATAAAATGCTGACACGCACAAAACATTTTACGCCTTTAACTAGCGGTTCGACGCCGCTACATCGTACTTTATCGGAGTATGTAAAGTCCGGGTGCATTAATCTTGACAAGCCGTGTAACCCATCGTCGCACGAAGTCGTGGCATGGATAAAGAGAATTTTGAAAGTAGAAAAGACTGGTCATTCCGGCACCTTAGATCCTAAGGTATCTGGTTGCTTGATAGTATGTATCGATAGAGCAACGAGACTAGCTAAGTCGCAGCAGTCCGCTGGGAAAGAGTACGTCGCAGTTTTTAAATTGCATTCCGCTCCTGAAAGTCTGCAGAAGGTAAACGCAACGCATGAAATCGAGATTACTAATTTTTCTATAATTTGCTAATGTTACGATGAAACGACGTAGGTGAGTCAAGCGCTGGAGAAATTGCGCGGTGCACTGTTTCAAAGGCCTCCGCTCATATCCGCAGTTAAGCGCCAGCTTCGTGTCAGAACAGTTTACGACAGTTGGTTCCTCGACTATGACGACGATCGAAATATGGGAGTGTTCAAAGTTAGTTGCGAGGCTGGTTCTTATATCAGAACTATTTGTGTTCACCTTGGCCTCTTCTTAGGCACCGGTTGCCAGATGCAGGAACTACGCAGAAATCGTTCGGGCGTGCAATCTGAAAACGACGGTATGGTTACTATGCACGATATACTGGATGCCCAATGGTTGTACGAAAACCATGGCGACGAGTCGTATTTAAGGAGAGTGATTAAACCTCTCGAAGCTCTCCTCGTCAATCACAAAAGAATTATTGTGAAAGATAGCGCGGTATGTATTCATTATCCGTGTTTACGCAATTGCGCATAATTATCGTAATGAGAGAAAACGTTTTTTTACGTTGCTATTTGATTACATTAATAGGTAAATGCTATTTGCTATGGAGCTAAAATTATGCTGCCAGGTATTCTGATGTATGACGATGGCATTGAATTGAACCAGGAAATCGTAATAGTAACAACTAAGGGCGAAGCTATAGCACTTGGTAAATGAATTTTCAAAGTAGTATAGCAATGCCGCACATTACTTATGATATTGATTCAATTGTTAAATATTCAACAGAAATTATTTTTTTACGTACTATTCTGTTATTGGAACTTTCAGTACAATTCCGTTCTTATAAATTATTTCGGACCAATTCTACTAACAATTTTCTTTTCATTGTACAGCTGTAGCGTTAATGACATCTCCTACAATGGCAGCGTGCGATCACGGTGTAGCTGCGAAAATTAAAAGAGTAATCATGGAAAGGGATGCGTATCCGAGAAAATGGGGTTTGGGCCCAAAAGCTTCTGTAAAGAAGCGCATGATACTCGAAGGAAAGTTAGATAAGCATGGAAAGCCAAATGAAAATACACCTGCTGATTGGTTGGCGAATTATACAGACTACTCGGCAGTTACGATTAAGGTAAGTGTTTAATTCTCGCGATACTTTTGTGCAGATATATTTCAGCATCGAGATGATTATTTAAATTGTGTCGGCTAAACAGACCGAGGAAAATGGCGTTACTGATGCTGCTGGTAAAAAGCGTAAACGGGAAGAGACGATTCCACAACCTGCGGCAGATGTTACGATAAAGGAGGAGGAAATTGAAGATCCGGAGGTAGCGTCGCCAAAAGAGAAAAAGAAGGAGAAGAAAGAGAAGAAGAAGAAGAAGAAAAAGGACAAGACTGAATCCGAGGCCGACGATTCAGTGGTAGCTGAAGGTGCAATTGAGGTAAGATGATTTTTAATATTCATTAAGCATTTGGAATATTCGGCAATGTTTCCTGTTTGTAGGAATCGCCGGGAAAAGAGGAAAAGAAGAAAAAGAAGAAGAAGAAAGATAAAGATCAAGAACCGGAACAGGAACAAGAAGCAGCACCAGCTTCTTCAAGTTGAAAACACTTTTTAAAATACACGGTTATTACAGGAATATTATAATCTTTCCATAAAGGTCTCTCCTACACGAATAACTTTTATATTCTGCAATTTCTAATTTGTAAAAATAATGTTCAGTTTCCCTGATACGTGGTATCTATCGTATTGAAGATTATATTTTCTATGTTCTGTAAACTTGTACAGACCATAATTCGTGTCAGTTATATTTAGATTATATTTCAGAGCTTCGCTTACAGTAATATTATATTATCTTGTATTAGCGGTACAACAAAGGCAAAATCAAAATTACTGTTGGCGAAGTTTCGTAAATTTCGCAAATAAAAAACTATCGGCACTATATTTTGTAGCAACGAGTGTACATAGCAAATGAATTCTACTTTCAAATTACAGAAGTATTTTGTAAATGTAAACAAATATTTCCTTTCAAATCTATCACTGCGATGTTATTTCTTTCCATTTCTAATAATGTGCAACAGTAAGCATTATTTCCATTCTGTTGTCACTTATCTTTTTTATACTATTCCATTAATTTTCGGCGTGTAAATATGTTGCTCGCCTTACGTTAGAAAGTAAATCGTATGTACTGTCTGAATATCTGTCAAATTTATAAATACATCTTGAATAAAAAAGGACATAAACTTAAACGCATTTTGCTTTTTTATAAGCAAATAAGTGATAAAAATTGGTAAAAGGAGGTAGTAAAAAAGTATGTGTATTTTTATATGTACTATTTTTGGGTACAGATCATGAACGCAATTATTTTAGAAAGATGTATATTTTTTTAATAATATATTGCAAATGGTGTTTTAAGAAATAATTATTTGAACACAACTGTATCCAACATAGCACCCAGACATTGAACGATGTTTGTAGACATAAGCGTGTCCACTTTCTCTTCTAAATGCCGCTTTGGATCTTGTTTACCCACATTTTTTATAGCTAGCTGTTCGGGTGTCATTTTCTCTTCGTCCTCCAATGCCTATACAATTGAATTCTCGCATTAGTACATTTCTCCGAAATACTGTGTTAATTTCCAAGAAATATTTAATACCGTACCTTGTTGTAATTCTTGGCAAGCTCCAGCATTTCGGATACGATATTTTCATTCAGCCTACTGTGCTCGGAATATTCAGCAAGCGTGAGACCATCCATCCATGTCTTCTTGTGTAAATTTAACAGCATCTTCTGTTCCAATTCATTCTTCCGATAGTTAATGCTAATACTGTAATAATGGCGATTTAAGCCGTGAATCAAAGCTTGAACGGATGGTTTTTGGAGATGGCCTAAATTGGACGTAGTTTGACGGGGCTCTTGTCCTAGGACCTATAAATTATACAAGTAATAAATACAAGTTTCCATTGAAAACAGAAATTAGTTTATCCAGCTGCTTACCATCATATTTGGATTAATCAACCTAAACGCATCAATGACAACTTTCCCTTTCACAGATTGTATGGGATCAATTACGACGGCCACTGCTCTTTCGCTGAGAGCTTCGAACGACTGTTGAGTGTTGATATCTACGCCGGAAAGCCAGCAGCCGAATCCCGGGTGAGAATGATACCACCCAACCACCATTTCTGGCCTACCAGTTTGTTTAAGCATATCTAACATTTTCGCTTGGAATACTGGATCGACTGCCTCGACACTGACTCCCTGTAAGTATGCAAATGGTATAGTACTAGTAAATTTAGCACTAGAATGGTGTAATCTAATACAGCGATGAGCAACCTTTCGCCAATAGTGGCCAGTAAATACAGAGTAAATATAGAGTTTGCGGACACAGATTTACAATTGAAACAATTGCAGGCTGCAGGCCAGTTTGGGCTGGTGACCCAAACGCAGACCCTCGGGTTGCTCGTCACTGATCTAATAGATCTTTATTCTTACAGTTCCTGTTTGAGGCATAGCGAACACATCGATAACACGAACGGTATAATCATCAACAAATTCTCCCAGCATCAAACCCATCACTTCCATAGGTACACCGGCACGTCCATGTTTAAGCATTTTTAAAAGCGCTAACGATGATATGTATACCTAATAGTATGAAAACAAGATAACATTAGATTATTATACTTTTGTGTAACTCCGACTGTAAACACACAATACAAAATCAACTCTTCCTTTTTAGATCTTCTGGACGATAAAATTTTGAATTGCGGGAAATAAAGCAGTTCTTAGTCTACTTAGTAAATAGAACTAAACAGTAGTGATGAATGTAAAGTCAGAGAAATCTTACCTGCTCCGCTGTGTCAACAACTGGAGCATCTGAAGGTGGAGGTCCTTGATTCAAGCCTGGCATACCTCCGCCTAATCTTAGAAGTCGGTCCATATTTTTCTAGCTTCTATTTCTTGGACGAATCTAAAAGTATTGTGTGTACGCTTAAATCGCGGGTGAGAGACAGAAAACATACCGCTTACTAAATATTCGACAGAATTTGTCGAGGTTATGTTCATTAACGATGCATTGAAATGAAAGTATAATATTTTAAATCATACGGAATATGCTACTCACTTAATAAATTAGACGACTGACAGAAAATGTTATAATTTCTCGTTCATCCGTAGCTTCAAGCAACCATTCCCTTTGTAAGCGAAGTACTGACAACTCTCAAATGTGCACACTCACGAGCGCAGCCTATTGGGGGTGAGTTGCGTTTACGGAATTTTTAATGACACGAGCTCACACGAAACACAACAGAATTGAACAAAATGAAAGATAAGTTGGAGCGCTCGGTTCTTCCGCAAAGATTGGGAGGAGGACCGCATAATCTCGGTAAATTTCAAAGCTTTTTGTAATAAATATTTTAAGGAACGAAGAAGCGAATGTACAAAGGAAAATATAATTTATGATAAAGTGTGGTTAGGCGCATCCAGGTCGTAATAATTTTCGTTCGAATGCAGCTTGCTACGTTTACTTTTAAATATTCTTAACTTACTTTGTTGTTAGTCTCTTTTAAGCAACGGAATATTTTCTTCCACGAGTCATGTTATTCGGAATAATGTAAAAAAAATAGTAATTCTTATGTAGCCAAATACGAAAATAGTATTGATGAACTCATACGCATAGACGCGTTTTGTAGGCGATCCCTGTGATAAAACGTTGAGAAATGTAGAGAGACAGGTGCTCATACCGCAGAAAATGCGGGACAAGGCGAAGGAATTGAAATGTAGTCAAGAGGTTACAGGTAATCTATAATGTATTTCAAAAATATTACGAATATGTTATGCAATACCATTGTTTACGTGTTTACTTCATAGATTTTTCAAAGTGTTGTAAAGACAGTAGCTTCTTAATGGTTGTTAAGTGTCGGGAACAAAATGCCGCTTTGAAGACATGCCTAACGAAATGGTTTACCGATGAAAAATTCAAGGAAGAATGTACGCAAGAATATTTAGAAGAGAGATCGCAATACCGAAGGACTGGCATACCTGTGAAAAGCAAAATGACTAGACTACCATCCTCATAAAAACTTTTAAGTTACTTTCGACAAAGGCTGGTTCAGACACGTCCAGTAATTTAGTCGAGTAGTTTACCAAAACAATAGTAAATTGATAAATTGTCTAAATTACTGAACGTGTCTGTTCCAGCCTGGAGGGATAAATTAACACATTGGTTGCCACAGCATCCGTATATGGGTAATATGTACAGAATTATTTGCTATGCAAGCACAAATTGATAGACCTTTTAGGTAAATACACTGTGGCAATTGATACGTTAAACTTTAAACGGTATTGTGAAGAGTTACATAAATAGAATGATGGTTCACTAGATTCACTTGAATGTTGAAAATGGCTGTGTTCAGCAGACTCAGCTGTGGAGTCAATCGTAATTATGGATAGCGGTGAACCCATAGTACTGAGTGGTAGCAGTGGATCCTAATTTGTGGATCCCAACACTAAACGTATTGAAAGGTGTGCATTTTGCCACATTTTGTAATTTATAAACAAGTCATACATTTTTGTATTACTTTCTTCCATTAATGAAAAGATTTTCTTGCAGTAATATTACAAATTATAATTCTTTCACATTTATTTACAAATTTCATAAATTTATTAAATATTAGCATGATTCATCATCTTCCTCTTCCACCTCTCTATTATGTTTTGGGTTCCATCTTCTCCACAATAGTTCTCTTACAGAGAATTCCGAGAGAACATCCACGTTTAGCAAGCTCGAAGTTTGCGAAACCGAAGACGGCCATAAAACTTGCGCGAATAATATTTCCTAAATTCGGAATGCAAAATAGAATTTAATATAGTTTAAATATAAGAGAGAACTTGAAAGATAAATGATTTCTGCGAAGTACCTTCGCAGCGGTCTCCGACAATCTCTCCAGTCCTAATAAATTGTTCCATGTTAATTTGTGCATGCATTTACTTTCATGTCTGATCGATGAATCCCCATCTAAAACGTCCACTATTACAATGTACGATGCATGGTAGAATGGTGGTCCTTGTTTATATAATACTAGAATGTTGAAAATAATTTATTATTTTAAAATCTTATTATATTAAATCGAACATAAAAAAAGAGCAATGCTAACAGAAGTCACCGCCATACTTGAGTCCAGGTTTTACAACCCATCCTTTGCTTCGAAAATAATGATACACAACATACTTTTGAATAAAATACTTATCGGCTTTGCAAAATAAATTCCAGGCGCTATCGATGTCTAATAAATTACCATCGAAGTCTATTACATTTAAACAACCTAAGCCGTACAAAAGGAAAAATGTTTCTTCGAACGTGAGGTGAAGCGTTTCTTGAACTGGAAAACTTTCGCATTCAATCTTGGGTTTTATCTCTTTTAAATAATTCTCAGTTTCTGAATCACTGTCTGGCAAGACAAGTAATTTGCTTTGAATATTTGTATCGTTATTAACAAAGTAAGCATCGTCTTCCTTGAAACTGAAATCCTCGAAACAATCAGGCCTTTCTTTCTCTTTGCTTTCGACGACTTCTTTTTCATTATTCTTAGTATTATGTGCTTGTTCGTCGTCAATTTTATTCAGAATGACACACGTGTCATCTTCTTTCGCAGAATCCAGAATTATTTGAGTAATTTCTATATCTTTATCACTTTGCTGACCTTTCCTCTCCTCTTCATCTAAGGAGATATAATTTGTGACTATTTCTATTATGTCTGATGCGTTGTCATTTTGCGAATTACTCGTAGACTTTTCTGTACTTTTGAGATCTTCGGACTGAGAATGTTCATACTTCTCCTCTGAATTAATATGTCTACTATTGTTAGGTTCCACGCTAAGTTCGTTAAATTGTTTTAGCCATTCCTGCCTGCGTACCCATTGTCTATTTTTAATAACAGGGGGCGCTCCGTAGCGTGCTTTTCCGAATGCAGGAAAGCCACGCGACAATGAACCTTTGCCAAAGAAACCCTAAACAAATAAGAGCCAAAGTAAGAATAATAAATACGTAATATCTGTAATAGATCATTTAGTCATCATTACCATAGAATGTACCGCAGCTATTTCGCTTGGTTCGATAATGCAAGATCCTAGTTCTGTGAGATGAGCAGTATAAGTTACCCAGTCATTTTTCTCATCCAGTGCAATTGGAAACGGTGATTGCTCTTTTAATTTCACACGTCGTTTCTTCTTCGGCTCGCGTAAATTCATGATACTACTGTACGCAATAAATACGTGTAATTTAACAACAAAAAAGCTTATAAGCTTATAAAGATTAATCTCAATAATCACTTACAGAAATTCAATTAGCAGGAAACTTCTTTAATATCAGTAACTCGTGTACGGTCGATGATACGATTTTAAATTTTATATTCAATAAACCTAATACAATTTTTGTTATTGTATTTCACAATGTATCGTACACTTTAGGGTTGCTCTTTTCAGATGTTTAAATGGGGCATCACATTCGTTAGAGATCAGGATGTATAATTTAAGAAATATACTTTTCCCCAATCATATAATTGAAACTTTTAAAATATTATTATTTACCGCAAGTACAATTTCAAACTCTAAAGACATATTCGGTACCTCTGCAGACATTGTAGAATAAATAATACTTTTCTAGATGGGTTCTCTTCCGGTTTTATTAGATAATTTTATAGTGCCACGGGTAATACAAATACATATCGTCAATATCGTAATCAACAATTCACTTTTTGCACATTATGCATGTAAATATTATGCGTTAAATGAACTGTAAATTGGTACATTTGGTATTTGGTATTCTCTCCAGTCACCAGCGTTCAGCTGTGCCCAGGGGGCTGCCACTCTCATTTGCGATTTTGGAACAGCGTTTCAACTGCCACCTAGACAGTTCCAATTATTTCGAACGAAAATTCAATATGGTCATGCACTAGTGTTTATGATAAAAGGTATCGATCGAACTGGAAACTCCCATTTGTTTATTATTTGAGGCAGTCAGAGCAACAACGGACAAACTCACATTAAAATTTTTTTTCCTATTTCATATTTCATAAAGAGCCTATTGGAATACATTATTGCTATTAATTCAATTTCGAAAAAATGTAGGTTAGTCCGTTGTTGCTCTGACTGCTTTATTTCACAAAATGCAAGAGGTCCTCAAATCAGTTGATGCACTGCATCAAAACTATTGTAAAAGCTGTCGAAGAAACAGGATTTATCATCGTTAGTATGGTTTGCGATCAAAATACAACAAATGTTGCAGCAATTAATAGATTATTACTGGATTCGCAGAATTATGTTGGTCGATCATATTTAATTTTAGTTCGAAAAAATTGGTACTGCCTAGGTGGCGGCAAAGAGGAGATATTGGGTGTGTTTCAATTCACGCATAGTAGGCAAGTGTTTCCTCCTCTATTGGGTAACCGGTGAGTGATTTCGCTAGATTTTACTCGCGTCGACCAATGAACGAGCAAGTTCAGAGTAAAATCTAGTGAGATCACTCACCGATCGTATCGGCTGAACGCACCCATTCGCTGCAATTAATTACTCCTAACCCTGCTTAGGGCCCATGATGATATTTCGGTAAAATTAACCACAATAATCACCATCATATAATGTAAGGATTCCAATATTTCTCATAGGTTTAAAAATAATCAAGACCACCTTTCCAATATACCGCATCGACATATTATTGAAACAAGATGACTGGTATCGTAAAACACAGAGAGCTGGGAAGCGATCAAAGTTTTAAGCCTTCAGCAAATCCACATTTGGTACCACCACTGCCTATACCAGCTCACGTATTAAGCGACGAAGTAGATAATATCGACTATTGCTTCGAAGCAGCTAGACTACAGAGCTTTGAAAATTGGCCGGTTACGTACATCGAACCTGAAAAACTTGCAGCGGCTGGATTCTATTATACCGGTGAAGATGATAAAGTGAGATGTTTCGAATGCCACATAGAGATATGTCAATGGGTAGAAGGCGATAACCCTATGGTTGACCATCAACGTTGGTCAGCCAGGTGTAGATTTATCCGCAAAATACATTGCGGTAATGTGCCGATAGGAGTTGATCCTAGTAGCGTTCTACCGCCCAGACCGAGAAGCTGGGATGTCGAGTATCAGCCCACTTCCGGTCCCAACAATCATAATTTCACCTCGGAATTACAATTGCCAAGCACAGCAAAATTGAGCTGTTTAGGACTAGGAAGGCCCAAAGGATTGGTACATTCCGAGTATGCCAGTTACGACGCCAGGCTACGTACATTCGAAACATGGCCAAAGTATATGCCACAAACGAAACAACAGTTAGCGGATGCAGGCTTTTATTATACTGGAAAAGGTGACCAGACGTTATGCTATCATTGTGGAGGGGGTTTAAAAGATTGGGAACCAGAGGATGATCCTTGGGAACAGCACGCGAAATGGTTCTCTAAATGCTACTATCTATTAATGGTTAAGGGTCAAGATTATGTTAATAAGATAACGGGTCAGCACATATCGCCGCCTTCTAAAGAAGTAAATAGCAAAACTGAAGTTGTTTGTTATCTGTACAAAATGAATGAAAATATATGCTCGTATACACCCTATTTTTTTTTCCAGGAAACAATGCAAATGAAATTGCCTAGTTTCATTAAAAAAGTTGAACCTGTTGCGATGGGAACGGAAGGGAAGGAAGAAGCGGAATGTAACGCTGGTCCAAGTTCTGAAAGTAAAGGCTCTACCAATATTGGGTTAGCGAATGCAATTGGAAGTAACGCAGCACCCATAAAAGGAAAGATGGAAGATGTAACAAATACAGGCACACAATACAATAAGCCCATTGACGACGCAAGGATGTGTAAAATTTGTTATAACGGAGAGTTAGGAGTAGTATTTCTACCATGTGGACATATAGTTGCGTGTGTTAAGTGTGCCCCAGGCATGACAACTTGTGCCGTATGTAGAGAACCTGTTACTATGACCGTACGAGCCTTCTTCTCATAGTATTCCACTTTTGATAAGCAATGATGCCAGTCACGCCTAATTCGTCGAGCTGTCAACAGAGGGACGGTGGTATGCTTCAGATTTTTTTTTAAATATAAATTAGGTTAGGTTTATCTTCTCTTATACTCCATTCCACATAAGAGCGGACCTACGCTTCTACCGATTTGCGAACGATCCGCGCAGCTCCCACGGATCTGACACACGTGATTGGTCGTAGCATTCACCTTGCCGGTTTCTTTCGTCCGCTCTAAAGTGGAATGCAGTGTAGGTTAAAGGTTTACATGAATTAAATATATTTTAATATACACGCGTTACACTTTCATCACTGCATTACAAAATGCGATATGGAATATATGTGTCCCATATCGCAGCAAACGTGTTAATGCAATAATATATTCATGCCTTATAGAGTATATAATAAAAATTAGAGTTCATAATATTAATCATCTAACTGCGAGAACTTTTTGTAGAGCCAAGCGCTCTAAACGCAAAAAACATAGAAACAGTAGTGGTTTATAAACCACATCCGCCTCTGGCTATAATTTTAGCATGTGGTTTATGAATTACATCCACAGTTAAAGGATTAAAATAAGATTCAGTATTTATAGTTGTAATATAATATGCGTACAAATATATTACAGGATTATTTTGACTTAAATATATCGTGTACAGTTATATAAAGCTAATAATTCTGTTAAAAATCTTGGAATAAACTAAACCCTGGAGGTTATAAGTTTCTATTTATTTTATATTTTTTTATACATAGCGTTACTCTACCGATAGTCAAAACTCTAGGGCGTGATCATATAGGCGAAAATAAGACGAAAATCTAGAGTGACGAAATTGCGGTAAAGGCTTTGTTTTCGAGAAAATTCACTTCAAATTTCAAGCTAACGGAGGGGCATGCGTGTTTAGCTGAAATTTGAAGACAATTTTCTCAAAACGAAGCCTTTACCGCAATTTCGTCACTCTTGATTTTCGTCTTATTTTCGCCTGTATAATCAACCCTTAGAGTATTAACTATTACTAATGTAACACCCTGCATAATTTCTTTGTTTTTACTAGCTTAAAGCAATTTCTAACATTTTCTTAATATCAGTTATCTTTTCTCTTGGCTTCCCTAATTCCATTCCTCTTTCGCACTCTGCTTTATCAATCTTCTTCCAATCACTGTATGTAACAATAGGTATACCTTTTCTATCAAGAATGTTACGTAAACCCGTTGAACCTGCTTTATTTCCTATAATCGATAACTCTTTATTCATCAATTTACCAACGTGGAATGCATTTGTCATAGTTGTTAATATAACTCCCGTAGGACCCGTCGCGACCCAACCCGCAGCGTAGAGATTATCTCCGACTTTGCCCGTTAAAGTTTTAATCCGACCAGTTTTGCTATCAAACGGCACTGACGTGTCTATCTGAATAGATTTATAACCGATACTGCGAAACGCTAAGCCACACGGAATGTCTTCAAATAATCCACTAGGCACTGCAACCTGTGTCGATAAATCATCTCCTTCGAGTCTGTTTATCGATAGCTTAATACCATTTATTCCGCCAGATCCCAAAAATTCAACGGGACTCCTTAAGAATATTGGATGTAATTCTTTCGCGCTTGCTGCTATATTCGTAGGCGTTTCTTCTAAATGCTTTAGCATAAGTTCAGTCAATCTCTTCCGCGGTCTCGCTAAATTACTGACTGCTTCTTTTACATTTACGAAATCATCCGTACGCCAGTGAGTTCTACAGCCCTCCAATTTCAGTATTTCGCGTAGTTCAGCGATTGTGAAAGCCGCTTGTAACGGACCCCTTCTTCCTACCAATGATACTTTACGAACTTTACTTCGTGATAATTGTTCTAGGGCATGTGACGTTATATCGGTAGTCTGAAACAGTGGAAGCTGCATTAGAAGAACTATATCTTCAGATATATTTTGCGGAAAGTGTAGAATGTACTTTTAATTTGTCTATCGGTGTTAGCAGAATTCTGGCAATGTCTATGGCGACATTACCCTGACCCAGCACGATTGCTTCCTCTACGTCTAAATTAATTTCTAAATCACTATCTGCTGGCACTCCGTTATACCAGCCAACAAAACGTCGCCCTGATATTATATTATTTAGATTCTCTCCGGGTATACCGAATACTCTATCTTCTTCCGCCCCGTATGTCTAAAGTAGTAGATAATAATTACTCATTCGGGTAACAATCCGAAAATAATTTTGTTAAAATTTGACGAAATTGAAGAAAAATAAGTTCATGCATACCAATAGAACTGCATGGTAAATTTCTTGTAATTGTTTTATAGTAACGTCTGTTCCTACGTTAACATTTCCTATAAATTGGAAACGTGCGTTTGATGCAGTTTTCTCGAAGGTGTGAATAACATTTTTCACTTCCGGGTGATCTGGAGCTACACCGAAACGTACTAAACCGAACGGTACGGGCAATTTTTCCAATATATCCACGTTTATGTTGCTGGAACTCTGTCGAATCATTATGTTACCTTGTTGCTTTATTCGTATCGCATACCGTACACACCTTTAGTAATTGTTGCGCAGCATAGAATCCCGCTGGTCCTGCACCAACAATGCAAACTTTTGGTACAATAGGTTGCGTTGAAAGTACACGAACATAATTACGAATTGTACCAAATTTCATAGTAGTGATTTGTATTAATCTAGAAGAATGTAAAATAAAATTAATTTCTCGTTACTGCTTATAATCAAAGGTATGATAATTTTAAAAAGAAGGCAGCCGAGGAGTTGCTTGTGTACTGTTGTTTGAAATCACACAGAATAATATTCTCATCAGACTAATTTAAGAGAGAAAAAATACGCCATTTACCAATATACAATTGCGATTTATTATACCAAAGGTATTAGAACAAGAGGTTTACAAGGTATACATATATCACGAGTCACTTTTTTAGTTTGACATATTTCCTTCTAGTGTATTTATTGTACAATGGACAAATGATTTGATAACCCAATGGTTAATGTCCATTATTGCGAAGAATAAATCACATTCTAGAAAAAGATGAATGTGAGACATAGTATAAAAAAAAAAGTAGAACTGGAATGTTGGAAATTGGAATTGCCCCTTACCATATAAAAATGATGCAGGAATTACTTTCACAATAGATTTCCCCTTCATTTGAGCATCAGAAGAAGCAGCTTTAATTTCGAGGAACCATTTTAATATTCTAAAATTGTAACTATACTTTTGTAAAGTAATTTTTGACCCTACATCGCTACAAATTTCCAGTTTCAGAGAATGAAATGCACAACTTATGATGTAAAGAAGTCCCACGCTGAGATGAGTAAGTAACGAATATCCAACTAAAATCAAAGTTTCCCCGCTATTGAGATCTTGCAGCGCGTCATAAATTTTAGTGATTATTTCATGGCTATCGTAGACATCTGTATATTGGAAACTTAAAATTTTATGTCCTGGTTTCATAAGAATTTTCTCCGCTAATTTATTTATATTTATCGCCGAAGGAAATTGTATTTCATGTCCCATGTGAACGAGAATGTCGTTTACACAGTTTTGTATTTTTAAGATATTTTTACCACAGAATCTTGAACTACAGACTTTATGAAACATTTTTCCCGATGAAATTTCCAAATCTTCCGGCAATTTGTTACACTTGAACTATAGAGAAAATATAAAAATTTTAATTTAGTTAAGAAGAATGGAAAACCAAATGTAGTAAAAGTCTATAAAAAGTAGCTTACTTTCACAAATTTATTGGCCGATATATAAATCTTTATTGTGTTACATTCTTTATAAAAACTTTTTAATTGATCCCTAGGGGCTAAGTGTTGTTGCTCGCAACGATCATTATAAGATCCCTGTAACGCCCTTTTCCATATATTATTACTGTTAGTTTCCTCTAACATAGTTTGCCCAATAATTTCCCCCGATGTTAACTTCTTTAAATTGTAGTCTCTTATATATTTATCAGCAACCATACGCTGAATTTGTCTTATATCGTAAAACATTTTAGCCTCTTCTGATTTAAACGTAAAGATATTGTTCATTATGACTAGACATTGTTGAGCCTTAAAAAACTCGCTGCAGTCTACGAGTTTTTCTATAAATGCAGATGGAATATCCTCTTTAACGAACATCGCTTGTGTAACGCCATGTCCATAGTGTTCTCTAAATTTCTCTAAATACGGAGACACAAAGGTTTGTCCCTTAAAATTTGTGCACGCTACGTAAGTCTCTGAGTTCCCCTCTTTACTTGTTGCTGGCTTTACTATGCTAACGTTATCGAAACAGCAACATAACAGATAAATCAGGCACACTGTATGGCATTCGAAAGTAGTAAAAATCTTTAATACAAAACTACCGCCTGTAGTCAAAAGATGTAAGGCAGCTACAGTCTCGCAAAAGTGTAAGTGTCCGACGACGTTTTCCTGTTCCCCTGGAACATCCGCGCAGTCTATACTGCCGTCTGCGGTAACTAAAAATATGTCTCGATGCGGTTCCGCTAACTTTACGAGCTTATCTAAATTTTCTAAGTTCATGAGATCCCCGGTATTATCTTCTCCGAAACACCAATGATTCAGAGTGTATCTTATGAATCTATCGTCGTCGATCATTATAGACGGCGAATTACCCTCGTAATACGGATTTAACGTTGTAGCGATCCAATTCCATTGAATATTAGATGCGTTTGTTTTTAACCAATGATTTAAAGATGTTACGAATGCTCCGGGTGCCTCGCATAGATGAATAGACTTGAAGCATTGATTATTGTCGGCGATATGATTTAATGGTACCAGAGGAAAGGACGATACTATTTCGTAGAATTTACTCCATGCTTGAGTCAGTAATTCCGGTTGGATTTCTTTTCTCAAGCGTATCATAACATCTTTCGCACTGTTTCTTTGCTTCGTGTGCGATTGCCATTCATTGAGATTGTAATTATTTAAACAGTTCTTTGCGCTATTCAATTCAGTTTTTAGCATTTGCAGTTTATCGATTCTCCATAAGCTATCTTTGAACATTGCTTTTGGTTCTGGTAATAAATAACATTCATTGTTTGCTATTGGGAAGCACTTTTGGAATAAATTATTTACGTGCTCACTTTCCATCGGTGTTTCATTGTGCGATGGATCGTCATCTGCAGATAACTTACGCTGCTCTTTCAAACCACATTCATCTGTTTCCATCATTCTTTTCGAGTCATTTGCTCAATTTGTTCAGAGAGATTGCGGGTTAAAATAATTTTGTAAGGTACAAAGGCATCTCTTACGCGCAATTTTAAAATAAACGAAACTAAAATTACGAACACTATGGATTAAATGTTTCTTACAGACGAGAAGCCCCAAATTTTGTAAGGTTATATTTTATATTTAGCTGCCTCGGCTGACCCTCGTCCTTTTCAGTGTTTAGAATTATTCCTCACCTGTTTGCGACGTGATAATAAATACAGTATTTTTATTATATAGTTCGTTTCAGAAAAACCATGGAAGCGATACACTGTAAGTGCAATGTGTTGTGAATAAATTTTAACTATTTTTGTCACGCAACGCCGTACATGAAACGCAAATCTAAGAATAATTCTACTTTAAAGAAATACGTATATAAATTGAAGCTACTATTAAAAAAATTGTTGTGTCAAATGATTTTATTAAAAATGCACCAGAAACTAAAAAATAATTCTTTTCTTGTACTGCAATTTCGACGGTGTTTTTCACTTTAAATAAAATCGTGGCAACAGGATTTTTCATAACAGAATATAAATCAATTTAATACAGCATCAAGCGTTGAAATGAATTTGTTGCGAGATACACTGCTCCACGATTTTATTTAAAGTGAAAAACACCATCGAAATTGCAGTACAAGAAAATAATTATTTTTTAGTTTTTAGTGTATTTTTAATAAAATCGTTTAACATACAATTTTTTTTTATATATTTTTTATTTTCTAGTTTTTAGGTAGTGTTTATGGATTTACATTTCGCAACTCAGACTTCTTTAGAAATATCTTTTATTTAATTTCAAATCGCGATGCGACTAGCGACCCGAACGCAGCGGCTTTTTGTCGTTTGGTAAAGAACGCGAGTCGCTGACTTCAAGTCGTTTGGATTTGTGGTTATGGGTTATATTTATTGATGACTGGGTAATTTTTTCAACTGCTTGGGGTTAATTTTTTTTAAAATATTGTATTGTCATCCAAACTACGCACGCCTGCAAAGTTTCAAGACAATTGGATAGTTGAAAGTGGATTAAATTTGAGTTGCCACATTTGAACCATCCCAGTTGGGATATAATTATAATTACAAGTAAAAATATGTAAAACTAAAACTCGAAAACTACTGAACCGTGTTCGATGAACCATATACGATGAATGAATCTTTATTTTAATGGAACTGCTATACTTATTAGGCTATAGAATAATTGCAAAGATTAAAAATGAACTGCAGTACTAATCAAAATTAGCTGCTGCACGAATCAATACTTAGCGATGCACGGGTATTTTGCTAAGTAGTTGTATATATAAATTAAAAATTATTCTTAATTTTGTCTAATAATTTAGTACGGATAGTAATAGCAAAAATATATCGATGCCGATATTGAGATTTTAATATCGACCTATCGATACAACGGATTGAAAAATATCGACCGAAAATATTGATATTGCGCGAAGGAAATATCGAACATTCGTTACATCGATATTTTATCAATAACCCTAATTCGTCCTGTCACTCCTGTCCTAATTCGTTGTAATTCGTCCCGCGGACATCGGACGGTTAGGATGTGTTGTAGTCTCGTATCACTTAGTATTAAGTGACGTCCACGACGTTGACAAGGCAAAGCATTTAAACTCCGATTGCCAGACATTTTATACTCGACGTAATTTTCAAACGGTCAGGAAAAATAGTGACGATACACAGTTGAATATATATTCCTTAAAGCATGTCTGCCTTTTTCTTTTACACTTTGTCTTACACTTTAATGTCAGGATGTATTATATATCCGCCTACAGAATTCGTTTCAGCTGGATTAACCATCAAAAGCATATTTTCGAACTGGTTAGGTAGTGAAAATGAGTTTTTTACTCAGTATCACATACGAAGAAGTGCAATTACATTATTTATACATTCTGTGCTTCCGTTCGGTAAATACAATTGTGACTTTATTATTTTAAAACATTACACTCGTAAAAGTGCAATAAATTTCACTTTCATTCAGGTTATGTTTCCGGGTTGATTGTATTTGGATACGTGGATTCTGTAACTATACTGTTAGGTCACGCCAATTTGTGGTTGATGTTTCTCATTTGTGCAACAATCCTACCGTTGTATACGTTATCCAAAATTTTAATGTGGTCAATGAACAATTGGGCCAAGCACCCTATAGCAAGGAATCTTGCAGTTTATTGTAACAACAATAATGATTATAATAATAGAACATGGACCGCGATAGCTTCTGATATAAATATAGAGTATCGAAGGTTGTATATTATATTCAGAACTTTATTCAAAGCGATTCGCTGTGTGAAAGCAGAGTGAAGAATTCAAATTTTGTTTTAGCGTAGATAAAATTATAATTGCCACGAATAGTGTAACATCCATAATAGTTACCGACAATTGGATAATTAAAGTTATGCCTTATGGAATAATAGTTGCGCATCAAAGCGACACTGCTCTAATAGTTAATAAAAGTGACACTCATGAGATGTCACCTGTGACGAGAGGAGAAGTTCAATTTATTAATATTCAGGTATGTTTTATGTATGTTAAATTGGTTTTGTCCAAGGAGAACTGTAGGAACACCAAGTTGTCGTTTACAACATTTTTCTAATATTAAAATGATAGAACCTTGGTTTCTATTATAGCGTTAAAACAATAAAACATAGAAAAAACATTTCTGTAATTTAAATGGTTTGAATGGCACAAGAATGCGTTGAATTTGTTTATTTTATTAATTACAGAATTATAATTAATTACAAAGTTATAATTATTTTTTGTATGAAAAATCACTCTTCTGGTATACTTGCTTGAAAGCCGTATAAAAGTCACTACTTGTGGACAAAACTATTTTAAGAAATGAATCTTCAGAGCCTTTTCACAAAAGACACTTCCATGACTCACGACTTGTACATATTTCGCATATATTCACATTGCAGAGATGACACCGGTGTCATCTTAATTAGATACAAAAGGATAGAAAAATGCCTTGAATGTATTTGAAATATTAGTTGCTAGCCACAGAAGTATCTCGCGTGAAAAAGCCCTTATGCTTTGTTAACTGAAAACATATTCTTTAGTTATTATTATAGGTGAAGCCCACAAGAGCTGGAGCGGAATCATTTGACATCAGATTAGATGCATTGGACTTCAAAAATTTGCAAGATAAAATTTTACGTCCCATTGTTATATTGCAGAATATCACTTTTCATAAAACCTTACTTGAGAGGTTTATCGACAACTTTAAAGAGCAAGTGCAAGAAAATCCGTTTTACGAATGTTCAGAGGTATTCTATCGTTTAAAAATTTGGTATCTCCTTTTTTTTTTTAAACCAATAGCCATATATAAATGTTTCAAGGAATTAGGTCAATGTATCGGGTGTATGCAAGCTACATCGAACGTAAAATTATTTAAACAATGCAACAGTGTAGGGACTGGAAATCCTGAAGACTGTAAAATATGTTGTTGCCGTCCAATATGGTGTATAGATTGCATGGCAAAATGGTTAATATTTGAAATTTCAATTACTTTTTCTGCATTGTACTAATACTTAAACTAAAAGCATTTCGTTACAGGTTCGCATCAAGACAAGATGAAAATACTCCGGAAGCATGGTTATCCTCCAAATGTACCTGTCCTGTATGCAGATCGAAATTTTGTATTTTAGACGTATGTCTTGTACAATCTATTTAAGAATTACAAATAATAAGATAATATAAAAAAACCAAATTTTGAAGTGGTATTTGTAACTGCTATTATCGCAATAGGGTTACACTACTCGGATCCTGATTCGGACCTTAGAATTTCTCAACCGGCTTTTTTTTCATCGGAGCACAGTAGTTTACGCTTGTTATTCGTGTGCTTCGCATGCCTCTTTAGAGAAGGTTCGAAAAAAACTTGCTGCACTTTTCGGTTTCATTTGCCAGCAACTTTCGTCTCTTCCGCCCTTCAACTCCACTTTCTTTAAAAGAATTATCTAAATTGTGAATAAAATGTTTTATGTGATAAACACTTTTAACAAAGAAGTAGAACAGAAAATGTGGAATGGGAATGATATGCATAGGGAGAGGGGCGTGTGAGGGGGAGCGCAAATTCTACGCTTGCCCTAGGCACTGTTTACACTAAATACGCTACTGTACAGACCGCTCGTTAATTAAATACTTAAAAACTGAAGACGCAGCGCAATTGGCTATAGATCGGTCCTCCTTCCCGCGTGTCGAGGAACGTGAGAAGAGCGAGCTTCTAGGAAAACGAATAGGAATTAATCGAATAAGAAATATCTATTTACAGATGTGCATAGATATTCATTTCTTTTGTCTATTGGAGTTTAAGACTATTCGCGTCAGCAGTATAGCCGGCATTTCCGCCATCGCGGAAAAAAACACGGCGCAAAAGTAGCTGAGGAAGATCAGCCCGAAGCATGATATACCCTGTAACAGACAGATCACAAGAGAAATAATATTTCTTTTAACAGTGTCTACCAATGGAAGTCGATGTCACTGATACTTACGGTTGTCAGAACGTCAGCGTAATTGGGGTAGCCACTGTACATGAACATTGAGTTTATGAGGAAAGGGTTCAGGAGGTATGCGCAGTACGATAGCCTGCTCAGGGGGACCCATACTGGCAGCGACAAGAATTTACCTATAATACCTAGAAGCACAAAGAACGTACGCGAGGATTAAACAGTACAATGCGCTCCTAAAATACTCGGCCGAACCTTTACGAAACAGTTGAAGAAAGTTCATTCACCGGCATTGTTTGTGACACACGCGACAGTCAGCCACATTATAGCGAGGCCCCAAACTGTCCTGTCTAGCGCCGTGTATATCACGGCCACGGTCAAAGGCACGTCTTTGTTCGTCATACCGAAAATTATTGAGCAGATGCACAAAATCGAAAACGTCCAGCCCGCAGCTTTGGCTGTCTGCAACAAGAACCGCGTTTCAATATTTAATACATAATGCACCGCTATCAAGGGAACCATTCCTCAGCATCTATTTTTACCATCGACAGATGCAATTTATTGTTCAACTTTTTAAGGAGGAAAGCCGTGCCCAGCCCTATTAAGAACGGGTTGATTCTGATCCATGGTCGCTGGTACATGACCGTTACGTTATTCCACAATTGGTCCAAGCTAATAAAAGCGTTCGCATTTAGATATCGATCTAATGTATAATAGTTCCCCCCGATCATGGTGTACACTTACGTTGGATAGTACTTTATACTGTACGCTATGTAAGCGGTTGTGCATATAGACGCGAATATCAGGCCCAAGTTTATGCCCAGAGCGAGGCGCAAGTACCTGGAACCATAGATCTAACGGTAGTCGAGTATCTAGGGGGTGAATCTGCAGATGTTGAATTCTAGAAGCTTACCTGGTCGACACAACCAGCAACAATAAACCGATCATGAAGAACTGCATGTCGTTGGCCAGGTACCAGGTCCATGTGAGGCACTGAAACGGTTGTTCTCCGTTAAAGGTTACTTGAGGAGTTACATACCCTTGACTGGCTGGCAAATGAAGCAATTTTCTGTATTCTCTTCAAAAAGAAATTTGATATCTTAAAAAATGGTGCCACAACAGATTCATAGGTACAACATTTGCAGTACCTAAAATATCTCAGAGATTAGCGGACTGATTTGAATGAAATTTTGCACGAATATCCTTAATACTATAATCTAGTGCTTGGTCCAGACGATTTTTCGATTAATGCCTTTTTGTTTTTTATTAACAAAAGAAGATGAAAACTTGGGTCGGAAATGACATGCTTGAGTAGCTGCCATTCTTCAGAAAAGATATTATTCCAAAATCGGAGCCGACAAGTACCAGATTATAGTCTTAAGAATGTTCGTAGAAACTTTCAGTAATCTCCGAGATATTTTTGATACCGCGTATACTGTAACTAGGAAGAAGCGCCCTAGGATGAAGGGGAGTGTTATGGCAGCATTTCTGCAGATATCAAAATTCTTTTTGAAGAGTATACAGCTTAATTCATACACAACATGGTGTATATCTTGATTTTTAAATACCACATTTCTTTGTATAAAAAAAAATCATAATAGTGACCCTATTTTTCGATTAGTCAAGTATATGTAGCCATTACTTAAACGGTTCTCGCGGTGTCGCTCTCGAATCGAAATTTCCTCATACCAATTCGTCCCAGTTGAAAAAGTTGTTGATGTAGAGGATGTTTCTCCACCAGTAGTTTTGGCAGTTGCAGCTAACTTGCTCGGGCATATTGTACAGCGAAACGTTTTCGTACCAGTTGAAGTTTAGGATGGCGAGTAGTATCAATACCAGGTACGCAGGTGTGATCCTAATCGAGTTGCGATTGAGAAGTGTTAGAAACGTTGCGCACCGTGGAAACGAGTGACCAGAAATACCTGCAGTATCGTTTGATGACCATGCTGCAGAACTGAACCCCGGTCGCGGGCCAGGACGGGGTCTTCTTCCATTTCTTCTGAGCTTTCAGGTGCGTGTACGCTATCAAGAATCCGGACATGAAGAAGAACGTGTCCACCGAGTACGACCCGTTAATTACCCCTTGCAGCATGAAGCCGCTGATTACTATATAGCTCGTGGACTTGTTCCCTGAAATGTTACAGAAGTGCCATTGCACGTAAGTAATAAATACTATAAACTACTCCTTTATCAATCACTTTGCTCTGTGTTGTTACCCTGTATTTGCAAGCAGGCCCGCCTCGAGGCTTTCTCGCGTCCTAGACGAACTTGCCAAATTGCACCCACTATTTATAATACATTTATTTGACCTTCTCGATGATATTATTTGGAATTTGTATCCGTATGTTAAAACATTAATTTGTAATACTTCATTTAAAACTTTGTTTTCGAAAATACCAACAATGAAAAGTCCATTTTGCGGCCTAATTGCCTAATTTTGCCTCACCTATGAAAGGACTTCCTAAGTAGGTTGTATGAAATATAACGAGCCACGCCATCCCCAAGACCCTGACACCGTGCAACGCAGGAATGGAGTCCGGATCAGTATCCGGTTTGAATATCTGCTTCACGTTCGAATACATGGAGAAGCACATGAGAGTTTGCCCGATAATACTCTCCGGTTTGAGGTCCGAGATCGCCGCTTCCTCGTGATCAGGCTCGCGCTTCCCCTCTGCCTCGTTCTTCAGTTCTAATGCAACAGCATCCGAAATCTCACTTCGTAATTCCTTTAATACAACATCTCAACGCTGCTCAAAGTAACACGGTCTGAGTGACTTTAGCGATCGATATTCATCTAACAAGCTCTAGCATCATCTTCAGCGGCCGATTGCGTCTATACATATTGGTTGCCAGGGGACAAAGGCGGCCCACCCACAACTATAAGGCTATTATTTAAAGTAGCAATACACGGTGATTCTCTCGCAGCGCCTGTCACGGAGATGCCGCCTGGTACCCCGTAGCAAGGTCAATCGTGCCTCACTGAATTTAATGGCTTTCGACCCTCGAAAGAGTTGGAATACCATTAAGAATTGAGAAATGTCCCGGATTTCCGCATTTCTCAATCGATTCCTTATGTTTCGCCGATGAAACTGACACCAAGAATGACGTAATTCGGACCATAATGAAGGAAATCCCATGAAAAATTGATTTATATAATTTCAAGTTGATTTTGTTAATTATACTCCGATTTAGATGAAATTTATTATGATTATCATCAGAAAAACATAAGGTATCCAGTGGTGTCGTTTTCATATCGATACGATAACGAATAAGGAATTTTTGAATACGCTGAAATGAATATGTCCCATTGTCACCTTCGACTGCGGCGCGCCCACCTCGAATCGTTGCGGTCGACCGACCATACATACCTGTTTCAGAAATAAAATAACTTTTTATTCATTATCGTATCGATAGGGAAATACTACACATATTCCACACACCTCACATTGGTCCTGCCACCCCAGGTGTCCCATTATTTTCGAACCACACGCGCGTAAATTGATTTGAAATGCTATTATATATTCAGGGTGTCCAGAGTGTTTGACACCTGGGCCTATTTCCTTAAATCCGCCACTGCTAAAAGGTCATTAACATTTTTAACATATTGTCTGATGTTTATGCGAACCCACTTGCTATCAGGCAAACTGACACCTTGGCCACACCGCCGCTGATCATCTTTTCACGTTACATTTTAAATACTACTTTGAGCAGCGCTTGATCACAGACGATCAGCTTACCAACAGTCATATTGTTCTCGAAAGCCAGGAACTCCCTCTGCTTTCGCACGCGTTGTTGGTGCACGAGTAAGTCGTACATAGTGCCCATTATCGCCATGCCGACCACAGACAGCAGGCTGAGTCTGCGGGCAGAAATTCAAATACCCGTCACGGACCGTCCGTTCCTTCGAGCGCGTGTCTATGGTTGAACATCCGTCGTCGCTTATGCGACAAAAAGGAACACCTTCTTTGCATACCCGGGGAAATCGCGCCACCCCCGGCTAACGAATCGCTGAGATATGATAATCATCGCGAGGCCGAATCGCGCGTCTTTGTCATTCGCCAATAGCGCCTCGGAGGCGTTGAAAATTTCATGCACACGAATTCCGAGACTTTCGAGTCTCAAATCCCTGCAGTTTGGAACGAAATAAAAGCACGATTCGTTGTTACGTGGATTGATTACGATCTATCCGAAAAATATGCCCGATATTTTTCCCAACGAATATTCTAGCAGCGATACGCGATACTTTATATCTTTCACCCCTATTTCAAATTCCACGAATCGCTCGTTGTCGACCGCGGGGTTTGTTAATCGAACGTAGCGGACCAGACGTGCGCGCAGGTATAAAGGTTCTGCTGCATTCAGGGGTCAAATTACACTCGCTCCTTACGCACATAACGAGGATCATGTTCCAGCTGCGCAGCCATTGAGTGTCGTTCCTCAAATTTGAGACCTTGCGCAATTTAAAGTCCACGGAGTAGAGCTGGTTGATCAGCAAGGTTCTATCGCGGAAAATTTTCTCCAGCACGGCGGTCAATTCGCTCACACTGCAGGTCGACGGCAAGCAAAGTCCGAGTGCCACCACGTTCTGCAATAAAAGAAACACCAAGAATTTCGCTAGTTTCCAGCCCGCGGAGCCATTGGAATTCGGGGATTTATTTGAAACACGAATGCGAAGAACAAAAGCGACCTGCTGTAGAAATCGGTCGCGCTGCGCTGGGAAACTAATGAATTCCAGTGCAACGAATTTGCATATCCAAGTCGAATGGCCACCTCGTTACAATAAAGAGAGTTAAATGACGAGTTGGAATTGCGTTTTATAAAATCTACACGCCTTATAAGGCCTGTTGACTTATCAAAGACGTCGTCCTTGAGAAAAAAAAAAGGTATTTCATATTGGAATTCGCTATTAGTTTTGGTTGCTAATTCTATAAGTAGTAACTTGTAGGAGCCGGAAAAAAGAGAGCCTCGGGCGTCGAAAAGTGGTACATAATAACATTTTTTGTTCAAATCACCATTCAGGTCGTAAATTTTCAATAAAATTGACGATTTTTTTTTAAATTCTTCACTATTAAATTCTCTATCGATCGGTCTGACCGGAATTTTAAATTTCATTGCTTTTTTTTTTATATTTTGCGAAATATACAGCACTTTTAAGAGATCACTATCTGCGTTTTTTTTCGCTGCCGATTCCGAATTTAAAGTCAGATTTTCGAAATTGAAGGGGGCAAATGCATTATGTCGAATATAATAAACTTTTTCATTCAATATTAATGAGCAAGATTTTTAATATTTCATACTTTTAGACACGTACACGAATATAAAATCAAAGATTTGCTTCCAGAAGCACAAATCTTGCTCCTCAAACAAGATTGCACATAACAAAATCGGATTTCCAAAGGCAACTAGAAGAAAACGTTAAGTAAATCAGGTCTTCTAAAGATTTCAAACATTAAAAATCTAGCTCATTAATATTGAATCAGGAAAGTTAACTCTAAGAACGGAGTGTAACATAAACGAACACGCTTAAATATGCAAAATCACGTAGGTACACATTTATGTGATGTCTAAACATGTATAAAAATACGAATGACGATCCGCCATTTTAAACTTTCCAATTTCATCTCTACAGTATATTAATTACCTCATACCTATATGTACTCAGTGTCTCCGAAAATCTATACGCACTAAGTTTCTTCCGAATAAGCCCATTTTCTAACATTTCGCTTCAACATATTTGGACTCGCAATCTTCAATTTCGAAAATCTGTCTTTGAATTTGGAAAAAACCCACAGATACTGATCTGCTAAAATTGCTGTATATTTCGCTAAATAAAAAAAAATCACAACGAAATTTAAAATTACAGCCGGAGAGATCGATAGACAATTAAAGGCATTGAAGACATTTAAATAATAGTGATGAATTTAAAAACATCGTTAAGTTTACTGAAAAATTGCAATTTGTAGGGTGATTTGAACAAAAAATGTCGTTTTGTACCACTGTGCGTCACCTGTGTGCCGTTTGCATCATAGGCCGTGGCCGTTTCCGAAAGGCCGTATGCCTTCGGTTTATAGTTAGTAGGAGCTTTTGCAGCTTCACCGGTTTCTCTCACATTTATTTGAATTCACAAGTCACATCCGTTACCACGTGTAAAACACTGTGGGCATGTTTCACGCGACGGCGTCCGCAGACTTATTTCCAGCGGGCGGCAACTTTGGTGTGACGGTAAAGAAAAGTATAGTAACGGAAACGGCGCCATAAGGATCTATTGAAGCTAATTGTTTTAAAGCTTAGCAAAGCATAGAATAGCATAGCTTCCAGGTGGATCCCAAGCCTAATAATTTCGCACGGCATCGCACCTTCTTCTTCGCTTGCCAGAAGAGGTGATCAGCGGACAGGGTTAATCTCGTTTATCGTTCACTATCAAGTCTGCCCGAAGCTGCTAGCTTTGCGCTCGACAGCATGCATCGCAATCCCTCACCTCGTCGCCTACTGATGTGTGATACTGCAAGGTGCTGTTGTGCATCATATGAGCGATGAAGAAGTTGAGCTCAAAGGGCGGATGCTCCTGCAACGGATCCCTGTACAAGCTGTTATTCTTTCGGACCGGCGGCGATAGCGCCATGCTGGTTTTGGTCGACAGGAACTTGCACTGGTCCCGTTTCCCGAGCCAATAATTGTCCCCCTCGGTGAAGCCCGGTCCAGGATTGCCACTGGCGTCCAACACTTGAAAACAAAACATCCACGATCACGATCGGATCCGCGTTGCTTTTCCGCACTAGGTGGACTAACGCCGTTAGATCCCGATCTACGGGATGTTTTTCCGATCTACTAACTTCGCCGGCTCCACAGCAGCCCCTGGTCCACGCCGTCCCGAAACACCTCCATTTCTCTTCGACACTGGCTGACGTTGAGGATGTTCATATTTACGGCGATCGCATACGCCGGAAGGGTCTTCTCCATGACCCTCTTGTCGGGCCCGAAGCCCTGCACCGTCACGAGCAACCCCATCAGCAGCAACAGTAATCTCCCACACCCCATGGTTGCCTATACAGTACTCTGGAACTGACAACTGTTAATTCACTGTCGGGTATGTGCGTACACTGTCGTTGGCTGACGGATTGGACGGAGCCGGCGCGTACATATATGCCGACCACCGTGCGACGTCTAACAGCTCCTCGTGTCGCGGGCTTCTTCGCGAAGAGGAGGACCGCGAGGATGATAAGCGGGGAAACGCGAAACTGATGTCACCGATCACTGGGGGGAGACAGAGCGTGTCTGCGACAGGGATCACGAATTATCAACGGGCCGAGCAATGAGATGCGACGATCGGGAAAGAACTGCCGTGCAGGAGAAGTTGTCACAGAATTCAAGAGGAAAGCACGCCTGGCGTCGTCATCGTCGTTGTATTTGAAGTCGCGTCGCTACACCCCACCACCGCGATTTATTATTCATCTGCGTGGAGCGGTGGTTGACTACGATTTTTCATCACTGGGGCTGGTTCTCTTTCCCTGAATAATTCAGAAGTTCCTGGAGTTCCCCCGAATTCTATGCGGGCGATCAATTTAGTGATGGGCAATTTAGTGATATCGTTTAAGCAGTATCGATACCTAGGGATGAAGTATCGTGGTATCACAAGCACGTATGAGTACGTAGGTATCAGAAGGTACATAGCGATACCTAAATGATACCTACTCAAAGGGTTCGGTTCTTTGTGAGTACCAACGTTTTGGTTGGACTTGGTATCAAGTATGCGTATCGATAGAGGTATCGAAACAGTAATAAGTACTTTGAAAGAATCGTTCCTCAAATGATACCTACAAAAGTCTCGATCCTTGAAACTGGACTCGAAGAGATGCCGCGTAGCGTACAGATGATGAGGACCCCTCCGCGATACCTCACCGAGTGTTGAAACTTTCGATCCACAAATTGATTGGAATACCCATTAAGGGTTCATTCATTCTACTTCGATCGGCCGGAAAATTAAAGAAGTATTTGACTTCCAGCCCGCGGACATTTAGGCAAATGTCTAGATGTTAAATTTTGTCTTCACATTATTAAAATGTCCGTGATTATTACAAAACACCTTTATGTACTTGCTGCTCATTTTGATTTCACATCTTTGTTTTATATTGGAATTATTATTATCTTCTATTCTTCATGATTTATTTTATAATACTCTTTCCGTCCTTGATTTTTTCATATACATGGCGTAATTTTTTTACTTTTCTGAAGTTTTTTATGGGGTTATGTGATTACAAAAATATTACAAAATAAAGTATACTCTATCTATGCAAAACTAAACGAAAACAAAATTAAAATAACTAAAATCCGTACAAATACGCACAATTTTTTAGTTCTGTTAATCTTTATGGATCTACAAAACTATAACAAACAAAAACAAAATTAAAATAACTAAAATTCGTACAAAATATAAATCTTTTAAAAGGTGGTAGGTACCTATTTATAAATCTTTATTCCATTTCGTATTTTTTTTTTCTAAAAATATGCACTCATGAAGATTAGTTTCACGGTAAACTGCTACTTACATCAATATGCTTGTGTCCGAGATGATTTCAAGTCAAAATGTTAACATTTTTAATTGAATATTTTAATCATTTCTTCATATTAATTCTAGTATATAAACCGGTTTTTTATATTTAAACCCGGATTTCGAATTTTACAAATTTATAAACAAAAACCGGTTTTTAAAAGCCGACAAACCCTAATCACTACATCAGATGACCACTTATGAATTCCATACCCTGATAACATACATATGTACACATGCGCGTACCTTATCCCCTCCTATTCCCTCTTACTCGTAATTTACACGTATTTACGATAAGAATTCTTTATTTATTAATACTTACAATGCACAATCTACGATAATAATATGTACATTAGAATGCAATTTATTATACCATCGCCGTTGGACCTGGAACGAAACGAAAAAAATATAAAAGCAACTCGGACCACCATAGACCGGATTTCCACCGATGACTTCAAGGGTCTTCTCTGAAGAAATATTCCTTCACATTTTTTAAAGATCGCTGGACGTGTCGTAGCGCCTCTTTGCACTACTTTTTTTCAGCCCCCACTACCAACTACTTAACGTTCCGTTAAGCGATAGGACCTTTTAGTCTTTAGATAAAATCTAAAATTCTGCGAATTTGTATTAATAATAAACATATACTAGGCAAATAAAAATAACTCTATTAATGTATTAAATCATTTAATATATATGTACATATTATATATGTATAAATCATATACAGGGTCAGCGTTTTATCCTGCAACTCGCGCTCGCGCGAACAGGTAAAGTGGTAACAGCGCCTCACGTACGCATTCCACTACAATCATGCATTGTTCCGGCGTTCGGGGAGCTGCCAGTGACCGCTGGGCAGCAGTGATTCCCCAGCTTCGAGAATTTTGGGATGGTCTCTTTCAAATTAATGTCGCAAAGAGCTATTCTGAATTTCCCGGCCCGGGTTGAAAAATTTGGGGTCTTTTTCTTATAACTTTTGAACTATAAAAGATATCGGAATGCAATTTGCGCCGAAAAAATGAGGAAATATTATTCCCTCTTAATGATGGATAATTTAAAACATTTTACGTTTATTTAATATTTCTTCTATGAATTTTTTAACCATAATTGTTGCAAAAAGCTTTAGCAAACTATTTATTTCATACTGTATTTAATGAGGTTTTTAAAATTCGTGGTGTTGATAAACAATAGCCTAGTTGTTTCTGTTTAGCGACTGCAAACGAGCTCTGCGCTTCCTTCCCTCCCTCGAGCCAGAGTTCCCGCGTGTCGAGGAACATGAGGAGGTCGAGCTTCTAGGACAACGAATGGGAATTAACGGAACGGTTGTAAAGCGACAGTAAATATCTAAGAAGTATCTATTTACAGATGTGCATAGATACTCATTTCTTTTGCCTACTCTAAGACTAGTCGTGTCAGCAGTATGGCCGGCATTTTCGCCACCGCAGATAAAAACACAGCGAAAAAGTAGCTGAGGATGACCAGCCCGAAGGCTAACCCACACTGTAACAGGCAGAACACAACACAAGAAAAATGATATTTCTTTTAACAGTGTCTACCGAGAGACGTCGATGTCATTGATACTTACGGTTGTCACAACGTCAACGTAATAGGTGTAGACACTGTTCAAGTTTGTATTTATGAGGAAAGGGTTCAGGAGGTATGCGCAGTACGATAGCCTGCCCAGGGGGGCCCATCCTGGCAGCGCCCACAATTTACCTATATTATCTAGAAACACAAAGAACGCACGGTAGGATTAAACAATGCAATCTGTTCCTAAAATACTCGGCCGAAATTTACAAAACACTTGAAGCATGTCCAATCACCGGCATTGTTAATGACACACGCGACAGTCAGCCACATCATAGCGAGCCCCCAACCTGTCCTGCCTAGCGCCGCGTATAACACGGACGCGGTCAAAGACACGTCTTTGTTCGTCATACCGAAAATTATTGAGCAGATGCACAAAACCGCAAACGTCCAGTCCGCAGCTTTGGCTGTCTGCAACAAGAACCGCGTTTCAATATTTAATATTTAATGCACCGCTACAAAGGGAACTATTCCTCAGCATCCATTGTTACCGTCGATAGATGTAAATTATTGTTCAACTTTTTAATTTTCCGTATTCTCTTTAAAACGAAATTTGATATCTTAAGAAATGATGCCACAACAGATTCATAATTACAACATTTGCAGTACTAAAAATATTTCAGAGATTAGCGAACCCATTTGAATAAAATTTTGCACGAATATTCTTAAGACTATAATCTAGTGCTTGGTCCAGACGATTTTTCGATTAATGCCTTTTTGTTTTTTATTAACAAAAGAAGATGAAAACTTGGGTCGGAAATGACATGCTTGAGTAGCTGCCATTCTTCAGAAAAGATATTATTCCAAAATCGGAGCCGACAAGTACCAGATTATAGTCTTAAGAATGTTCGTAGAAACTTTCAGTAATCTCCGAGATATTTTTGGTACCGCGTATACTGTAACTATGAAGAAGCGCCCTAGGATGAAGGGGAGTGTTATGGCAGCATTTCTGCAGACATCAAAATTCTTTTTGAAGAGTATACAGCTTAATTCATACACAACATGGTGTATATCTTGATTTTTAAATACCACATTTCTTTGTATAAAAAAAAATCATAATAGTGACCCTATTTTTCGATTAGTCAAGTATCTGTAGCCATTACTTAAACGGTTCTCGCGGTGTCGCGCTCGAATCGAAATTTCCTCATACCAGTTCTTTCCAGTCGAAAAAGTTGTTGATGTAGAGGATGTTCCTCCACCAGTAGGTGGCACAGTTGCAGGCAATTTGCTCGGGCATAGTGTACAGCGAAACGTTTTCGTACCAGTTGAAGATTAGAATAGAGAGCAGTATCGTTACCATTGTTAATCGGAGATTTATTTAAAACGTGAATGCGTGGAACAAAAGCGGCCGGTTGTTAAAATCGGTCGCGCTATGCGGGGAAGACTCATCGTACAAGGACAACCAACGATCTCGTGTTAATATTTTCTAATATATTGCTTCGAGTGCAATGAATTTCCATTTCAAAGTCGAATGGCCACTTCGTTGCAATAAAGAGTGTTACATAACGAGCTGGAAATGCGTTTTATAAAATCTACACGCATTATGAGGCTTCTTGCATTATCGAAGACTTCAAAAAAAAAAAAAAAGGTATTTCATATTGAAATTCGCAATAGCGAACTAATAAGCCTCGCCTGCTAATGCTATGGCAACTTGCAGGAGCCGGTAAAAGAGAGCAGTGTTAAGAAGAAGAGGGTGTAGGGATCTCTTCTTCTTACCACTGGTACGCCGGAACCGGGCTGGGATTAAAAGGGGGCTAGGGGAAGCTGCAGCCCCGGGCCCAAAAATGTTAATTCAGGCTGGATTGGTAGTGACACAGAACTGACAAGTGTGCGCAGACCTTTAGTCACCACGACCAACACCGACTCTCCGTTACTCTATTTAGTACAAACTTAAAGACCAGATTTTATAAATAAGCAACTTTTTCTCTAAAGCTCGACGTGCAGCTGTTCCTTTTCACCCCCTCTTAACTCCGAACGCCTATGATTGTAAGACACGTCACATGTATTTTCAGATGCAGTTTTTGCTTCGTCAGCTAAAGACCGATCGGCAGTTGTAATTCTACACTTATATAGGTATATACCTTTTCTCCATACTTGATGAAATCTCAAGTCTCGTCGTGGATTTACACTTTAACCCTAAAGCCGGGGATCCACTTGGAAGCTAAGGTAAGCTCATTGTAAACTATGCTATGTCTGCGCGGAACGATGGTTGACTAGGATTTTTCATAGCCGGCGCTCGTTCTCTTTCCCTGAATAATTTAGAAGTTCCTTGAGTTCGCCCGAACCCTTCGCGGGCGAGCGTTAGTAATGGACGTGATACCGCTCAAGCAGTATCGATACCTGTCGGTGAAGTATCGTGGTATCAGAAACACGTATGATTACGAAGGTACATATCGATACCTAAACGCTACCTACTCAAAAGTTTGGATCCTGTGTGAGTACCCATATCTTGGCTGGACTTGGTATCGATACTATGCGAATCTGAATCAAGCATGCATATCGAAACAGGTATCGAAACAGTAATAAAAGAATTTTTGCAATTTGTTTTAATTGTTTTTTTTTACAGTTTCAATAGGGCACATAAAAAAGAGGTATGTTCACGGCGTAGGTGATTTCCCGGCTCAGGCTTCCCATTCCCTCTTACTCGTATTTACACGTATTTACGATAAGAATTCTTTATTTATCAGTACTTACAATGCACAATCTACGATAATGATATGTACATATGTTTGCCATTTATTATACCCTCGCCGTTGGACCCGGAACGAAAGGATAAAAAGTTTAAAAGCTACTCAGACCGTCTAATGCGCGTATCACACATGGTGCTGCGGCCGTTGCTCGCGGCTGCCAGGGTAGCCGATGGACTATTTTTCTGAGCCGTAGCGACAGCTGCACCCAGTCAGGGTGCAGGGTTATCGCGCGGCATTTATTTGATATTCAAGTGACAGTAGTATCCGCCATAATGCTCGGTGCATTAAAATAGGTTGTGATGAACATTTTGCTTTTTCCTACGCGCTACCCAATGTTTTACCCAGACACTACGTTCAACGCATCGAGAATGATAAAACGCCAAGACCATCATGAAAAAAGCAGTTGCCAATTTTCGTTTCCTCGTATTTTCTTCATAATACGACACAAGCACTGTCTTTTGCATGTTCATCGCGAATGTAACTAAAACGGCTAGCAGACAAGTCGAGTGTCTTTGCCTTCTGCTGGCTGCAGCAACCGCCGCCTGTGTGTGATTGGGAAACAGCCGGTGGTGTGATACATGGTACGTAGACCGTGTTTCCATCGATGACTTGATACATATCCTCTGAAAAGATATTCCTTCGCATTTTTTAAAAGTGTCGTGGCGCCTCTTTGTACTACTTTTTCAATACTCTCAGAGCGGATACTATTAAAAGCTCAGACAGTATTGAAAAAAAAGAGTTAAAAAAAGTACGAATAAGTACCTCCGTGATTTTTTGTATATTAATATAGAGAACATTAAACTTTATATTAATGCCAATTTCAACTGCTCGAATTTGCCCGGAACAAATATATTATAAACAAATATGAAATTTATTTTAAAAAATTTTACTCCACAGAGAAAATATTAATTTTTGTCCATTTCCCTATAGGTACCCATCGAACACTGTGCATCGTGTTTGTTTTTCTTTTCACCGAGAATATGCAATACGTTATAGAATTACAAATTTCAGGTTTCAATGCTACAGAGGATTTTACGTTCCGCGCATATTTGTCATACTCGGTTGTCGCGTAACGAATTACTATATGAGCGTCGGGAGTCCTATTTTCAATAGTAGAGTTTTTTATTCAGTATCTAGAGACGCGGCAGCGTCTCGACGTCAAGTACATATTTCGACACCGTGTATATGTCGACTGTCGCTACCGCTATCAAGTACTCTTCGCCCGGCTAATCCAACCTAACTTGAAACTTATTTCATTAATATCTCATCAGGCCAGCAATATTTTTAAATTTGGTGCCTCGATCTGAAATGATAAATTTAGTGAATTTAATTATAATTATTAAATTGATGTGGGATATAATATATATATATATATATATATATATATATATATATATATATATATATATATATATATTTTAAAAAACAGGAAAGGATGTATATACAAGATTGAAAGAAACTAAAACTAATACAAAGTGACCGATTACAACACAAAACGACTCGACTCAACATAACGATTCCGTACTTCTGCACTCTCTGCCGGTTGTTCCAACTCTGTCTTCTCTCCGGAAAGCCCTCCTTTCCGAAGAGGACGCTACCCCCCCCCCCCTCCCACACATGCTTCCCACGTCGCCCTCATGCCCAAATATGGACATTCCTTCGCCGCGCATTTTCTCACCCCGACAAACCCTTGCGCGAGTCGCTGGGCCCGGTGACGCGTTGAGTTTTCCCCAACGGGCCTGTCTCCGCAGAGGTTCTCAACGACTCACTATACCTATTCCGATACTACATTGATTATACCACAATTTTTATTACCTCTTCAAAATCTAAAGTTATAATATTACGTTATTATTATTTCATTACTATAACCTAATAAAAAAACCTAAAAAAAACTTAGAAATTACGCCAAGTACGTGAAAAAGTCGAGGACGAAAAAGAATACATAAATAAATCACAGAAATCACTTATTCATTTTTATAAAAACACTTACATATAGGCCACCGGTGGCCTTGACCTCGGGGTGGCCCCGCTGCCTGTGGAGGTCCCGGTGCTGGCCATGAGTATATCGTCATTAGACTCTGGAATAATTCCAATAAATGAGAATGATATCGGCGCGTTGGTTCGGTCAATTTAATTATTATTATTATGTATCATTCTCATTTATTGGAATTATTCTATAAAATACGATCGAAATTCTAATTATATTAATTTGACTCTGGATCAGGAACTATTACAAATAAAATCTTAAAGCTTATGAAATTGTATTAATAATAAAAATATACTACGCAAATAAATATATCTCTACTAATGGATTAAATCATTTAATATATATATACATAAATCACATACAGTGTTTTATCCTGCAACTCGCGCTCGCGCGAACAGGTAATATGGCAACAGCGCCTCACGGACGCATTCTACTATGTACAACCATGCACCGTTCCGGCGTTGGGGGAGCTGCCAGCGACCGCTGGACAGCAGTGATTCCCCAGCTTCAAGCATTTTGGGATGCTCTCTTTCAAATTAACGTCGCAAAGAGCTATTAAGAATTTCCCGGTTTACTTAATATTTCTTTTATCAATTTTTTAACCATAATTGTTGCAAAAAGCTTTAGCAAACTATTTATTTCCTACTGTATTTAATGCGGTTTTTAAAATTCGTGGTGTTGATAAACAACAGGCCAGTTGTTTCTTTTTAGCGACTGCAAACGAGCTCTGTGCTTCCTTCCCTCCCTCGAGCCAGAGTACAGCATTGACTAAACTCGCATCGCTATAATGTACAGACCGCTCGTTATTTAAATACTTAAAAACTGACGACCTCTTTCCCGTTTGTAGAAGAACGTGAGGAGGGCGAGCTTCTAGGACAACGAATGGGAATTAACGGAACGAATTTACAGATGTCCAAAGATACTCATTTCTTTTGCCTATTGGAGTTTAAGACTAGTCGCGTCAACAGCATAGCCGGCATTTCCGTCATCGCGGTTAAAAATACAGCGCAAAAGTAGCTGAAGATGATCAGCCCGAAGGCTAACCCACACTGTAACAGGCAAAATACAACACAAGATAAATGATATTTCTTTTAACGGTGTCTACCGAGGGAAGTCGATGTCATTGATACTTACGGCTATCACAACGTCAGCGTAATAGGTGTAGACACTGTACAAGAATAGCGAGTCTATGAGGAAAGGGTTCAGGAGGTATGCGCAGTACGATAGCCTGCTCAGGGGGACCCATACTGGCAGCGACAAGAATTTATCTACAATACCTAGAAGCACAAAGAACGTACGCGAGGATTAAACAGTGCAATGCGCTTCTAAAATACTCGACCGAACTTTTACGAAACAGTTGAAGAAAGTTCATTCACCGGCATTGTTCGTGATACACGCGACAGTCAGCCACATTATAGCGAGGCCCCAAACTGTCCTGTCTAGCGCCGTGTATATCACTGACACGGTCAAAGACACGTCTTTGTTCGTCATACCGAAAAGTATTGAGCAGATGCACAAAACCCCAAACGTCCAGCCCGCAGCTTTGGCTGTCTGCAACAAGAACCGCGTTTCAATATTTAATACATAATGCACCGCTACCAAGGGAACCATTCCTCAGCATTCATTGTTACCGTCGACAGATGCAATTTATTGTTCAACTTTTTAAGGAGAAAAGGCGTGCCCAGCCCTATCAAGAACGGGTTGATTCTGGTCCATGGTCGCTGGTATATGATCGTTAAGTTGTTCGACAGTTGGTCCAAGCTAATAAAAACGTTTGCAATTAGATATCGATCTAATGTATAATAGTTCACGCCGAACATGGTGTACACTTACGTTGCATGGTAATCTATACTGTACGCTATGTAAGCGGTTGTGCATATAGACGCGATCATCAAGCCCAAGCTTATGCCCAGAGCGAGGCGCAAGTGCCTGGAACCATAGATCTAACGGTAGTCCAGTATATAGCATGTGAATCTACGGTTGTTGAATTCTAAAAGCTTACCTAGTCGACACTACCAGCAACAATAAACCGATTATGTAGAACTGCATGTCGTTGGCCAGGTACCAGCTCCATACGAGGCACTGAAACGATTGTTCTCCGTTAAAGGATACTTAAGGAGTTATATACCCTTGACTGTTTGGAAGATGGGGCAATTTTCTGTATTCTCTTCAAAAAGAAATTTAATATCTTAAGAAATGATGCCACAACAGATTCATAATTATAGTATTTGCAGTACCAAAAATATCTCACAGATTAGCGGACCGATTTGAATAAAATATTGCACGTATATTCTTAAGACTATAATCTAGTGCTTAGTCCTGATGATTTTTCGATTAATGCCTTTTTTGTTTTTTATTAACAAAAGAAGATGAAAACCTGGGTTGGAAATCACAAGTTGGAGTAGCTGCCATTTTTCAGAAAAGAAATTATTTCAAAATCGACGCCGACAAGTACTAGATTATAGTCTTAAGAATATTCGTAGAAACTTGCAGTAACCTCTGAGATATTTTTGGTACCGCATATACTGTAACTATGAAGGGGAGTGTTATGGCAGAATTTCTGCAGATATCAAAATTCTTTTTGAAGAGTATACAGCTTAAATCACACTCAACGTACATGGTGTACCTGTATCTTCCGATTAGTCAAGGCTATATAGCCATTACTTAAACGGTTCTCGCGGTGTCGAGCTCGAATCGAAATTTCCTCATACCAATTCGTCCCAGTCGAAAAAGTTGTTGATGTAGAGGATGTTTCTCCACCAGTAGTTTTGGCAGTTGCAGGCGATTCGCTCAGGCATGTAATACAGCGAAACGTTTTCGTACCATTTGAAGTTTAGGATGGAGAGCAGTATCGTTACCAGGTACGCAGGTGTGAGCCTAATGGAGATAGGATTGAGAAGTGTTAAAAATGTTGCGCACCGTGGAATGAGTGTCGGTCGACGTTCATCCATCAGGAATACCTGCAGTATCGCTTGATGACCATGCTGCAGCACTGAACCCCGGTCGCGGACCAAGACTTCTCTTTCTTCTGCGTTTTCAGGTACGTGTACGCCAACAAGAATCCGGACATGAAGAAGAACGTGTCCACCGAGTACGTCCCGTTAATTATCGCTTGCATTATGAAGCTGTTGATTACTATATAGCTGGTAGATTTGTTCCCTGAAATGTTACAGAAGTGCCATTGCACGTAAACTACCCCTTTATCTATTACTTTGCTTTGTGTTGTTACACTGTATTTGCAAGCAGGCCCGCCTCGAGGCTTTTTGGTGCCCTGGGCGAACTTGCCAAATAGCACCCACTATTTGTAATACATTTATTTGACCTTCTCGATTACCTTATTTGGAATTTGTTTCCGTAGGTTAAAACATTTATGGTACAGTTTGTAATATTTCATTTAAAACTTTATTTTCGAAAATGCCAACAATGAAAAGTCCATTTTGCGGCCCTTGTTAACTTTACGCCCTAGGCAGTTGCCTAATTTTGCCTCACCTATGAAAGGAGTTCCGAAGTAGACTGTATGAAATATTACGATCCATGTCATCCCCAAGAATCTCATACCGTGCAGCGCACGAATGGAGTCCGGGTTAGTGTCCGCTTTGAATATCTGCTTCACGTTCGAATAGACGGAGAAGCACATGAAAGTTTGCTCGATAATGCTCCCCGGTCTGTTGTCCAAGGTCGCTGCTTTCTCTTGATTAGGCTCGCGCTCCGTCCCTGCCTCGTTCTTCAGTTCTAATCCAACAGCATCCGAAATCTCACTTCGAAATTCATGTAATACAACTTCTGAACGCTGCTCAAAGTAACACGGTCTGAGTAACGGACTTTAATGGTCGATATTCATCTAACAAAGCTCTCTAGCATCATCTTCAGTGGCTTTCATTTGAAATAGTAATAAAAGGTAGATTTTAATTCCTTTAAAAGGCAGTGATGGATTTAAAGGACGGCCAATTTAATGAGTAGCTTTCACCATTGTTTTTCCTTAAATCCTGCGATATTCTACGATTTAAATACTATTTTGAAGAGTGCTTGACTACAAGACGATCAGCTTACCAGCGGTGTTATTGTTCTTGAAAGTCAGGAACTCCTTCTTCCTTCGCAAGCGTTGTTGGTGCACGAGTATGTCGTACATAGTGCCTATTACCGTCATGCCGACCACAGACAGCAGGATGAGTCTGCGGGCAGAAATTCAAATATCCGTCACGGACGTAGTGCTTCGGTGACGTTGGAAATTTCATGCACACGAATTCCGAGACTTTCGAGCCCCAAATCGCTGCAGCTTGGGACGAAATGAAAGCACGATTCGTTGATACGTGGATGGATCACGATCTATCCGAAGAATACGCTCGATATTTTTTCCCAGCGAATATTCTACTAGCGATACGTGATATTTTATGACTTTCACCCCTACTTCCAATTCCTCGAATCGCTCGTTGTCGACCGCGGAGTTTGTTAATCGAACGCAGCGGACCAGACGTGCGCGCGGGTATAAAGGTTCTGCTGCATTCAGGGGCCAAATTACACTCGCTTCTTACGCACATAACGAGGATCATGTTCCAGCTGAGCAGCCATTGATTGTCGTTCCTCAAATTTGAGACCTTGCGCAATTTGAAGTCCGCGGAGTAGAGCTGGCTGATCAGCAAGGTTCTATCGCGAAAGACTTTCTCCAGCACGGCGGCCAACTCGCTCACGGTGCAGGTCGACGGCAAGCAAAGTCCGAGTACCACCAGGTCCTGAAATAACAGAGACACCAGGAGTTTCGCTAGTTTCCAGCGCGCCGGGCCATTGGTAATCGGGGATTTATTTAAAACGTGAATGCGTGGAGCAAAAGAGGCCGGTTGTTAAAATCGGTCGCGCTATGCGAGGAAGACTCATCGTACAAGGACAACCAACGATGTCGCGTTAATATTTTGTAATATATTGCTTCCGGCGCAATGAATTTCCATTTCCAAGTCAAATAGAAACTTTGTCGCAATAAAGAGCGTTGGATAACGAGCTGGAAATGCGTTTTATAACATTTACACGCCTTATAAGGCCTCTCTGCTTATCAAAGACGTGGTTGTTGTAAAAAAAAAGTTATTTCCTATTGAAATTCGCTATTGATCTCGGTTGCTAATGATATGGCAATTTGTAGGAGCCGGAAAAAGAGAGCTTCAGGCGCCGGAAAATGATACATAATGACATTTTTTATTCGAATCATCCTTCAGGTCGGAAATTTTCAGTAAACATGACGATTTATTGTAAAATTCTTTGCAATTAAATTCTCCAACGATCTGTCCGGTCTGCATTTTGAAATTCGTTTTTGATTTTTTTATATTTAGTGAATTATACAGCACGTTTCGAAGATTAGTGTCTGTGAATTTAAAGTCAGATCTTCGAAATTACTGATCAAAGCATAGCACAGAATCCAGGTGGATCCCTAGCCTAATAATTTCACACGGCACAGCACCGCGTGTTTTCTTCGCTTGCCAGAAAGGGTGAGCAGCGGAAAGGGTTCATCCTAGCTTCGCGCTCAACAGCATGAATCGCAATCGCTCACCTCGACGCCTATCGTAGTGTGATACTGCAAGGTGGTGTTGTGCACCATATGAGCGACGAAGAAGTTGAGCTCGTAGGGCGGATGCTCCTGCAACGGGTCCCTGTACAAGCTGTTATTCTTTCGGACCGACGGCGATAGCACCATGCTGGTGTTAGCCGACAGGAACTTGCACTGGTCCCGTTTCCCGAGCCACAGATTGTTCCCCTCGGTGAAGCCAGATCCAGGTTTGCCGCTGGCGTCCAACACTTGAAAAACAAAACATCCATGATCGCGATCGGCTTGTACAAGATCGTCGGCTACCCGGGGGAGATATATGGGAGAAATGGATCAGCGTTACGTTTCCGCACTAGGTGACCTAGCGCCGTTAGATCCCGATCCACGGGATGTTTTTCCGATCTACTAACTTCGCAGGCTCCACAGCAGCCCCTGGTCCACGCCTCTCCGAAACACCTCCATTTCCCTTCGACACTGACTGGCGTTGAGGATGTTCATACTGAGGGCGATCGCGTACGCCGGAAGCGTCTCCTCCATGGCCTTCTTGTCGGGCGCGAAGCCCTGGACCGTCACGAGCAACCCCATCAACAGCAGCAGTAATCTCCCGCACCCCATGGTCGCCTATACGGTATTCTGGGACTATCGAGGGACCTAGACGAGGAGGACCGCGAGGATGATAAGCGTGGAAACAGGAACCCGAAGTCACCGATCACTGGCAGGAGACAGAACGTGTCTGCAAGAGGGAACGCGATTTAGAAGCGGGCCGAGCAATAGGATACGAAGACCGGGAAAGGACTGGCGCGTAGGAGAAGTTGTCACAGAATCCAAATAGAAAGCAAGTCTGGCCCCGCTATCGTCGGTGTATTTGAAGTCTCGCCGCGACACCCCACCACCCATTTCAACCGCTATTTATTATTCACCAGCGCGGAGTGATGGTTGACTAGGATTTTTTTTTGTTTTCCTGAAGAATTGAGGAGTTCCTTGAGTTCGCTTGTACTCTTGGTAACGATGCTATTCGAATCAGAGTCAAGCATGCATAAGTATCAGAAGAGTAATAAGTAGTTGGAAATAATCGTTTCCCAAATGATACCTACAAAAGTCTCGATCCTTGAAGCTGGATTCAAAGAGATGCCGCGCGGCATACAGGTGATGAGGACCCCCCCCCCCCCTCCCCCGCGATGTCTCACCGAGTGTTGCGACTTTCGACTCTCAAATTGTTTGGAATACCCATTAAGGGGTCATTCTACTTTGATCGGCCGAAAAATTAAGATATTTGTAAAGATTTTGGTAATTATGCAGGAGGAGTTTTTCCTCACCGATTTCAATTAGGGTAAGTGTGGGTATTACTGCGGATATTCTAAAACAGATCATATTTAATATTGGAAAGTACATAATCTCTTGAAAATTTTTGATAAAATTATTTTAAACTCTATTACAGGTAGTTATTAATAAATATGTACAGCAAAGTTATATAATACGATAAAATTCTTTTATCGTAGTTTGAAATTCGTCAACTCGAAACTTCGGTCGATTCTCGATATTGAATCGATCATGAACACCTGCTTGAAAATCATTTATATTTTTGTTATTAACAGTAATAGGTGTAATGTAGCGTTATTGCTCGATAGAATAAGAGTTATTTTTTCAGAAAAGCAGTAAATCAGTCGTCTACATTTTAATTTTAATTTTTATTTCTCATCGCAGTATTATGCGCAGTACTTTACATCATGTGTATGTATTACTGCGAACCGACGACTGCGCCACCTAGCCTCTCTTCCGATCGTATTCACTTCTGTGTATTACGTAACTTTCAAAGGTACTAAGGTTATGTTTCGCCTGACATCAGACCGCAGTAATGCATACGCAGTAACTGGTATTTCGTTAGTAATTGGCACGCAGTAATGCATGCATGTCCGCGGTAACTCCTGTAATAACATTAATCGACAAATCTCTGTGTTTTTAATTAACTGTGTAGTTTTTCATGGTTTTATTAAGGTCCCATCTTTCTTTTAAAAAAGAAAGAGGAACTTCCATTCGTTTGAACGCCGTATCGAGGGTTCTAAAGTTAACCTACCTTAAAAGTCCGCAGTAATACCAACTCAATTTTTACCACGCGTTAAGACTTGTCCAGAGCACCGAAGCTCGAGTTAAATTTTCTTCGCGAAAGTAGAGCCACTAATTTGCGTATATAAAGTTCATCCAGAGCACCGGTGCTCTAATTGCCTTTTTCCTTTAAACGTTAAAGTTATGCCGAGTGCATCACTGAAGAGGATATTCAAGCGCAAGACTGCGCGGGAAAGATGCAATTGCCATTTCATTTTATTTGATCAGTTTTGTCCCGTGTTTTAAAAAATTCTATTTCTTGCTTGATCTATTCGACTTCTTTTATCTAATTACTAAAAGTTTAACAATCTTTCTTGAGGAATCAGAGTACGTATAAGCAAAAAAAATTGAGCTTTGTATTTTATAAGGCATTAGTAGTTTCCATTACATTCAAATGTAAAGGGCGGATTCTAATATTTTCTATTCCTTTCTGTTGTAGATATTTATGATGACTTCAAGTGGGGCATCCGAGACATCTTCCACGAGGTTGCAGCTCCACGATGAAGAGTACCCAACTTGAAGACTACAGTAGGTGAGTCGCATGCACTTTTTATTCGTAGGTAGGTAGTTAGTAGCTATTTCTTGTTGTGTTATTTCTTAGATCAGTATAGAGTCTTCTTGTGCATCGTGTTTTTCCATATGATAAATGAAAGTTCTATAATATGATTTAATGATTTCTAATATAAAAAATAATCTGCAAATACATATTCACAAAGTGTAATATAAATATGAATCGTAAAAGGTTTCAATAGATGCTTAACGATCAATTTTTGGATTTGATTGAGAACCCAAATAGCACAAAGACACCTTATGTACGTACGAAGAACGTCCGTTCCCAGTGTATTGCATGTTTGAGAATGTCCCCAAAAGGTTTACATGTCCCCTATACTTCCCTGTTAAGTTCTTTGGGATCTAATGGTTGCCTTGACTATGAGCTATGGCTCAAAATTAGAGGTCATTCCTAGTCGACTTGATTTTTCAAATGGAAACCTCTGTCTTCGGCACCGAAAATGAAAAGAACGGGAAATTTTATGTTTAAATATATGGTCATATCGGGTCATTGGGTCAGAAAAATCCCTAAGGGTTATTTGAGCGTCCACTTTTTCTACCAAACTCCGATTTAAGGACCATCTTATCATTAATCAAATACTAATGATATCCAAATGTATCGTGAAGCTCTTGATGCCTTCTCCTCGATGGGAGCTCTTTTTTCTTATAAGCTCTTTATTTGTGGAACAGTTTGTTAGAATAGTGTGGTGAAATTATATGATATTTAAATTATATATAGTTTCCTCCGGTATACCAGATAATATTACATCTGAAAATACGTATTTACGTATTTACGTATTTACAAAGTATAATATAAATATGAATCTTAAAAGGTTTCAATAGGTGCTTAACGATCAATTTTCTGAAAAAATTTTACTTATAAAAATAGTAATTTTCGATGAAAGAGCCAACGCATGGAATAAAACATATGTTCTCTAATAGTAATTTATTTACATAGTAATCTATATTACAATAATCTATTGTAACATGAATTATCGTGAATGATAACGTATGTATGATTTAAAATGAAAATGGGCGAGAAAGGTCGTAGTTATGTATGGTCTCTAAAATATCAGAAGACGAAGTAAAAGTGTCAATTGGAACTCCTTAGTCTTCAAGAAGAAAACAGAGAAATGAATGATTCATGATCAACCCTACATCTTCTTGTGATTTTTGATCTTCGTTGAACTGATTAAGTTCTCCATCCTGGAAGTGTATATACTCATTTCTTGTATCCCAATTTGCGTAGAGCCTTCACGTCCACGTCGCCATAGTAGTCTTGGCTATGAAATTTTTTATTCATAAAATCAAAAAATTATCATTCTCTTACTGAAAGGTAAAAACAGAATAAAGAGCCGAATATCCCATGAATATCCCTTAATTTGAATTTGAGAAATTTAGATAACTAATAATAAGCAGAGTTTAATATAATATCAAATTGTTGAATATTTTAGTCAAATATTCATATTCGTAGGATTCCATTTATTGGAAATTGAGAGCATTTCGATAAATGCACGTTTAAATGAAAACAAATGGATCAATACAAGTTAATAATTTTGCAGAGACAAAATTCCGAAGTCGACGTTCTTTTTTTTATAGTTGTGGTGTATATAACTTCTTAAAAAGAATTCGTTATAGGTATTGAGGCTTTCACGATACTCTAGAAACTGTTTTCACGAATTTTGAATCTAGTACATTTGCGTTTGATTTTATCAAAGAAATATTCTCTAAAGTGATTAAAATTAAAAATTACACGTTCATATTCCACCCCTGGTGTACAAATTCGATACAGTACTTTTCGTGCTTTCTTCTCCAAATGTTTACCGTGTTTTAATTCAACTATAACTGATTTAATTTCTATATTGGAAGTTCCCCAAAATTTGCACCTCCCCAAATTTTCCGCCACCCAAAATCTGTCGCTCTTCAAAATTGGTCACTCCCGAAAATTTGCCGCTCCAAAAATCTGTCGTTCCCAAAAAATTTGCCGCTCCCCAAAATTTGACACTCCCCAAATTTGCCGCTCCCAAAAATCTGTCGCTTCCCAAAAATTTACCCCTCCCCAAATTTTCCGTCACCCAAAATCTGTCTCTCCCCAAAATTAGTTACCCTCGAACATTTGCCGCGAGACTGCAGCCCACTTAGCCCATATACAAATTTATTACCGTAATTTTATCAGCCTAAACCTTTCATTCCATTTCCACGATCCTAAGAAATTCGCGACCAACACATCAAGAATTCTCACGTGTTAAGTGACTGCGTCACAGTGTTTAGAGACACGAGCACATACGAGAACGTGCATAAAATTATGCGTGTTATTTACTTGTAAATGAGCATGCATTAGTTAGATTCACGATCGCAGAGTTCCAGCAGAAAGCGACACAGGAAACGTTCGCGTGAAAGTTGATGTGCCGAGTAGCGGGAATTAAAGTTTCAAAAGTACACAGTCTTTCCACGACGCTTTCCTTTTATTATACGAATCTTTCACATTACTTAAAAATACACGGGCGAGTCTAGCTTACGCAAGCATGCTCCACCGAGGCCAAGAGCGTGACAGTTCAGTGTCGAATCGAGAAAATGTGAGAACCCTCACCGAATTTTTCGTGTACGATGCATGCCGCGATCAGGGAGCTTCCTTCTTTTTTTAAATCGACCGTCTCGCGATAACGAGGAAAGTATCAACAGCAAGAGCAAAGACACCATAAAGTGGCAAACGACAACAGGCAAGAAAGAACGAAAGAACAAGCTCAAAGGGAGCTTCGCGAGAAGTTATTGACGAGACGATGCGACCGCGATTCGAATTTCGGTGCCCCGATCGGCTGTTCCGAAGTTTCTTTTCGATATGCCGAGTGGCAACGAGGACTAGCAATGGGAGCATTGGGAATGGGTTCCTCAGAGAAAGTACTCGCTTGTTGTTCGTAGATTTTAATGACTTTCCCGCGCTCCGGTGAGGTATAGTCAGTCTCTTAATAATTTCATGCGTGTTCCTCGATTGATTTCCTCGTCTAGACGATCTTGAAGACAGGAAACAGGGCGCGGGGAATTAAAATCGTACGAGCACAAGCCTCCGTCGTCCACGCTGCCATCGCCGGCATTGAAATTCGCCGGCTGTTACCGAACTCAAGCGTCGACGCAAATGGCATTCGAATTTTACGCTCTTCAAGTTCGAATCAATCTCGAGGTAGATTCCAGCCGAATCGTACCGCGCGAGTGCGCTTCTCCGTCCCGGATTCGAGTCAAACCGTTTAGTAGAAAGAAACCGCCGATATGGATCTGGAGAATTTGACTCGAACGGGAACGCTTAACGAACGTGACGAAGTTGGGCACTCTTGGCACTCGGTGTTACACGTATTCCGAGGTGTCGAACATATCGGGGACTGTTCATCTCGGGAATTGTATGAGTAGGTGTGTGTTCGTGTGTGTATGTGTGATAGAAAGAGGGGAGGAGAGAGAGAGAGAGAGAGAGTAGAGGTGTTTGGCGAAGAGAGATGTAAAGATGGAAGAATGGAAAAAGGAGGGGGGAGGCGCGAGAGAGAGAGAGAGATAAGGGGCGGGGGGATTAGAGATTATTCCTGGAGGGGTGCGTTGGGCCTCGCAGGTGCCGATGGGGGCCTTGGCTTGCCCTGGGGTGGCTTCCTGGGCTCTCCTGTGTGCTGGATTCCTGCAAGCAGCTCGCTCTTCCTGATGCTCTTTAGGTCCAGGTCACCGTAATAATCCTCACTGTGGAGCAAAACCGGGAAAAATCCAGGGTTAGGACATGCGTGACGTGCCACCCGCCTTTGCGCGTGCGTTTCGTGTCGAGTTAATCACGTAGAGTACACCACACATAGATTCGGTTTTAGTGTGAGTGTGTCGTATAGTTTGTCGCGAAATATCGTGTTATGGACATAGCAAGGGGACGATTATTTTATTATCTTCTTGTGAAATGTCTAAATACTTTTCTCTTGGAAATTATTTGTTAAGTTAGAAATTGTCTTGTTATCTTGTATTTATGGAAAAATATCCTTCGATCGATAGGATAATGGCAGTATAGTTTAGACTTATATATTTCTCGAGAATAATTGGATACTTAAGTAGTACCATTATTTTGTACAGATTGTTGCTTAACCCTTCGTGGTCACGCGGAGTATATCGCACCCCAGGATATGTCTTTGTCAATATTTTTGTAAATTGGAAGACCTTAATAATGAAATTTATGTGATTGGTGAATTTTAAGAAAAAGTCATTCTTATTCACAACTATTTTTACAAATACAAATTTCGACATACCAAAATTTACATTTCTAGAAAAATACTATATACGCTTGATTGTTTGAGTATTGCCATTATCATCAAAAAGTTAAAAGATTAAAAAACTCAGAAATAACGTTGTGGTGCAATGAATCCCATGTGACCAATTTGTGATTATACGAAGGTGTGACCACAAAGGGTTAAGAATTGTATTCTATTTTGCGACAAAGTATAGTTGACAATTTTTATAAGGCGAGACCTTCATAGAAGACGATACATTAATAGATTAAATGAGGTTAGAGAATTTTGTTGTTAATTAACATCATGATTGTCGCACCATTGAAATGATTGGTAATGATCGTGTTCTTAATTCTTATTGAAAGTGTTAGATTATTTCTTTAGATTGTCTTCATTAGCAGCTAAAGAATGTAATCACCTTCGATTTAAGTTTCAACGTTGACAACTAATATTCAATTTTTATTAGACAATTATTCAGAGAATAATTTCAATAATTGCAGGATTGCATTTAAACTTTGTGTGTCTATTAAAATTGTAGACATCAGATATTTAATGTATCTAAAAATATTATTATATCAACACGCAAGGCCTTTAAGCGTCCATACCCGGTATCTCTTTCTTCAAGGGACCTTATGTAAATATTGTGTTACGCAAAACCTATCTGCCCGGTATGAGAGCAAGGTGTACCGGGAATATCCATTTAATTGCGTCACCCGAAAAAGAAGAAATACCTTACGCACTACCAGAGCGTGCTTCAACGTGTGGCCAGAGTTTTAAAGACCGTAATCAAGCTCGGACTATATAATACCTGGTTTTTCCAGAATTCGTCTTTACGTAACATCTGGTCGCACACTTTCCCAGCCCGTTGAAATTTACAAGTCTCTCTTTGCTGCTCGTTTTATCGTTATTAATTGAAGCTCGTAGCATGAGATAAGATACAAGGAAGTTGGGTGGTTCTTTGGCAAAAATCCCTGCATTTTGTTTCGATTAGGTGGAACAAGTCTAAAAGCAAGTCTAAGCACCTGATAAAACATCAGCAACTACTTCCCCGATACTATATAGTATTTCTACCCAACGACACCGAAGTTTAATAATTCAGTATTCTAATAGTACTTCTAATAATCCATCATAATCTAAATTACTCGTGGTCACACGAGTGCCTAATTCCAACGAGCTCATAAATAAAAGAATTTCACAAGTCATTAATTGAGAGATTAGATTAATCATTGCTGGTCCGAAAGAGACTACCGAAGTCAGTCTTCACGGCGAAAGATCGCCGGTTGCTGAAACGAGCGAACTATAAAACTGGACTCACCATCCAGGAACGTCTTCAGGGTCCTCGCAGGCACCGCTGCCGTCAGAGTCGCCGATCTTGAAGACTGTGCCAATGGGGCAACCGTACTCCCTGGCGATACCTTCCAGGCATATGTAATACTTTCTGCAGTCCTCGGGATGGGCGTGTCTGCTGAAGCTGCCGGATGCTCCGCTCACTTCGCCCGCAGCTGGACACGTGAAGCCTCCTGCGACCTCTGTGCAACGCGAGAAACACGCATGCCACGGTGAGATGGAAGAAAGACGGACAAAACTGGCATCGCGAGTCTCCTCACAATTACCCGCAGGGGGGGACAGCCGTGGTGAGTCGGTGAATGGTAAGCTCAGGGTTTGGCTTTGAATTCTACCGCGGGCAACTGAGCAGGGATTCCGCGTGAAGAAACACAGGATGCGCGTAGGGGCTATTGTCACGTATCGGCAATCGAACTCGGAGTACCACAACGAATGAATAATACTCGGAGACTTGTAATTGGCTCCCATCGAAGAGAAAACATATTCGGAAGATTCTTCAAAGGTATCGCAATAGTTGCGTGCCTTTGGTACTCATCCGGGATACCAATCACCGATACTGAGAAGATCGTGACATTTTGTTCGAGGGCAATCGAATTGTTCGTGTGAAAAGGATGGCATTGGTAGTTTCGTGTTCAACTCTGCGACGTTTGGACGCCCGGGGATACGCACCTTCGATTTTGCATTCAGGTACTTGATCCGCCCACATGCAGACTCTGGCTTCGCGATCGTACGCGAGCCCGGGGCTGCACTGGTACCTGGAGGATTCTCCGTTCCAGCAGTTCCAGAACACGTCGCATTTCTTCTCGTCAGGGAAGATACCGTACAGGCGGGGGCAATGGGGTGTGTTGATGGCTGGCTCGAGTTGCGTCCTCTCGCCGCAGTCGACGTTGTGGAGGTAATCGCAGTTTTCGGTGAGGAACTTGCTGTCGCTCGCGTCGAACGCGAGACCGTTGCCGCAGGTCTTCAGCTCCGCGGCGTTGTTGTCGCATTTCCAGTACTTGTCGCAGGATATGTGATGGGGGTAGAATCCAAAGTCGTCTGGACACTTGAACGACTCCTGGGCGGTCACGCCTGTAATGGAAGAAACGTTAAGGGGACATTCTACAATCTTGGTCGAAAATTCGGTCACGGAGATGGGTTTTATAATGAAATAAACAATTAACATTTTTGTATTTTTGGGGGTATATTATGCCACTCTTTAATTACAAGAAAAATCTTGTTTGTTTATTTCATTTGTTTACTTAAATATTTCGCAGTGAATTTGTGTCTTCAGAATTTCATAACTTACAACTGGGTTATCGGGAATAAAAGAATCAAACATTTTTTGAAGAGCACCAATCTCAGCGTAAACTATCTGACTTTAAGAAGCTTCTATTTGTTTTTACAATTAGATTTACACTCAATCGCTAACAGGAGTTACATCGTCGAAGAGGTGGACAAGATTTCACAATAGTTAATAGAAAATAAGAAGGATCGACATGAAAAATATTTTCTGCAATTTTAAAGAGGCGTCCTTTTAAACAGGTTCCATACGATTTGGATGAATTTTTTGACTCTTCGATTTTAACGAATCCCCAGTGTCGTCTGCATTGATTAATTATAAAACAAAAAATATATTTCTATAGTTTAAGATATTCTTAATATAATGCAAAAATCCCATTAAATTATATATAGTAGTTTTACTATAATTGATTTCTAAAGATCACCTATTTTTATGGGCTCTAGACCGGAACTGTGCCTTAACTAAATTAACCCACAACTGTTGAAATCGCCTCAAGGCGCGTCCCCTTTTGCGGACGTCACCTTGACAAGAGCTGCCAATATTTCATGACGCAATGACGAAGGATAGATTTCTTTTGTTGATGCAATTTTTGCATTTTTCAAGTAGTGCCGTTGCCAACGAGCATACCAAATTGAGGACTTGTTACAATTACATTGTAAAAAAAAAAGTTTTTAGTAAACGATTTTACTAAAAATGGATTAAAAACTAAAAAATAATTCTGTTCTTGTACCACAATTTTGATGGTGATAGGTGACTTTAAATAAAATCATAGAAACTCTGTGATCATCGTGTAGAATTGGTCAAATAAATTGTAAAGAAAAAGGATAATCACGGAGTTTGTACGAGTTAATTTAAAGTCACATATCACCATCAAAATTGTACCTAGTACAAGAAATTTGTTTTTCTTTTTACTGTATTTTTAGTAAAATCGTTTAACATAATTTTTTTAACATATTTTTTCTAGTTTTTAGTGTTGTAGATTTTATATATATATTTTTTTCAGTTTTTACTCTTTTTTTATAAAAAAATTGTATTGTCACACCTACGTAGGCCTACAAAGTTTAAAGACAATTGGGCTGGTGGAAGTGGGTGAAAATTGAGTTGCCAGATTTGAATTTTGAAGCATACACCAAACAAACAAACATGCAAAGGATCGAAGATGAGTAAAATCATTTAAAGAGAGTTTTCAAGCGTAGTTTAAGCGTCTAATTTGTAGAAAACGGACAATTTCTTCGCATTTCGTCGCTGATTCCAGTGACTCTCTTTCTCAGTTAAGGGCGTTAATAGTTTAAGTGGAGTATGGTTTTAAAAATGCTCCCTCAAGTCGATCAAGTTTTCCAAGGAAGTTTTGCTTAACTCGCACCGAGCGAACATTCAATGACACTTAGACCACACTTTCGATGCTTTCTATATAATATTGACGTGAAAACGTGCCAACACCGTGCAAAATGGTGCAAATCCCTCGCTGCGGAAACACGTGGAACAAGAAGTCTTAGTGTTAAGAAGTCTCAGTTTTACGCGAATGGCGGTACCGAAGAAAGTAACAGAGAGGACTGACGAAAGAATTTTACTTGATTAACATGTGATGTAGTTGTTATCGAAAACAAGATCCGCCAGTTTCTACACCCTATTTCAGAAAAGAAGAAAACTCTTACTTCAACCGAGGCTTTACTTGGTTTCTATGCTGTCCGAGGAAAGTAACTTTTCTACGATGACGAAGAAAACTTCCACTGACTTGTAATTAATTAGCCGAAGGTAATATTCATCGATAGAATAATCAAGAATAAAATGTAGCTTCCAAATGAAGCCGGAAGGGACATAGTAAAAATCAGCTGAACGAGGAAGTGCAATTTCGTGGAAAAAGTCGTTCCTTAAATAACGAAATGAAAGTTGAATTTGGCTTCCGGTATTGAACTGTAAAAGTCGCTTTTATAATATACCACGAGGGGTAAAAAAGTGTAACGATTAGAGTGGTCCTAACGCCACAGCGAGTAAGACACTTCTGCCACAAGAAGATGAAGAAGAAAGTTGGCTCTAGTTTATGGTACTACACGGACAAAGGCCTCCTCGCAGTAATAAGATGCACGAGAAAGTTTATTTAACACGAATGGATGCATAAAAAGGGTCCACTTTCGATAATATACATTCTTCTACCCTGCACCAGTGTAATTACAATATCGATGATAGCAACATTCAAAAGAGAACTGTTAAACGAGCTGCAACTCTTTACACAAACGTTAACTTACGTAAATCGAATCAGGAATGGAACAAAAGAAATCGAACCGAGCGCTGTAATTTAACTGATTACATATTTGCTTATTAGCTTCGGAGTTAATGGCAGCGAGGATTTTGTTGCGGTTTCTACTGTCCCAGGAAGTTTCAAACGATTCATCATTATAAACCGTTTGATTAAAGCACCGAGGATCGTTGAATTGTATACCTCCGCGCTGGATTCATCCAGTCCCGGCCGGAGTCTCTCGGAGTCGAGAGCGATTCGCAGGAGAAAAAATCTCTGCGGTTACACGCGATACAACATTTAATCGTGCCAGGGATCACGGTAATCTGTTAAATTCTGCCGCGCGAGAGATATTACCGTCGCACAGTGATACATAATTACATTTCTCTTCAAATCAGTCTGCAGGTCATAATTTCTAAGTAAACTTGATAATTCCTCTTAAAATTCATCGTAATTAAATTCTCTATCGATCTACCCAGCCCGAATTTTGAATTACCTGGCTAATTTCTGTGGCCTCTTTTAGCCACGGGTTCCGAGTTTAAAGTCAGCTTTTCGAAATTGCAGATTACGAATCCAATATGTCGAAGCGAAATTTCAGAAACGGAGATTCTCCGGAAGAAATATAATAATTATTACGAAGATAAAAATTTTAATTCGTACCACAAATCCAATATTGAAATTCGTATTTTTACAATTTTTCAGGCACTTGATAAGTGTGTAGGTGACTTTGCATGCTTAAGCGTGTTCGTCTGTGTTGCTTTTTTGACTCAATATTGACGAGCAAGATTGAAGTTTAGTGAAAAATTACGACCTGTAGTATGATTAAAAAATAAAAAAAGAAACACTGCGGCGTCCAGGGGGATTTAGACGGCGAAGCTGACCGTCGACCGCAAAATGGTGACTCCGTTGTTGTTTGGCGCTCGCGTAGGAGGAAGGACGCTGCCACGTCGCGCGTTTTATTATCAGCGCCGATTGTTCGTCCCGTATTGTGCCGTTTCACGCGGCTGTCAACTATGCCTAATAATCCGTTATTCTTTTTTTTTCGCGGCGCATGATGTCTGGACAACCTAAACGTCTTATGTAAGGACACAAAGTGACTTTCGCCAGGCGCTTTCACTTTGGGCCTAGAGCCAGGCCCAAGCCAGCAGCCGCAACACCAATACGGCTCGTGACTGGGCCCTCCCAGCATCCCGTTCACTCGGCTCTCCTCCACACGCTTCCCGCCGTGTGTGCTCTCTCTCCTTCTCTCTCCCCCGTTCTCCAGCATGCACTCTCCGGCGTACACACACGCGCTCGCACACCTCCGCCTTCGTGCTGGGCCCTGGCGTGCTCCCGCGCGCTGTGTTCACTTTCATTTTTCTCGGCACCGGTACGAAAAGTCGCGTCTCGAATCTGATAACGTTGGCTCCGTAATCGGAACCACTCTGTTACCTGCCCCGTAGTTTCTGGTTTATCAATTTCCTCGACTGTCGAAGGGTAATATCGCGTTTGGGGCGACGGCGATCGGTGATAAAAAGAAGGGTCAAGATCTGGGCCAAGGTTATCCTGTCGCGGCGAGGAAAGTCCGGGGAAGGGGAGGAAAAAGTGTGCAAATGCGTGTCGAGGAGGTTTCTCTTTGCACGGAAACTGAATACGCCTTTCGATCTCGTCTCGTTGGTAGAACGCTTGGGCAAGCGTGAAAAGTAGTCGTGATTTCTGGTAATTACGCTGGGTACGCCGGCTGGCTGGATGTACAATAGGGAGTTTAGGCTTTTGCGAGCTTACAGTTACGAGGGTTTCGCACGTTTCTTTAGGCTGCGTGTTTTGATTAGGAATATATATTTTATACCGGAATATATGGGAGCGAGTCACGGTGGGTGAGTCGGATGTGACAGGTCGTTGGCTTGGTGGTGAAACTGACCGAGTCCATATTTATTTATTTTCGGTAAATGTAAATTTAATGTTCAATCTATTAAAATAAATCAGGTAATCATTGAAAATCTCTCCATACAGATTTTCATTAATCCATTCTTGTAAAAAACAATCCTTAAGGGTTCTAGAATGCACTGATGGACTTACTCAGTTCTACCAACAGACTATCGAAGTAACACACAGAACCGTATGGCGAGCCAATCCTCGTTCCCAGCCCGTTATTAGAGTGTACAATAATTTCTTAGTTTAGAGAAATCAGGCGTAATTAGAATATTCCACTTTACAGTTGAAGGATTAAATAATACACTTCGTAAAGTTTCGGAACAAGCGAGAAGCGATTCGTGCGCACTGTCGATGCAAGAAGCGACGCAGTTGTTGAGAATTCTGAGCTTAGGAATTTATAAAAGAGAAATCATTACCGAAGTACAACAGTACCGAGAATTAAATAGTATCTATATAGTCGCGACTCGAAACATGGTTGCCAAAGGTCCGTGGCAGACCCGAGATGTCAAATGGAGGAGCATTGACAGTTGTCAAAATACGAGACGATCCCACGCACGGCTCGCTAGCGATTATTTCTACCAAGACAGCCGCGGCGAAGGAATAGTGCACTCTGTGGTCCACACGCGTATGTCACACACTTATGTCCTCCACTTCCGACAAATCGTCCTGGGGCCCGACACTTCCCTCCCCGGTCCGTGGTCCCCGACAATATTCCATCCCCATTAACCCGGTCCCGACTCGCTTGTCTCCCAAATCCTCCCATCTCTCTCTCTCTCTCTCTCTCTCCCTCGATCCTCGCGACCGTTTATTTCGGGTACGTACCGGCGATCAGAATGGCGGCTATCACGTAGTACGTCCTCATGGTTACGAATGCGTGTATCTCCCGCGTGGTGTCGTGATCGAGTTACTTGCTTGAGGTACGGTAAAAAAGGTTTAAAAAAAAAAAATTGTAATCACTTTTACGGGCACAGGCTCCACTGCGCAGAGAGAACTCCGTGTTTGCGCCCTGTCGTTCTCCACCTTTATATAAGTCATTGGTCACGTGTTGTTCCTCTTCCACCTCCCGCGGGACCTCCTTCTCTCCTCCTCGTCGCTTCAAGAAGAGGTACTATGTACTCCGCGTTTCTTCTCTCCCTCTCTCTCTGTCTGCCCCCTTTCTCTGTCCCTCTTTCGTTTCACCGATCTCCCTTTCTTTTTCTTTATTCTTCTCCGCTGAAAATGCCATCCAAAGACCTAACAGAGGTCCGGTAATAACGTGCGTCTTGTTCTTTCTTCTCCTCCCCACCCACCCGTTCCCCGCCCCTGGTATATAATTTTTATTCCCCGTGTCGTCTGCCTCGACGATTCTCCCTCTTTATCCAGTTTTTGTCGCTCCACGGTTTTCGAATACCCGCGCGACCAGTTTCTCGATGTTGGTTTTCACACGGTCCACCTCAAAATCCACTTTTCGGTTTTGGCTCCAAGGACTCGGCGCGATCGAGAGAGGAGGGCGACGCGGGTGTATCCATTAGAAGATCGTGGCAAAAGGATGATCGTGAATTTTTTGTCGTGACGGTGCTGAACGGCTCCATTTGTTAGTTACGATGCACAGTTTGCGTTTTAAGGCTTTTTGTTTTATGGGTGGGAACTCGAGGTTGTGTAACGGAGTCTTAAGTGCGTTGCAATTTATTAAACTAAAGACTACTCTTTTAAATATTTTGCAAAAACTAACGTTTCTCTGAGGATTGCAGGTGTACTGCATTTTCGTGGAAGAACTTTTATTCTAGAACATAAAAAGTGGGCGTAAAAAATTAAGTACGCTGAGCTGATGGAAGACCAGCTTCCTGCATAATTAGGCAAGAAAGTATAATTTATCTTCGTAATCGGGACAAGATTGAACGGCAGGAATACATAGTAACGGTAGATAAGCTGCAATATTGAATTTGATATTGTTCAAATTATTTTTTTTCTTTTTAATTTAATCTGTTGACAATTTGTTTAGCTATAATTCTTCGACCTGAAGTTATTTAGATTTAATTACTGTAGTTTTTTCCCTGTTCAGAGGCGAATTTAACGGGCGGCCGATGGTGAGTTGCCTCTTGGGCCTCATGTTTAAAAAATAAGTTATGACTGCGTCCAAACACCATTTTTTTCTGTACTACTATATTTAGCCCGTTTTTAGTAACCTGTCTCTTTATTTTCTCGAAAAATGGGCTCCTGCTCAGAAAGCCCCAAGGGCCTTATCTCCAAAAAAATTATGATTGCATCCAAAAACAATTTTTTTCTCAACTACTACACTTAGCCCGTTTTTAGTAAACTACCTCTTAATTTTTTCGAAAAATGGGCCCTTCGCGATGTTTGCCACCTGGGCCTTTTTCTTTAATTCCATAACCTGGCTGTGCTACTTCATTTTTCAATTTTTGATTCTTCAAATCCAGCCTTTCCGATTCTTCTCCTCGAAATTCAACTCACTCATCGCTTGGTATCTGATCGGGGCAGCATGCTGTTCCGCGTAACTGTATTAGGGCGATCAGTCCCCGTATATACGGGGGCCCGTCTAGCATCGAAATTCGTCGGATCCGTCCAGGTGCGATTGTTTTTGTACACAGGTAGCGTGCTGCCGTGGTCGCACGATTTGCAGAATATTGACCGATCGCTACGTGATTATAATAATAATCGTGGGTCCTTAGCGACTACGTGATATAAAATAACGGAGAAGGCTGGAAGGGGGCGAAGGTCGAGCACGACCAACGTGACTCACCGTGACACCCAGGTCCGATACACCACCCTGCTCAGCATTCCGGCAGAGGGTATCTCTGACAACTGCGAGACAGCAGCCGTTATTTCGGCTTTTCGACGCAATCGGCCGAAAATAGATTTTTAGCCAGAATTTGCTAAGAAAAATTTGAATCCACGCAAACCCAGTACACCTGCTCGGATTTGTCGAGAATTTATTCTGCGTTAGTTCGTGAGAAAGTGTTTTAGGCTTTTCCTTAAAAGTGTGATTTCTGGTTTTAATAGGTTTAATGAAACACGTCAATGAAAAATTGGAACTTCTCTCTTAGAGGTTTGCATCGACTTACGAAAACGGTTTCTTCGATTTCGGTGCCTAGAAATTTTATGCGCGGTTGATCGGACCAACGATTGACATTTATTCCCTTGCATCATCCATTCGCATTTCTGGCACTTGTTGCGTTTCTTGTACAAGAAAGTTCCAAGGATTTTGCAATTATTTCGTCAGTTTTCTCTTATATCTTGCGGTGAGCCCTGGTTCTGTCGAAGGGGCAGCTTGGTTCGAAGGAAATCGATTATTGTGCGCGAAATTGGTAGAGAGATAGGGGACAATAGCTTTGGAACTGATATTTTCCTTCAAAAACTTTGGTATATCTAACTTTGATCCCTTAAATTTATACTTTTGAATTTTGTTTCCTTAATTAACTTTTTGAACCTCGATTCTTCAAAATTAGTTCCTTCAATTTTTCCTCAACTTTAACACCATAGATTATACTAATTTCATAATTATACCTATACAGTATTGGAAATATTTATTGCATCATTCAAATAAACACGTTATCACTTATATCTCCCTTAATATTAGTAATACGAAAATATTAGGTATTGTGATGTTTATTTATTGCAAAAATGTGTGGCTCACTATCACGGCCAAAATAAGTTTGATACAACTCGTTAAAATTTTATTAATCATATTGTTATGAAAATTATGTGCATCTAATACGTAAATTTGAGAGTGATGCAATAAATATTTCCAATACTATATGTACATTACCTACTCTTATTCTTTTTAATTCGGTAAAAGGAAATCTGGAACTATTTTCAACGATATTATATACACAACATTACATTCTACTCTTTCTATTATTTCCTACTTCTCTTTGCAATATTATAAAATAGTCATTAGAGAAGGAGTGTGATTCGATATAACTGTGGAAGTGAAGTGAAACGGGTAACTCATCAAAAGAAGCGCTTCAATGCATTACAATGCCACAGGGACGTATTCTAATTCACTGAAATTTTCGAGGCGACGATTTCAATCAAGGCGGACAGGCGCATGTTAATGCCGAACGCTTTCGACGATAACGGAACTTTCTCGCTCCGCTTAATCCAGTTTCTCGAATAAATCGCATCGGCCGAGCCGGTATTCGCGCTTACGTGCACGTTTACGATCGGCTGCTCTGACGAGCAGCAAAAAACTCGCTGAAATATCGCAGGTTGATCGACCTTGGCGCCGTAACTCAACATAAATGAAGACGAGAGAAACATCGCCCAACGCTCCCCTTAAATCGCTGCTTCTACTTGTTCGCAGTTCATACTTCATGCTAATATTTGTATTACCATCGCTGCGTTATATTAATCTGTTAACTGGGTCATTTTCCACTAGATTTCATCTTGCAGATTTAGAAATGTGTATTTAAGCTGTCCAAACGAGTTACCTCATTTTCAACACTCTTCGATTGTCTTACTCATTACTGATTAGCGTTAATTGCTTTGAGAGAATAGCACTGTAGAACACTCCGCACCAACATTTCCCAATTTCCCACGAAACCCTTCCAGGCACGCTAAATTTCTTGGAACACACAGCTTCAAAAAGCTTTCTTTTTATATACGGTCCGTTTCAAATTTTACAGTCAAGTTTGGGTTTCTCGCCGAATAATTTACATATTTTTGCAACACCGATCGAATGAAACTGTTAGCTTTTATAAATAAAAGTTATTTAAAGAACTTTCAATTTTTAAATCATTTACTTTCTGTACAAAGTTAACTTTGTACATTAACACTGTAACGCTATTGCAAAAGTTCAGTTATTTCGTATTCGATTAATAAAGGTTCTCGGGGATCATATATTTCTTAACAGATATTTGAAGGAAAAATATAAAAGTTAGAATTAATTTTTTAATTAGCAATATTTAAGGAATTGAAAGCAGAATAAATATAGAAGAGAAAGCAAGTTGTGAATTTTATATAATTATTTTATTTTACTAACAATAAGAGGAAAAACTATCAAAACCTATATTGAATTCTTTATTCTTTATATATTCCATAACGGGAAATCTGCTTGCTGCAACTTTATACTTTTTCAAAGCAGAATAAATGTTCCTGTTCAACTGGAACTTTTTCCTACTTCCAAGAAAATAACAGTTCCCTTTTTACGCAAAAAGATATAGAATAAAACTTTCAGTGAACACACTTCAGTTTATAACTGTTTCCTTGGACCAAAAGAGATGATACCTAATAAAAGAAAACTACTGTCGTTTCATAACTAATTGAAAACATTAACAGTTTCATTCGATCTCTGTTTCATAAATATTTAAATTTTATTATAACATAACTTTTCCCAAAACCCTAAACTTCTCATCGCAGAACCCAATTGGGAAACGTTCTTCTACACCACAAAATTTTCTTGTGGGTCAAAGTGGACCCCGTATCCTTCGCCTCAGGGTTAAAGCCGCAGTTCCTTCTTTTGCCCGAGTACAATAATTATACTTTCACATTAGATTCATTCATTCTGCCAAATGCAGACTCACTTTGCAATAACAAATTCCCTCGCTTGCCCCAGCTAACATTAAAAAAATACTAATATAAGTGGAGATAGTGTAATCGGGAATAACGTTTGCTGGGAAAGGTCATAATCAAGGCCGCGGGGTTCTGCGAATCGGCTACGGCCATGAAAGCGGATAGAAATCAAAACTCATAATACGCTTATACGAACTTGTTAATTAAATCGCGTTCGTGTCCGGAGAATGGAGTTTCGCGCCCGTGCACAGCAGCTACGAGGTGAAATACCATTTTTCTGGCCCACCGTGGAAATTTCTTGCCTGGGTATCGATAACTCATAAGGGAACACGACAGGGTGGCATTCCATGATATTTTTAATGCTTCCCATTAAGATCTGGCTCGATCTTTTCCTTGTTTACGAAGACTCCTGCGTCGAAATTGCACTCCCTAATTCATTCTCTACAAGCATTGCAAAGTTTCGTAATTAATATTTTCTTCAAATCACATTTACACCTCGCTATCATTAGCTAGCGTTTCACATTTCAGAGTTTCATTAACACCCGGCGGAAGATCTGCGGTAAAACTGTTCCTGAAAGCTACGTTAATTAAGCATAAAATAACTTTCTACCGTTTTCCTGCCTCCTTCGAAAGTAATTTCTGAAACTGCACACCTCGCTCTCCGCTGCTAACGCGTTAAGGAAACCTCACGGATTTTTGCGAACTACAATTTTTAATACGGTGCGACGATGTCCATTTGCGAAAGACACCCGAATACGAAGGAGCAAGTACATATTGCACCGGATGGCTAATGCACAAACGCCTTCCGGATAACGGGAACGCTTCGCCGTTTATAGTGGTTTGTCGCGGTGGTAGCCTGTGCGTCGTTACGCGTCGCAGTGTCCCAAGGATGCAGGTGCCTCGCCTGTCGATAATTAATATTCGGCTCGTTGGTCTCCTTAAGTCGACTGTTTCGAGCAGGACTGGTCGTCCTCCTGGAACTTCTTCTGTCACCTTGCCCTGAATCCCTGTCGAACTTACACACCCATATGTTTACAAGCTCCACTTTCAGGTACAGCCTGTTTCCACGACGTTAATTCCCCTTTGTCCGCGGTCAATTGGAACAACCTTTCTCGCGGTAAAAATTCGACGCCGAAGGCTTGCTTAGGCGTGTGTACTTGGGAAACGCTGCTCGATATTCGCGCGAGTCTTCAGCCAAGGAGAGCTGGAGTCATGAATGCCAGATCAGGCGATGAAACGGGGTGAGAATAGCTGCGCTATGGTTGTGTGATTAATCGAGGTATTTGCATTCGTGGCGAGTTTCTCATGGTTTCTAATATGACGCTTATATAGGATATTCTAGAGCGGTTTCCCTTGATTTTTAAAGCAAATCGAGGCTGTCGAGGGAAAAATCGCGAATGTAATATGGCGGAAATTGTGGAGTCTGATCTTTTGTTTCTTTAAATTTAGTTGCAAATATTTTATTAATAACGAGATTAGTGATTTGAATAAAATTTTTTTTTTCTATGTTTTATATTTGTCATGGTGATTCAAATTTGTGGGTGAAGTTGAATAGAGGGGTTATATTTAATTATTTTATTTCATTAATTCATTGAATTACTTTTATTTTTTTACCAGATTAAACTGATAATTTCGGTGTATTTTTTCGATAATTTCACTATTTTATTTAGAGACAGAATTAACCTGAATTAATATGTAGGTTTTGATTGATAGATTTGGTTTGAGATTTTCAGGATAATATGGTCAAAAATAAAAAAGAATGTGCTATATACCTACTGTTTTTTATTTCAGATATTACATATTACTTTGGGTGCCTTTGGCTCATTTTATTGAAGTAATATAACTATATAAGTTGACTTACTATTCAGAGATATTTATAGAGTTACGTGACACGCAATACTTCTGAAGTAAGAAAAGAAGGCATTACATTGCTTGTGGAATTGCAAATTACCCCAATATAAAGGTGGGAAGTGTTTAATTGTCCATTGAGAATTCTTTTATGATGGTGATCAAAATATTCTTTAATTTCCCAAACTTTCTTATGTAACGATTACATGGTGGCTTTCTTCTTACCTCAAACACTTGTAAAACAGCCCTGAATTTATATTACAACAATTTTCTTCAACATCGAGCAATCCAATTGATCAAGTATATCGAATCCTTTACCACCTCTTGCCTCACAATAAAACTGTTTCTAATTAAGTAGAAATATATTAATTACAACAAAAATTTATAGTACTTATATCTGGGGCGAATAAAGTCGATTTAAAATCAGCCTACGATGGTAAATGCATAGCGTTCGAAATCATTCGTTAACTATCAGCCACACATCCACCGAAGCTACCAAGCTGCAAATGATTTGTGAGATTTTTGACACTAAACGAATACGGCACTTCCTCGTCTTTTTTTAAGTTGCCGTTACACGCAAATCTTTTGTATGCAAGTGACACCAGTTCCGCGTCACCGGAACCAACGGCGGTATGTCAAACTCGGTCCGAAGAATTATGCGCTATGTGCAGTATAATTGTATTCGTAATTGACGTAACAGCGCGGGCCTTTATGATATTTGATTTATGGCCAGTGACAGAACAGTTCGATGTCAATAACTCATCTTCCCGAGGGCTTTAGAAACTTACGAAAGATTGCGTACGGTGCCGAGTCTTTACACCGTCTTCTATCGGACCCACGGATCTCGTTACGGCTACGAGCTTAGCGAGTTCAATGCACGGGAAGCATTATTCGCAGCATTCCTAGTAAGCCCTCTGTCTATTGTACTTACTCTTAAAAATTACGCGATCCGTATTAACCACTTACCAGAGTTGAGCATTAATTAAATAAAAAATCATTTAAATAACGAGTTACCGAAAATCTATTCTTAGAACAATCGATAAAATAATTGATTCTCCAGAAAAGTAATCGGTAAAATAATCAATTCTTCAGAAAAATAATCGATAAAATAATCGATTCTTCAGAAAAAAATCGATAAAATAATCGATTCTTCAGAAAAAAATCGATAAAATAATCAATTCTTCAAAAAAATAATCGAGAAAATAATTGATCCTTTAGAAAAATAATTGAATCTTTAGAAAAATAATCAATCGACTCCGAAAGAATAGAGTAAAATCGCCCAGCCCTACTGTGAAGCTTGATACTCTGACATTCGCTTGGATACCACGATGTCCGCTTGGATACCAGCGTTTCTGCCAGTCCAAGGAACTTTGACCCTCGAAAAGTTGCCGATGCATCGCGAGTACGTACGCGTAACACGTGCAGCAACGCGCATCCGTCTGCGATTGGCACGCGACGTTGCGACTCGGTAGCCGCGTCGCCGCGCTGCGCCCCCGACGGCTTCTTGCGAGCGTGGTAAGTTGAGGTAACGTCTGTCGAATTGCATAATGGCAAGGAGAAGCGGCGCATGGTGTCGAGCGTGCTACATCGCTGAGAGACGGTTGTTGTCGAGAACGCCGTGGATAGAACGGGGTGGCCAGTACTCTGCCGACGACCCGGCATGGCTTTTATCTGGCACGGCGCATCGTTCGCCCTGGCCACAGGAGTGAAAGTCGAGTGCTGGCTCCGATGAACGTTCAGCATCCAAAGCTGCACCTTCCCGTCTGTTCTTATTATGATCGGCATTTGTGATCGCACCGATCTCTGGTGCGTTGATTATTGTCTTGATTTCGCGTAGCAGGGGTAGCCACCAGTAATTCTTTGGTATGTAACTCTTTTCTTCTAGTGTATAGTGTGGTGGAAGGGGCAAGTTTTGGGGCACAATTGGTCAAAAGGATTTGGAGGTTCGATGAGGGGAGATTCATTGGATTAGTTTGTTTAATATTCTTTGAGGGGACATTCTCGTGTAATAACCCTAAAAGGAATTGATATTTATCATTTTTTTTTAAAAATAATGGTTAATATTGGGATTAAACTCTTTTGGGATATATGGGAGGATCTTTAAACTTGCAGATTTTTTTTATGTTGATCATTCTTATTATTTATTAATTATTGTGGACGCGTAGCACCTGTCCCAGTCATCTGATTGCAAAAAAAGTCTTAAAGTTAGATAGTTTAGATAGTAATTTTAGTTTTTATTTATAATACTTTTTCATCGATATATAGTAAATTTATCTGAGGAAAAATGTTACTTTTTCTTTCAAATTATATAACTTTTTCAATTTTTCATTATTTTTCTTAAAATCATAAACATCATTTACTTTTGGAGCTGTCACACTAGCATCCTCCTTATCGCGAATCCTCTATAGCTCTTCTTAACATCTTCGTTTGGGTTTGTTTGCAGTATAGTTTCTATCATTTAGAGAAACAATATAGGAAGTGTATGTTGCTATATTTCGCAATTAAAATTTTACGCGAGTTCAGAATTTCGATCTGTCTATACGAGGGTCTAAAAATCCAATGTTACTTCACCTTTATCACCGATAAAACAGTCCCTTTTAAAAAATCAATATCCTTTTTTCAAGACCCAATTTCGAAAATTCTCCAAGATCAATGAACAGTCTAAAAATTTGTGTAAGCTCGATAGCGAGTACAACTCTGCTCGAAAATGATTCCCCTAGAATCTCCTAGTGCTTCCCTCGGATCACCCTGCATTGTTTTTATAAAGTTGACCAACATATGGGACTTTTGGATGACGGAATGCAGCGCCTTGGCTCGCGTCGCGGGATATTGCGACGCCGCGATCGATGGCCGTCGCTGGCGAAAAGAAGCCGACGCCGTCGTCGGGGGAGGACGGCGCAGCGTAAAAGTGTGGCTACGTCAGCGAGGCCGTAAGAGGGTGACGAGGTTGTTGACACTTTGCTGCTTTTTGTCGTCGACGACGGCGTGTGCGTCGGAGGTGCTCCGGGAATGCCGATCAGGGCAGCTCCTCCCAGAACGCGCTTTGCATTTCTATTTCGCGTTTCCTCCGCGATGATATGGCCCGATATGAACTCCCAGAACGCTAAGATTAAAGCAGCATTGTGTCGAAACGAAATTAGCAGCGGTTTCTCCTACGGTCTTTAAACGCGTCTGAAATGAATGGCGGAAGAAACGAAGAATTTCGTTCCCAATATCCTTTCTATAATATACAGTTGAATAATATAGAATTGGTTATTGCTTAATTATTGCTGATTCTACCAGATACGATAATTAACAAAATTCTTATTCTCCATAGCGGGCTCGTTAAAATGCTTCTGTACTGTAAGTTTCGGGTCCGATGGGACGCAACACTGATCACACGTGTTGCAGCAGTACTTATTTATTAGAAACGTTATTTATTCAAATCAGTTAACACTCAGGGCGGGCCACGCGAAGCGTTATATTTTCTGGGGAATTATTAGGAATAATAATAAAAAAAATTTATCGTCTCGTTTAGCTTCTTAGGGAAGCAGAAATCGTTTAACTACTTCGATTAAGAATCGTTAGAAGATTCTATTACCTTTGAATGGGAAACAATATTTTTCAGATCCAACGCTAGGAACATCGACTAAATAAGAACTCGGAAAGTCCCCTTCGTTAAACGGACTCATTGTGTGGTGATTCGTTGGAAGAAAGTTGTTGTAACGATTTCGAAATCAGCCCAGATATTCATGTTCCGTCTGTCAGTCAGTCTGCCTGGCACGTCTTTTCCCTTTCGCGAGAATCCGGCTATTTTATTCCGCGAAGCATTCAAACGGTTTTCTCCGGCTTGCCTCTGCGCGCCGCGACTTTTAAGTGTCCCCCAGTTTTCGACTCCCCCGTCCCGTCGGCGTTTCTCCGTGTAAAAGAGAGGCTCCCCTCCCACGCTCGTGTCAAAGGATTGGCAAATCGTGATACCACGATCACCTTTTTGCGTGGCCCCGCCGTGACGCTATTTCGTTTCTAAGCGCCGATACAAGAGCGGGCGAACAGCGGGAAAGTGGTCGCGGTGGCCGATGATCTTCCTCTCGGCTTCGCTAGCCCTTAAGGCGGATTCGCGTGCCAATTCCGTGGCTGTTCAGTGGCATCGGTGTCGGTGGAATAAAATATCGTTTCTCTGTTTTGGACCGAAGCGGTTTAAACTTGTCAGTGTTAGTCACTGACACTGGCACGAAGAGGCCTCTAATATTGATGGCAAGTGAAGGAACGCCTAAAAGACCTAAGAAAATATAAGATAAATTTTTTAGCAACTCAAATTTGTATAAGCAGAACCGAGGCATAAAGACTGTAGAGGGTTCTCGTTTGATTTTCGTTCTCTGTTCGTTTCATTCGCAATTAACTTGGAAAAAATATTTTTAGGAAGGCGCCAAATATTTATAGCACACGCAAGTAAAACACAACGCGCCGGGGCCGCGGGTATGCGTGAACCCGGCTTTAAGACGCTCAATCGACAGTGAAAGTGACCGAGATCGTTAATTGCGTAGACTCAGTTCACTTGAGTCAGTAACACTTGATGTTGGCAGAGACGATGATCGATTTAATGTGTGCATTCTCCTTTGCATTTAACAACGGTCTGTGCTGGAGAAAATAGTTGGGTATATAGAATTCGGTAACAGCGTTGAGGTTCGGGATGACGTGGTAGTGTCTGTTACACTTCTGCGAGTTGATTCCAGCTGTGTTGAGACTAATAGTACCTGCACGTTGGAGCGTTCAACGCAGTTCGATGAAGTAATGAGCTACTTCCGTGGTAGAAATGTTATTGAGGACTGAGAATGAGAAGAGTAGGATCAATTTAATAGAATTTAATAAATTGGAGAAGTATAGGATATATTTAATGCTATAAGAATTTCGGAAGGGAAATTAAGAGTTATTAAAGTTAATTTTTTTGTAGGGGAGACCAGGGTAAAGTGAGCTTTTCTTATTATTTATTTGAAAATAGAATATATTTACATATATTGGTAAACTAATAAAATGATATAATAGGTATTAGCAAAATACTCCTGCGCTATGCTTCGGGCCGAAGAGATTTTATGAAATCCGTGGAAACACATGTCACCTCTTTTCACTCCCTTAGGGGTTGATTAGGGCAAAATGTAGAATCTGGTTTTTAGGCATTTGTGTGGGTAACCTTCGTAAATAAAAACCAAGTTCATATCTAATCGAGCCTAAGAAATAATAAGGAGTCCAAGAAAATATATTTCACCCCTTTTTATACCCTTCGAGTTTCATGTTTCTAGGGTCAGCGGTTTGAATCAGCGACACAACGATTATATAAGAATAGATAGATAGCGATAATAATTATGCACGTGTAGATGTTAAAAAACGTAAATTCAAAATGGTAATGTTCAAGTTGTATTATAAATTTATTCGTACACATTTTTGTTAAAAAGAAAACATTTGATTCTACTTTAAACTTTCGAAGGCTCACTTTACTCTGATCCTCCCTATTTAATTTTCATTTCATTCTTTGCTAATTATCTGATTTATCTCTACATTCACTTCACAGTTCGCATTTCAGTATTGTACTGTCGTCAAATTATGTTGCCTATCGTCCCCGTTTTAGTTTCCCTTCACTGCGCCTCTCTTGTATAGGTACCCACGACGGGTTTCTCATAGATTTCGAATTATGTGCGGGGATTTTCCGCGGCGGCAAGGCACCACCTATCATCACGAGCAAAATGATTTACTCGATCGCGTGGAAAAGGTTAACGAACGTCCAAATTTATATTCCATGCCCGCTGTTCCGCGGTACTCTTATGTCCCGACGCCATGCACTTGCCTGTTGCGTCCGGTGCACGCGATGCACATGCACGTACGAACACGTATTATAATGAGAAACCGTTAGATCTCGTGCTGGATTAGCCAAATGGAAAGAGAGGGAATCCTCGCGAGCGAAGTCGATGCAACCAGCGGTTACACTCCGCTGGTGCAACAAACCATTTCTTGGCGAAGTCGGCGGTAGTGTTGCATTCAGAACGGAACAGAGATTGTTCGAGATTTTTTCAAGCCCGCCTTCGCGTATTTTCATAACTCTTCCTTTTACGGATTTCTTTGGCCCCGTTTGATACTCATTACCGAGGGATAATTGAAACTCATTATACTGGCTCGGATTCTCACTCTTTCTTTCTTTTTTTTCTTTTTTTTTTAGACTGGATCGGCACAGAATATATTTGAGTTTTACATTTTGATTTAACTAAATTGTGAATTGACTCGGTTAATTTATATGGGCAGATTTCGGGTTATTCGTGGGATACGAGGCACGAAAGTGATTTTTAGAAAGTAATGTATGTAAATAACTACGAAGTCACAGGGTATCTTCGTGACGAAATACAGAAAGGTTACGTATAATCAGCGATCCAGTGCTAGAAAACAATTAAAAGTTGGGGAGAGAACATTTAGAAAGTTAGTCTCACATTTATTTGGAAAGTATTTAGATATGTAACCTATGCGGTTTTGGGGATTAGTCAAGTGGAATGTTATATAATTATATGATAATTACTATAATATGATTATACTATAATTACTTTAATTACTATAATATTTTAACTAAATTATTAATAATAAATTAATAGTAATCGTTATTACTATTAATTATTATTAATTAGTATTAATAGTAATAACTATTACTATTAATTTATTATATTATAATTACGACGTCCCTAGTATAATTATAAGAATCCGAATTAATTGAATGCAAAGTATAAAATAGAAATGAAACACAACTAATGCAAGGTGAAATTTGAAGACGATTAAATATGACTTTGTACAGTAATCTGCAGTATTTTTAAATTAGCCTTTCCACTTACATAAATTTTTTAACACTTATTTTTCAAATCTCTCACGACTTGAAACATCAATCATTTACGAATTCAAATTGCACCCGCTACGGTATAATGTTCCTGGCTTGTGCATACATTAAATTACCTCTGTGTTCTGACACGAAGCGTGCTAATCGAGGATGATAAACATGATGTAACATTTTTCACCACGGTAGAAGTATGCTTGTTATGTCACGTGTAATGTAATACACATATACGTGAACATAATAATTTATGTACAGAATTACGAAAGAGTACATTCTAAGGGTAGCAACCAATTATTGAATTAGCTTCGTATTTTTCTTATGTTCTCCTTTAATTATTTATTAAATATAAAAATATCAAGTATTGGTTGCATTCACACCGATACAGTTAAATTTTTTACTCGTTGGGGAATGTAAATTACATTACCATATTCCTAATTTATATCAATCACAAGAGTTATTCTGTGGAAGTCAAGTAAAGTTATTGACGTTTCCTTTTATTCCTTAATAAATTCTTTTCACTCGTGATAATTGACGAAGTCAAGTGGCTTTTAAAGATAACGCAATACAGGAGGAAAAAGTATTCAGGAATCATGAATGATTCCCACGGTTGAAGTAGCAATTCCAAGAATGTTACCATTTAGCAATAATATCGTTGCGTTTGCATTCGTATAATAATTAACAGACCGATTACCCCACGAGGTTGGCTAGATTTCAAGGACAATCGCCAATAACGAAATTCGCCTGGAGTGTTAGCTGGGTAACGTAACTGCGGACGCGAGTGAACGCATAACTTTAAGGTACGGTATCCTTAACGCCTGCAGCGAAGTGGCTGCCTCGGGTTCCGTTCATTTCATGGCTCACTTTTACCGATTGCTTGATACATGACTTTGAAAGTTCCAACTTTTCCTAGTAACTTAAAAAATGTCAGACACTAGCCTCGATAAATAATTCGCAGAATACACTATACAAAATCACAATGACAACATGTGCGTTCTTCAAGTTTAATAAAATCAACTTCGAATGACTTTGCATAAAGAAGACTGTAAAAAAAATTAGGACAGGGTTTTGGGTAACTGACGGAATGACTAATCGAAATATTGATTATGATTGATCATTTTGTACTACTGAGGAGAAATGTAATATCATAGTTTAGTCGATTAATTATTCTCCGTTGCAAAATTGAAATTAGTAGTGGGTTGAAGTCTGCCAGTGGTTCGAATTATATGTTTAGAATCCGAGGTGAAAATTTAATAAAATTTTTTTAGTTAAATGTTAATGTACTTTTCTGCCTCTTTGGACATTGTTAATCGGACATGTAACGCGACACTTATCACTCATAATTACAGGAAGAAGTGCACGTAGAAATGTTTATATTTTCCCCTGGATGGCCCTGTATAACTGGATCCAATATTTATAAATAGCTGTGTAGCTCGTAGATGTGGTAATTCTTAGTAGTCTGTTGCTACACCATGGCGATTACAGTTCCACGTATCACGCACTTACGTGTCTGCTTCCGTATTCAGACGTGTCGCCTTTAAAAACAGTTACCAGCATCGTGACAAATTCGTTAGTTGTTTGTCGCCGATTTAAAGACGATTTGTCAATTCTTGAAAGGAGACATTTTAGTATCTTTTTATAGATGGTTGCAATTCTTTGAGTTAGGTATTTCTAAAGAATCGATGTTAACAACCTGTGATGATTACATTTTTAAATTCTAAAAATGGTATCTAAAAATGTATTTAAAAAGAGCCATTAGTTACAATTTAGTAAAGGCTTTAACGTACATTATTTAAGAGACCCTTACGGTTTTATAAAAATTTTCTGCTTCATAGAAATTCTATGAATCGACTAATTAGAGAAATCTAGAATGGATGTGTTGCTCAGACCTGATCGAAGGAATCGAAACAAAAACCTGTTTTGAATTTCACTTCGATTTCAATTAAAAGAATGTTTTGTTATGTCCTGTTACGTCTGTTTTAATTCAGGAAGTAATTTCGACTTCTGTGATGCAACACTATCGATTCTGCGAACGTGGGGATGTTTACGAAGAAAATTGTTTTATTTAGGAAATCGGTGTGACATTTCTTAAAAGTGGTGGAACGGATGTAGCTCGGTGAGATTTTCTATTTCTTTATATTACAATGGAGTTGATATATATAAAAACAAATAATAGGAATTTTATAAAACAGCGAACTTTGAGGGAAGGTGCGATAAATGGATACAATTCAGACTTTGTTGAAATGAAGTGCTTAAGAATTTACTTCGACCATATGGAATAAGATTTTTCAGGAAAATGACTTTGAAAATTCGTTAGATACACTCGTATTGTTACTAAGAACGGTGTAACTGACTTGTCTGCCCAATTTTGATTATTTCTACTGAGGTATTTGCGTTTGTAAACGTTGACAGTGATTCAAATTATCTTTACCACTATTTTTTAGAGACAAAAATAATCTTCAGAAATGTCAGTGTCTTATTTGAGTCATACTACTGTCTACGATCACAGAGACATCAATGAGCAAGTAGAAACAGCGAGTAGTAGACAGACCATACTCAATAGCACGTGTATATACTCGACAAATAATTAAACTCAATTTTCTTGGAAACGAATCTTCAATCGATAAAATATTATCCCACATTATTTATACATTTTTACTAGAACAGTCACCCAATGTTTTCAGTGTCTACGAATTAAGCCCCCTTTCTGTATAAATCAGGAACAATCGTCACTTCATTCATTCATTTATTAACATACATATATCGTTGTTAAGCATCGTTACCCTTTTTATAAATTAATAGTTAGTTGTCAAGGAGGGGTTGATCCAAAAGAAGTGTACGCAATTTCAGTTTATACACGGTTCCATATAAGTTCCTTATTTAATAAATAATGCTAACTTAAATTACAGTAATTGAGTTTATTACAATTAAATAAATGTCATAAATTGGCACTACAATTTCCAAACATCAGCACATGCTGCAGAATTACATTTAAGATAGCGCTTTGCAAGTTTATAGGGCATACCTAGTTTCACTATGTTTGTCGAACAACGAGAAAACTGCTTTCGATTAGGAGAGCATCGTTGGATTTCAAGGCCATGGATATTAACCGCGTCGAAGCGTACCGGTAGAAATTTTTCTAGCTGAATGACGCCATCCGTGGTAAAACTGCAATCACGGCACGAGTCGCGAATGATCCAGCATAATTCATCGCGTTGCAACAGAACGTCAAACGTCTTAGGCTGCGCTCGCACGTCTCTAACGCGTTGCGCAGAATACAATCGATAGGGTTTGTATAGCCGCAGGCATTCTATTTATAATTTTAGAAGCTTAGAATCCACACTGTTCGATAATATGAAAATGTATTTAGCCCCAGATGGAATAATACACTGATGTAGTATTATAATTTAGCGGACTCGGCACTGAAACATCATTGTACAGACAGCCTCTGAGTATCTCGTACTGACGCGGGAGCTGCTTGAAAAATAGGGTCCATACGAAATATAGAGGTGGCCGACCAGTGGAAAACTTAGGGTCCATACGAGATACTGAGGTGGTCGTTGAGGGGTTAATTCTTACCGCGAACAGTACATGTTTTTAAAGTTCCACCAGTTGTTTCTGCAACACTCTGTATATAGCGTAAGAAATCAGTGTCCCATTTGCATCCACTGAATACAAGTGGTACTGAATATGTGAAGTATCTTTCACTTTCTTTGTGCTCTGTTTCTTATTACAATTCCCCCAGGGCTTGGGGCTTGCCTCCAAGAATGGTCTTACGCCTGGAGCATGACCCCAAGACGAGGATTGTTGATCCCGGGCTCCAAAACTGGTTCATTAGTAATAAAACCATGCAAAAGTCTCAATCGAGAGCAATTTGACTACGTACCTTTCGTCATAGCCTAAATCATACAGAGGACATCTAGATAGGTGCCAGAAAAAGTTCTCCTTATTGTTAGTCGATTCTAAAGGGGCGTGTAAAGGCTGAGGATTTGTTTTTTCGTCGTCAGTTTTTGTGCCCCAAAATTGCAGGGGCTACAGTTTTTCGAGCCTGTTGTAAAACTTGTTGCATTCCTATTAAAAAAATGGAGTATACAATATAGTCGATTATTTCTCGAATGCCCTGAAAGACGTGGTTCAGTGTGACGATCAATTTTTCTAATTTTCTAAGCTAATTTGAAACTAGAAAAGGCGCATAGAGTGTTCACGTTTTGTTTGAAGCACGATGTAGGGGTAAAAGAGGTGCTGAAGGGGAAAGTCTTCAGCGTGATGCGTAGTAGACGTGGGAACGCAGCCTTACAAGAGGTCCATCCGCGTCACTCGTAGAAGGCAGAACGCACTTAGCGGTAAACGATGCGGCAAATCTGTAACGCTGCTTCCACGCGGCTGTGGTTTACGTTTTATGCGACGGGGAGAAGCAACTCTCGCAGCGGAATACACACAGAAACAAGAAGCGCAGTGAGGCGATCGGGGGAGAAAGTAAAACACGAAGATAGAAAGGGAGAATAACGGACAGCGAACGAGAGGGAAACTGAGTAGCAGATGATTGATGAGGGTACCTAAAGTAAAAGGGTCGTTCTGATCGAGGAAGCGGATTATAAAAGAAAGATAGAGAAGGAACAACAATAAAAATATCAAAATTGAAAAATATTTCATTCTTTGTGAATTTTTTTACAAAAACGGTTCGACAAATTAATTTGAGATTTGGCAGGCTGCTTTATTGTATCTTGAACTATTGTTCTGAATTTTTGTGTGACAGTGGAAGAAAATATGGCAGATACAGAGAGAGCGTTGAAAAATAATCGGGTGGTCCGGCGTTGACGAAAAGTAGTGACCGAAACACAAAAAGGAGAATAGATTTTTAATCTATATGAATGTGGGTATCTGTAGTAGTAGATGCATTAAGAAAAATAAAAAAAATGTTAAAATGCCAGCCACTTGAAAAATATAAAGCGCCCTGATTTCAGTCTGAAAAAGGTTTTGCCCCAAAATCGGGAAAACTTCTTGTTGGTGGAATCGGTAACGGGGCTGCCCAATACGCAGAAGATCCGCAGGTCTCTCAGGTTCGAGACCCATCACCCGAGGTTTTCTTTTTCACTTACATAAAATAACTATATTTTACGCACAGCCATATGGGGCTTATCGAGTGATATAAACAATCAATATTCCGCCTCTTCTTTCCTCCTCGCCATATTTTAATCCCGCGTTACTTGAAAACACCAATAACAATGATAATACTAATACCTGAAACCAAACGTTTACTTTCACGAAACGTCTAACGCTCGAGGAATAAAGGCCGGTGCCAGGATAATCGAGCGAAACGAAGGAAAAGCGAGGAAAAGACAGGGAGAAAGAGGGGAAAAAAGGCAGTGGCAGGAGAGATGCATGGATCGGAATGCGGCATCGGCGGCCCAAGGAGAACCACTTCACGCTGCGCCCTAGATATTCCACGGGTATCCGACAGTCTACGGCGGCTTTGCGCGTACTTAACTGAATAGTGCGCCATGCCGTCGACTCTCTGCGCGCATACGATTATTAAATGGACAATTATCGAACGCACACGCTCACCGTGGACGTGTGCGCCGCCGTGCCTTGCCTCTGTGCGGGCCGGTATGCGCGGTATCGCATAATGCGAGCGACGGTGGCGGCGCGGCGATTCGAGTACCGGTTGCATTGAATATATTTAGACGAGACGAGTCGGTTTCTTCCGCGATCGAATCGAAAATAACGCCGCGACCGGCTCGCGACCGGTAAATCGGCCGCCGACACGCTTGGCGTGAGGGAAGAAATGTACACGCGCGCGCGCGAAAGATCAGCGGGAAACGCAGGGTGAAAATGCGAGGGGAACGCGCGTGCCTTTTTTGCATACAGTGGAAAGGTGCACGCGTGATTCTGTTTGCTTTTGTTCCATCGCACCCATTCCCGCTTTCTCCTGGACGGAGCGCGCGCAGCCTCGGGATTTTTCAACTCTTGGGAATCGACTTTTAGACATGGAAAGACACTTATGAAAGAATTCGAGCCTCGTTAATTGTTGTGGATGATTTCATGGCCTCTGAAAATTTTAAGTCAATTGGCCGAATCTTTTGTTCAGGTGTCCGGTGATTTTTGGAAACATAATTTTGAGGAAACCGGGATTATATTAAAGCTTCTGTAGCAAGAAGGTTTTTAATTATTTTGTTTTTAATTTTATGTTGGTATTCGATAGCAAAATAGAACGAATTAACTGTTTAAAGAATATAGTAGGATTTGAAATCCTGTGGGGACTGTTAAATCTTGATCCAACTGGCGAAGGATTATCGTTTCCTAGTGTAGTTGATGATTGATTCGCTAGAAATGGCACGGTTTCGTTAATTATGCAAATTTTAGCTGCACGTGATACCTTAAAGAGATAATGACGAGCAATTACGACACTTCGCGATAAATGTACGCGGGCTTGTGGAGCTGAGGTGTGAGAAGGATGGACGGTTAGTGATTTTGATGGGTGCAATTTCGTGCATGCAGGCACTAGTTCCCATTGAATATATGAAAGCGGAGAACGTATATAACTCATATCTTCCTCCAATGTTGAAATTATTGCGTTTAACGTGAGCAGTGGTAGTTCAGACTTTACGAGGTTTCAGCGAAAACACTGCTTTGTAATGAAATTTTCTATTGCAACCGGGCTTCTCTTCGTTAACCGCGTGTGTGCATAATTTTTCAATGCTTATTGTTCACTGAATTACAGACGGCAATCGGCCTGTGAACCTCAAAGTAGACGCGACTAACAGTGAACGTATTCTTTGCTAAAATATTTGATTTAAAAAATTGAAAAAATAAATCACTGAAACTAAAAAACTATGCCATGGTTAATTTTGAAACGTGTCGCAAGTAGTAAATACAGGAAAAACGATAAAACTAAATGAAGATATAATTAGAGGGAACCTGGTTATTAGTAATATTTTTTCAACTGACCTGGATTTGTTTAAATAAATCTCCGAGTTAAATAGAAAATTATTGGAAATAATTTTGCGATATTATACCGAGTCAACCGATAACGTTGAAGAATATTAAAATCAGAAAACGACCACAAAAAGAAGTCAACTAAATTCACCAAATTTAAATTATTACGAAAACAAAGTAATTAAGAACTGACCCGAGCAACTTGCTCAGAACAGGTGACTTATTGTATTATAACGGAACCAGTTCGATAGTATTTCAACACGGTGCTAATTCTCCACACGGAGTATAAACAGCTTATAACGACCAGAAAATGAAGAAATGACAATCTTAAATTTGCATATCCCAAATTAAACCGTTAAAATTCAACCGAACGAGCCACCACCAAACCTGGAATAAAATCCTCTCACACTAACACTCATCCGTTCCCAGCTTCACCCAGCGTTCACTTCCACCACAAGATCGCTGGATTCTCGCAATAAGTCGCATTCGTAATAACCCGCCATCGATTAAACGATCTCGCATATGCAATCTGCTCTCCGCATAGTCTCGCTATCTCCTCTCTCCACGTCCACCGTTTCCTTCGTACAACAGTGATTACACTTTGATCCAAAGCATCTACCCAGTTCGTGGAATACTCTGCTCTCGTCTCACCGATTCATCGACCACGATGATTACACGCAGGAAAGTGGACGAGTGTACACATTTTTCTTTCGTCTGCCTAAAAAAAAATTGGGTCATGGCCATTGGCCGTGCACCTAACATTCTTGGTGAATCCAATTAAGACGCGAATTGCGTATCGTTGCCCACGGAGCTGGTGCATCGATTAATTTAATTGGAGACCGGGCTCCGATCTTCGCCAACGCCGAGACGAAAAGACGAAGAAAGCAGCCTTCCACGTCCGGCCGGCCGGTGAAAGTCGTCCAAAATGTCACTGGAGTTTAACCTTACCGCGAATACGCACGCACAGCTGGGCTGCCTGCGAGAGAAGGCGGTAGGCGAGGCGAGAGGTTCATATAATATGCCGTTGCGTAATTCCACCGCTGCCGTCGTGAACGCATCTCGACGGAGCGGCATACATACGTGCTCTCCCCGTAAGGTCAGACGCGTATAAATTTCGGCCATGCCCTGCTGCCAAACTTTGCCAGTTACTGTTCATTCATTAACATCGGTGTTTCTGGAGTTAGTCGCGTTGGAATGCCACCCCTTGGAATGGTGAAGCTTCTTCCTGTTGTCTTCGGTTGCACCGTTGATCGCGTTCTTCAAATCTGATACTGAGATACTGAGATCTCTGGGATCGTGATTCCTTATTGATTCTTTTTTTTTTTTGCATAAATCAGTAGCTGGACTTCACGAAAATATGCTCCCAAATAGGCAGAACGAAATTTGAAAATTAAAGCGGCTGTAGAAAGTTTTAGAAAACTTTAAACTACAGGTGTGACTATCGATTATCCATAGATTGATACTTAACAATATATTGATAATATCGTTAAGATATCGTTTAGGCCAGGGGTGCACAAGGGAGCTGTTTTAGCGCCTAGCTGCGAGCAACCCGTTTGTCCCGTTGCTAAGGTTAGAATCGGTGAGGAGAACTGCAGTAGTGTACGTACATTTGGTATGACTTGAACTCAGCCATATATACTGACGCTACGAGCCTACGAGCACGCACGTACACTATTGCAGTTCTCTTCACCGATTCTAACCTTAGCAACGGGACAAACGGGTTGCTCGCAGCTAGGCGCTAAAACAGCTCCCTTGTGCACCCCTGGTTTAGGCGAATAGAAGCGGCTGAGGTAGAATGCAGCACACTTCGTTGCAGCAACTAAATGACTTTATTATACATTTAATGCGTTGCATTCTATATTTTAATATTGTCGACATTTATCGATAACTCTATCGATAGTCACACCTCTACTTTAAACCCGTTTTTCTCGATAACACGTTTTTCACATTTATGGAAAACGACCTGGACGATGGCTCGATAAACTATTCAACCAATCAAGTTCCGCCTCTGCATACATCAAGTACCTATATTGCATCCTCTCGTCGGCGTACTTCTAAAAAATCAACAGATATCTTTTTAATAACGTTCCTTGGCACGAATGAATAGAACAAATTTGCCGAGAACCGTTATTTTCTGCTTAAAAACCTGCCATTTCATCAATTTTGCACTTTCATACGGGGTAAGAAATTTCTTGGTTTCTTTAATTTAGTTGAGGACAACGGATGCTGGAACCTGGGCTGATTCGCAACTCCGGTGGCTAGCCCACGGCGGAATCTTCTAATTTATTCACCACCAGCGGCTATTTTGTACTCAACACATTTTTTTACTAGTCGAAATGTGCAAAAGTGTATTCCAAAAATTTTGTGAAAGATACCTTGTACTGGCACTTTGAAAGAAATTCCCAAACTTGCCTGCTTTCTCTGCGTTTTACACCAGGTAAAAATTCACGAAGAATGCATGTGGAATACATATCGTCACGTTTCCAAATATTACACAGGAATGGAATTAAATATATCTGTTATCTGTTGCAAAATAAGTTTTTGTACTTTTTCGGTGGATTATTGTTTCAGGATTGGTTTGTTGTTGGGGAAACAGGTCCCGGGGAATTTCTATAATTAGTGGCTGAGTTTAAAGTTATTCGTCCTTGAAAGGAGGTTAATTAAGGGGTTACATACACAAAGGACCGTGCAAGGATAGGACTTTTTACGAATTTTTTTATCCCTAATTAAGTAATTGGATAAGTAATTTTTTTAATCAGAAATCGTAATATTCCCTTCAAAGCTTATAATTTAAAGAATATTTAAAACAAAATGAGGATACTTCGTCTTGTTCGCCGTGAGTTGTATCGAATAAAGCAGGGTCTGTTTAAAGGAAAAAGGAAAATGTCCCTTAAAGTAGATATGTAAAAGAAACTACTTTATCACTCACTATTTTTACAATTTTCTGTTTTAAAAAAAATACAAGTGTTTGAACTTTAATTGAACCCTGTAGTGCAATTTCTCAGACAAACTTCATCAGTTTTTTAAAACCAAACTGTGGCTATTACAAAGACTAGACATTGGTGTGAGAAATAATAGTTTTGAGAAAATAGCGTTTAAAGTTTAAACTACAAGTTAAAGTAAACATTTCTTTCTTTTTTTTCGAATTTATAGGGTGAAGGCACCAGTAGTCGACCATGTATCAGTAGTCGACCACTTGCAAAAAAACATGAAAAATAACGTTATTAGATGTGACAATCTTTTGACCAGAGTGTAGATAGGGTGCAGTTAGAGTGCAGTTAGAGAACTGCTCTTTGTTCAAAAGATCGTCACTTCTGAAAACCTTATTTTTCATGCTTTTCTGAAAGTGGTCGACTACTGATACGTGGTCGACTACTGGTGCCTTCACCCTAGAAATTCGGCGATTCGAGGGCCATAGAATTGACCTTCCTGTGATGCTGTAGCGTCTGCGATTTCTTTATTGGAAAAATCCCTTCAAAAAGTATTATATTCAATAAATGCGATGTTTGATATTGTTTTTTCTTGCCACTGGCCAGCGAGCAAGGAACAGAATTTCTCCCGCTGCGTCGGTATTGTCAGGAAGTAGATGCATCCTGTTAGTAATCAGACATCTTCGGATTTTCTAGTCACGGATCAATCGCATCAGAGAGGAGTTTCGTCATCGATAGCAGAGTTATTTTATTAACGTACGATTAAAATGTACGCCGACGCCAGGGAATTATTAGTTACATAAATACCAAGAGGTCTTTCGTTGGAAAGTAAGCGGGCGAGATTACACCGAGAAGCTCGAGTACAAATATTTGCCGAAGACTTTAAGCGCGTTGAATGTACCGCGGTAATAAGTAACCAGTGACTTCCGTGCAATAGTTTACAATGCTTTACCTCGCGCCGTGTCGTTCCGTAATATTTTATTGGGATATAAAACGGGGAACACTTGAGCGCATTGTTGAAGAGCGAAGAGAAAGGGAAAGTGGCCTTCCATTTCTCAAGCGTCTCCCGACAGTCGTTGACGCCATCGACCTTGCCAGATGCCGAGCGTTACTTTTCCAAGAGAAAAACAGATCGTCGGCATTAGTATACCCAGCAACGTCATCAATGACAAAGTCGATTCCAGTGCTTTCTCTTTTCATTTAATGCACGGAGAGAGAAAACGAAGAAAGTCTCGGTGGAAGAAAATTGGCCCATGGTAGGGCTGGTGTATTCTACGTTCCCTATAGAATTAATTGAAATAACAAAGGGGGTTGCTAATTAACTGTTGGCCAGGCACAGATTTTTAGTTTATCTATAACAAAGAAGAAAATAATATTTGTATCGAGAAAGATTGCTTTCTTATCGAGAAGGAAAGACAAAGAATTCTTCCTTGGTGTAACTAACTGAAAATCGAAGCATTTCTCGGGAATTTTTTTTAAAGAATGTATTTAATCAATCTTTCCGAAAGTTTCAGGATATTGTATTTTCAGATTAAGGTAGTTAGCAAAAATATTTTGCTGTTCCGTAGCAAAACCGGCAATATCCGGTTTAATTTTTCGAATTTCGTTTCGCGGCTTTGGGAGCATATTATCGTGATGTTCAACTATTGATTTATGCAAAAAAATCGATTTCTTCGCCCCGCTACACCAGGCTCCCCCTTAAAGAAAAATGGATCAACAAGGGATTTTGTTTTAGAAGGAAACTTTACGGTGCTATTCCATTTTCTTATTGGACTCCCGTTCATCGAAGAGGAAAATACGACAGTTAATACACAGAAAAAAGATAATTATTGTAAGGAGAATGAATCGACGAGGTATTTTTTCTAAAGTTATCCACTTCGAACAAAGGCCGATGAAGAAGACGGGGGAGCCTGTGGTTAATGCGTTCCAGGAATTTCACGAAAGTTTGCCCGAGAATGGCCATCACGGAGCAGAAAGGAGCAGTCCTCTGAGCTCCTCCTCGAGTCTCTCGTTATTTTCCAAAACCGGATTTTCAGTTCATGGTGTACGTACGGCGCTGTTCGCCCCTGTGCAGCTGTATAGTTCTCTTAGATAGCTGCCTACCGGAGTTGCAAAACCTCCGGCAAGGTGACCTAGTTGTGCCTTCGATCGAAGTAGGTTGGCGAACCTCCACGTTTGGTTAAACTCCTCCGTGGCCTTTATTGTCTTGTAATCTCGAACATTAGTTCCCTATCGTTGCAATTATTTTCTGGGATTTAATACCAAGGCCAGTAATAATAGCAATAGCGATAGGAGTGATAGTACCATTTTAATTTTAGATAAATGGGAGTAAAAGCTAAATGTGTAACGCACTCAGGATTTAATCTTGGGGGTGAAGAGTTGAAGGGATAAAAATATTTTAAATGCAAATTCAATAAAATTCATTAGGTGACTATAAAGAATTATTTAAAGAATAAAATCCAGCTTTCTTTTCGTTTTACAAAGCTTTTAAATTACTTCAGTCGGGGTTACATTAATCTCCTTTTTCTTTGGGGGATGTCAAAAATTGATACTTAATTTCTAACTTCAACAGATCTTTACCAGTTTTTTTTCTCAGATCTATCACGTGGAACTTTATTTTGCACTACAGCTTCTATTTTGTAATATTAGTCATAGAAGTACATCGGGATTCTTTTAATTCCTCCTCAGAAGTGTTCCATCTTCCTCTTTCGTTCGTTTTAAATTTCAATTTATATCCGGATGGAAAATACGAAATATGAAAGCTTAAGACACTTTCTCCATAAATTGTGCATTTCCAAGCAGATGAACATCTCGGCAAATTTATTACGCCTGAATAAAACAGCGGGGCTAACTTAAAAACCTTTCCTCTCTTCTCCGAACGGTCTTCTCTTCTGAACACACATTGGAGAACGCGTTTTTGAGCGCGACTCGCGGCTGTATGGGCAACGCAACTGGCAAGGTGGTAAGGTAGGAAGAATGGAATGGATCGAGAAAGAGAGAGAATCCGAAGAATTCGAGTCACACCTAGGAACAATGACTTTCAAGAGATATTTACCTTTCGAAGTGAAAAAATGGCGAGGCGGAATGGCGAGAGGTGGGCGAGGAAACCTACAACATCTTCCCCCCTTTCTTTTTCGCTTCTTTGCGCGGGGGCTTTTTTATCAGCCACGTACAGAATCGAGTGGAGGTACACGTCTACGTGCAAGATTGTTGCGTATCGATATTCGAGTGTTTCCGATGTGTCACGCGCGAGAAATGCAGTTAGTACGCCCACGTGTGCTTCGCGGGAACCCGCCCCTGAAACAATGTGTTCCTCGAAGGGTGCACGACCGAGCTGTGGACGGAAATAGCAGAGTTTTTTTGTCGATTCTTTTCGATTTTAACGAAGGAAGTTGGACGTTTTTATTATTTATACACTCGTCCTTCGACTTACGCGGATTTATTCGTTCCACTTGATTTTTTTATAAGGTTAAGAATGGCCAAATTTGGGAATTAGAATTTGCTAATTATAGTTTGTCGATACTTTGTGAATTAATCATTTTAGTTCAGTTTCTCGAAATCGAATATTCAAAAAATTCTGAAACTTTGTGAATATGTAGGGGATTTCCTCGTGATTACCACGCAAATTTTGTTTGCTGCCCAAATTCACTCGAAGGGGGTGAAATTACTCGCGAACTGTAAGATATAGAAAAATAAGTTTCAAGACGAAAGTTACTTCTTTTAATTAGATCCATGATGTAGTAAAAATTATTTATTACTACAGTTCAGGAGTTATAACACAAAATCGAAAAATAACCAGATTTTCAGGAGTTAATTTCACCAAGGTTCCAGAATTTTTTGAATTTCTGGGTTCGGGATGTTCCGTTGCGAGCTATTGTTTGGTATGCTAGGAACTTGTGCTTCATTTAATTTCGCGTTTGTAGAGAGCTGTTCATTTAACTGAGGACCATTCAACGGTAGATTGGATAAGAGTTCAATAGTAGTTTTAGAAAAAATTGAATCCCTTTGTTATCTCAGGAAAAGAGTAATATTTTCTAGAAGTTTCCATTGAGACATTGAATTTTATAAACAGCGTAAACTGTGTCAGATTCCCCATTTCGAAGGAAATTTTGCAAGAACTAAGTGCATTGCGCATCAACTACTTATCCCACCCACCATATCCACAGGACTCTACCCACAGGCTCCTATTTATTAATCTCTGCGAAGGAAAAAACCTTGAATAATAACATGGAACAGACATTCCTGCGTTTTATCAATTTTAAAGCAACTCAGTTGTCTGTGAAACCAACATACGTCTGTTAAATTAGAGAAACTGCTATAAAGTAAATAAAACATATCCTGATTAAGAACTTTAATTACGAGGTGAATTATGTTCGTCCGAAGCTGCAATTCAAGCTTCGAAAAATCTCACTTGCTAGACAAATGTTTGACTATAAATCTCGCTTGGGAATGTTTATTGAGAGCTAATTTCTCCTTTATCTATTAATTTCCCTGGCGAAAGGAATTAACACGCCATAGATAGACTCTTACTCCGAGTAATAATGAATATAATTAATAGTTCGTACGCAGGATGTACGATCCACTAGTAGTGTAGTCATAGTGCATTAAATCTTCCTTAGCCATGAATTCTCTGATAGGCCTGTGTTTCTCTACTAATTTCCCTAGCAAAATAAATTAGCACGCGATCGCTAATTAGTTTCATATTTTGAATAACGAACGACTCGTACGCTCTATTAAATCGCACCTGTGAAGCTCTATTAATTTGAGTGTCCTTTACTAGCGACCTACTAAATTAAATTTTCAAATAAATCCACATCCTATGTAAGTTTCCCAGTGGCTTCTGTTTTTACGTATGTGTACTATCCAATTACTAGATGTATTTAAATATTATATAACTCGTAGCTTCTCAGATCCCTGTCGAATTGAATCAGCATTGCACAATATTACACAGTAAGAAACATACCTGCTCTGATATCAAGGAAGCCTACCAGCCACGTGGAAAAGTCAATGCTAGTATAAGCTACTTTTACTGTCAACTTTCATAGACTTCAGGCTACCTTCAACCCGCGCCTAGATTTATATAATATCGCATGATATAAATTATAGTCACTGGCCATGCAATGACCCGTAGGTGTATTATACAGGTATCTCGTGTAATTTCAAATGTTCTGTTCAGTCGAAAGTTCCGATTAATTAAATCACGCGTGATATAGGCCACAGGAATATTATCCCCAACGAATTAAGGAATTCCGACGGGCAGAACAATTCTCCGCGAAAATGGCAATCGGTGCAGCGTGCAGTCTTATTAAATCTGATTCATTTCGAGCAAGTGTGTGCCGCGTGACACGAAAAACGAGTCAGGAGTCAGGACACGTCAATCGTGCTCCTTTGCCGAGGTATGCCAGCAGGACACGTGTCTTTTGTGCGACAGAATTCATGAATCGCGAACGTTCCACTGGTCGACACACGTAATCCGTGCTCGTTTTCAGGTTGCACCGACTTGGAACCGGGAATATTAGTATGAAATTTATGGCTGGCGAATGAGCTCCGTGACGCAATCGATTTATCCACTTCCTCGTTTGATTTTAACGCTAATTGCGTGGTAGATGAATATTTACATTGCGAATTAACCGAACACAGGATGGACTGCTCCTAAATTCGGTATAAAAAATTACGAGATAGTTCTACATTCATCTTACGAATTTTCTGTGACATTATGTAACACAGGTACACAGAAATGCTCAGCTTTTATATTAAATATCCTCGAGTTCGATTGTTTCTGATTTATCATTGCAAAACAAAAGGAACTTTTTTTAAAAAGTCTCTCAAATGATCCATTTGTAGCGTCATATATAATGCAAATTTTTACTAAACAAACAAGTTTTTTAAAGCTTTTGATGTTAATAAACTTCCTAGCAAAGAACAAGTCTCAGTTTCGATTTGTTTCTTTGTAATTAATTGTAACAGAAATGCTTAATTTTAGACAGGAACGGCTGCTTAGTATCCTGAAGGAATTATGCCTAGTCAGCTTTCAAAAAAGAACGCAATTTTCGGGAACTTTTTGTGAAATATCTACTGTATATATATATCCGCGAGAATGGCTGTTATTCGTTCATTTTTTAATGTTTTTCTATAATAAAATTACTGAGAGTTGCTGCATATATGTATTTTTAAAATAAAGAAACAGTTGTAAAAAAAATATACAGTAGCTATTCCACGAAAATTTCCCGAATATCGCGTTCTTTTTCGAAAGCTGACTAACCCGAACCCCGTTAGAAGCATGGATGATTCAACCGGGTGCTGAAGAATTGAAATTTCTCTTCATGAAACCAGAAACCACCCCAGCCGGGTCATTCCTGCAAAACCACACGCTATCGAATAATTCGCGATCCATTAGTGCGTTGCATAACGCGTAGTAAGATATATTATAAAAAGAAAACTCTAAATGACTGGCAAGCACGCGTTGAAAATGTGGTAAATCAACTCTAGCAACGTCTACTACTTGTCTATGTTGCAAAGGTCCTCCTCAAGAGACGTCCCCTGGCTATCGTTAATTCATTTTCATCGAATAGAGAACTATTCCTCCATATTACGCCAAAGTATGAAACATATTATTACAGCAAACATTCTTCTATCCTCTGATCTAGCAAAACGATTCAAATGAGTTAAGATAAGAGAAAGGAGCTGACGAAATTTCATAGCGAAAACCCATAATTTTCCACTCACTCGTCTAACTCGATGCATTAAACAAACACAATAAAGCATTGCAAAAGTTAATGGACGATTAATGATTCTATTCATCATTGGGAACGTTAACCGAAACGCTCAGTGTCTCCGTTTCTGTATCTTCTGTGCACAATTAATAACGAGGATCCTCTGCCATAAATCGAAAGCTTTTCCGGAAAGGTCGAGGCCATATGCAGTCTCGAGCGAGCCAGCGCTGTCCTTTCTCGCCTATGTAGACATTGCTTGAACCTTCCGCAACGAAAGAATCGCACGATAATATCGCGAACCGCATTCTCCGTGCCTAAGTGCCAGGAATTTCCACAGCAATTTTCTTTCCGCGACATATGCATCTTCCTTTTGCCTCTGTTTCTCTTGTAATTCGATTTCTTCTTGCAAATTGATTTTTTGGGCCCATCTGACGAAGCGAAGGGACCAGCAGCCTCTCGAAGCCAGTTGAATTTTGTTTACACTCCGTTTTGTATTGGCTTCGGTGCAGAAATGGGAAATGTGTAATAAGTGGTAACGAATTTTTGAATTTTATCTTTTTATTAATACCATGTGTAAGTCCACATAGTTTGAAATGTGGAAATGGCACAGGTGGTATTGTTGTTTTCACCTTAACGAGCAGCAATGTAGAATCGTTTCGTTAAAATTGGTTTTGCCCGTCGCTATCGAATTGACCGGATCTTGAAACTAGGCTGTTTTTCACTTATCTGTATGCATCGGAGACCACGCATTTCGTTCAAGTTCGCACAAAAGCACGGCAGACGGGCGTGGCACCAAGAAAGCCGGGAAAGTGATATCTCTTTGCTGTCAGTGTGTTCTGTTCCATTCAGGAACGGACCAAGGACCCATCTACCCCTGTTGTTTCAGTAAACATTGAGGTGATTTTGTGTTAGGAAAATGCGCCAACTTCTAACTCCGTTTTAATAAGTATATTTTCTGTATGTGGAATAATTGTGAAAAACGTTGGAAACTTATTGGAGAACTTCAAGAAATTTTAGTTTATTTGGTATCATCAATTAGCGAAGCAGTGAAAAGTATTCAATCTGCAGCAAATATAATATTTTCTGTAAATACAGTTGGTGCCTTAAGGGGAAATTCTCGTGTAACAACTCCTGAAGTTATCCCAAAAGAGTTTAATCCAATATGATCAACAGTTTTTTCAAAAAGACTTCTTAAATATCAGTTACATATTCAATTACATATTCAAGTGTGCTGAGTATACTTAAACAAATTTACACAAATTTTTGCTAACTAGTTTCTGCTAAAAATTAATTTACGAATGTTTGAAAGGGATTAGATAAGGGGGTTAGATAATATTGCATTTTAAAAGGCTTTTTGAGTTCGAACGAAAGTTCCATTGTTTACATGTTTCCACGAATTCGTTTAGGTGTATTGTGTATTATGAAGGAAAGTCTTATTCTTTATAATGTAGTAATGATAGAGAAGGTGTTTGTTACGTAATTTCGAAATTTTACGATAGAGTCGTGTGGAACGTACATTAGACTTTCGTTCCTTTCATTTTTGAACTGTTGCAAAATTGCTTCTGCTGGGCCACGCTTTTCTATTTTCGCGTTCCCTCTTTGGAGCCAACGATTGATCAATCATAATATTCCTATTAGGAAGAATGTTGGAAATAGCTAGCGAATGCTGTTTGATCCATACGCGGCAGGAAGTTAATGTCAACGCTTTTTCTGGGAACATTGTTCAAGGATAAAGAAGAGTTGAGTATAAGATTACGTGAAAGGTTAAAGAAAGTAACAGTGTTTTATGTATTAAGTAAAAACGGGTTTCAGGAGTTGTTACACTCGGAGATAGGAAAGTTGCCTATAGTAAAAGATTTATTGAAAATTGTAAGCAGCTTCTATATTTACGCGGAAGAATTATTTGTTGTATTGGCATAGTTTTTGGAGCGAATACAGATAAAAATAGAACAATTAAGTAGAAATTAATTTAACCTTTCTTCAGGAGGTATGTGTCTAAAACAATTGTAATATTCAGGCAGGGAATTATAAATTTGGAATTATTAAGGTGCTGGTAAATCTGATTTGCCAAGTTCTCTTGTCTTTTATTGAGAAAAATATTTTTCATAACAGATTTCTTCAAATAAGATTGACATATTCATTCCCTGGCATTTATACAGTTTTATTTATCTTAGTAAAATTCGGAATGCTTGATGAGCGTTAGGCAATGGGACTTGAAATGGAATGATGCTTTCACTTTTAAAGTACATATTCATTTGACTTAAACACAGAGGACCTACTTAGGAATATTTTGACATTAGCGTTTGACGTAATACCTATTCATAATAATTATAAAAGATGCACTTTTCTAGATTTTATTAAAAGCGATTACAGACTTTTTGTAAGCAAATTCTAAAGACACCAATTTAGTTTACATTCAGTGACGTAAAAAATGGTGCAATTGATGCACCATCTTCTATGATAGCTGATTTAGAAATGTGCATATTTGATGTAAGCTACCAATAAAGACAGGAGATTACATTTCTGTAAAGATGATTTGTGCAAGGATGACGTAGTAATTCTTACATTTCTATATTTTTGTAAAGTACGCGAAAAAATCTGAGTCACTGTATTTATCGTGGTCCTTTTTTTCATATTTCCCGGTGTTTCATTTCTTAGTTTCCGCTGCTGGAGAACGTGAAAGCACAGTGCCGCGCTCTGAGAGTGGTGAACAGAACGATGCACTCCTTTCTTCTTTGAATTCTTTGTTACCATCCAGAGGATACATGTATTCCCTGACTCAGGGACCCTGAGTACTGCTTAAAATAAACAAATTTTTTTACATTACAGCTCGAGACACACATTTCACGAAAAGTATCAGAGTTAGAAACTTGTTATATTTCTAAGGTTTTATTTATTTTTTATTAACTCTCTATTTTTCAGTTCAATAAACGGTAGAGAAATATAATCTTTTTTTTTACTAAACCTCGTGGAAAATATTTTTCTATATTTTACGTTTAAGACATAATAAAGATCTGTTTTCATCAAAATTTAGATTTTTAGTGCTGTAAAAATATTCAGCTTTCTAAGTGACACACTGTTTTTGAGATTGTGTTCCTCTCTACAACGAATGCAGCTTTCGAAAAATTCATTTTAAAGACTAAACATTGCTTTGGATATCTATAGAAAAAGAAAAAGTCTATTTTTCGAAACACTCCTGTATAAATGCCATCATTGATTAATATATGAAACACGACATTTATTATTAAATATCTCATGAATTATTCAATCTTTGTGGAACCATACGTGGGTCTAATATTTTTCCATCCATTTACAAAATTTAATTGGAATTGGTGTAGAATACTATTTCTTTCTTAATTGTCAAATTGTTTGAAAGATTGTTCAGATTTTTTGTAAAGTAGTAGAGAGTATTATTTGCTTTCTATTTCAAAGCTTCTTGTAATCTTCTCATCATATCATATTTCACAAGCAAGCAAGAAGAAAGATATTTCCTTTTATGAATTATGAAAATTTAATGTTATCGCCGGAAATAAATGTATGAAAATGTTTATAGTACAGCCATGAGGTGTTGCGCAAGTGTTGCGCACACATATACAATTTTGCATACGCTTCGTTATTGTGTATTAAACACTCAGAGACTTCCAAAGACACTTTTCACTTTTACGCAAAGGCATTTCTTAATTAGCTTCACCAGTACGCGAAAAGTGAAATTATGAAAGTAGAATTAATTCATAGAAAAAAAAATAACACGAATTCTGTTATAACACTTCTCAAGGATATTCATTTTCATTTATTCAAACACACTTAGCATAAATCGGACCTCATTTTATACCTGAATATTTTCTTAATTTCTCTGAAAAATCATTTATACCTCAATATTTTCTTAATTTCTCTGAAAAATCATTTATACCTGAATATTTTCATAATTTCTCTGAAGAATCATTTATACCTCAATATTTTCTTAATTTCTCTGAAAAATCACGTCGATTACAATGACTGGGAGAGAACAATACACTCAGGTTTTAAGAAAAGTCGATGCTTTATTTACGTTTAAATGGTCAGCGTATTAGTACAAAGCGTAGGTTCTAAGTGACTGGTCGATTAGCTGAAACAGAAAGAAAAAGCACGTTGTATTAAACACAGCCTATACTCCCACCGCAGAACATATTTCATAAAACATTAATATTAGAATATCACTAAACAATCTACCATTAAAATATCCCCAAACATGTTTTCCATAAAAATTGAATTATTCAGTCTTCCAGAGACATAATCAAAATTATTATTTAACCAAAAATTTCGAATAAAAGTTAAACCAATAATTCGTCTTGTGTCGAATAAAGTTAACTCGGACTATTCGAGCCTCGAATAAAGTTAGAGTGACTTTTATTCGATCCGTTATTTAAATAATTTTCTATTTATTCAATGCCCAACCGTGGTCTTACTATTCATCAAAAACACCTACCATTTGGCAATGGAGAAGGGTTTGCAGGAGTCGGATGGTCTGTCGTATGTGAGCCCCGAGGAACATTGCACCAGCTGCGGGCGGCCGTTTCTACAAACTACCACGTTCACGCAGGCGTCGTTCAGCCTGTGTATATTACCATTTTCGCATGGCACCGTGGCGAGGCTAGCAGGGATATTTTGCAGCAGGTTCCAAGGATTTTGGAGCAGTTCTGCCGTCTGCGATTGCTCGCTGAATTGATCACCGCTCTCTAGTCTGTCGAGTTCCGCTTGCGATGCCACTGGTCGCTGGTGCCAAGGATCCGTCTTCTCCAACCAAGGGTTTGCGGGATAAGCCTGCCCATAGGACGGGGGTGGTTGCGATGGTAACGTGGGCGGTTGTTGTATTCCGTAGGACGGCTGTTGGGGTGGCTCAGAGGGTGGTTGCGACGGTCCATAGGGTGGTGCATACGTGGGCGCGGATGTTTGCGGTTCCGTTATTGGGGAGACTGTTATTGGTGAGGGTTTTGGGGTAGCTGCACCTTTGCAGTCGACGTTGTAAGGGTAGTCGCAGACATCCAGTAACTGCGGAGTAATAAATGAGGAGGTTAAAAAAAAAAAGCGAAAAGATAGTAGAAGAATGTACAGTGGCGGACAAAAGAAAGTTTACACCTTTTAAAATCGCATATCTTTTTTAGAATTGGTCCAACGATTTGAGTTTTTTTAGAAGCTAGAAGGATTAATTTGCTGAGTCATGTGTTTCGTCGTTTTGAAAAAAAAAAATGCAATTTGTTGGAATAGTGAAAAAATAATAAAGGTCGTTTCTCAACTTTTTTTCTTAGCCTGTAACGAAGATTCAAAAATCCCGTTTGTAGATTTAAGTAAGTTGTATACAACCAATCCAAATCGGTTAACGTTGTTCTAAGCTAATGTTTTACGAAATATAAAAATGCTTATAACTGCAAAACAATTTTCTTTTTAATATTTTGACGAGTAGAACCGATCCTGGAAAAATGTTCAAAATATTTATAAACACTCTGTATATATTCATAAAGGTACTCCCAAGTGAAACAAAAGATATCAACCTCTACTTTTTTCTGCACGTTCGTCAAACCTTATTTGCTATCTCTGACGTAGCACATACAGAAAAATGAAATTTATTTTTCTAAAAATGTAATTTAGAAGATGCTGATTCTATGGGGTTCTAGTATCTTCTCATAACAGTACCGAAATCAAAGCAATGTCGAGCAAGTTAGTGTCGAATTTGATTTCAAGAAACGACGCGGAAGTCGCAGAAGCGGCCTTTGACCGTGGTCGAGGGAGAGTGGGAGTAGAGACAGAGGAGATTCGTACGTTTGCCTGGCCAACGCTGTCATTTCGCGACTTAAAATTCCAGAAATGCCCGAGGAAGAATTTAACAATGGGATTCTTACGTCATTATAGACCAGCCCGCGGGGGCAGCTGAACTTGATGGGCTTTCTGAAAACGCACACGTAGAATTCCGAGCAGTTTGTGGAGCTCCTGTACCGACCATTCGGCTCGGGGCACAGTTTTGATCCAGGAGTCATTGGTGCTTCTGTTAAATCAAACACTTCTGTTAATACAAATTTATAGGCGTCACTTTCAATTAATTTTTATTTGGTAAATTTTTAAAGTGTCCGCGTTTTTGAAAACGTGTCCGCAAAATGGACAAAATTTTTTCCAAATGTTTAAAAAGAGGCCTTCAATTATAAAATTCCATTTGTTAAGAACAATTGCTAAATAAGTGGTAAAATATTCGTTTTTATTAAGTGAAGTAATTTTTATTAGATACTCTTATATCTTCACTGTAAGTACCCAAAAGATCATTTTTATCAGTTTGTTAGTTCAACAGTTACAATTTTGAAAAAAAAAAAAAAAAAAAAAAAGTAAACACTATATTTCATAGAGCTGTAACATCCACAATATTTGACATTTTGAAAAGTCCTTTGAAATATGTTTATATATCCTCAAAGACTACAACAAATGCAAGTTGCACCAAAATCCGAAAATTTTTTAGTGATTACACAAATTTTTATTTCAAATAATTTTTCGCCCATCTCCGTCGAGAACGTATGTAACTCCTTAATCAGAAAAAGTGTTACGTTAGGTGAAACGAGGTCGTATGAGTCTAAGCCAATTGTCGATGATATGATTTGCTTACTTGGCGGTGGCAGAGGTCGGCTCCCGCAATTCACGTTGTAATCGTAGTCGCAGACCAACTTCTGTGCATTGAACAGCAACCCGTCAGGACAAGTTTGCTCGATAACCACACCGTCCCAGCAATTCAAATAATTCGCGCAGCTCTTCGAACTAGGAAACTGTCCCCTTAAAGCGTAACACCCTGGTGGCGGTCTAATAGTCGATGTCGGTTTAGACGTGGACGATATGGGCCCCGGCAGCTCGTTGGTGTCTCCCGGGCTGGGGAGTCCTGGGTAACTCTGCCTGCCGTGCAAAACGTCCGAATCTTCTAATTCCGTGTCATTCGCAGGTGCAGTTGGATTTCTGTTCCAAAACTCCGTTGCCTGCTCCAACTTCTGCAGCTCGACGAGGTCCCATGTATTTTCTGTCGCGACAATCACAGGAAAAAAAAACGATCACGCCACCGCATAGAGACGTCCTTTTCCTAATTGGACTTACAATTAGCAGAAACAATTATTGAGGCATTGAGAAGAAAAACGAACCAACCCACATTTTTTCGCGAAATAGAATTAGGCCGCACTAATCATATAAAATTTGGAAAAAAAATTATTAATTTTAATATATATAATAAAATTAATTTTTCTCAATTTAAAACCACATGGCATAACATGATCACTCGTTGCATTGCAATTTTACGGTGTCATGTGCGATGCAACACTTATTACAATTAAATAGAAAATTAATTATGCCTCCGATAGGAAGCATTTCGAATAGTATCAGAAGCTAAAATCAATCCCTGATCTGGCAACAACGCTGGTAACACAAAATGCTGTCGAAACCCTATTTTTCAGCTCGCCTATTTCTCAGTTTACCCAGCACTAGGGTCAGTCCCTTGTTCCTCCGAACGCCCCAATTCACCTTGCACATAACTCTCCCAAGTGAGCTCGCGAAACTGCTCACCCTACTCAACGAACCGTCTACCTTGACCCAGGAAAATTCGAAAATGGCGAGAAAAATTATTATTGAAGCGCTAACCTTGACGTTGACCGCGGTGCACCAGCTGCCTGCCCGCGTACGTAGCCGCGGTGGACGCGGCGGTCGTCGTTCGTCTGGCCGCGTCACAGAAGCTGAGCACAAGGGTCAGGAATATCAAGATGAACCTCATCGTGACCGTTGACCACGAGATCGACGATGTACTGAGGGATAGACACCCTGGAGGTCTCACGTTGAACTCGCGATAACTCGTGGATGGAGAACAGTGGCGAATCCCGGTGTTCTGGACGTTGCACGATGTCCTGATGCTGGATGGTCTGGACCTGGTCGGTTCGAGGGCTTACATAGGGCATCCCCCACCATTCTGCTCCGTAGGGAGTAGCTTCGCAGGACCCCAATTACACGGGCGCAGGACCCCGGCGGCGGGCTCTTGCTCAGGAAGTGCAGGCTCCTGCACCACCTCCTGTTCCCGCTGAAAATTCCCCTCCACTGGGGTCGAAGACGCCGCAAGGACGCGATTCGGTGCGCGTCGGCCAGGGTCTCTTATTGGAGGAGATTTAGAATGACCGGCGAGGACCGTGTAATTCCCCAGTGATCATTCGTTTGTTCGCCAGCTGTCGCACGGTCACAGAAGGATCCGCCGCGGATGGCGGTGCCGGACGACCGCGTAGGATGTCAAGGTCCCTCCAGGATGTACGTACTTGGACACCGGCGGCTTTTCACCAGTATTCTGTAACGGTATTTTCCCCAGCCGCGAGCTGTGCGTTCAACTTTTCGCCTTTATTTTGGCGCTCATCTCGTAGAATGTCCTTATGCAATCCTGGCGACCGTAGTCCTACGCAAACACCTTTCGCGCGATTAGCCTCGATTCCTTAAGGGGCGATTCTAGCTTGTGGGGCAGAAAAATGGGTGAGTCTTTGAGAATTTTTTGTACAAAAATTGTTTGGCAAGTTGATAGTAATTTGAACTATTTCTCTGAATTTTTTTGTGACACAGAGTGCTGATTGAGAGCGTTGAAAAAATCAGGTGGTCCTGCGTTGGTGGAAAGTACTCTACGGATTATCTGAAACACAAAAGGGAAAAGTGATTCTTAATCTATAAGAATGTGGTTATTTGTGGTAGTAGATTCAACAAGGGAAATAAAAGAATGTTAAAATGGCAGCTTTCTGAAAAGATGAATCGAATTTACCACTGCTAGCCTCATTCATATGGGTTAAGAATTCTTTTCCTTTTTGTGCTTCACGTAATCCTTAGGGTACTTTCCATCAACACCAGGACCACCGTTTTTTTTTCAACGCTGTCAGTCAGCACTCTGTGCCACACAAAAATTCAGAAAAATAATTCAAGATACTATCAAGCAGTCTGCCAAACTTCGAATTAATTTATCGAACAGTTTCTGTACAAAAAATTCACAATGACTCACCTATTTTTCGGCCCCGCAAGGTAGAATGCCTTCTTAGCTAGAAGATGAACGGGACTTCTTTCCTCATTGCTTATAATTCGTGTTTTCCTTTTTAAGTATACTCGACCTTGGTTGATGATTTTCGGACATTTCGGAGCAACATGCCGCACCTTCGTTTTCCTTAAAATCCTTGCTCGTTGAAGAAAAGGCCCTCGATCCCTGAATCTGTGGGACCCAAAGCCGGAATGCAGGGGTAGATGCACTCTGGAGATTGCTCCTTAGAAGGATTCTCATTACCGAAGTGCATTTTGATATTCGGGTACGGCGGGTCCTTGGATGCCTCTGTTCACAACTTGTTCCCCCCTTCCGCCGCCACTCCCCTTGGGGACATTGCGTGAATTTTACGGTACAGGTTGCGTTACCGGGACCAGCGGCGCAGGGATCATCGCCTTTTTTATTATACGGCAATGAGGAAGAATCCTCGGCGAGGAGCCGAGGAAAAAGGAACGCTGCGAGCGAATTCTTGTAATCCTGAAATTCAGATATCTGGTGGGTCGGTGGGTCCTCGCCCCCGACAGATTTTTGGCAAGAACACTGCGTATGCTCGTGAGTCACGCGTGACCTCAGCATTCGGTTTTCCGTGCGTGAGACCATTTACATTTTAGTGGCTCTTGAAACAGTTAAGTTGGCCACTGTGCTCCATGGTTCCGATGCTTTTGTCACTGGAAACTTACTCATATACACTAGCGGACAAAAAAGTTACCACTTTTTCGATTTGTTCTATTTTTGCAATTTTTTATAATACATTTGGAGCGGTTGGTATGTTTAATATGCATATTCTTGGTACAGAATTTGAAGCTGTATAAAACCCCGTTAAAATTGAATTGTTTAACTGGCAAACAAATATGTTACATGACACTGAACGGGGTAACACATTTTTGGGGCCGTCAAAGAAGTTACCACGTGTAGTAACTTTTTAGATCGCCCTAAAAGCAAAAGATGCCCCCGCAAAATATTAGATTTTTTTTTATTAATATTCAAAATACATAATTTTTTGCTGGCTTTAAAAGTGCGGTGTCTGTTTAATGTTATATAGGATTTTTATTTGTTAGTTACATAAATTCAACTGTAACTGGGTTTTATACAGCTTTTAATTCTTTTTCAGAATATGTATATTAGGCACATACTGCAGTTTTGAGTTGATATTGAAAAGTAATAGAAGTAGGGTGGTTCGAAAAAGTATGTATTCGTTTGTGTAAAGTAACATTAATGGATTTATTGAACTCTTCGTCTTCGAATTCAAAACCACCCTGTGGTGGACAAATTTCTGTGGTATAACGCGAACGGTTTTCTGCCTCGAGTCTGGATTTTCATAATGAAAAATTGAATGTGACTTTTAAATGTTATATTCAATTTTGAAATGATAATGTTTTCAGAATGTGACATGTGTCTTGAAGATAGGTATCAGACAGGGTTGAATATTACAGGGATATATTTATAGCTTCATAGTTATGAGCATGAAGTTTTATTTCTGCTTCGCGTTGTTCATTGTGAGCATTATTCATTACTCGTGTCATTTTTATTGGTATTCCGCTGTTCCCGCGGATGCAGTTGCGTATCTTAAGATCGCATATTTGTGAATCCGAGACGAAGGAATGGAATCTTATTCTCGTATAGGCGCAGCGGATGAAGACAACGAGTTATTGGTCGATTTATAGATCCATTATCTCGTACAAGTACTATAAAATACTTGAGAAGTTCATTACTTCCAATTCTCGATCTCTCATTATTTGTAAAAAAGAAAATATAGATGATGGGATCAATATGGAGAAAAATTCATTCAAATAATAGCTCCATCAAGTAAATTACCATTTTCACGGAAACATGTTCATTAATGTGCTTATTAAGTGCACGCTGCACAGTAAACTAGCAGTGGATAAATTTCTACACACACTAAATCTATGCGCGGATGTAACATATTTCGCGTTTGAAAAATAAAAATCATATAATGGTACGATGATTTGCCAAGAAATTTTTATTACACTTTTCATCAAGCGTTAAATTACTTGCGATTAAGTTGAAGCTATTGAATGCCCTGCTTGCAAAATAATTGCACTGCTTATAACAAAACTCGTTTCATAGATCCATGTTTTCTTTTTAGAGAGACCATCCTATTTTCAAGGCCCTCGAACGACTAACTAGATTTATTTATAGTTTCCTTTTTCCTCTCCACAAGTAACTCGAATAAATTACCTTCAATATCAGATTTTGTTTTAACAATTTCTATACATAATCAATTAATCTACAATTTGAATATCTCGTATCATTCAAGAGTTAATTAAAATAGTTGAAGAATCCTTGTAGAAAGCACTGTAAGTGCCACAATTAAATAAAATATTATCGAAAAATCATCTACCTGCCAATGTGTAGAATGTTTTATTTTTGTCACTTACCAAAAGTGTTTTCTACAAAAACTCTTCAATTTATATTTATGATGGGAAAATCTGAAATTTATTTTTATTTACTACGCACATATAATGCACTACGCGATTTTCAGTAACGAGGAAAAAGATGCAGGAATTTCAGGAAATTTTTAAGAACATTGCCGTATCCGTCTAGGAAGAACGTTTTACGGTTAATCGCAATGGCTGACAAGATCTGCGGGCACCGTCGTGCAGATAAAATGTGAAACACTGTGTGTATTCGTGACGGGAATTCGTTGGCTGTTAGACTCGTTTAAGGTCCATAATTTTATTCAGTTGTGTGCAGATCCTGCAGCCGAAGGTATGCTTACTAAACAGTTATAGAAACATGACGAGAAAATCACGCGGAAAGATTTTCTTCGTGAATGTAAGCAGGGTCCTTTGTCATATTATTTGCGACGCCTTCGAATTCATTATTCAAGTGGAAGAGTAGTTCGGTGCGTAGAACTGGGTAATTACGGCGGTAACGAGCGTGTAAAAATACCTAAAAGCATGTTTTAACTGCCCACCGACGGTTTTATGTCAGTTTCGTTTTTCGACTTCCTACATCCGAATAATTACAAGCCTCCTTATATGGAGAGTATCTCCGAAAAAAGATCACGACACACTGTAGGCGTTCGTGATTCGAATTTCCGAGTCCATCAGACTCTTCTGGACTCTGTTGGGGATTCTAAAGTACACTTGCGAAAATAAGTGCCTTTCTTCGTGGGACGGGAGTTTTGGAAACGATGGTGTATTACGTTTCTGTTTAATTAAATGCGGATGCATACCTACTGATTACCTACATGATTAATCAGATGTATTTCACTTGATATACATAATTCGTATGCATAGATATTTATTGTCTTCTATGATAATATGATAATATATATAATATTTTTAGTGTATAATATATAACAAATTAGTCCCCTTGAGGTGGCATATTTGTATAGTGTGGTCCAACAGAAATGGAACACCTAATTACTAGTTTATTATTATTCTTTTGTATTATTAAGAACATAGAAAATACTTCGAAATGAAAAATTGATGGTGTCATAGGAGGAGGGGGGGAGTGTGAACCCGCTTAGTAACAATTTTGTACAATTAAATTTCACTGTAATAATTTATAGTTAAGTTTCATAACATATTTACTAGAATATTGGTTTGATACTTTCAATGATAATTAATAATACAAAATTGTTACTAGATTCACATTCCTTTCGCCCTATAGCACCATAAAACGTTCGCCTTGAATTTTTTTGCCGACGGGGTAACGCATTCAATGTTTACAATTTCATAGAATTATTTATAAATATTAGCAAGTTCTGATATTTATCTAATCGACATAGTCGTGTTTTACATAGCAGCGGATTTATGTCACTGAAATCACCTTTCAATACCTATCTTCCGTCGTGATCGGGGATCACACGAGAAATATTAGAACTGGCAGCAAAATATAATCTGACATATATCCTCGGGGGTGGAGTCGTGAAATCGTTTGTCCCACGGTGCGATTAATCTGCCTGATCGGGTCGATTTTACCATCCGAGTGTCCTTTACAACGGCGTTCTCCCTCGCTCGCCTTTTGCTCTTCTTTCGACCAACTTTTCGGCAGACCGCAGTGGATGGCTAGAGATGAGGCTGGATAATCGGGAGGAACCTGTAGCAGGTCTGAAACATAAAAGAAATAGAGAAATAAGGCGACAGGAGCGAGAAATATGAGGGAATGGTTTCGGAAGAATAAGACGCATGACGTGGGTACGAAATAGAACGCACGATGAATAGAACGAAAATAAACTGCTGTGAAATCCACGGCGGAGAATTTGACAGCGAAGTCAAAAGAAAGGGTAATAAAATCTCACAAAATAAACAAGCAAAAACTTTCGAACAACAAATTCTTCGATCTCCGACTTATGTCCCCTTAAATACTGATAAAGTTGCCCAACACTAGATATAATAATATTTTATTTACGATTGCTACAATCGATATTAACATTAATTTAAGGGACTACTTGGGCAGTCAAAGCGCTCGAAGTTCAAGTATTTTTTATGAATTAATTACAAGGGGATGAATACAAATTGTGACTAGTACTTTTGGGTAATGTTTATCAATACTATAAACTAAAAAAATTCTTTTTTTGATAATATATACATATATTTGTAGGCGTTTTCTCTGCCTAGTCCTCTTAATATCTCACACTTTTATCATAATCGATACTGACAGAGTTTAATCCCGCTAAATTCCAACGAAATAGACGCTCGGGAGATGAAGAGAACTAATCTAAAACTGGAGTAAAAAAATGACAGGAGAAAAGGGAGCAGGTTCTCCGGTACAATTAATTTTGGCAGCGGTTCACCTAAACCACGAGTTCAGATAAGAGATTACTCGAGCAGGGTGCCGAATCGGACAATAAATTTGATGAGGCTTACACGATCTACCACTTAGGTCCAAATACGACGGTGATGTCTCTCGAGCACGCATACTGGAACGCGCCCCAGTGGGACGACGACGCGACGTCCGCTCGCCTGCTCGAGGCCTGAGGCCCAACATCGTGGAACATTTCAATTTCCGAGCTGGACCATGATGGACAGAGCAGTGCTCTTTAGAGTCAGCGTCCAGATTTCATTAACACATCTAGATTCGTTTTTCTCACAACACCGACAACTTTAATCAATATACCGACTGCTTGTCAATCAAAGTACATACTCGGTATACAGTGATGTAAATATTTCATATATAACTCCCAAATTTACGTAGTACCTACGCAAAAATTTTTTAGCAATGTGATTGATAAAATTCATTCGTTTACAATTTATTTTGGCTAAGATTTTACCGTAAAATATTTATTGCAAAATGCGTAGCCCCATGGATAATTCGAGGTATGGTACTAATAATAATTAGTATTGGGTAGTACTAATAATAATCAGTATATGTGTAGTACTAATAATAATCAGTATATGTGTAGTACTAATAATAATTAATACTCTCAAAGTATTACTGTAAAATATTAATCTTTTATTAGAGAGTTATAACTGACAACGTATTTAATACTCTAGTGATGTAATAAATATTTCCAGTATTGTTCAATAATTTGGAGCAAATGAATTTTCAGGAATTTGGAGGCTAATATTTTTAAATTGTGACGTATAGTTTGATAGAAAATTAAAACGTTTAAGAATCACTGTTTATTAGAACTTTCAAACTTGTTTACACTGTCGCGATGAAATTGGGCGTTTCGAATTCGATTAGTAAGAAATGGACAATGTTTTTACATATTTTATCTAATTAAAAAAGCAGACAGATTTTAAAATTCTGAATTTAAGATCAGCAAACTCTAATTACATATTTCCTACGAATGAGCACTGAGGCAGAAAAAGGACGTCCACGAGGCCTTAAAGAAGGCAGGAATATCGTCTTCTCGTGCACTTCTTGGCACAACGTTGCGCATCTAAAAGAAGTACCTATCCCTTGTCAGGAAACTTTGCGAAAACATTTCTATGGTGCTAAGCAGAAAACTAGCAGCCCCCAGCTACCTGCATCCAAGCAACGATAAATCCAATTCAGGTGAATTTATTCGCCAAACACGTCCTCCATATTAATATTTACGAATGGCACCTTTCGTATACCTATCCCACGCGTACCATCAATGCAAATTCCAGCGCCCCCCTCTCTCGAATTTGACGGCATTGTGACCAGTCGTTATTCACATGAAACGACGGCTATAAAAAAGAATTAATGTCGATGCCCTTCTGAGAGCCTAGGGTTTTACTTCACCTTCCTTTTTTGGCCCTTCGCGAAGCCCGGCCTCGCAAATGCCTAAAATGCTTTTGACGCACTCGAGGTGGATGGCACGAGCGATGAAAATGCACAACCCGCGCCTGGATACCGTAATGCTCGTTCAAATTCATCGGTGTGCCTCTCGTTGAGACGTAGATCGAAGAGAGGTTGAAATAGATGGGCCACCCCCGCTCGGGCTGCCCGTTTCGCTCGGAGGTGAATAAATTTTGAAAAGCGTCACGAGCACTCAACGTAATCGCTACAGATGACTCTCTGAATTTACAGTAATTACTACTGATTAAGGATCGCACGAGGAAAAATTCTGACACTCTACAGCTCTTTTGGAAGCTTTCAGAAAATTATTGGACCCTTCGCGTTTGCAACGCGCAGTAGGTTTTTGAATTCTGTCCGAAAAATTTTGACATTCAGATTTTAAAATAATTTAATGATCGTAGCATCAGCATTCCAGTTGCACATTACGTGAATTCATTTTAAGCACTGTCTTACGTTATTCCTGCGTAACGTCCACCCAACACGGTAATTAGGTTTGTGTGTATATGTGTAACCATCGCCTAACGTGAAAGACTATTTTGTCGAATAGGATAATTCAAGTTTTCACGTAAGCTCTGGTTGCTGTGTTTGCAGTGGAGGAAAGTTGCAGGCATCCATGTGTAATTTTACTTTCTCTTAAACTTCTATCGCCAATTACAGGGGGAGCGAAAAATCATTTGCATTACTTTTCGGTCAAATCGTAAAGCATATGTATCCACGTTATAACTAATGAACCAGTAGAAAGTAGTCTCACTATACCTGTTTCACCTCTCTCGCCCGAACGTAAATGTTTTTCAACGTTGGGGAGATCGGTGTGCACTAATAAGAAACAAATTATTCACGTTCTGTTCAACGCGCTGCAAGCATACATAGTTACTCGTTTTTCCGTGACTTTCTGCGCATCTCGAGTTAATGTGAAATTACAATAATTCCATTAGAAACTATCTGCGTAACCTTACATCGCCTCTTAATACTATAGAGTCTGGGTGCAGCGTGTATCAAAACATTGAACGAGTGTGGAAGAATGATTGCGGAAAACAGAAGTAGTTAACAAACATCGTAGTTAATTGCGCAACAAGGCTGGAGCCGGCAATGAGAGTATAAAATACACAGCCATCTATAGAGAGCAAACAATTTCAATCTGGAATTAATTCTTTGCAAAGACAGAAAATATATAATTATTTTTAACCGTGATACGTAATTAAGGGGTAATTTCTCTGCGAACGCTGTAAAATTGATCAATCTTCGTGATTTACGTTATGATTCTTTTTGTAGTTTATTTAGTTACTTTTTAGGCATACATAAATATTTTTTATTCAGTTTTAAATTAATTATGCATTGTGTTCATTTCACCCACAATAAAACTGTATTTAAGAGTCATGTCTCGCTGGTGTGGATGATTGGAGCTCTCAGATAGAGCTATTTAAATTCTCAAATAGATATATTTCCGAACAATGAAAAAAAATCAATTTTTTCAAGGTGTCACAGAAAAATCGCCCCTCAAGAGAATCTCATTATTCGTTATTCCTGAGACGGTATTTTTGTTTAAAAATGGAAATATCCAAATTGGTAACAGCATTTTAATACAACCTAAAATTTCTATTTTGAAATAAATTATCCTCTATTTTTTGCAAAAAGATTTCCTCTATTCTTTTAGCCATTACAGTATAGTCATGAGCCAATATAGTATACTCAAGAGAATAGATACAACGTTTACTTTAACTTTCGTTAGCATCGATGTTAAAAACAGATCCCTATCAGTTCGCAGCTTAGTAACGAAAGAATTACAGCGGCCGCATGCTTTGCGCGCGCGCTAAATTCCCGAGAAATGCATCAATTCCGAGAAAACAAACTCCCCCAGCACAGGGTTACATTCCTCTGTTGCACCGCCAGGATGCTCGGCTGCGGTTTCGCTCGGGATGCTCGTAGAAAACTGCATAGAAGGTCAGAGATCCTCGTTGCAGATGACTGCATACGCTGAGTTATTCCCCGTACCGATTCGGCTCCGCTTTAATCGCCTCGGTCTACGCCTTGTACCACAGTTTCGTGACTATCGTCACGCACATCTGTACCGTTACCGTGTACACCCGTGCGTGCGTATTACGCAACGCGGCCACCGAAAGGAAATCCAATCGATGCACATTTTTCTTGCAACTTGCATACCGCCAGAACTCGTAAGACGAGACTCCCATGTGATTACGAATAATTGCAGAGAAAACTAGTGTTGATACATCGCGATTGGGGTCCTTTTATGGCCTTTTCATGTGTGACACACTTTTATCACTCGGAATAGGTAGTTTAAACGTGTATAAACACTTTCTAGCTCTTCCTGTGTTTGTAGAGGGAGGGCTGTATCTGCCAAGTGAATACGTCTGAAATACATATGCGTGTTTATACTATATTATATAGGTGTTTCGTGTGAAAATGTTCCTGAGGCGCTAGCAGGGCTGGCGAGAGTGTTGTGGAAAGTGTGGAGTACTCTACACTTGAGATTTTGGGGTGTGGAATTCGATATTTCTGCTGATTCAGAAAAAAACTGCAGTTGACGTTTGATTAAATACTTTTTTTTACAAATTCAATTACCCTCCAATAATTAAGTTAATCAAAATATTTTTAAAATTATAAATTCTTCATTTTTTATCAAAATTTATAATTTTGCAATTTATTAGTATATATTTTTAATTATGAAACCTCTCTTCCAAGAATCTTGCATCAAATACTAATTTAATTATACTATTCGTGACAAAATAAGAAAGAAGAATGCAAAATTCTTTACAAATAAATACTAAAAGTACAGATTTATTAAAATTTAATTTGTGTACGTTCAACAAATAAAAGGACACGTGGAACAAAAAGTGAACTACCTGAAGTGACAATTAGCAAAGTAAACGAATAAAAACGTGAACAAATAAAAAACATAAACAGAAACTTTGTTTTAATATTTGTAAAGAACAAACAGTCAGATACTTATTTTTTTTTATTTTATAGAACCTAATTAGATTTTCTTTCCGACCACAACGAAATAAATATGGCGAATGTAGAGCCAAAAACATATATTTGCCAAAATTATTCGTACCTCATAAAGTTATTCGGCTGCCCGAGAATCGACGCCGTCTTTGAGATAAGGTGGGGTTTTCCCATGTCTCGGTTAGACGTGCCTAATGAAGCGAAAGCGTTTTGGCGAACAGAAAGATGGGGCAGAGATAAAACAATTAAAAAGGAGCCAAAGGACCAGCGGGATGAGACGTGCTGCTGGAGGGTCCGCCAACAGAGAAAAATAAAAAGATAGGAGCAGAAAATAAGAGAGGAGAAGAAGTGGTGGACTCGAACTCGTCAAGGACCAGAGGTCCTTGCTCTCCGGGTCATAGCAGCCCACAGACTCACAACACTTTCTGCACGTCAGACTTCTCCAGAGGCTCTCAAATTTATCCTATTTCTAACGACCATCCTTCGGCGAACGTGGTCCTACCAGCTGCTGAAATCGAACGAATAAAGATGAAATTTAATGCCTCGCGAATTTCCAGTGGCTACACAAAAAGTGAGGGATTTTACGAAGATGCTCGGAATAAATTAATATCGCTTCTTTTTGTGTAAAGAATCTGGGAAGGTGTTAAGTCTTTTTATTCCGGGGGAGTATTTTGCAACTTCCTCATAAAGGACACATGCAGGAAACACATAAATATGCTCTTATGCAATCTTTATTTTTGCCTTCAAGATTCACGCAAAATGTAGGTTACTGACATAAAACTCAGCAAGTGAAATATGCGCGCAGATAAGTCTGCAAGTTTCATACCATATTTTATTTTTTTAATAGAGTGACTTGTTTGTTAGGTGTTAGTCGAAATTGCACCCTGAATACAATTCGATACGGAAATTTATAAATATTCACTTGTATTATAATGCAAACATTATAAAGAAACATTCAGATTCTATTTCCCTAGTAGAGATACATATGAGACACCCTTTATTTCATATTGATAGGCATCACACTCTGTACAGTAAATACAATTGCTTTGATAGAATGTGTGTGCTTTTATGAATTTGTCCACATAGTTTTCGATGGAACCTTAATTTTGTGTAGGTATTCATATTTCATCTGCTGAGCTTCTCTAGTCTTCCTTGTCTCGCTTGTACATATTTCTGTGTAAATAATTTCTGCCATCAAGAGAAAAATAATTCCCTGAATTAAATAAAGGTGCACTTTCGCGTTCCTTTTATTCAGCCATTTTACTAAAGATTCCAAGTAAAACATTTATATCTACTTGCTACTAAATTTATATCTGCTCGTTAATAACATTTACAGCATCAAATATTCAGAAAAATGTAAATTAATTGACTCGTGTCATCAATCCGAACTATTGCAAAGAAACTAGATAAAATAGATGACAATTTAAGCAGTAAAGGTTAATTCGAAGTTTAGACACTATTATAAATTAAATATAAATTTTTCCAACTTGCAGATTCAATGGTCCATTCGCTTGGCTAATTAAAATTCACATTCTGTGTTACATTTTCCTCGTTTCAATTAAACGTGTGCACGAATTCGCCGCCCCTTAAAAATAAAATCACGACGTCGCGCGTTCGCGCGTTTAATTCGCCCAATTAAACAGTCATCTTGAAGCGAAAATCTTCTTCAGCTCCACCAATGCGCACAATTAGTCAGGCGCCCAGGGGCATCTCGCAGTGTTTGTTGGTCCATTAATCAACAGTGCTCAACGCGTGCAGAAGTCTGTACCGAAGTGTACGATAAGAAACTGCCACGGACCGTTTAGCTGAATATGATTTTCCCAATTTACTCGCGGACGTTTTTCAATAATTACCATTTTATTTACGTAACTGTAACACACTGTCGAAAGTTTCAGTGAAAGAGTCAGTGTACACGGTTGTTCGTCCGCAAAAAGCGTAAGGCATTTCCTCGATAATTGCTCTTTTTCTAATGCGTGCACGACGATTATACGTTTCGCAGTAACGTTTCTTAAATCGCGCTTTTGTGCCCTGATCGAATTTACATTGAACCATTTAGCATTTTTATTTTAGACGCCGTGAATAACTGTGGAAAAAGCCGTAGAAATTTTAGAAAACAGAGTGACGTTTCATACCCGAATTTTAGTAGGTAGGAGCTGATGAGAAAGAGAAAGAGAAAGAGAGGATGTTGCGGTTAGTTTCTAAGAATCAGCGGCCTGCCTTGCACGGCTGCTTAACAGTTGCCATTCTTTCAGGCGCGCATGCTTAAAAAGAATGGGAAATACGATTGAGGTACCATGTTAGGGGTGTAAAAAATTCTATAATAGTGGGGATGAGATTATTGTCTTGACGATTTTACAATAGAAGTTTTATAACGAAAGATTTTTGGTGTGCAATTCTCGTACATGACTTTGGCAAAATAAATTTTTTGAATTTGCAAACTTAGTTAAAGTTTGAAAAGTAACGTGTTGGTTTTAAATAATACATTAAGGAAATTGATTCAATGTTTTCAACTTCTTTAAGTTTAACAGAATAAGAAAATGGTTTTATGGATTCAAGTTTCTTTGAAATATAGTAGAATCGCTAATAAAATGTGTTATTATACGCACGAAGCTTAGAGAATTTTATTCATATTAGGCATAAAAAGTGAATTTAGTATCTATATTTTGAAGATAAGGGATAGAGTTTCACTGTAAGTGTAATTTGCGTAACAAATGTAAGAAGTGTGACATTTTAGTCTACAATCACTCAATTCTTTTTCTATTTAAAATAGCACAGTGAAATCTATTCCTAGTTAAGTATAGTAATCAGTCACAAACATGCATACTTGAATACTAATACTAACGTTCACTACTTACTTATATTTATCACAATCACCATAAACATAACGATTATCTATGTAATAATAAAAAAGGTACAAAAAAGAGCGCCAAGTATATAATCCCATCGAAAAGAATCCCATTTAAAAACATTGTCGTAAATTAATAGTTTTACAAAACTAATGATATACACAAATTGCGCCAATTATACCAATGGCTATTTATACAAACAGGACCGTTCCTGGGTTGTTGGTCGCCCAGGTGCGAAAACAATATTGCCGCCCTTATTAATTTAATATTCTTTAATTAAGAATTTGATATGCAGTGCTTACTTTTACATCTATATATACAAAAAAAATGTATTAACCAATATTAAGCAGATATATTTTTATTTTATTTTATACAAATAAATATTTCAATACCAATAAATATTTTATTCAAAATACTTGGCGCTGCTCTCCGAATTGGTGTTGATAAACTGAATAAATATGTATAAATTGCATTAATCTTTTTCTTTCTTTCTTGTCCGTGCGATCGTGAATGTGTGTATGTGTGCGTGTGCATATGCTGCGTATGATATTAGAATTAATTATATGTAGAATAAATGTGACTGCGTTTCTAATATAATATGTATATGTATATGTTTATCTATTTTAGCCTGTAAGAGAATTATTGCAAATTATTAATACTAAGACAATTGTTTTAACATTTCTTCGGTTTCGCAGCGCCAAGTATTTTGAATAAAATATTTATTGGTATTGAAATATTTATTTGTATAAAATAAAATAAAAATATATCTGCTTAATATTGGTTAATACATTTTTTTTGTATATATAGATGTAAAAGTAAGCACTGCATATCAAATTCTTAATTAAAGAATATTAAATTAATAAGGGCGGCAATATTGTTTTCGCACCTGGGCGACCAACAACCCAGGAACGGTCCTGTTTGTATAAATAGCCATTGGTATAATTGGCGCAATTTGTGTATATCATTAGTTTTGTAAAACTATTAATTTACGACAATGTTTTTAAATGGGATTCTTTTCGATGGGATTATATACTTGGCGCTCTTTTTTGTACCTTTTTTTTAAAAAAGGTAATTTTGTGGAGATTTCACACATTTTGTAGTACTAATTACAGGAGAATATGTAGCCCGCCACAGAAGAATGTTGTAATTAATAAAATAATAAAATAAAGTTTGTATTTTTATAATGTATGGTGAATTAACCAATGAATGAACAGCTAAGCGTTTTTTCAGTTTCAAATAACGATAAAAATTAAATAATGTCCTAATTTATTCACGAAACAAGAATTTGTAACAGAATAGGCTTTAAAAATGTCTAAAAAAATTGTTTGTGATTTTTTACTTGACCGGCGTCAGAAATAAATCATAAAAATGTAATCAATGCTCAATATACTAGTGAATGAACAAAATACCCAATAAATGAATACCTTCACCCAGTGATTGAACACAAAGAATAATACTTCATTTTCCGACGAGAAAACGCTACAAAAGAAGAAAGGAATTTTAGGCGAGGGACCTAACATAAGAATATAAAGATATAATCTATATATTTTAATAATAGGAATTTGACAAATTTAGTTATAGCAGAACACAGTTTACACAATATAATGGTTAACTGTCATCGTACGTGTTTTCTTACTAGGTTTCTCGCTGAGAATGGCAGTACCCGAAACCACAAAACAAAAAAATTAATAAGCGATCAAGACGTTCATAAATTCAAAAAATATTAGTATCGCCGTTATCTCAATAAATTTTCCTTCATTCCAAATATAAGATCATTGTTTTCAATGAAATAGTATTCTTGTTATACACGAAAAAAGTCAATTTGTTCATTCACTGCTCACTGTTCATTCACTGGTCAATTCACCCTATACGCATACTTTTCCTTAATAAACCCTTAATATGTCAATGACGGTTTTTAGTTTTTATATCAATTTTTGAATCATTAGATATTGATTTATTAATAAAATGAATTTAACTTAAGTGTGAAATATAATATTCTTTCTTATTTCTTCTTTTATATTGCTATTCTCTGCATTAGCAACAAGACGCATAGGTTCCAAATTCCTAACACATCTTCTAAAGGTATCTCGATAGCTGCATCAACGAGTCTCAGCAGCTAAAATTATTCTCTGACCACCAAGAGCTAATACCTGGGATTATAGAGCTGGAGACTTAAACTCTTTTAATAAATTGTTCACTTTAGCAGTAAAATCCTTATCTAATAATGATTTGCATAATAAACCCTTACAAGTGCCAAATGGCATCATTCTTCTTTCAGCTGTTCCATAGCGTGGTAATTTTTGTTGGCTTATTTATTTATTATCATTTTTTGTAAGAACAAAATATAAAGATCTTTAGCGCCTTTGAGCCATTGCCTTTTTTTAATTTGCACGTCATCAGCTTCAATCCAACTACTAGTCTTTCCTTCTTCTTTACATATACTGGTGTAATGGCCATCCTCAATACATGAACCACTATGAAATATAGCATTCATAACTTTATATGATTGTCCAGCTATTAATACTTTGGTTGTGGTAAATTGAACCCGAATTATAAAATTCCAACTAGAAAGAAGTTGTCAAATAATTTACTGAATGCAAAATTTCAAGATTATAAAAAATCAATAACCAGTGTGGAATCTAAACATTCAGTTCTACTTTTAGATGGTTGGAAAAATTCATCATCCAACAATAAATATGTAGTTGCAATTCTGAATTGAAGTGATTACAGGTACATTTATCTTGATGCCTGGAATTTCAGTTGTATCAGAGAAACTGGTGAAGCATTAAGAGAAGTTGTTAATCAATGTATGACAATGGCACAAGAACAATTTAATTTAAATATTATATGCAGTAATAACAGACAAATGTCCATGGGAAAAACAATCAATGTATGGCACATGACTTGTAGTAGCCACAGTGCGAATTTATTATGCAAATCATTATTAGATAAGGATTTTACTGCTAAAGTGAACAATTTATTAAAAGAGTTTAAGTCTCCAGCTCTGGAATCCCAGGTATTAGCTCTTGGTGGTCAGAGAATAATTTTAGCTGTTGAGACTCGTTGATGCAGCTATCGAGATACCTTTAGAAGATGTGTTAGGAATTTGGAACCTATGCGTCTTGTTGCTAATGCAGAGAATAGCAATATAAAAGAAGAAATAAGAAAGAATATTATATTTCACACTTAAGTTAAATTCATTTTATTAATAAATCAATATCTAATGATTTAAAAATTGATATAAAAACTAAAAACCGTCATTGAAATATTAAGGGTTTATTAAGGAAAAGTATGCGTATAGGGTGAATTGACCAGTGAATGAACAAATTGACTTTTTTCGTGTATAACAAGAATACTATTTCATTGAAAACAATGATCTTATATTTGGAATGAAGGAAAATTTATTGAGATAACGGCGATACTAATATTTTTTGAATCTATGAACGTCTCGGTCGCTTATTAATTTTTTTGTTTTGTGGTTTCGGGTACTGCCATTCTCAGCGAGAAACCTAGTAAGAAAACACGTACGATGACAGTTAACCATTATATTGTGTAAACTGTGTTCTGATATAACTAAATTTGTCAAATTCCTATTATTATAATATATAGATTATATCTTTATATTCTTATGTTAGGTCCCTCGCCTAAAATTCCTTTCTTCTTTTGTAGCGTTTTCTCGTCGGAAAATGAAGTATTATTCTTTGTGTTCAATCACTGGGTGAAGGTATTCATTTATTGGGTATTTTGTTCATTCACTAGTATATTGAGCATTGATTACATTTTTATGATTTATTTCTGACGCCGGTCAAGTAAAAAATCACAAACAATTTTTTTAGACATTTTTAAAGCCTATTCTGTTACAAATTCTTGTTTCATGAATAAATTAGGACATTATTTAATTTTTATCGTTATTTGAAACTGAAAAAGCGCTTAGCTGTTCATTCACTGGTCAATTCACCCTAGACAGAACAGCTAAGTAGTATCACAGTGGTTATGAGTAAAGTGACTGACACTAGCTAGGTTACGTTGACTAGCAACCTGAACATAGATGCTTTTTGATTTTTTCGTACTGCGTGAATTGGCGGTACATTTCCTCACCCTTTCATGCTCCCCTCTTGCCCACACTTGACGATGGAGAAAAATCTCTTAACGTAAAATTCGCCAAATTGGAACTTTGCATTGAAATATCTCAGCTCATAAGGCACGTAGGAACAAAACGAAAACATTTTTCTTATGTAAATCAAACCCAAGCTATCCATTAAGACCATTAAAAAGCTAATCGAATCAGCCGTTATTGAGATTCGGTAATCTCAGGGTTCTCGATAGCGCGTCGCGGCGTAATAGATACACTCCGTGTTCGCGCTGCGCATATATATATATATATATATTATATACTTGGCGCGAGACACTACCGTGTCTCTTGATATTACCTGATTATAGGCAGAACTAATAAAATCTTAGTGCCTATTTGGATAAATTTAAGAAATTAAATTATAATAATTATACTTCCTTTCGTTATTAAAAATTGAAATCGATTTAACAGAATATTAACAGCATCTAGTGTACCGTACTCCATCATCTAACACCGATAGTAATCTAAAAATGATGAAATTGCTATAACAGAAACGACAATTTATCATTCCCTAATTACTATATTTTCATCTTTTAATCTTCCCGCTGAGGTGCAAGGAAAACAAATCGATGGCACGATTTGATTAAATAATTGAACGATTAATTGGTAGATTTGAAACGAAGGGTGAAATCGAGGGGAGCGAAGGGGTACAAACGCTCGCTCACCGCGAGAGACTTTCGAAACTCGGTGCCCATTGTTTCATTCTTATGTTTCATTCTCGTTTCCTCTTGTGACCATTCTCACCGAGCATCGTGATAATCTTAGTCTGGTAACAACAAGGCCTCCTCAATTCCTTTTATTTTCTTGCACAAGGGAACAAGGTGAAAATCCTTGTTAAACTCCAGTCGTCGAGCTTCAAGTGTTCCTTCTTCCGGGAAGTATAGTCGATTTCTTACGAAATCTTTTCCCCTTTCTCTCCCCGTCATGCAAATTCGACTTTGCGAAAAAACACTGGGCATCCTTGATGATGTTATCACCTTCGAGTGAGTTGTCGAGATTTCTCATTATCGATATTTTTAGTATCCTGATTTCGTTTCCTGACTTTTCGGGGAATTCTCTAATTGTTTAGCGAGTTACATTTTATTTTTTTCTACCACTGTTATTGCGGAGGTTTCTATACAATTTCTTTTCTTTTTTCTAAGATAGACGAAATGCTTCGTTAACTTCGTTACGTACCGTGTTCTAATGATCTATTATGATGTTGGTGCAAACGTTTTTCCTAGACTTTGTATGCAGTACACAAATCTTTTACTTTGTTATTACAGTTGAGAAAAGGTTGAATGAATTTTTATTCATTAACTTTTCATAATGACGTTGCATATAAAAACTCATAACAAATTGAAGTATCACAGCAGAATAATTCATATTGCTGTATAAGTAACTAATATTTTTAAATCAATGATTGGACAGTTCAGAGATATGATTTGTGTGAGCACTTTTAAGATCGTTGATATTAATCAATTTACAATATTGATAATGTTCTACTTTTACCTTGAATTAAAAATCTCAAAAGTAAATAAATAAATTCTTCAAACAGCAATACATCACATTAACCATCCCTCGTTGCAGTTCATCAATTAAAACACAAATATTTCTAAATGAATTATAAAGCCGCCATATTTATATCGCTTGTTTTAATAAACGTATTAGAATATTTATAAATATGAATGATGTACAAGCAAGGCTATTACTCATAAAAGCTTGAGCGTTAATATGGTGATTTCTACATACTATTACTATTGCCCTCGAATTTCTCAATTAAAATATCCTCGAGTCTAATAAAACATCAGAAACAGTCCAATAAGTGTAATTATTCACTCGCAAGAAAATTAACGCTTTCGTTGCTACTTATGTTTGTTTGGATCAGCGTTCCTGCGTTATTCATAAGAGTTACTTGCTTATGCATTCGATTAGCGATCTACTTTAGAAAAACTACGAATCTCGTGCTGTAACATATTTCTAATTTGCCACAGCAAATTGCACTCTCGTGCAAACATCTCGCCTACCTAATGATAGCAAAAGTGTTAAAGACACTTAGTGATTTATTAACCTACAAACACATTTATATATTCGCTTTCTAAGAATTGTTAGTCGAATATTGCCAATTATGAATGATTTGTTAGTCACCTTTGATTATCTCTTTTGGTTAGATTATTAGATTGTTACATACTGTTCCTTTACTACACGCTCTTCGAGCATTCGTGAAAGTGGTGTTCATTTAGTTGCTTTCAGGCAGCGCGTCTTCGCAGAACCACGAATTCTAGGTAATTTGTTGTATAAATGTTTGAAGGAATATTTTGCGTGAAGTATTTTTTTCCAAGTACTGCAAATGTCTCGCAGGATCACTAGGAAGCGAGTGAAAGGAACGGAAGAGTAGGTAGGGACAGGAATCAGGGGAAGGAGAAACTGCTCCATTATTCATTCGCATGGGATTAATAATAATGCTAAACGTTCTGTCTTTACGATCCACTTAGTTGCACAACGTGCTCCTGCGAGTGGAAAACTGAAAGACATGCTATCGTAAATATTTTTCAAGCAGTCGGTTTAAGGGGATCAGTGACTTAGTTATGGAAAATCTGCCTGTAATTAAACAACGTGTAATAAAATGAAACCCAGTGGGGAATATACAATGTATTATTAATTCTTCTTACAATTAATTTGCTAAATTAATTTAAAGTAGAGAATGTCGAGAAAAAGCAGAGTTACAAAATTTACTGATGATTTTCCTTTAAGTAAACAGGAAACTTTCGTTTTATAATTTTCAAATGACCTGTTTATTTAAATTCTAAATATTCGTTGTGTCTTAGTACTGTAATTATTACAAAAAATGAACACGTAGTTTAAACATTCAAATAGAAGTTAAGTTTGAGAAAAACTATTAGAGTTATTTTTATAAATTTGTAGATATTTAGGTTCAAAATCTTATTCCTAGCTTTCAAAGAATAATATTTCTCTAAATTCTTAATATTCAAATAATATTAAGAAAGCTGTTATTACAAAACAAGTAATAAAACAATCCTTAAAAAGTCAGTACTAATAACAGAATAAAATTGTGTTTATCTAAAATTATCTATTCCTCCTTTCCATCGATTACCTTTTTCTTTAGCACTTATTTTCCATAACTTCGACATAATGTTTAATATAATCTCATTTCGACTTCCAATAACATTTTCTAGTATACTCTAACACGACGTTAGAAAAGTTCCCAATTCAACAGCACAGTTGCTCATTCCAATACTCAGATTCTCTTTTAATAATTCGCATAATTAATCTCAGACTACCTCTCACTTAATTCGCATTTCTACTCCACTGCAATTACATTCAACGAGCAAAAACACTCGAATCGATATTTCAGTTGCAAAACAGAACACATATGCACACGTAAATCTCAATTTTTAGTATCATTACTGTGTCCTCATTCTACTCTAAAAAAAATTACAATACAAAAGCAGGTAAACGAATTTAACTCGATTGAATAGTCCTTGTAAAAAACACTGTTAGTGCTAAAATTAAAAAAAAAAAAAAATTGACCGGAAAATCTGCTACATGCCAATGGCGATATTATAATATAGAATTTGATTTTTGGCATTTACAGTCTTGCATTGTAGCGTCCGATTGTTACTATACTTTCCTAGAGTTTCCCCCCTAAACTATAGGTTGTTAAGAAGCGTTACTCTTTTTATAAAATAATAATTGTTTATCAAGGAAGACTGAATTAAAAAGACCCTGTATTTTATCAGTTTCTACATGGTTGCATCTCAGCTCCTTATTTAACAAATAATATTGATTTGAAGTTTGGCAATCGAGTTTATTGTAACTAAAGAAATATTAAAAATTGACACTACAACAGCCAAACCATTATTATCACACTAAATTTGATACTAAATTATTACTGCCTTGTGGAGTCACTCTCGACTTCCTCGGCGCCGCGGCCGTTTCCCCTGGCGTTGTCCACTCAGACCCAAGAGCCGCGGTTGGAGATGCCAGAAGAAGGAGATGAAGAGGGGAACGCGAGTGAATTTCATCTGGTAATCAGGAGTGTTTCACCATTATTTTCACCAACTTATCGCGTGAAGCGGCTCGAACCGGTGAAAGAAACCGTGAAGGCCTTCTTTCGAGACCGCTGAGACGCGAAGGTGTACCCGCCGACGTTTCTAACAGGAGCAGCCGCCATGGTATCGCTCAAGAAAGACACCAGCCTCGGTTATTGGGATCGCACCCCCTTCTCTTGCATTTAACGTTCAACGAGCAGAGAACGTTCCGTCCACGCGATCCTCGGCAAACGATCGCCCGAAGGATTTCACCGCAGGCGCGATACCGATTCTCCTTTAAAATAATCTCTGTTTTATATCGAGCAAACGCCACCCCTCCCACCTCCCGCCACCCTCCGCGGTTTCGAAAGAATGAAAAACGATCTGCATCGTTAGCCGCGCGCCGCGGCTGCTCTTAATCTTGCATAACGTCAAATCTGGAAGATATTAGATCGAAGATTATCCTGATATCCCCTGGGTGAATGCTCTCTTCATTGTTCTTATTATACAGGCTGTTGAAAAGCAAGGGTCCGGGACGAGGACGGTGAATGGTACTTGATGAACCGAGTAAAAGAGGATTGGTTAACGTGGATCGTGGAAGTAATTCTGTTAGAGCTGGAATGGATTTTTCAGTTTGCCGTTGTGAGCAGGGTTGACGATTTTCTTTCGGAAAAATATAGTACTTTATGGCTAACTGAACATTGCGAAAAAATGTGGTAGGTAGTTTTCAGAGACGAGTGATATAAAAGAATACTAAATTAAAACGGTTACTTATTTTTTAAGTGCTCATTTTCTTGTGCGTTTTGTATTATTAATTTATTTACTTTCTTTAAAAAATGTGTTAAAGGTTTGATTGCACTGAATGTATAAAGTATATGACATGTACGAGGAGCTTATTTTTTATGAGAGATAGACTGGATCTGTTTCTCTCTTACCGCCATTTCATATTCATTATAGAAAAAATCCTGTGTGTAAAAGCCGAGATGGCGGGAATAGAGAGAAAGTATTAGAAATTATTTTATACAAATTTTGACCAAACAGATCATAGAAAACAGTTTTTTAAATCATACTCAAAGTTTAATGTTTAAATTCGCGAATTAAAGTTTTTCACGTTATCGGAGAATAAAATAATAAGTAAAAATGTAGAATTTTATAGATGCATCAGAAATATAATATTTTTACGTGCTATATCTTTTTCTAACGGTATATACTACATTAGGCAGAAATATAGTAGGTCGAGTACTATATATTATAGTACGGTTGCCAATCCTAGACAGAGATGAGCAAAATTTTGATTTAAATAAAATTTCGAATACTGAATAAAAGTTGAAAACTTAATTTACGTGTCATGTGTCGAATAAAGCTAACTCGGGTTAACAAGCGAATGACGAATAATTTTTCTATCTTTTATCCGTTATACGAAATTTTATTTAAATAAAAATTTTATCTATCTCTGATCCTAGGTGAGAGTGAGGTATAAACATAATGTTTCTAGTACAACAGTAATGTAGACAGGATGTAGAAAAGGTGTTTGCAAATGTTCTCTTTTCATTTTCACACGCGCTGCAGTTCTTTGAAAAAATTCTGACCCACATTTGCGAGATATCTTGCCTTCTTTGATTAAAGTAGTTTTCTTTATCCTCCTATAAATGTAATTCTGGTCTTATTTGCGAGAAAGCGCATAATTTACCTACGATCATGATAGCTATACCGCTCGACAGTATTTTTTGCCGCTTATAGGACTATGTATACATTGATTGAAGAGCAAATGGCCAAGAAATGTCACGTACGATCTTCTTAAAAATCATGTAACAAGTAAACAAGACACTGGCAGCAATTTGTACATACAACTTTAGAAAACTTATAATGAGGACTGATTTATTGAGATACATTTTTTTGACGATTATGTTTGTCGCTGTGAATAGTCATTTGTTTACTAATTCTTAAATTTCAAAGAATATCCACAGCGTTAAATTTCTCAGGCGATGCTTGCCAATTTCTATAGTATTTCTATCGAAACACCAGGGACCGATCCAAGCGACTTGCTTGTGACTGTGTTTTGAAATAATCGTTAAATAATCGCCAGCGAACAGGAGGAAGTCAAGGGGACGGGCATCTGGCGAAGGACGATGGATGCGGAGAGTTTTCGCAACGGTTGGTCGAACAGCCTGGCTAATTGATAGTTTTATCAATAGAATTTGCCGCGAGATAAATGGTGCCGCGGCGCTGAGGAAAAGGCTGCAGCAGATGACATAGAAAGCAGGAAGGATTCCTGCATATTCATCCCATAAAAGGGAAAGAAAACGGGAGTGAAATATGATCGCGTACGATGATAGAGTCAACGCAATTTGCTCGGCATCGTTACGAAGTATCCGAGCATGAAGTATCACGCGATAAATCCAATTACTCCGTTGTTAAATCATACACAATGGAATCAAAACGACCGATCTGGGCTCGTATTTTGACTGAGATTTGCGCGCTAGAATTAATTGGGGGACATCGAGGTGTGACAGAACGTTACAAGATGTGTAATCTTTTATTTTGAATTGTACTGTAAGCTTGAAACGTTTAAAGGAATAAGCAGAATGTTCGGTGTGTAATATTTTTTAACGTGGATTAGAATTCTTATCAAAAGTAGATTAAATTTAGATATTAAGGGGATTTTATTTGGAAGCTGGTACATTTATAAAGGAATATCTAAAATATGGTTATTGAATATTTTATCGTCAGGAGTAGAGTAATTTCTTTTTGCAGGAATTAGTTAATCTTATAAATAGGAAAAGTCTATTCATTTTGATATTTAAACTATTCATTTTTAAATTTGATTTACTTTTTATTATTTTTAGATCGCATTTATATTATTTTCTAAACAAACCAAATTTATACAATATATCATATTTCGTCAATGTATCTAACATTAACACTTCAATAATAAAAGTTGGATAAAAATATATAAGGAGACAAAATAAAAATTTACTATTACAATTAAATTCTATATTTTTAGTGTATGCGACATGGTGATATAAAGAATAAATTAGGTAAAATAAATTAATAATCTGTAGACAATTCCAAATAGATAAAGGAATTCGAATCTAAGCGTGCAAAATTATTCACAAGTAACAGTTTATAAAATTTAGTATATTTTTCACAATACTAAAGTGTGTAGTTTCAGATACAAACCCATAAAAAGTATATACAAATTTTATAAAATGCACTGTTGAAAAGACAATCATTCTTGAAAGTATCTTATTTCTTAAAAACTCCAAAATATAATATAAAACTTGAAGTTACTGTTAAATTCTGGAAATTTAATAAGCTCTCAATTTTATTCAGTTTAATATATAAAACTTGAATATATATATCTTCATGGTACAATTACTTCTACATTTAAAGCAAAGTATTCATACACATTAACGTAGCAATTCTTTCTGTTTCAAGCTCTGTCAATCAACATGGAAAAAGGAATGTATTCCTCTAATCAATTCAATAAAACACCACACTTCATTCTCTGGCATCCAGTTGCTCCATACCAAAGAAACATCGCGGAAGCAAAACGAAGGAAAATATCCTCCCCAACATTCAGTTACGAGTATAATTGTTTCTGCCTCTAGATGCTCGAAAGATTTCAACTAATTCTCCCACAGTGAGTCTTCAGTCCACATCCCTACAATTTTTCAAATTCAATCATTTCCTTATTTCAAATCACTTCAAACAATATTGGGATCTAAAACAATTAATTCAATATAATGTTTCAAGGGTCTTAAACATTTTTCTCAGATCTTAAATTTTGTTTGAAAAGTATTAAATTTTTTTAAAAGGTCTCCCAACTTTTTGTAAAGTCCTTAAATGTTTTTTTTAAATTACCTCTGCCAAGATTGCAACGCAAAATACTCTCAACACACCTACACTACCTACAAAAAATATTTTTCCAATTCGAAGTTAACACTTTTATTTCTGCTTCCCATCCATTTTAATATCTTATCACACAAAAGTATTACTTACATATGTCTGTTTGAGGATAAAACCCCTCCCTGAATTCATTCAGCTTCCAAAATATTCGCCAGTAGTGTACACACATTACTCGAGCAAATCGAATTCCAGCCCCGCATATCAATTCGTGCTGTAAAAGAAGGAAGCTTCTGACTACAACTTCCCAACTACTAACGGATCACGGAATAAAATAATATTCAAACTAACTCGATTTCCATTTTGTCACGTAGCGATCGGATAGCTGATGCTCATCGCTAATTCGCCGGTATCATCGTGGAGGATACCGCGCAGCCAAGTATCGGAGTCCTCGATAGAAGAAACCAGGTGTGTTCTCCAGGGAGGCCTTCCTATGCGGCAGAGATCGGACCTGCCGGAAGAGTGGGGAGCTCATATAAGACACGAAGCCAAACGCCTCTCCCAGTGACCAGTCTCGACACGAAAACTCATCAGCCGAGCTTCTTCGGTTCTTATAACAGTCACTTCACGCTCTGCGCCCCATCTTTGGATGGTTTTCACCCGGATTGAAATTCGAGTAGATTCGAGTTGATCGAATTGGTCTTGCCCAAGGCCGTGCACGGTATAACTCAGAATGGTATCGTCGCAGGTTCTCCCGTTTCTTCTGGTGCTGCTGGCTGCGTACGGTGAGTTGTTTTCCTCTTGCTTTTACATCTTCCTCGTCACCAGCCGCGTCTTACTACGCCTTTACTCCCTCTTCTTCTTCCTCTTCTTCTTCCTTTTCTGCGTCCCCCTCGTTTCATACTCGCGACCCTCGTGTCTTCTTCACCGTCTCCTTCGTCCCACAGTCAATGGCGTCGTTTCCCCGCAAATTAACTCTACCCGCCCGACGTAAATAGCGACTTTGTTTTATCGAGCCGTTAAAAGGAGGAACGGAGAGGCGTCCGCGACCGATTGTGCAGATCGAACGGTTTTATCGCCGTCGTGTTTGATGGTGTATTATATCAACGGCACGAAATGGCAATCGAGTAATAAACGCTTCGAGTGCCATCGGTGCTCGTCGCATGACGCTTTGATTATGGCAAATCGATGAGAACCAACGAGATACGATCCGTACAGGTTTTATCCCTCGGTTATTAAGTAGTAGCGGCAGTTGGAGCGCGGCTGTTGGTACACGGCGAGTGCAAGTGAAAACGGACTTTCTGTGATCAGACGAGCGCGTTTCTTGCTGCCTCTGGATCTGAGAAGTGCGCGTCGGCCTACTTTCGCGGGCGATCCTCGCGACGATGCTTCGATTAAAGCCTGCTGTCCTCCGTGAAATCGAGGGTGATTTGCGCGGGACCGATCGAATTAATCATTTCGCAATTACCCCCGCGGGGGATACTTGCTGGGTGATTCATTTTCACTTAGGAATTAATCGCACTAGCTTGAACTCGCTCGTGGCACAATATTCATCGATTGTACGTTCGAATTATCAGAGTGCAGGGGCATGGAATTGTGACGTTTTTAATTATGTTTTATTATTCGTCGCTGTTGGTTATGTTAGAAATGGACGAAGATATTAATTGCGAAGGAAATTGTTTAACGTCCACTTTAATCACTAGCGGAGTTTCTTTTTTTGTTGATCGCCATCCCTATTGGTTAATTAATCGGATTTCCTTTTTTCCGTTACACAATATCACACGACGCTCCTAACTTGGAGGAATGCCCCTACCCCCGTCGATTATTACACACGTCTTCGTAAGACAATGACGGGCATTCACCGGGTTTCACACATCTCGAGAACTTTCTCCCGTGTCCCACGGAGTGAAAATATGAAAGTAGCTCGGCAGACAGATCACTCTCTCACTCTCTCTCTCTCTCTCTCTCTCTCTCTCTCTCTCTCTCTCTCCTCTCTCTCTCTCCTCTCTCTCTCTCTCTCTCTCTCTCTCCTTCCCTTATTTTGCATCCGCGGATCGCGAGCCGTTGATTAATTTTTTCCGTCGTCTCGGTCGCGGTGAAAGAAAGTTTTTGTCGTCCTTGGTACCCATACACTCGCGATTAGAAAGACTAAACCCACAAGCTTCGAAAGTAAAGACAATTTAGCGTCAAATCTATCTCGCTAAATGCACGATCTCCCTTTGCAATGGCCTCGATTGCGAAACGCCAGGAAAGTAACAGCATCCCTCGAATTTCTAAGGAAACACTCGAGGGCAAGCGGTCGCGTGCTTTCACCTAGTTTCTGAGACGCTGCTTGGCACTCGGAACTCATAATTTCCCGAATGCATTTGAGACGCGAAACGACGCCACGCATCTCGAAGGGGTTCGGTTGCCTTCCATCGGTCCCGCTTCGTTCTCCAGCTACGAGGTTTACGTAAGAGATTCTACTTTCTACCGTTCGGAGCACAGTTTTATTAGAGAGATTATTTTTCGTGCCGACAGATAACCGGTGTCCCACGTAATCTTCGAATTACTTAGCTGCTCGGGCGCGTTTCCGCGATCGCTTTCCTTCCTACCGGCCGGAATTCCCTGCGATAAACCGATCGGCTATGTTTCGCCTGGGACACGCCTGGACACTCTCTGCAACCGGAAGCTTTGATATAATGTATAGGGAAAAGGTCTGCTATTAACAGTGATTAGCGGGGGAGAGAAGGGAATGCAAAGGAGAAACAGCGGGCAAATTGTTGTGGAGAGATAGAAAATGTACGAGCTAGAAACGAACTCTGTAATTCATTATGATATAATAATCGTCCACGAAATGATAGCCTGGAAAGGGGTCGTCTCTACGTTATGTAAGGCTTTTTGGAGGAGAGAGGGGGTTAGATAGAATTTTAGATAATATTTTTTTAACCTAATTTTCAATACGAGTAGCTAAAAAGGCATGTTTCGTCGCACACGCGGAACCGAGTTAAATGATTTATTATATAAACCTTTGAAGGAATTTTAATAACTGAAAAATGCAATTTCACTCTTTGTGGTTGTGCGGGGTGTGTCGCACCGCAGACAGTTTATTTTTTCTTTGCCAATTATCACTCAAAAGTTAAAAGTAACTCAATTTCTTTGGTGACCAATTTCTGATTATGAGAAGGCATGACCACGAAGGGTTAAAAAATATTACATAAGGAAGGGGGCTTTGAATATAAAATTCTCAGAGTAACTATTTATACTAAGTAAATTTGTATCTCAGTAGAATATAAAATTCTGATTTTCTTGAAGTAGTGACACTGGGTGAGTAAAGTAGTTTCGCTTGGGTCCATTATGACCCTGCAGCCAGAGATGGACCAAATTTTTATTTCAATAAATTTCGAATAACGAATAGAAGTTAAAATAATTAGTATTCCTCGTATAATCTAAAGCTTAAATATCTTTTATTTGATCTGTTATTTAAATATTTGTTTATTTAGTTAATGCCCAACCTTGCCTGCAGCCGCCAGGCGAGGGGTAATGAACATAAATACCGTTTCACGCTGGAAATGCAATTTTGATGGAACAGAAGCGCATATTAGAGATTGCAAACTGGCATCAGGCGTGGAATGCGAGGAAAATTGAAGGATTGGATGTGGCGGGGGAGGAGGGATGAAAAGGTTGGACGGAGGGAAGGAAAAGGAAGTGGCACGTTTCTCGTAAACGACGTGTCTCGGTCGTGGCACGTTTATTACAACGCGGCGAGTTTTGACGTGGAACGTTGCACTTTACGGAAGGCACGCGGGAATAGGTGGGGCTGCCGACTGTCGAGCAACTCCTGGTAGCTCGCTAACGATCCCGGGAAGGGCGTCGATATTCATTTATTTCCACGTTCAGGAAGGAGCGCGGTCGAGCAGGGTGGTAACGGTTACTTTTCCAGAGAATTCTGTCGCTTTACCGCTTTCGACGCGCGGTAGAATTTCCGTGACTCGAAACCTGTTACGGTTGTTCTTGTAACGAATGAATTCAACCTGTTCCCGAATAAAAGTTCGCAGAGAATTAATCGAGCAGGGGCAAGTTCTTTGTTGACATTAATCGAGCTGATAACAAATTGATTTCTGGAAAATGTTCTGTTACGAGGAAGTTACTTAAGCAATGCTACGTTTAGAATTATTTATTATAATTAATTCACATTGGTGTAAAGCTTGATTAATATATTTTTAATTAGTAACATCCGACAAAGAAATGCTGAAAGAAATTTTGCTAGAAGAATGAAATCAGATGAGCCTGAAATTCACAGGAAATTAGTTGAATCTAATAAATAGCATGATAGATTAAAGCTTATGATAAAATCGCAGGAATATTAGAAAAATATTAAGTTATTGTATAAGTTAAATTTTAAATTTGGGCGAATATTTTTTTACATAATCTTCGCTACTTCCGGGAATAATAATATCTACTTTTTTAAATAAACTGTGACCAATTTTTCAATTGAATTCACCGAAAACCAAATTATATTAATCAAGGTTTCTATTATTATGAATTAGAGTTGTAAATTCTTACATTAAGGTGGATTTAATGTGTAAAATATGTGACGTTCCACCTTGTAGAGAATTACTTGCATTTTAGGAGGAAGATAGATTACATTCTGTGTTAGCCAATGCATCTGCGTGACTGTAATAAGCACTTCACAGAGAATTAAGGAGTTTTACTTATTCGTAATAACAAATTCTGTCTGTTATAACGAGCAAGGGCATGCTGCAGAAATTGAGATGAAAATTAAAATTAAAGAAGACGATGTAAGAAAAATTTTGAACCTATTTCCAAAGTAACCATTCAGGTAGACTTCCCCGGCGTAAAAACACGCCGGCGCCGCAGAATTATTAATAAGGCGCGAGGGAAAGTAGATGAGGCGCTTCAAAGAAATACGTTCGCAGGAAAAGCGTGCAATTAAAATTTCCAGTAAGCGAAGAGCTGGAGTACAGAGTAGTTAGAATCTACAGAGTACATCGGAAGCCAGCCTTCAGGCTTCCCTTCAAGGAAGCTTAACAATTCATGGTGGAGCGCGGGTGTTATCTGTGGAACGTGAACAATTAGACGTTCCACGGTGGAGACACTCTCGCTTCTGATCCTTATTGTTAGAAGCAACCGGTGACCTACTGCGAGCACTTACTTCTTTACAAGGAGTCGTAAAGGAAGGGAAAGTAACACGGTGCCACGACACTGCTAATAAGAGGCTCTCTTACATAACCAAGCTGCCTAACCAGGGATGTGTCCACCTACAAAGCAGGCGACGATTTCTTAGGGATTTCCAGGCCTGGAGCTTTAATGTAAGAAAGGCATTATCGAATACGAATCGACTTAGTTCACGTTCATGGTTGATTTCATTTCCCCGAATACGTACAATAGAATATTCATTTATTAACCCTCGTGTACACAAAGAAATTTCAGTAGTGGAATTCGTAATAAGTAGGACTTGTAAATTTAGAGACTTGGTGCTTTCAAAACCTGCATAGTTCAAAATCAGTAACTTTCATTACGAAATGCAATTTTTAAGGAATCTAGTTTGCGACAGCTTTGATCGAAATGTCATCTTACTTTTATTATTACTAGTATAAAATAATAATAGTATAATGATGTATTATACTTTCTTTATGGCTTCTAATTAGCAATTTTTGGGCTAAAAATAGCAAACTTTGGGAATTCTTTTTGAGGAAACAATCTTTGAAGAAGTTACAGACTTTTTATTATTAAAAAATCATAAAAAGAAATTATTAAATATTATTAAAACATAATAAAGAAAACTGCAACTTGAAAGACGCATAAAAACATGGTTCAAATTTCAGATTAATCGAATCAATAGTTTCTTAAAAAAAATATCCAAAATTTTGCTATGTTTTACCCCCTAAAATAGGATTCCCGTTTGCATTTTTCAATTGCAAGTCTCGTTTCACTCCCCCAAATTCGCTCACTACTTCTTTCAATCTACTAAAATAACTTGCCGACACCGATAACGATGCTTGTAAAGGTGAAATACCATAATCGGAGGACGTGATTTTAAATTTCAATTAAACCGGCCAGGTTCGCATTCGGGTTTCGATGGGCGAGGATACCAGTTAATTGCGTGGCGGAGGAAGCGAAGAGAATTTCAAGGGATCGGATAAGTCGAAGTTACCACGATTCCTGCCCGGCGTCTCGCTTTCCTTCCCTTATCTATCGGATCTAGTCCGGCGACCGTGTTGGCGCGTGGTTTATTGTGTTAGTGTAACATACCAAGATTCGTCGACGAGTAACGGGGGATTGCATACCTGAAGAAAAGTGGCCGCGGTGCGCCTGTAACTATCCTGTACCTTTCAAAATGGACCGCCGCCTTTCAGTAGTCTAGAATGCTCGATAGAATGCTGTTCCATGTGAACGCCCGAATACAACAGTGCGGGTCGTTCAAGTTAATCGTTTTATTTGCGATAAAACGGCCATGTGGCAAGAAACTGCCGCCGCTGAAGAGATTACAACAACAGCCACTCGCGTTACGCTTTCGTGAAATTTGTGGGAACCACGAAGGATTTATTACTTCCTCCATGGGCTCTGAATTTAGCCAAAGGGATAATCCGTTAGAAGAGGTAGCTTCAAGTGATTGGATTGTTAGAAGAGGCTATAAATACTCGATGATTCCATCTTGAAACTGGAGAACGAATACGTTCATATCCACAAATCATCCTGCTTTGCATTATCTCGAGCTGGGCACCCTTGACATTCAGGATTCTATTCCAGGTCCATCGTCCTGGCCAGAAACACGTTTTACTTAAAACGAAAGGAATCTGTGGACCTTTTCTCAATCAGACGCTTAATGATATACATTTTGGGTCTCGTTTAGGCAAATTACCAAACCACTGCCACCTTCTCCGTATTTTTTTCCTCCGAAACCTGTCGATGCGAAGTAAAGTGTCGTGGATATGTTTCTTTTTTGTCCTGCATTCCGTTGAAAGGTGGAGATAATACCAGTCGATCCATCATCTTAATCTATTAAGACACACTTCCGTAATATTGCCTACGGTTTTTGCGAACAGCCACAGAACAGAGTTGGTCATTAATTAAATAAAAAATTATTTGAATGTCAGATCACATAAAAATCATTTTAACTTCAGATTATTCGACGAATAAGGGTAATTTTTTATTTGACGAGCGTTTTAACTTGAGCGATGAATAAATTTCCCAACTTTAACTTTATCTTTAACTTTAACTTTAACTTTAACTTTAACTTTAATTGCAACTGTATTCGACGTCGAATAAAGTTGAAGTCAAAGTTAAAGTTAAAGTTCAAATTAAAAAATTAACCCGGGTCAACTTTTCATTCATTATTCGAAATTTATTTAAATAAAAATTTTGCCCATTTCTGTCTCAAAATTCCACCTGCGTAATATTACGTTGGATAGAATCGTGACCGTAAGATTCCTGACACATGCCGCCACAGCGAGCCAGTACTACTACTAGTACATATATCTCGCGAAATATTATTATTAATTTATTCATTTGTGTATTATATTGGTTTATTAGAATTTTCAATTTTTTCTTTTTCATTTTTTCGTACCATGTAGGTACGAACGTATAATTTCTTATTATGTATACAAAAATAAATGCTTTTTTCGAAAAGCAATATTTCAACCCAGTTTATAAATACTTATATAGTAAAATAGAAACATAAAAAAGTTCGCAATGTTTTAACATTTCCCTAAAATACAATGTGTCGTTAAGGGATTAACAACAACGTACACCGTGATTAAACAGGCGACGATGAAGGTGTCCCACGTAGATTTCTTCCTGCTGTATTCCTTTGGGACATTCACCAGGCGATTGTTGTAGCCACGGCTGCTTTGTTCGCTGGTAATCGCGATCCTCGAAGGAGGATGAGAGAACGACATTAGATACAACGTCGTGAATCGAATCTTACATTTTATGGAGCATGGTGCGGAGGAAAGAGGTGCCCTGAAGGTTGCAAGTCAAGGCTAGACACTTTCACTTGCGATCGAAGGTGTACTCTCTTGGGAGCGCGCTGCGAGCTGGCTTCCCACCTTACTTTACTATTTACTTTTCTGCCCGGCCACTCCGAATGGAGACCGAATTACTCCCGTTTGCGGAACGCGGAGATATTACGCTGGCTACGTGTAACCTCTTGTGGTTGAACGACCGAAGGAGTCCTCCGAGGTGACCCGGGGCACAGAGGACTCTGTGCATGTAAATTCGTTTCGTGATCCTGGGTCGCTGCTATACAACTGCGTTTCACCTTCCGGATATGCTTCAGAGGACGGAAAAATAAGATACACGTTTTTTTTTATTTTAGACTGTTTGTATGTTTAGGGAACCACCCCTCAAAATTCATATGAATTTCAGGTATCCACCTCGGATTGCTTTGGCTATCGGATATGTTTTAGAGGACCGAGATATGGCAAATACTTGTCTTTTTATTTTGACCCGCTTGCATATTTAGAGGGTGAATCCATCCCTCAAAGTTTATAAGGAGAGGGACAAAAGTTCCTATTGTTAATTTAAAGAATGTTATAACATTTCGATCCATCGCATACAATGTAATCGGAGACGAACACCTGAAAAGGTCTCCTTACTAGTAAATGCCCATGGGTGGCTGAAAATGGTAGTAAAATGGAGGCAGGATGTGTTGTATTCTGGGCTGGAGTCGTGGAAACCAGTAGTATCGTTATTAGGTCGGTGCAAAAGTTCGTTCGCTCACTGCTAGACCATGTTAGGTGTGCGGAAATATCCGCTTTTATTAGATTTGTGTATATGAAATTTTATGAACTTTTTCTATGGTGGAGATACACGAAGAATTGCTAACGTTGGCTTACGATTCGAGAAACATCATAGAAACTTAAAAAAAAAGAAGAAATAAATAAGGCGGTTAAAAAGAAAAGATATTTTCTTTCAACCTTCTTTACGCAAAACTGAAATTTCATATGCATCAATCTAATACTGTACCTACTTATACTTTTATTAGAAAAGTGACGAAAGGTCACTTCACGATAGCCAAAGAAAATACCTTGATTAAAATAACTTGTAATATATTTCTACTTTTAAGCGGTTAGATCACTTTGACCAGGTCAAGAAATATCACATCTTTGTGAATTTATTTCTAAGTGACAAAAGCACTGTTATCGATAAAAAAAAATTCAATAGATAGAGACATATTTGAATAACATACATTTTTTTTTCAAATATCAAAACATTCCGAAAACTTTAAATGCGTTTTTTCGAAACCACGTTTTCTGAAACGGTATACATGAATATGCGATATTATTAATTTGTTCACCACCTTGCATTCATTTAACTTTCATCACGTCAGCAATTAGCTCTCTGTTATCCCATTTGCCCCTTTATTTATTTCCTCTCAAAAATAATAATCATCTAATACGTCGATAATTATTGAAAAATAACAAGCTATAACCAGTCCCTTACTGTAACATAACTCACAGCAACTTAATTACCATATTTCTACAATAATGCTTTCATATTCCATCCACGTATTCTTATTCGCCCGATTGTATCACTATTTTCTCACGGTTATACGCGATGATGATGAAGAACATTAACACCTTTCTAATCGCGATTGGCATGTGAGAAAGTATCACACGAGGGATTGCATTCTGCAACACGTAACGTACATTAGAGCGCCTTATCTTCGATTAACAGCGTAATGCATAATTACGCTGTAACGCAGACAATTGAAAAGCATTCGTTGCTGTGCAAGACTACAGCCATGAAGCAAACGGATGTAGCTGCTCGTAACTTACAAACTAGGTTTATCGTTTAAATCCATGCATCACAAAAACACTTCACAAGTCAGCATCCTTTTTATGGATTTATTATCGTGGCTGTGTGCTTATCCGTAAAATTCTCAGATCAAATTTCGTTTTAATCTTAAAACGCAGAAGGTGCATTTAAAGGATTTTTGTTGAAGGATTTCCAATTAACCCTTAACCGGTGACGTGCAGTCATTTTTGAAGAATTATTTTTCCTAGATTTCAGTGGTTTTGAACGAAACGTGTATATTTTCAAATATGTAATAATGTCACTAATAACTCCACTATGTGTTAAAAATAAATTCAAGCTTGACAATGTCAAATTATTAAAGAGGAGACTGGGAGACTCCACGTCGCCGTTTATCTCACAAAGTGGGATGTCACCGGTTAAAGGTGAAAATAAAAACTGGGAAAAAATGAGATACATAAATGCCTTTTATAAATCCACAACTTTACGAATTCACGTATGCTTTATGCAAACCCTGTCAGAGTGAAGTTTAGCTATATTTCACACTGTTATACAAATAATGTAAAAAGTCCACTCTGAAGAAATTATTGCGTCCAATAGTTTCATAAATAATTAGCATTTAAATACGTTTATTTCTCAAGTTAAATCGTCGAGTTCCTAAAATCGCTATAGGTCCAACTTTCTCGGAAGAAATATTGGTTACTTTCGTAGCGATGCTATCAGGAAAAACTTGATTGTGACGTATTCGATGGGAAGGATGTGCCAACGAACGATGACTCACGACCGTTCGATCAGATCGGGCAAGAAATCGTGTTACTATGCCTCACGGTCGGCGGGAACATGTTCCTGAATCGAAAGAAGAGAACGAGCGTGCTGTCGCGCAACTTGATATTTAGTTGCGGCTGTTCGAGCCGCTTGGCCTTCTCAATGGAGTTACGCATAATTTCCTTCTTCGCGTGAGAAAAAAAAACAGCCACGCGAGAGGAATCTTTAAAAGTGTTGACAATCGTGGACAGATGTCTGATTTCCGAAAAGCTTTTGTAATTGACGTTCATTGGCGGCTGATAGGTGTTATTCTCCTTCGTGGGACCGAGTTCTAGTGAGAGCAAGATCAATTTTACGACTGACTTTAAGTCACTGCCAGCTCACACCGTTGCAATGCAATCATAATCGTTATGTTTAGCACCCACTTTCCTAGTTGAATTATATCAGTACTACTACTGTCACTTTGAGTAATTGCTCTATTATGTTGCATTGTGCTGGCATTGTTATCCTAAATGATCGATATGGATACTGTGTTTAATCTGAAATGGTTTGAAGGGAAAAAGTATTCAGTATTTCAAGAGTTTGCAACAACAAGGAGGCAGCTATAATATTTAAATAAATTTATTGAAACAGTAAGAAAGATGTAAAAGTAAAAGACCATACATTTATAGTTCGTTTGAAAAAGTACTTGATTCTTAATTCCTTTTTGTTGGTTTATTCCAATTACTCTTTCATTTGCTGATTGAAATTGCATATTTTATACTTACATTCAGAATTCAGACAGTAGGTACATAGTACGAACAAAACATTCAAAGTGTACGAAATATTTATAACTTAGAACACAGAAATATTTTTTTCTTTTGATTCTAAATAAAACAAAACAGTTCAAAATCATTATATCTTACTCGACATTACACAAAGTAATTAGTAACATTCACTGGACGGTTTATTTATACCACAAGTACTTCCCTACAACAATAAGTGTACCGCGAACCTAAGAAACTCATAATAGGATTCCATGTATTTCACAATAATAATAATATACACGTCTTTCTTCCACGAACAAATTCTGATAAAAACATATTCTAATTCACATAGGTAAAGATAATTTAAAGCATATTATCCAGGTTCAGCAGGAAGAGAACAGCTGTTGTAAAGCCACCTTTAACACTTAAATTACCCTTTGTTCCAGGCTCGTACGGCCAGAAGCAACAGCAAGAAGACCCTTGCCAGACGAAATCGAGGGTCGTAGGTGACCTGGAATATTGCGATCGTTATTGGGAATGCGTAAATGGACGCCCTGAGCTATTCGACTGTCCGAACGGTCTTGTTTTCGCTGGGAAGCACCGTGGCGTGACAGAGGGCTGCGACTACCCCTGGAGGGCCAACTACTGCGATGGCAAACGACAAGCCAATCCTCCGATTCCAGCGGACCACTGCGACTGGCTTTACGGTATCTTCGGCCACGAGACATCCTGCACCAGGTACTGGACCTGCTGGAACGGCACCGCCACCGAGCAGCTTTGCATCGGTGGTCTTTTGTACAACGAGAGAGCCAGGTCCTGCGATTGGCCAGAGAACGTCGAAGGGTGCCAGAAGCATCGTGAGTAATCACAGCAGTTATGATAACAGCACTGATAAAAATTCTTGCATGTTAATGGTGTTTTTTAGGTGGTGGGAATATTGTGAACGCTTGTTTTAAATCGTGTTGTTATAACATTGCTACTTAGGTTTCTTTTTGGCTTCAAGTTATATTTATTGTTAATCTGATCATGATTGTGAAATGCTTCATTAATTATTTCGATACATCTGGATAATCAGTTTTGGTGTGTCTTTCCCTTTGGAAATATATGAATAGTTACTAACATTGAGGAAGGAATAATGAAAGGAGTTTCAATATTGGAGTTCTACCCGTTAATACTAATAATGCTATAATATTATACTACTAATAATAACAGTATTATTATTATTATCGGGATACTTTTATCTTCCTTGCTTTTTACAGTAGTCTCACATTTATATTAACGGATATAAAATGAATTATTTAAAAGGTTTCATACGTGGACCTTTCTTAAGTACAGTTAATATTAATACTCATTTTAATAAGTCTTTAAAGAAATTTAAGAATCTAAATTACTATTCGTTTCAAATTACAATTATTCAAAACTCTATATTATTATTCCAAACTGGTATTTAAGATATATAAGTATCTACTGCTAAAAAGCTTATTTAAATCACAAAGAATGAATATAAAACTTTTTCAAATTACACAAACACTTAATTTACCTGATCTTTATTAAAACGTAGAGTTTCTGTATACCTCTGAATCCTACAACTTAATTACCCCACGTCAACGTTGTTACGCAACTGGATTTCATTAACGAACCTTCGAGACACCCAACGATCCGCCTGCAGCGGGCAGCTTTCACGTTACGCCTTGTGAAAGCTTTAAAATCCAATTCACGAAATCCGTCGTTCACCTTGCTTCGAAACATCTGTTCTCTCTTCTCTTTCGCAAAACGCGTCCCGTATACCCTGGAGCAACGTTCGCGATCATTCTCACTTTCGAAAGTGACCGTGTACGAGACGACACGCGTGTGGGTATGCGGGGTTCCTTCTTTTCCTCTCCTCCTTCGAGACTCCTTCGCTGGATGTCAGTGCCCTCCGCGAGGAAAAAGAGGCGAGTCGCTAATTAGCATTCGAAGTAAGTTCTCGTCGCGCCTTCGACTGCCCCACGCAGCGACGTCTGTGACCAAGGCAGCTTGATGCTAAGGCAGCTTGACGACTAAAACACCCATTGCTCGCGACAGCTCCTGGAACCGTAGACTCCGCGGAGACAAAGACCCCGACTATGCAAATATTACAATTCCAAATTCAGGGGATAAAATTAATCTCAGCTAATTCACGATTTTCAAGAAATATTCGACTACTTTTTTCGTGGGAATATAATTTAGCATCGCGAGAAGGATTGTTCCGAAGTTATTAAGTACAGATACATCATAGATTTCATTTTGGTAGGAGCCGAGCTGAAGGGATAAAAATATTTTTAATACAAACTCAATGAAATCCAGCAGGTGCTTATAAACATTTATTTAAAGAATAATATCCAGTTTCCTTTTTTCAAAGCTCCTTCCTTGGGGGTGCTAGGAACCCTTAGCATAAAATTGACCCGCTGCTCATAAAAAAAAACTAACAATATCGCCCCGTTGGTCAAGGTATTTGTAGCGTTCTGAAAAAAGTAACATCGGGGAATCCGTTTTGGGGTAATTGGTAACGCGCCTGGCCAGTACCCGGAAATCTTGTGTTCGAGTCCCCATCACCCAAGATTGTTTTTTTCGCCTACACTACAAGCTCCCCACGTTTCCCTCGCTGTATTTTCTAAACACTATCCCGAAATCACCCTGAGAATCCGATCTCCTCAAAATCTCACCGCAATTCCTGAAAAACATTGCCACACAAACTCAAGCATTCACGCCAAACGCTTCTGCTAACTAACAACGACACGTCATCCGGATCGTCTTTCACGGCGAAATATATCCCGCAACACGTAACCGAATATGCCCGACAGCGCTCTGCAACGACGACGCGAACGGAAACGTTCCCCTGGGCAAGTCCTGCAACCGCTACTGGCAATGTCAAGGCGGCTACCCGCGGCTGCAGAGATGCCCAGCGATGCTGGTGTTCGACCGAAGGTCACTGAGGTGCGTGGTCCCTCCCACGGAGGATTGCGACGTGCCCACGACGCCGCCGAATCTAGAGGGTGACCTTCCGGAAGGTCGGAACGAGCAGGAGCCAGAAGAGGAGAACCTGCCGCCCGGCGTGCCGCCGTTGCCCTCCGGCGCGCTCCCCATATCCCTTCGAGCGCGTCCCAGAAACTAGACCGCGGGGTCTGTTCGATGAACCGTGCGAGCACTCGAGCTGCGAACAGGGACCAGCCGCGACGATGGTGATCGGGAACCCCTTTCCACGTCTCAAGATATCACAGCAACCGGAAATCTGGGTGGCACTCGTAGCCAGGGCACGCGAATCCACCGACACGGATCGGTAGAATTGGCACTCGTCGATCAGACGGGCCTCGCGGGAGCACGCTGAGACGCTTCAGTTTAAGTTTCATGTATATTCACCACTTCGTTATAACGTTATAAATGTAGTCGTTACTACTGGTTAGAAGGAGCAGACATTCTTGCTTCTCTTTTTCTTCTTTTTTCTTTTCGTTCTGTTTTTTTTTGTCGATGACTCTATCGGCAGCTCTTTTCCCGTGCACGTACGTACCGCGAGTCGAGAGGGATGAATAGAAAGAGACGCGTACCTCGATAGTATCCCTCTGTTCATCGCGAGGATCACTTACCAACAAGCCTCTCACCATCCGCTCTGTATCATTCTTATAGTCGAAGTGTAAATACTCTTTTTACCCATCCTCACCCACTTACTCTCGCCTTAATCGTAAGACTTACTATCGAAACGTTCACACCTGTACGATGTAGACCCGTTGGAATAAAGTGTACGTTGTATATTTTTTTGTACTCGTGTCCATATTTTTATTTGAATGATAGTTGTACATATCGTTGCTGGGATTTCTCAAGAATTCTCCCCCTTAAATACCCCTAGATTTCGTAGTTTATACATTTATACAGAAACAGCAATACGGTAGCGTGTAGTGATTATAAAAATCCACCTAATCGAGAATAACAGATTTTTCGTTAATTTTTAGGTTTAAATGTGAATCTATTTAACAGGCTGGCTTGATAAGTTTCCGGATCAGCAATCGAATCGTCGACTGAAATGGAAAATTATATTTTGCTTTAGGAAGCACTGAAGACGACTTCGATAATTCAGGATTCTGTGACAGTAGATAGGCTTTTGCTAATGTTGTAATTCGGGATCGCTGACTTTCCTATATTATTTACAGATTATTGGCACTGAAACAGAAATCATCAGTTCAGGTAGTTTCTGAGGCACTGGAATATCGGTAAATATTGAATTAAAGAGACACGTTTTGCAACATACCAGTGAGGCAGCTCGTCGGGGTCCAAACAGCTCAGAGTCACAGAATCGAAAAGCTTTTCATCCCCGCAAGTGAGAAGGCGTGGGTGGCCTTCGACGCAAGTAATCAGTCTACCACAATCGCCCGGTACAGGGAATCTGAAACATAAAGGTTTCTATATGTAGATTTTATATTCTACGGGTTTATTAATCCCTACGGGTTACGAATTACGATCACATGTTTCGATGCCATATGTACATTCCAGAATGATATCTTCAAAGGTAAGGAAGAAAACAAGGAATGTCACGAAACAGTTTTGTCGAGAAAATTAAGTTTTAATATTTTAGTCCACCATCTTATTTCTATCTCCGACTCACTATATTACCTTCTTTCTAAATCCTTCTATCTCAGTACTCCTATTCCCTTATGCTATTTTAATATTACCATTTTAATTTTCCCGATGACCCTCATCCCTGAATCAAGGTTTCTATGTACTCGGAATACTTTCAACCTTTTTTCAGACTTCATTCCACAAAATAGAAACTATTTCTCTGAATATTCGTTCACAGACGAACGCAGGAAGAAATAAGTAGTTATAGAAAGGGCACTTTATATTTGTTCTAAAGCTTAACAATTTCAGTACGTCGATATTTTCTGAAAGGCATCGACAGTACCTAATACCTAAAAATTCCCAAGTGTTTACTTTGAAAACAAATGAGAAGCCTGACTTACTTTTAAACGGCCATTTTTTTAAAAGCTTGCGCCGCTGAAAGTATTAAGATTCACGGATGTTTCCTCCGCCGTTAATTTATTACCATATTCGAGAATAACATCCTGGCTGGCTCTTAGTTGTAACACGAACCACGTAAAAGAAAGACAATATGTTTATTAACACGGCTGATATAAAATTGTTTATTCGTGAGACACGAGTTGTCTCTCAGCGGGTGTGCATATTTAATTCCCCTAATAACAGAGGTAGACCGGTTTTTTTTTTAATTTGCCCACCGGATAAAAGCGAACCGCGTGATATTTAAGAACTCGTGTCTCCTTTTGCTTTCAAATGAAACCTGTCCAGTGTTTTCCTTTATCTGTGACTCTTCCCCCAGCAATGTTGTTTATCGAAGAAGATTTCTCATCCTCTGCGCGGTGCTTCTTTAGTTAAATGCATGAGAAGTCGGCGATAAAAATACGCTATAGAATTCATGTTTTACAAACGTGATACGAAATCAGTGGTCCCACTTTTTTGCGAAAAGGACGCAGCGGCTATTCTCGGAAGGCTATTTCGAGGAAGCTAAATAAGAAGCTGAACGACAGGAAACTTAACCAAATATTTATGGGTACGTCGCAGTGATGACTTAGTTTATTCATTACGATAGTGCTCATAGTGCTGATAAATTTCCAAAGGTGGTAGTTTGCGATGAAATTTGCGGTAAAACGTCTGTATTAATTTATCAATTAGGAAAGATATTTCTAGAAAGTGATGGCGAAACGATAGTAGCTCCGGTAAAAGTGGTTTAAGTGAAAGTGCTCATCGTGTAGCTCTGTTTAAACGCGGTTTCAAAGAATTTTATTTAACCAAGGAGCCAGTGTTACCTGAATTACGCCATGATTTGTTTACTTAACACTCACCATGTGCGGAGCAGTGATGACGCCCTTTATTAATCGTACTCCCTGAACGCCCATAGGCGTTTTCCGCGCGTATAGAGTAAAAGTGATCATCGCGTCGAAAGGATTACGAGAGATAGAAGTTATTTACGATACGTACCTGGGGAAGGGCCAGAATTTAGAGGCTGGGCTGTGGGAAGGCACTTTGTGAGGACATTTGAAGCCGACGATTTCATCTGGGTTGCAGTAGGGCAACAGTTGATCTGGCCAGACGCACGTGTGAGTCTTCGGGTCGTACACTAATCCTGCGTCGCACTGTGCCTCGTGGGGATGGCCGTGGATGCACTTAATGTAATTGGTGCTGCACACATCGCTGGCAGGGTATAAGCCAAATTGGTACTCGCAACCTGGGCCGCTGATTGGCGTCACTAGAAATAACATTTAGTACATTTTAAATGGAATCGATGGTTCACGTGGAACATCGAACTGTCAATGTTTGAACGTCATCAACAAATTTACTGAATATTTACTGAAATATTAATTTTTGAAAGACTTGCTGCATCTCAAAAAATTTGTTGATCACGTTCAAAAATTGGCAGCTTAAATACAATTATAAAAGGCAACTTTTGCTCACTATTAGAAGTCATGAAGAATAAAAAAAAATTTAAGCCTATATTTCGTTCCACCCTACTGTAGAATGTCCACTTAAATTTGGATTTACATACCAAAAATTAAGAAATATGGACTTGGTAAATTTCACCAACAAGCCACCGATATTGCCAACGTAGGCTAAAAATGGAACTTTCCCAAAAACAGACATTAAACTCGAATTGGGGTTGATGAAAATGGAGTTGAAAGATGTTGCAACGCGTGATCGGAGATAATCTGTCGGTGCCAAGCCTTTATGATGTATGGCACCAACGTGGCTCATTAACGATTACTAAAAACGTTCAGTCATGGAACTTTTACTTTCATGCACAGACGCCCTGTACAACTGTGAGTTGAAACACTTTCGCACAGCACAATACATAAATCATGTACATGGGGGAAAACACTCGCATTATTATTGATATTGAATTTTTTATGTAATATTTCAAGTTTAATGTGTCTTAAACCCGCACATTGAGAAACTCTCGCTATTGAGCAAAATGTCTTAACAAAAATTACGCAAAACTGTAACACAATAAAAAAATATACATAAAGGAACAATATATATAAATAAAAGCAAGATGGCACCGTACAGATTTCCTAGTGGAATTACAGAATCGAATCCATGAAAAATCTTCGAAATCACTATTGTGAACGAAGACCACTCATTTTCTCAGCTCACATTATCACCGGCCGCGCGTGATCCACCGATTGCGTGCAATTTCTCTCATCATCGAGCGCCTCAGTGGTATCTCCCTGCTAATAAAGGCGTATTCCCACATGTCACTTCAGTGACGGTTCAGTTCTGTCAATGTCAGTAACTGGCAAGCGTGGACTGCTCCATTCCGAAGCAGGGAAACTTCCTACCACTGAAGTCGATGGCAGTGGACCGTCATAGAACTGATATGTGGGAACTCGCCTTAAGTCCACTCTCTGTGGGAAGATAAAGCATCGCGCGTGCCTCGTTTGCATTAGTTATGACATTCCCGCAATTATTGAGAACGGTAACGGTATACTTACGGTCAGCCTTGCGATCACCGCAGTGCACGGCCCAGAGATAGTTGCAATGGTCGTGCACCGCTCCATGGCCGTCGAAAAGCAGTCCGTTCTCGCAGTATTCGAGGGTCAGGGTGCCGTTCGTGCAGAGGAAGAAGGCGTTGCAGGTCTCGGGGTGAGGGTACGCGTGCACTCCGTGTGGATCGGGGCACGGTGGCGCGCCCAAAAGGGCAGCTGACTCCACTGCACGGAAAAAAGAGAGTTCTGTAGGTCAGAAATAAGAAGGGAGAAACAGAAGAGTTGGGAAAATTTAAAAGGGATGTGGAGGAAAGATGGAAATGTGTATAGAGAAATTTGTGTGACGTAGAGAATAGGGTAGGTAACCCCTATGTCAGGAGTCGCCAACTTGGAATTTAAGAAGGGCCAAAATGTTGTAAAATACACATTCTTTATTTTTAGGAGAGCCGTAGAAATTTAATAATTAAAATACATACTCTTTGGTGGGGAAAAAGATATAGATAACTAAAATACATACTAAATAAAATAATTAGAATTTCGACCGTAAAGAATTTTTAAAACTTAAAAGTAAATGCTGTCGGCGCACAGGTAAAAATGCCGACAGCATTTACTTTTAAGTTTTAAATTTTAAGTTTTAAAATACATAGTCTTTGGTGGGGAAAAGATATAGATAACTAAAATACATACTCTTTGGTGGGGAAAAGATATAGATAACTAAAATACATACTCTTTGGTGGGGACAACAAATATAAAGAGTTACACTAAAGCCATTGTGATTAAAAGTTTACAGTATATTAAATCATATTAACTGGCGGAAACTTTGCAACCTTCTTCATTCCTTCAAGTATCAAAATAGCCATATCTGACTCGCGGGGTATATGTTGCCGACCCCTGGCCTACGTCAGCGTTTCCTAAAGAAACCTTCCAAACTGATTAAAATTTGGCGGAACCCCCAATTAGGAAACGCTGCCCTACGTCCACTTCCTGGATAAGTGACAATGCGATACGTGGCGCATACAATGCCAAGATAATTATGCAATATATAATCTTTCACTGCAGCAAGTGTTTCAATAACAGACGCCACTTTAATATTAAAAATTCTACAAAGAACAATTTCATCTTCCACTGGTGGCGCTTAGGTCTCTTTGGACCCAAACGTAACATCGTCGAGCTAGCAAAATAATAAACGGTAGTGGAGAAATACTGAAAAAACGGATTGCTTTACGCAAATTGTAAAAAGTTATTCAATTTTACAATTCACATACTACTCAAAATATTTAACAGAAACAGATTATTCAAAGAGAAACCGGCATTGACGTTAAAATGTAAAAACAAAGGGAAACAGTCCGTCACGTTCGCGCCAAAAAGTGTGAAAAGGTGCGCGCAGCGGAAATCCGCATCCGTAAAGCAAGAAGCAATCGTGAGAAGAAATCAAGGCTGCGGACGCTGGATCTTGAAGCGTAAACGGACGATGAAACGGAAGTCGTGATCGAGATCCGCATGACAGACCACAGACGCAGAAGAAAACGACAATGTGGCTCGCGGGAGGTGTAAACGTTTATGCACCGCCGAATCGAAAGTCGCCGCTTCTTTGCAGAGAATTGAATCCATGGAACATAGGCAGGACTGCAGATTGCCAGTAGTCGAAACCACTTACAGGCCTATTAGAAAACCTCGACAGTAGTCGCGATAGAAAGGACGAGGAGCAAGGAGGAAAAGATTAGATCTGCTAGTGGTAGAAGGAGAGCTGTGCTGTCTAACAACGTCAGCCGTACAGACTCGAGTTATTCGCTATCAATTTGCCGAGATTACAGCGATGGAGGGAACATTAACATCGTTCCTCGGAATTGCAATCCAAAGCAGCATCAGTTATTAACGAATCTCAACGAATGAGAGTCAAAGAATACCACCAGTGATCGCAAAGCAGGGGTCCACCTGGAAGCTAAGCTAATTTGTGCTATGCTATGCTATGCTTGTTATGCTATATGTCTGACTGTGCCATAAAACATAAAAAACATAGCCTACCTCGCCTTTAGTTTTAATTAGCTTTAATTTTTTAAATCTTAGCATAGCATACATTGATTTCGAAAAAGACACAGCACGCCTGTGCTAACTTGTGCTAAGTTACGCTACTACACAGTTTAACTTTTGATGGAAACGGTTCCATAATGATGTATCGAAGCTATTTTTTTAAAACTTAGCATGGCATAGCATCGCATAGCATAGCTTAGCTTCCTTCCCGGCTTAACTTCCAAGTGGATCCCCGGCTTAAATCCTACTTGACCTGCAATTACATCCAAAACCTTCCAACTGCAATGAATCCTGCCACGACTCAACCATGAAAAAAGCGACAAACAAGGAACAACCAGTACACCCACAAACGAGCACCACGGATCACATCGGAAGAATAGAAAACAGAGGGTAGAAAGTGCCTAGATACACGGGGCCCTTCTTCAAGGTGGGCGCTCATGAATAATGCCTCTCGGGTAGATGGTAACCGCCGATATGCCCGATGCATTGCTGAATAATAGACTAGGAAGGCGTGAAGCGACTAGACGGTGGTCTCCGCCATTATATCATAGGTCGCGGCGACGTAACCATATGGCGAGAGCAGAGCCCGTTGGCGGGACAGTGAAAGCTATTGAAATTCTGCTACGTGGGTGTCGTAACGCGGGGGAACGAGGAGCCCTGGAGATGCGAGGGAAAACGCCTGCGAGGATCCAGCACGGGGAACGGGGGTCAGATGCGCAGCGGAGACATCCGCGAACGTGGGGGCTCGTGCATGTCCTGGACGCGCGCGGGCACTGGGTGCATCGTAGGCTCGCCGCGGGGCGAGAGCGATTGGTGGGGGCGATCGAGGGTATCGTTCGGTGGTGCTGATTGGCGCAAAAAAAAAACTTACCGGAGGCCAGAAAAGCCGCCAGGGCCAATAAGGTCACGCTCCTCGGATGGCTCATAGTACACGGTGAGGTCTGATCCTCCACGGGTCGACTCTGACTACTGACACTTCGTTATCGACCTCGGGACAGAGAGCTTCTCCCTTCACTTGCCTGATACTCGGCCTCCCGTCACCCCACCAGATCGGTCCCCGCGATTTCTCGCCGCGATCGTACGGCCTCGGGTAACCGGCGAATAGAGCCGAGCGGCCGGTCGCTCTCGAGGGCATATGTACAATGTTTGGGAGAAAATCGGCCGCCAGGGGGCTAGCTGGATTTGGCTAGAGGAACCGCTGAAAGGGGGCTAGAGGTAGGTACAGAGGCACCGTGTGTCGTGTTCGTTGGCAAGGAGTGATTAGAGATAGGGTGGGGCTGGAATATGAGGATTTCTTCGGCCTTTGGTTGGACTGGGACCCGGCAATTAGTGGTGGTCAGACTTCTTGCAATTTAGGAGGGCGCTTTGATTAGTTACAAAGGAATTATTATTGTCTTTGTAGGGACGTTGAAGGGGATTTGGCTTGACCAAAGTAAAACGGTGTAGTCTTTATTTCTGTAGCGATATTGGGGAAAGTAGAGCCTTATTTGTAAGGTACGAATTGGAGGAAATGTTAGTAGATGAAGTGTGCAGTGATGTATCTAATATAGGAAATGTATAGATATTTCGTTAATGAGATTCTTGCGCTGCTTTTGGAGAATACCTTCTTCCATTTTTCATTACTATACTTTTCTAAAGCCTCGCTACATTCTTGTGACTGGTCAGTTAAAATTACCGATGTAGTTTAGACAAGATCTGAATTAGCAATATCTAATTAAATTCTTATATTGTAGAACAGTGTTTACCAACCTTTTTGGAGTCGCGATCCTAGTTTATAATACTCAAATACCCTGCGACCTCCCTCCCGTATAAAGTATGGTAAATTTAATAAGATAAAGAAAACACATAAAAATATGTATTTCAGATTATAATTCTAACTTAATAATTAAATAAAATAAATAAGTGCTAAAAATCGCCAACTAAAGATAACTGTGGTGACCCTCTCGAAAACACTTTGCGATCCACAGGTTGGGAATCACTGAACATTGTAGAAAATGAACAGGTAATTTAAGGTCAGATCAAAAGGCACAGAATTAATTTTTCTTTTTTTTTTGCTCTCACTAATCATTTCTTTACCAAAATACTTTACCATAATCTTTTACTTTAACATCCAGTACTATACTGATTTACTAGTGGATTTACACATTAGGTTGATGATTTTGCATGTATCTTCTATACAGTAAAAGTACTCGTGCAACTTAGTCAATACAATCACCAGAGGAATTCGTGGTCTCGTAGTTTTCTTGACATTTCGAAAACAGGAAAAATTTGCGACCCATAGCCAGTTCTGGGATCGCAGCAAGCATTTCAAATTACATAATCGAATGAAAAAATATTTTTCCCATTATGCATCAGCGTAACCTCTTCATCGATGTAACTCGTTAAATGTCCGAGGAATGAGATTCGCGATGATGCTTCTTTAATATGTGCAGAACCGGTAAAATAATGTTTTATAATACTGGTAATCGTTTCCTCCTGTTAACATTTCCATGCACTTCTCGAATCTGTTGGCAAGTAGTTATTCAGATAATCTTTATTTACATAATTGCGTGGATAACGAGTACTCTAATTATAATTACAGCGAATGCTCAGATAAGTATCTGATGCTTGGAAACAGTCTTTCTTCTTCTCCCTTTTTAAAGACTTTCAAAAATTCTTGGAAAGTTGAAGGAACCCTCGAGCATTGAAGGTCGCATTACATCAGACAAATACTCCAATACCTATTAAATAATAAAATCAGTTATGAAAGCGATTTCAACACATGAAATTGCAACATTTATTCGATCGCCTCGTACCACCTATATATTCATTCAAAATCATATCAGGGAAATCATAAAAAAAAACTTAGCAAGGCTTTGAAGACTCATCAATCCCCAAATCTTTTCAAATCCTACACAAACCACCAAGATCCCTGAAAATTGAATAATATTCAAATTGGAATATTTGAGCCCCAGGCGAACTTGCCAAATTGCCTACATTTATTTGAGCTTCTTGACGACCTCATTCTGAATTTTTATTCGAAGCATAATACACTTATACTTCAACTTTTAATATTTCATTTAAGACTTCAATTTAAAAAAATGCCCCCAGATACAAATACCATTTTGCGCTCATTGTTAACTTCGCGCCCTAGGCAGATGCTTAATTTTGCCTGCACCCACGAGTCGGGCCTGGAAATATTCACAAAATGCTTCCAATAATCCAAGTCCTTCGGTACTGTACTTCATATTAGAATCTACTAGAACTTACTCCACCAATATGGTTGCCGCGTGGACCATTCCTTCACAGAACGTGCAGCTGAATTAATGTCAGCGGGACACGTGTTCGAATACATCTCGGTGGAAGTGTCTGTTCGAATACGTTTCGATAGGGTACATACATGAGCGCGGGTTACCCGTCCGGGACCTTAACTGTCCTTACGCAACACTCATTGCTACTTCGTGGCCGAAGGGGGAACCAGATCTCCCAGCATGGATAGTGAAAGCCGGCGAATACCGACGCGATCGGGCTACTCGCTGTATCAGCATTGTCGGTGAACCGGTCAGATGAACGAAATAAATACGTCACGGTCATGTCTCTGGCTGGCCGATGGCCAATCGAGTTCCCGATACTCTAGCTTCTAAATAAAACGTCGAACGATCCGAAGCTCTGGAAGGCCTCCGCTGGTTTACTCAAGCAGCTGCTCTAAAGGACTGCTTCGGGCATTATGCCCACTGATTTTCGGCACGACATTAGAAATCATTGGCTAACGAGGCTATTTCGGGTTATGTAATTTGTGATTCTTCTGGGTAGAATTTTGTTTGACACTTTATCTTTTAGTTTTTTTTTTTAATTCTACAGTGGAATTGATCGTGTTTCATTTTGTAAAAATTGGGACGTGTGTTTTCGAATTGCTGTGAGATTGACAAGGAAAGTGGGAGGGATGATGGAATATTTGTATTTTTTATCGTAGAAACTAGGAATTTGGGTTTAATTTATTTATACTTTGATCAAGTTAGTTTATATATTTTTCATTCAAGTTCCTCTGTTTAGTAATTCTTAATCCATCCATTTTTAGAAACACTGATTTTGGATTTATGTTATATTTTTAAGTTATTGGAAATGGAGCGGTGTTGATTTTAAAAAAAATGTGGGTCTCATTTATCTGCCTCTAGAGTGCACATTCATTTTAAAAAAAGAATTCCTTTATTTTCCCCTGCTTTCGATTCTCCCTCACATAATTTTGCTTCATTAAGGATGAGCGTAACCAGTGTTTAACTTAGTTTCTAAAAAATGGAAATGCGCATTACTATAATTTCCTTTTTTGAAAAATCGAAGTAGGTATGTAGTCTGAGATAGAGTGATTAACGATCTTCGAATCAACGCAACTTTCACAACAGCTTTTTACTCAAGCATTGGTGTATGAAGATAAGAAAAGTTTTATCTACGAGGTTCGTTTAAACAGTGAAAATTTCAATTCAAATATAAACATTCGTAGGTTTTCGGCGATGTGACGGGCTCGACAGCAGCGCGAATGGTCGGACAGGGTCGCGAGAGCGCGTTTCATCGAGCACATCGTAAATTACGTAAAGAGAAAGGTTGCAATCAGGTGAATTGAGTGAAATTGTCTGCCAGTCCACTCATTATGCGCAGTTCGCGTTGTATTCAAACGAGATCAAATTTTCATTCATTATTATCCTAGCTAAGATTATTATCCCCTAATCAATAATCCAATCGTAGAAAGTACCTAGTACATATTTAATATTCAAAGATTCTACTATATCTATCTTCTCAAAATGGGGGCAGTTTGTCGTGAATTTTTTAAAAATACCAATCTTAGGATTTTGTATGTTAGATCACAGTGTATTGGTTTCACAATCGAGTTGGTAGACTCTCAGAAGGAAAATACCATAAATTCCACGGTAATGTTTACGTCTGCTACGGCCACTGCAAATTTCTTTCCGGTATGTTAAGTCGCGACTGGCGATTCGCATTTTTTCATGCACCGTAACAAGCCGCAACAAAGTTATCGACGCCATAAATTTCTAGAGCGTAATCCGTTTACATAAGGAGAAAGGTATAATTGTCGTGGGAGGTGTATGCAAAGGCCACTCATTTACGTAAGTGTATCACGAGTTTATTGTTCCTAAGTGTAAAAAAAAATGCAGCGGTACAGATGTATCGCTGAGTAACTGGCACCTTGTCTTTATTTAATTCTTGTTCTTGTAGTAGTCCTCGCTGCAACAGGGGAAAAATGAAAAATAATCATTGTTGCTGAAATTTACTTCTACAAATCAATCAGAGAAAAAATACTTTTAATAATACGTACAAAGTTAAGTAATATATATAGCAATAATATACTATATAATATCTACCAAAAGTATGTAAGAAAAATGAGAAGCTATATTTTGTAATTGACTTTCTTCAAGTATCAGGAAAAGGTTTACTCGTCGTTAAACTTAAATCTATTGAATCATAATCAAAAACCAATTAAATATTCCAGACACCAAGAACGAAGAGTTTGATTTCTACAAATTTCAAGAGTCTAAATAGTTTAATAAGTTAAGTAATTCAAGTTACTTAAGAAGTTTAAATTTAATTCTAATGCTTAATCAAACACTCCAAACCGAAAACCCTTAGAATTCTCAAAATTGAAAAATTAAGATCATTGAAGCTCACCATCCAGACACACTTTCTGGCTCCATACACTTGAAGCTGTCCTCGCTGTAAACGGTGCCCGGCTCGCATTGCCCTTTCTGCGGCACCACGCCGTTTTTGCAGATGTAGAATTTCGCGCAGTCCTCCGGATGAGGATACGTCGGATGGGGTAGGATCCTGCCAAGTGGTCCTGGCACTTCGCCATCAGGGCAGACGAAGCCATCGTCGAGAACATCCCTCTTCACGTGCTCGCACAGCCTGCTCGCATCCGCTGGCCAGACGCAGCTAGACATCTTGTCCTCGTAAATTAGGCCAGGTGGGCAGGGCATGATTTGCGCCACGCCATCGATGCAATTAACGAAACGATCGCAAGAGGTTGGATCCTCGTGCTTGAAGTATCCATTAGCACGTGGGCACCCTTTGCTCGGCTGAGGCTCCTCTGAATAGCAAAATGTCTCTTAACCTTAACCGAGTGCCATTAAGGATCAGCATCAATTGAAATTGCCAATAATTCCAATAATGTCTCTGATCCACAGTCGCGAGAGGAGACTTGGAAACTAGTAGAATGATCGAGTGACGTTAAAACAAGCTATTCGGATAATTATTTATTTCGTAGACATATGGGCTGGTCCTAGTTGCTCTTTGATAAATGGACCAGCGAAAGGAGCACCAGACTTTTGTTGTTTCCTTTGCTTAGATCCTCGAATTCGCACGATTCAGAGGGATTAGCATGCAGATTTATTCGTTCGATAAAAAGCAGCTCCGAAGGGAAACGCAAAGCAGGGAAGAAAAAGTTCAGCGAAGGCTGTAAACGAATTTAGCCAGGAATTCACGGAGGAACCGGTTCGCCCCAATTTATCGCATCCGCGGCGACATTGCAAGCCGATCTAATCGGTTGCTCTTTTGTCGTATGGCTGTATCGGAGGGCAGGGGCGAGGCTGCGGCGTTCAAACGAGGCTGGGCTTCCACTTTTAGGTGGGACATTTTATTCCGAGAGAATAACAAGACCCAGTGGGCGCTGGAAATTGGAATCGCGCCGGGAGATCGGTATTTCTCGAAAATGGAATACACTGTGACCAGAATATTCTTAGGTACGCGATCGATACACGTCACTTTCACCTTTGGTGCCTCGTAAATTCGCTTCAGAAAGTTCCCGGTATCGCGCCATCTTTTCGCCATTATATTTCGCAATTCGATTCATTTCCTGAAGCAACCTTTTCCGCAGCTCTGATTTAAAAGCGATCTTTACATAGCTCTTCCTGGTCACCACGAAGACCGCGTTAAAGCACTCGCTGAATGGTAAGAGGACTTTTAGGAGCCTGGTGTTACCTTTCTAAATCTTTCAATAAATTGCTACTTTAACAAAGACCTAACAGCTACCACCAAGCCTCGCGAGTGGAAGAACACAAATACTAATTTCTCCCACTATATACCTACTACAAAGTTGTAGGCACTGTCCAAGTTCAATCGGGACTTGAAATAACCACAAAAGCAAACGAGGCAAAATCCAAAAGTCTTCTTGGAGCTCCTTTACTCGAGACACTCGACTCGTGACTGATATCTCGAATGTATTCACTTAATCAAAGCAGAAGCTGTGCGGAGATGTTCCCAAAAGCAATCGCGAGCCGCAAGTGCGAGCCTTGCAGTGATCCTAGGTTGCTCGTTTACCAAAATTCTATCTAGAGGAGGCGAAAACTTACGCAGAAGGGTTCTGTCTCCGCAGGGCACGTTGGCCGGTATATCACAGAGCTCCTTCTTGGGGTTGTCGTCCCTGAAGACGAGGCCGTCTTTGCACAGCTTCTCCTCGGCTTTGCCGCCCAGGCAGACGTAGTAGAGATCGCACTGTTCCGGGTCTGCGAAGAAGCCCTTCGGCTCCGGGCACCGAAACTGTGCCCTGCTCAAGGTCACTGCGCTGACCAACAAAAGGGAGAGGACGCGACGGTACATGGCCCTTTTCCTCCAAGCCCCTTTCGATTCAGTAACCACGGGCCGAGCTCGGTTCTTCTTCCTCTTCCTCTTCGTGTGCTGTTCGCCTTCCTCTCGCGGTCCCTCAGCGGCTCGTAGCAACGTTGGTATAACGTGAGTGCAGGCCTGAAACTGGTCCTGATTCGTTCTGTCGCCACACCACCACTGCATCCTTCCTTGCATTTCACAACCCCCCACCCCCCCTTTCGCCGAAACTCCTTTCTCGCTTGCTCTCCTGTCACCGCTTTTCTTCGACGGGGAGTGTCGGATATGTTCCCGAGACTCGTTGCCCGGCTTTCTGTCCCGCGTTACGCCTCGCTCTTCTTTTCGTCGCTTTTTAATTTCCACCGTGTCTGCATTATTGATACCGATATTCCTGCCCGCTGGGTTCTTTCCGGGTGGGCGCGGAACGCACCCTCGATCCCTCCACGCCGGGCGAACGACGACCGCTACCAGCTCTTATCACTGCCCCGGCTGGCGCTTTAGCCGATTATTTACCGTTGACATTCGTTTAGCGGGAAACGATTAACTAGGGAGATTGTGGGGATGGAATGTTACGGCTGCGAGAAATAGATACGGCGGTTGTCGAATGAAACTTTGGAATTGGTGTTTTTACAAAGTTAAGTCTGAGCTTTACGTATGATGTTAATAATATGAATAATGTAATATCAATTTTAAGGTGTACGGGACTGGGGATATTTATTGGATCACTTTCGACAGAATTTTCGTAGCAATATGATTGATAAAATGATTCGTATTATTTTTGCAATAAATAAAGCTTGCAATAATATTTCACTGGTGCTAATAATAAAGGAGATATAGGTGATAACGTGTTTGCTTGAGTGATGCAATTTATACTTCCAGTACTGTGATTTTTTCTACTGCAGCTATCTTATTTCTGTTATGTACAGTTTGAACTGCAAATAGAATACAGAACTTTCATGTGGTATGATCGTCCTTTTATGCAAATTTTGGAGAGTAGTGGAGAAACGTGGGGGAGTCTTAGGGAACCTAAGGAGAGTTTAGAATATGTTACAGAGTACTCGAGTTTCAAGAATCTTAAAGTACCTGGAAGATTTTGAAATAATTTGAGAAGATTTTTGAAAACCTTGGACAATTTTAGACTAAAACCACGGTTATTTACGATTGCTTGTATTTCACAGATCTGAAATCTTAATATATGAAGCAGAAAGTGTTTGGGTGTTTGTCTGTCGCCTAAAAACTTTTTTAAATAAAGTGTGTTCCAGCTTATTGTGCCTATCTAATCCAGATGAATGTGACTATTTTTACAAAAAAATAATTTTCTTTATAAAATCAGAATCTAAATTTCGGGCGAAGCCGAGTAGTAAAGCTAATTGATTATAGAGCACTATCAAGTCCTTCCTCAATGATATTAATGTAACAGCATATAATTGAAAAACGAATTTTTGACTAATAAGACTGTAATAATAATGAGACAGATAGATTAGTAATTTTCATTTTCAAACTCGCAGATTGTATTGCCTTACAGAACCTTCCCTTACAGAATTTTGTAAATAGCCCTATTTTTCTGGTGCGATCAACATCTTCAAACGTTTTTAATCCGACGTATTAGTTTCAATCATTTTCGTTAAGAAGTCATTCTGGTAATCACGCCGTAAAATTTAGATTTTTTTCTCAGTGAATGCAATGAATAGCAATGTCAAACTTTTTTCTCATTTATTAGATTAATAATAACGTATACGGAACAATTTTTTAAATACACTTTTAATTGTGTTTTTCAATGTTATCTGGGGTTAAAAATCGCGCCTTTGAAAAGACAACAAGAGTGATTTCCCCTCACAGACTCATCTGAAAGAAAAAACCAAACTGATTCTTAATCATTATGAGTACCGCTATTGCAGGTGCCAGAATTAGCCACGTAAGTCAAAATTTAACAAAATTGCGCGCATTTAAACTCAAGTACCGAAATTTTCCATTTTTACTTGAAGTTTGAAAGCTCCCAATTTTGTTAAAATTTGACTTACGTGGCTAATTCTGGCACCTGCATTCATGTTCTACTGTCCCATTGATCGGAAATTCATGAAAGATTGATCAGAAATTATTCCTCGTGATTTCACGCGCCTCCGCGAAATTATATTTGCGCAACGCTTCGAAAGTGTCCGTGAATGTTAATATCGTTACTTCTGAGCACACGTTCTCTTCCGGGTGTTTTGAATACGCACAGCTCTCGAATCTCGATCGTTCAACCTTCGCTCCTTATCAATGAATTAATATCTTTCGGCACCTCCTCCAATTGAAGAGTCCTTGTAGAAAACACTGTAAGTGCCAAAATTAAAAAAAGAATTGTAACACTGTAGTATAGAATTTTAATGCAATGCCCCTTTGTAAATAATTCACCAATAGTGCTAAAAGATTCTGTAGAAAGCAATGTAAGATCCAATTAGCTGGAGACAAACAGGATTGGCACTTGCAGTGCTTGTAAATTAAAATGTACGACACATTCAGTGTTATCTAAAACTAAGTGGTGGCACGTACAAGGTTTTTTACAAACAAATTTCTTTTCTTCACGAATTTGAACAATATCAATGCAAAGAATAGAAAAATTTGTGTTATAACATTTGTGTTATTGTATACTTAAGCATATGTAGCAATCAAAACAAATGAAATTTCGTAAATAATTTAAACTCAGGGAAGTTTTCTCTCACTTTTGAGAAATTTGATTTTTGACACTTGCAGTGTTTCTGCATCGTCTTCGGATACCTTATTGCTGATGATGAATCACGCGATGGAACGAGAGTATGCGCGTCCGAAGCGCACTTAGGCGCCATCGCGAGACAAAAGGAGCAACGCAGCGGACTTTCCATGATTTGAATAAAAATACAGTTTCCACTCGCTTCTTTCATCCAGCCAGATCGCTTTTTAAACGGTGTCCCGTGACTGATGCCCGAGAAAGCAGAACAATTTAAATTCACATTCAATTCGTGCCGTTGGGGCGCAGCAGTGGATTTTCTAATCGGATGCAGGCACGAAAGCGCTATATTGCTCGAAAGCCAAACAACGATTATGGAATGAAACGTAGATGACACAACTCGGGATACGATTGTGTCTTGTGATTGACTGATGCTGTGTGTCACTTTACAATAGGTATAGATAATGTTAAAGGTCGACAATTTCAACACCTTTCGCGCTGAGAAACGTGAAGCGATAAGATCAAGGGATCATCTTCCCGTATCTATCAAGTATATAAGACAAGGGTATTGTGTAACGTGTTGTGACACCGTGCCAAGGATATAAACATGTTATTTCTTTTTATTTTTTTATTGTATAAACCGTTATTATATTTTGTGGGAATCTGAAACAACTGCCTACTATATGTTTCCGGATTTAAAAGAGGGATAATATTAGAGGAAATACTGTATTACAGTATATTTAAAAACAGTCCGAATGTCTTAAGCGTAAATAAATTAAACGTTTATAAGATCGACTTATCAGGTAATATAAAATTTTTAATCGTTTACGCAGTAGATTATTTAGTCAATTGAATTTAGTCCCTTGTGAAAATCTCACAAATTTTTTACTTAAAGTGACATATTACTACGGAAATTGTAGTACAAGAAATGAGTTAGTTTTTAGTTTTTAGTGCATTTTTAATAAAATTGCTTAACAGCGTAGGAATTAAACGAATTAAACATGCTGTGACATTACAGTCTAAAATGTGTAAGATATTTTCAACGGCGTCGATGGCGCAGCTGTAAAGTGTCGGACTGCTAAACTGCTGCGAACTTTTTGGACGTAGGTTCGAGCCTCGGAACTTCTAATAAGTCCCACAGGGTCATATTTTTTTCACATTAATTATGTATTTTTTCGGTTTCTAACTATATGACAATGTTCAATATTTATTTACAAATGTTTTAACCTTATGTTAAAAATATTTCAACCTGAAATATACGTAACAATGACTTGAGAGCAGTTTTTATGCCACTGTTTCTATGGTCTAGTATTCCGTCAATTACAGTATTGTTCTAACATTCCTACACTAAATTAATATTATATATAATTGGTTTTCTAATCTCTCACCTTTAACAATTGTCATACAATTCTCTCGTGTTTCCAAAATTCAGAAGTTAAACAATACTGTAATTGACGGAATACTAGACCAAAGAAACGGTGGTATAAAAACTGCGGCTATACTTCCGAAAACCGGTCAAACCCGATTGGGCTGAAATTTTGCAAATAGGTTCATTTAGCATAAAAATAATGTATGCGAGAAGGATTTTTGGCGACTCGAAATTTTTTTTTAACCATTTCAATGTCGTTTCCTACCTTACCGACAGACTCGAGAATGTCGGTAAGGTAGGAAACAAAATTTCAGCCCAATCGGGTTTGACCGGTTTTCGGAAGTTTCGCCAAATATTACTATGTAAATACGTTACTGATATGGTAGTGGAATTGGACGCTATTTAAATGGCGTAAAATTGCGAAGATAGTTTAATTCATTATACTCATCATATGAAATAACATTCGCCGTAGTTTCTATAATATACAAGTCAGGTTACTTAAAATACTTTTCTTCTGCTTACAGGTGAAACTTGGGCATATTTCTCCGTGACAGGAACTTTATATGGGCCAAATGACGGAAATTTCAACAATGAACACAAGAAAATAGTAATTTTATATAAGTGACAAAGTAAAATTATATATTTTATACTTTATTGTAACACTGTAAAAGTCTTTATTCAAATAAAGTGGGAAAAACTTGAAACAGACTATTATTATTGAGAAATACCTTTTACACATACTCCTATCCAAATAGTCGCAGCAGCTACATTAAAGTGACGTCTTCGAAGCAGAAATTTAGGATACCTCCTTTCGCTTCATGTTCTCCTGCTGCTTCGCTCCAAAATTTGGTCAAAAATCTCAGTACGCTGTAAAATTGAGCTTCGCACCAGGAGAACATGATGTCGAAAGAGGTGGCACAAAGTTAGCGCCTTCGGAGAGAGAATCGAAGACGCAGAACTATTGAACGCAGAGGCGCAGAGTTGTCGAAAGGTTTCTGGCGATGGGATTCAGCATACCTCCTTTCGCTTCATGTTCTCCTGCTGCTTCGCTCCAAAATTTGGTCAAAAATCTCAGTTCGCTGTAAAATTGAGCTTCGCACCAGGAGAACATGATGTCGAAAGAGGTGGCACAAAGTTAGCGCCTTCGGAGAGAGAATCGAAGACGCAGAACTATTGAACGCAGAGGCGCAGAGTTGTCGAAAGGTTTCTGGCGATGGAATTCAGGATACCTCCTTTCGCTTCATGTTCTCCTGCTGCTTCGCTCCAAAATTTGGTCAAAAATCTCAGTTCGCTGTAAAATTGAGCTTCGCACCAGGAGAACATGATGTCGAAAGAGGTGGCACAAAGTTAGCGCCTTCGGAGAGAGAATCGAAGACGCAGAACTATTGAACGCAGAGGCGCAGAGTTGTCGAAAGGTTTCTGGCGATGGAATTCAGCATACCTCCTTTCGCTTCATGTTCTCCTGCTGCTTCGCTCCAAAATTTGGTCAAAAATCTCAGTTCGCTGTAAAATTGAGCTTCGCACCAGGAGAACATGATGTCGAAAGAGGTGGCACAAAGTTAGCGCCTTCGGAGAGAGAATCGAAGACGCAGAACTATTGAACGCAGAGGCGCAGAGTTGTCGAAAGGTTTCTGGCGATGGAATTCAGGATACCTCCTTTCGCTTCATGTTCTCCTGCTGCTTCGCTCCAAAATTTGGTCAAAAATCTCAGTTCGCTGTAAAATTGAGCTTCGCACCAGGAGAACATGATGTCGAAAGAGGTGGTACAAAGTTAGCGCCTTCGGAGAGAGAATCGAAGACGCAGAACTATTGAACGCAGAGGCGCAGAGTTGTCGAAAGGTTTCTGGCGATGGAATTCAGCATACCTCCTTTCGCTTCATGTTCTCCTGCTGCTTCGCTCCAAAATTTGGTCAAAAATCTCAGTACGCTGTAAAATTGAGCTTCGCACCAGGAGAACATGATGTCGAAAGAGGTGGCACAAAGTTAGCGCCTTCGGAGAGAGAATCGAAGACGCAGAACTATTGAACGCAGAGTTGTCGAAAGGTTTCTGGCGATGGAATTCAGTATACCTCCTTTCGCTTCATGTTCTCCTGCTGCTTCGCTCCAAAATTTGGTCAAAAATCTCAGTTCGCTGTAAAATTGAGCTTCGCACCAGGAGAACATGATGTCGAAAGAGGTGGCACAAAGTTAGCGCCTTCGGAGAGAGAATCGAAGACGCAGAACTATTGAACGCAGAGGCGCAGAGTTGTCGAAAGGTTTCTGGCGATGGAATTCAGCATACCTCCTTTCGCTTCATGTTCTCCTGCTGCTTCGCTCCAAAATTTGGTCAAAAATCTCAGTTCGCTGTAAAATTGAGCTTCGCACCAGGAGAACATGATGTCGAAAGAGGTGGCACAAAGTTAGCGCCTTCGGAGAGAGAATCGAAGACGCAGAACTATTGAACGCAGAGGCGCAGAGTTGTCGAAAGGTTTCTGGCGATGGAATTCAGCATACCTCCTTTCGCTTCATGTTCTCCTGCTGCTTCGCTCCAAAATTTGGTCAAAAATCTCAGTTCGCTGTAAAATTGAGCTTCGCACCAGGAGAACATGATGTCGAAAGAGGTGGCACAAAGTTAGCGCCTTCGGAGAGAGAATCGAAGACGCAGAACTATTGAACGCAGAGGCGCAGAGTTGTCGAAAGGTTTCTGGCGATGGAATTCAGCATACCTCCTTTCGCTTCATGTTCTCCTGCTGCTTCGCTCCAAAATTTGGTCAAAAATCTCAGTACGCTGTAAAATTGAGCTTCGCACCAGGAGAACATGATGTCGAAAGAGGTGGCACAAAGTTAGCGCCTTCGGAGAGAGAATCGAAGACGCAGAACTATTGAACGCAGAGTTGTCGAAAGGTTTCTGGCGATGGAATTCAATATACCTCCTTTCGCTTCATGTTCTCCTGCTGCTTCGCTCCAAAATTTGGTCAAAAATCTCAGTTCGCTGTAAAATTGAGCTTCGCACCAGGAGAACATGATGTCGAAAGAGGTGGCACAAAGTTAGCGCCTTCGGAGAGAGAATCGAAGACGCAGAACTATTGAACGCAGAGGCGCAGAGTTGTCGAAAGGTTTCTGGCGATGGAATTCAGGATACCTCCTTTCGCTTCATGTTCTCCTGCTGCTTCGCTCCAAAATTTGGTCAAAAATCTCAGTTCGCTGTAAAATTGAGCTTCGCACCAGGAGAACATGATGTCGAAAGAGGTGGCACAAAGTTAGCGCCTTCGGAGAGAGAATCGAAGACGCAGAACTATTGAACGCAGAGGCGCAGAGTTGTCGAAAGGTTTCTGGCGATGGAATTCAGCATACCTCCTTTCGCTTCATGTTCTCCTGCTGCTTCGCTCCAAAATTTGGTCAAAAATCTCAGTTCGCTGTAAAATTGAGCTTCGCACCAGGAGAACATGATGTCGAAAGAGGTGGCACAAAGTTAGCGCCTTCGGAGAGAGAATCGAAGACGCAGAACTATAGAACGCAGAGGCGCAGAGTTGTCGAAAGGTTTCTGGCGATGGAATTCAGGATACCTCCTTTCGCTTCATGTTCTCCTGCTGCTTCGCTCCAAAATTTGGTCAAAAATCTCAGTTCGCTGTAAAATTGAGCTTCGCACCAGGAGAACATGATGTCGAAAGAGGTGGCACAAAGTTAGCGCCTTCGGAGAGAGAATCGAAGACGCAGAACTATTGAACGCAGAGGCGCAGAGTTGTCGAAAGGTTTCTGGCGATGGAATTCAGCATACCTCCTTTCGCTTCATGTTCTCCTGCTGCTTCGCTCCAAAATTTGGTCAAAAATCTCAGTTCGCTGTAAAATTGAGCTTCGCACCAGGAGAACATGATGTCGAAAGAGGTGGCACAAAGTTAGCGCCTTCGGAGAGAGAATCGAAGACGCAGAACTATTGAACGCAGAGGCGCAGAGTTGTCGAAAGGTTTCTGGCGATGGAATTCAGCATACCTCCTTTCGCTTCATGTTCTCCTGCTGCTTCGCTCCAAAATTTGGTCAAAAATCTCAGTTCGCTGTAAAATTGAGCTTCGCACCAGGAGAACATGATGTCGAAAGAGGTGGCACAAAGTTAGCGCCTTCGGAGAGAGAATCGAAGACGCAGAACTATTGAACGCAGAGGCGCAGAGTTGTCGAAAGGTTTCTGGCGATGGAATTCAGCATACCTCCTTTCGCTTCATGTTCTCCTGCTGCTTCGCTCCAAAATTTGGTCAAAAATCTCAGTACGCTGTAAAATTGAGCTTCGCACCAGGAGAACATGATGTCGAAAGAGGTGGCACAAAGTTAGCGCCTTCGGAGAGAGAATCGAAGACGCAGAACTATTGAACGCAGAGGCGCAGAGTTGTCGAAAGGTTTCTGGCGATGGAATTCAGTATACCTCCTTTCGCTTCATGTTCTCCTGCTGCTTCGCTCCAAAATTTGGTCAAAAATCTCAGTTCGCTGTAAAATTGAGCTTCGCACCAGGAGAACATGATGTCGAAAGAGGTGGCACAAAGTTAGCGCCTTCGGAGAGAGAATCGAAGACGCAGAACTATTGAACGCAGAGGCGCAGAGTTGTCGAAAGGTTTCTGGCGATGGAATTCAGCATACCTCCTTTCGCTTCATGTTCTCCTGCTGCTTCGCTCCAAAATTTGGTCAAAAATCTCAGTTCGCTGTAAAATTGAGCTTCGCACCAGGAGAACATGATGTCGAAAGAGGTGGCACAAAGTTAGCGCCTTCGGAGAGAGAATCGAAGACGCAGAACTATTGAACGCAGAGGCGCAGAGTTGTCGAAAGGTTTCTGGCGATGGAATTCAGCATACCTCCTTTCGCTTCATGTTCTCCTGCTGCTTCGCTCCAAAATTTGGTCAAAAATCTCAGTTCGCTGTAAAATTGAGCTTCGCACCAGGAGAACATGATGTCGAAAGAGGTGGCACAAAGTTAGCGCCTTCGGAGAGAGAATCGAAGACGCAGAACTATTGAACGCAGAGTTGTCGAAAGGTTTCTGGCGATGGAATTCAATATACCTCCTTTCGCTTCATGTTCTCCTGCTGCTTCGCTCCAAAATTTGGTCAAAAATCTCAGTTCGCTGTAAAATTGAGCTTCGCACCAGGAGAACATGATGTCGAAAGAGGTGGCACAAAGTTAGCGCCTTCGGAGAGAGAATCGAAGACGCAGAACTATTGAACGCAGAGGCGCAGAGTTGTCGAAAGGTTTCTGGCGATGGAATTCAGGATACCTCCTTTCGCTTCATGTTCTCCTGCTGCTTCGCTCCAAAATTTGGTCAAAAATCTCAGTTCGCTGTAAAATTGAGCTTCGCACCAGGAGAACATGATGTCGAAAGAGGTGGCACAAAGTTAGCGCCTTCGGAGAGAGAATCGAAGACGCAGAACTATTGAACGCAGAGGCGCAGAGTTGTCGAAAGGTTTCTGGCGATGGAATTCAGCATACCTCCTTTCGCTTCATGTTCTCCTGCTGCTTCGCTCCAAAATTTGGTCAAAAATCTCAGTTCGCTGTAAAATTGAGCTTCGCACCAGGAGAACATGATGTCGAAAGAGGTGGCACAAAGTTAGCGCCTTCGGAGAGAGAATCGAAGACGCAGAACTATTGAACGCAGAGTTGTCGAAAGGTTTCTGGCGATGGAATTCAATATACCTCCTTTCGCTTCATGTTCTCCTGCTGCTTCGCTCCAAAATTTGGTCAAAAATCTCAGTTCGCTGTAAAATTGAGCTTCGCACCAGGAGAACATGATGTCGAAAGAGGTGGCACAAAGTTAGCGCCTTCGGAGAGAGAATCGAAGACGCAGAACTATTGAACGCAGAGGCGCAGAGTTGTCGAAAGGTTTCTGGCGATGGAATTCAGGATACCTCCTTTCGCTTCATGTTCTCCTGCTGCTTCGCTCCAAAATTTGGTCAAAAATCTCAGTTCGCTGTAAAATTGAGCTTCGCACCAGGAGAACATGATGTCGAAAGAGGTGGCACAAAGTTAGCGCCTTCGGAGAGAGAATCGAAGACGCAGAACTATTGAACGCAGAGGCGCAGAGTTGTCGAAAGGTTTCTGGCGATGGAATTCAGCATACCTCCTTTCGCTTCATGTTCTCCTGCTGCTTCGCTCCAAAATTTGGTCAAAAATCTCAGTTCGCTGTAAAATTGAGCTTCGCACCAGGAGAACATGATGTCGAAAGAGGTGGCACAAAGTTAGCGCCTTCGGAGAGAGAATCGAAGACGCAGAACTATTGAACGCAGAGGCGCAGAGTTGTCGAAAGGTTTCTGGCGATGGAATTCAGCATACCTCCTTTCGCTTCATGTTCTCCTGCTGCTTCGCTCCAAAATTTGGTCAAAAATCTCAGTTCGCTGTAAAATTGAGCTTCGCACCAGGAGAACATGATGTCGAAAGAGGTGGCACAAAGTTAGCGCCTTCGGAGAGAGAATCGAAGACGCAGAACTATAGAACGCAGAGGCGCAGAGTTGTCGAAAGGTTTCTGGCGATGGAATTCAGCATACCTCCTTTCGCTTCATGTTCTCCTGCTGCTTCGCTCCAAAATTTGGTCAAAAATCTCAGTTCGCTGTAAAATTGAGCTTCGCACCAGGAGAACATGATGTCGAAAGAGGTGGCACAAAGTTAGCGCCTTCGGAGAGAGAATCGAAGACGCAGAACTATAGAACGCAGAGGCGCAGAGTTGTCGAAAGGTTTCTGGCGATGGAATTCAGCATACCTCCTTTCGCTTCATGTTCTCCTGCTGCTTCGCTCCAAAATTTGGTCAAAAATCTCAGTTCGCTGTAAAATTGAGCTTCGCACCAGGAGAACATGATGTCGAAAGAGGTGGCACAAAGTTAGCGCCTTCGGAGAGAGAATCGAAGACGCAGAACTATTGAACGCAGAGGCGCAGAGTTGTCGAAAGGTTTCTGGCGATGGAATTCAGCATACCTCCTTTCGCTTCATGTTCTCCTGCTGCTTCGCTCCAAAATTTGGTCAAAAATCTCAGTACGCTGTAAAATTGAGCTTCGCACCAGGAGAACATGATGTCGAAAGAGGTGGCACAAAGTTAGCGCCTTCGGAGAGAGAATCGAAGACGCAGAACTATTGAACGCAGAGTTGTCGAAAGGTTTCTGGCGATGGAATTCAATATACCTCCTTTCGCTTCATGTTCTCCTGCTGCTTCGCTCCAAAATTTGGTCAAAAATCTCAGTTCGCTGTAAAATTGAGCTTCGCACCAGGAGAACATGATGTCGAAAGAGGTGGCACAAAGTTAGCGCCTTCGGAGAGAGAATCGAAGACGCAGAACTATAGAACGCAGAGGCGCAGAGTTGTCGAAAGGTTTCTGGCGATGGAATTCAGCATACCTCCTTTCGCTTCATGTTCTCCTGCTGCTTCGCTCCAAAATTTGGTCAAAAATCTCAGTTCGCTGTAAAATTGAGCTTCGCACCAGGAGAACATGATGTCGAAAGAGGTGGCACAAAGTTAGCGCCTTCGGAGAGAGAATCGAAGACGCAGAACTATTGAACGCAGAGGCGCAGAGTTGTCGAAAGGTTTCTGGCGATGGAATTCAGCATACCTCCTTTCGCTTCTTGTTCTCCTGCTGCTTCGCTCCAAAATTTGGTCAAAAATCTCAGTTCGCTGTAAAATTGAGCTTCGCACCAGGAGAACATGATGTCGAAAGAGGTGGCACAAAGTTAGCGCCTTCGGAGAGAGAATCGAAGACGCAGAACTATAGAACGCAGAGGCGCAGAGTTGTCGAAAGGTTTCTGGCGATGGAATTCAGCATACCTCCTTTCGCTTCATGTTCTCCTGCTGCTTCGCTCCAAAATTTGGTCAAAAATCTCAGTTCGCTGTAAAATTGAGCTTCGCACCAGGAGAACATGATGTCGAAAGAGGTGGCACAAAGTTAGCGCCTTCGGAGAGAGAATCGAAGACGCAGAACTATTGAACGCAGAGGCGCAGAGTTGTCGAAAGGTTTCTGGCGATGGAATTCAGCATACCTCCTTTCGCTTCATGTTCTCCTGCTGCTTCGCTCCAAAATTTGGTCAAAAATCTCAGTTCGCTGTAAAATTGAGCTTCGCACCAGGAGAACATGATGTCGAAGGAGGTGGCACAAAGTTAACGCCTTCGGAGAGAGAATCGAAGACGCAGAACTATTGAACGCAGAGGCGCAGAGTTGTCGAAAGGTTTCTGGCGATGGAATTCAGCATACCTCCTTTCGCTTCATGTTCTCCTGCTGCTTCGCTCCAAAATTTGGTCAAAAATCTCAGTTCGCTGTAAAATTGAGCTTCGCACCAGGAGAACATGATGTCGAAAGAGGTGGCACAAAGTTAGCGCCTTCGGAGAGAGAATCGAAGACGCAGAACTATTGAACGCAGAGGCGCAGAGTCGTCGAAAGGTTTCTGGCGATGGAATTCAGCATACCTCCTTTCGCTTCATGTTCTCCTGCTGCTTCGCTCCAAAATTTGGTCAAAAATCTCAGTTCGCTGTAAAATTGAGCTTCGCACCAGGAGAACATGATGTCGAAAGAGGTGGCACAAAGTTAGCGCCTTCGGAGAGAGAATCGAAGACGCAGAACTATAGAACGCAGAGGCGCAGAGTTGTCGAAAGGTTTCTGGCGATGGAATTCAGCATACCTCCTTTCGCTTCATGTTCTCCTGCTGCTTCGCTCCAAAATTTGGTCAAAAATCTCAGTTCGCTGTAAAATTGAGCTTCGCACCAGGAGAACATGATGTCGAAAGAGGTGGCACAAAGTTAGCGCCTTCGGAGAGAGAATCGAAGACGCAGAACTATTGAACGCAGAGGCGCAGAGTTGTCGAAAGGTTTCTGGCGATGGAATTCAGCATACCTCCTTTCGCTTCATGTTCTCCTGCTGCTTCGCTCCAAAATTTGGTCAAAAATCTCAGTACGCTGTAAAATTGAGCTTCGCACCAGGAGAACATGATGTCGAAAGAGGTGGCACAAAGTTAGCGCCTTCGGAGAGAGAATCGAAGACGCAGAACTATTGAACGCAGAGTTGTCGAAAGGTTTCTGGCGATGGAATTCAATATACCTCCTTTCGCTTCATGTTCTCCTGCTGCTTCGCTCCAAAATTTGGTCAAAAATCTCAGTTCGCTGTAAAATTGAGCTTCGCACCAGGAGAACATGATGTCGAAAGAGGTGGCACAAAGTTAGCGCCTTCGGAGAGAGAATCGAAGACGCAGAACTATTGAACGCAGAGGCGCAGAGTTGTCGAAAGGTTTCTGGCGATGGAATTCAGCATACCTCCTTTCGCTTCATGTTCTCCTGCTGCTTCGCTCCAAAATTTGGTCAAAAATCTCAGTACGCTGTAAAATTGAGCTTCGCACCAGGAGAACATGATGTCGAAAGAGGTGGCACAAAGTTAGCGCCTTCGGAGAGAGAATCGAAGACGCAGAACTATTGAACGCAGAGTTGTCGAAAGGTTTCTGGCGATGGAATTCAATATACCTCCTTTCGCTTCATGTTCTCCTGCTGCTTCGCTCCAAAATTTGGTCAAAAATCTCAGTTCGCTGTAAAATTGAGCTTCGCACCAGGAGAACATGATGTCGAAAGAGGTGGCACAAAGTTAGCGCCTTCGGAGAGAGAATCGAAGACGCAGAACTATTGAACGCAGAGGCGCAGAGTTGTCGAAAGGTTTCTGGCGATGGAATTCAGCATACCTCCTTTCGCTTCATGTTCTCCTGCTGCTTTGCTCCAAAATTTGGTCAAAAATCTCAGTTCGCTGTAAAATTGAGCTTCGCACCAGGAGAACATGATGTCGAAAGAGGTGGCACAAAGTTAGCGCCTTCGGAGAGAGAATCGAAGACGCAGAACTATTGAACGTAGAGGCGCAGAGTTGTCGAAAGGTTTCTGGCGATGGAATTCAGCATACCTCCTTTCGCTTCATGTTCTCCTGCTGCTTCGCTCCAAAATTTGGTCAAAAATCTCAGTTCGCTGTAAAATTGAGCTTCGCACCAGGAGAACATGATGTCGAAAGAGGTGGCACAAAGTTAGCGCCTTCGGAGAGAGAATCGAAGACGCAGAACTATTGAACGCAGAGGCGCAGAGTTGTCGAAAGGTTTCTGGCGATGGAATTCAGCATACCTCCTTTCGCTTCATGTTCTCCTGCTGCTTCGCTCCAAAATTTGGTCAAAAATCTCAGTACGCTGTAAAATTGAGCTTCGCACCAGGAGAACATGATGTCGAAAGAGGTGGCACAAAGTTAGCGCCTTCGGAGAGAGAATCGAAGACGCAGAACTATTGAACGCAGAGGCGCAGAGTTGTCGAAAGGTTTCTGGCGATGGAATTCAGCATACCTCCTTTCGCTTCATGTTCTCCTGCTGCTTCGCTCCAAAATTTGGTCAAAAATCTCAGTTCGCTGTAAAATTGAGCTTCGCACCAGGAGAACATGATGTCGAAAGAGGTGGCACAAAGTTAGCGCCTTCGGAGAGAGAATCGAAGACGCAGAACTATTGAACGCAGAGGCGCAGAGTTGTCGAAAGGTTTCTGGCGATGGAATTCAGCATACCTCCTTTCGCTTCATGTTCTCCTGCTGCTTCGCTCCAAAATTTGGTCAAAAATCTCAGTTCGCTGTAAAATTGAGCTTCGCACCAGGAGAACATGATGTCGAAAGAGGTGGCACAAAGTTAGCGCCTTCGGAGAGAGAATCGAAGGCGCAGAACTATTGAACGCAGAGGCGCAGAGTTGTCGAAAGGTTTCTGGCGATGGAATTCAGCATACCTCCTTTCGCTTCATGTTCTCCTGCTGCTTCGCTCCAAAATTTGGTCAAAAATCTCAGTTCGCTGTAAAATTGAGCTTCGCACCAGGAGAACATGATGTCGAAAGAGGTGGCACAAAGTTAGCGCCTTCGGAGAGAGAATCGAAGACGCAGAACTATTGAACGCAGAGGCGCAGAGTTGTCGAAAGGTTTCTGGCGCTGGAATTCAGCATACCTCCTTTCGCTTCATGTTCTCCTGCTGCTTCGCTCCAAAATTTGGTCAAAAATCTCAGTTCGCTGTAAAATTGAGCTTCGCACCAGGAGAACATGATGTCGAAAGAGGTGGCACAAAGTTAGCGCCTTCGGAGAGAGAATCGAAGACGCAGAACTATTGAACGCAGAGTTGTCGAAAGGTTTCTGGCGATGGAATTCAATATACCTCCTTTCGCTTCATGTTCTCCTGCTGCTTTGCTCCAAAATTTGGTCAAAAATCTCAGTTCGCTGTAAAATTGAGCTTCGCACCAGGAGAACATGATGTCGAAAGAGGTGGCACAAAGTTAGCGCCTTCGGAGAGAGAATCGAAGACGCAGAACTATTGAACGTAGAGGCGCAGAGTTGTCGAAAGGTTTCTGGCGATGGAATTCAGCATACCTCCTTTCGCTTCATGTTCTCCTGCTGCTTCGCTCCAAAATTTGGTCAAAAATCTCAGTTCGCTGTAAAATTGAGCTTCGCACCAGGAGAACATGATGTCGAAAGAGGTGGCACAAAGTTAGCGCCTTCGGAGAGAGAATCGAAGACGCAGAACTATTGAACGCAGAGGCGCAGAGTTGTCGAAAGGTTTCTGGCGATGGAATTCAGCATACCTCCTTTCGCTTCATGTTCTCCTGCTGCTTCGCTCCAAAATTTGGTCAAAAATCTCAGTACGCTGTAAAATTGAGCTTCGCACCAGGAGAACATGATGTCGAAAGAGGTGGCACAAAGTTAGCGCCTTCGGAGAGAGAATCGAAGACGCAGAACTATTGAACGCAGAGGCGCAGAGTTGTCGAAAGGTTTCTGGCGATGGAATTCAGCATACCTCCTTTCGCTTCATGTTCTCCTGCTGCTTCGCTCCAAAATTTGGTCAAAAATCTCAGTTCGCTGTAAAATTGAGCTTCGCACCAGGAGAACATGATGTCGAAAGAGGTGGCACAAAGTTAGCGCCTTCGGAGAGAGAATCGAAGACGCAGAACTATTGAACGCAGAGGCGCAGAGTTGTCGAAAGGTTTCTGGCGATGGAATTCAGCATACCTCCTTTCGCTTCATGTTCTCCTGCTGCTTCGCTCCAAAATTTGGTCAAAAATCTCAGTTCGCTGTAAAATTGAGCTTCGCACCAGGAGAACATGATGTCGAAAGAGGTGGCACAAAGTTAGCGCCTTCGGAGAGAGAATCGAAGGCGCAGAACTATTGAACGCAGAGGCGCAGAGTTGTCGAAAGGTTTCTGGCGATGGAATTCAGCATACCTCCTTTCGCTTCATGTTCTCCTGCTGCTTCGCTCCAAAATTTGGTCAAAAATCTCAGTTCGCTGTAAAATTGAGCTTCGCACCAGGAGAACATGATGTCGAAAGAGGTGGCACAAAGTTAGCGCCTTCGGAGAGAGAATCGAAGACGCAGAACTATTGAACGCAGAGGCGCAGAGTTGTCGAAAGGTTTCTGGCGCTGGAATTCAGCATACCTCCTTTCGCTTCATGTTCTCCTGCTGCTTCGCTCCAAAATTTGGTCAAAAATCTCAGTTCGCTGTAAAATTGAGCTTCGCACCAGGAGAACATGATGTCGAAAGAGGTGGCACAAAGTTAGCGCCTTCGGAGAGAGAATCGAAGACGCAGAACTATTGAACGCAGAGTTGTCGAAAGGTTTCTGGCGATGGAATTCAATATACCTCCTTTCGCTTCATGTTCTCCTGCTGCTTCGCTCCAAAATTTGGTCAAAAATCTCAGTTCGCTGTAAAATTGAGCTTCGCACCAGGAGAACATGATGTCGAAAGAGGTGGCACAAAGTTAGCGCCTTCGGAGAGAGAATCGAAGACGCAGAACTATTGAACGCAGAGGCGCAGAGTTGTCGAAAGGTTTCTGGCGATGGAATTCAGGATACCTCCTTTCGCTTCATGTTCTCCTGCTGCTTCGCTCCAAAATTTGGTCAAAAATCTCAGTTCGCTGTAAAATTGAGCTTCGCACCAGGAGAACATGATGTCGAAAGAGGTGGCACAAAGTTAGCGCCTTCGGAGAGAGAATTGAAGACGCAGAACTATTGAACGCAGAGGCGCAGAGTTGTCGAAAGGTTTCTGGCGATGGAATTCAGCATACCTCCTTTCGCTTCATGTTCTCCTGCTGCTTCGCTCCAAAATTTGGTCAAAAATCTCAGTTCCCTGTAAAATTGAGCTTCGCACCAGGAGAACATGATGTCGAAAGAGGTGGCACAAAGTTAGCGCCTTCGGAGAGAGAATCGAAGACGCAGAACTATTGAACGCAGAGGCGCAGAGTTGTCGAAAGGTTTCTGGCGATGGAATTCAGCATACCTCCTTTCGCTTCATGTTCTCCTGCTGCTTCGCTCATAAATTTGGTCAAAAATCTCAGTTCGCTGTAAAATTGAGCTTCGCACCAGGAGAACATGATGTCGAAAGAGGTGGCACAAAGTTAGCGCCTTCGGAGAGAGAATCGAAGACGCAGAACTATTGAACGCAGAGGCGCAGAGTTGTCGAAAGCTTTCTGGCGATGGAATTCAGCATACCTCCTTTCGCTTCATGTTCTCCTGCTGCTTTGCTCCAAAATTTGGTCAAAAATCTCAGTTCGCTGTAAAATTGAGCTTCGCACCAGGAGAACATGATGTCGAAAGAGGTGGCACAAAGTTAGCGTCTTCGGAGAGAGAATCGAAGACGCAGAACTATTGAACGCAGAGGCGCAGAGTTGTCGAAAGGTTTCTGGCGATGGAATTCAGCATACCTCCTTTCGCTTCATGTTCTCCTGCTGCTTCGCTCCAAAATTTGGTCAAAAATCTCAGTACGCTGTAAAATTGAGCTTCGCACCAGGAGAACATGATGTCGAAAGAGGTGGCACAAAGTTAGCGCCTTCGGAGAGAGAATCGAAGACGCAGAACTATTGAACGCAGAGGCGCAGAGTTGTCGAAAGGTTTCTGGCGATGGAATTCAGTATACCTCCTTTCGCTTCATGTTCTCCTGCTGCTTCGCTCCAAAATTTGGTCAAAAATCTCAGTTCGCTGTAAAATTGAGCTTCGCACCAGGAGAACATGATGTCGAAAGAGGTGGCACAAAGTTAGCGCCTTCGGAGAGAGAATCGAAGACGCAGAACTATTGAACGCAGAGGCGCAGAGTTGTCGAAAGGTTTCTGGCGATGGAATTCAGCATACCTCCTTCCGCTTCATGTTCTCCTGCTGCTTCGCTCCAAAATTTGGTCAAAAATCTCAGTTCGCTGTAAAATTGAGCTTCGCACCAGGAGAACATGATGTCGAAAGAGGTGGCACAAAGTTAGCGCCTTCGGAGAGAGAATCGAAGACGCAGAACTATTGAACGCAGAGGCGCAGAGTTGTCGAAAGGTTTCTGGCGCTGGAATTCAGCATACCTCCTTTCGCTTCATGTTCTCCTGCTGCTTCGCTCCAAAATTTGGTCAAAAATCTCAGTTCGCTGTAAAATTGAGCTTCGCACCAGGAGAACATGATGTCGAAAGAGGTGGCACAAAGTTAGCGCCTTCGGAGAGAGAATCGAAGACGCAGAACTATTGAACGCAGAGTTGTCGAAAGGTTTCTGGCGATGGAATTCAATATACCTCCTTTCGCTTCATGTTCTCCTGCTGCTTCGCTCCAAAATTTGGTCAAAAATCTCAGTTCGCTGTAAAATTGAGCTTCGCACCAGGAGAACATGATGTCGAAAGAGGTGGCACAAAGTTAGCGCCTTCGGAGAGAGAATCGAAGACGCAGAACTATTGAACGCAGAGGCGCAGAGTTGTCGAAAGGTTTCTGGCGATGGAATTCAGGATACCTCCTTTCGCTGCATGTTCTCCTGCTGCTTCGCTCCAAAATTTGGTCAAAAATCTCAGTTCGCTGTAAAATTGAGCTTCGCACCAGGAGAACATGATGTCGAAAGAGGTGGCACAAAGTTAGCGCCTTCGGAGAGAGAATTGAAGACGCAGAACTATTGAACGCAGAGGCGCAGAGTTGTCGAAAGGTTTCTGGCGATGGAATTCAGCATACCTCCTTTCGCTTCATGTTCTCCTGCTGCTTCGCTCCAAAATTTGGTCAAAAATCTCAGTTCGCTGTAAAATTGAGCTTCGCACCAGGAGAACATGATGTCGAAAGAGGTGGCACAAAGTTAGCGCCTTCGGAGAGAGAATCGAAGACGCAGAACTATTGAACGCAGAGGCGCAGAGTTGTCGAAAGGTTTCTGGCGATGGAATTCAGCATACCTCCTTTCGCTTCATGTTCTCCTGCTGCTTCGCTCATAAATTTGGTCAAAAATCTCAGTTCGCTGTAAAATTGAGCTTCGCACCAGGAGAACATGATGTCGAAAGAGGTGGCACAAAGTTAGCGCCTTCGGAGAGAGAATCGAAGACGCAGAACTATTGAACGCAGAGGCGCAGAGTTGTCGAAAGGTTTCTGGCGATGGAATTCAGCATACCTCCTTTCGCTTCATGTTCTCCTGCTGCTTCGCTCCAAAATTTGGTCAAAAATCTCAGTACGCTGTAAAATAGAGCTTCGCACCAGGAGAACATGATGTCGAAAGAGGTGGCACAAAGTTAGCGCCTTCGGAGAGAGAATCGAAGACGCAGAACTATTGAACGCAGAGGCGCAGAGTTGTCGAAAGGTTTCTGGCGATGGAATTCAGCATACCTCCTTTCGCTTCATGTTCTCCTGCTGCTTCGCTCCAAAATTTGGTCAAAAATCTCAGTTCGCTGTAAAATTGAGCTTCGCACCAGGAGAACATGATGTGGAAAGAGGTGGCACAAAGTTAGCGCCTTCGGAGAGAGAATCGAAGACGCAGAACTATTGAACGCAGAGGCGCAGAGTTGTCGAAAGGTTTCTGGCGATGGAATTCAGCATACCTCCTTTCGCTTCATGTTCTCCTGCTGCTTCGCTCCAAAATTTGGTCAAAAATCTCAGTACGCTGTAAAATTGAGCTTCGCACCAGGAGAACATGATGTCGAAAGAGGTGGCACAAAGTTAGCGCCTTCGGAGAGAGAATCGAAGACGCAGAACTATTGAACGCAGAGGCGCAGAGTTGTCGAAAGGTTTCTGGCGATGGAATTCAGCATACCTCCTTTCGCTTCATGTTCTCCTGCTGCTTCGCTCCAAAATTTGGTCAAAAATCTCAGTTCGCTGTAAAATTGAGCTTCGCACCAGGAGAACATGATGTCGAAAGAGGTGGCACAAAGTTAGCGCCTTCGGAGAGAGAATCGAAGACGCAGAACTATTGAACGCAGAGGCGCAGAGTTGTCGAAAGGTTTCTGGCGATGGAATTCAGCATACCTCCTTTCGCTTCATGTTCTCCTGCTGCTTCGCTCCAAAATTTGGTCAAAAATCTCAGTACGCTGTAAAATTGAGCTTCGCACCAGGAGAACATGATGTCGAAAGAGGTGGCACAAAGTTAGCGCCTTCGGAGAGAGAATCGAAGACGCAGAACTATTGAACGTAGAGGCGCAGAGTTGTCGAAAGGTTTCTGGCGATGGAATTCAGCATACCTCCTTTCGCTTCATGTTCTCCTGCTGCTTCGCTCCAAAATTTGGTCAAAAATCTCAGTTCGCTGTAAAATTGAGCTTCGCACCAGGAGAACATGATGTGGAAAGAGGTGGCACAAAGTTAGCGCCTTCGGAGAGAGAATCGAAGACGCAGAACTATTGAACGCAGAGGCGCAGAGTTGTCGAAAGGTTTCTGGCGATGGAATTCAGCATACCTCCTTTCGCTTCATGTTCTCCTGCTGCTTCGCTCCAAAATTTGGTCAAAAATCTCAGTACGCTGTAAAATTGAGCTTCGCACCAGGAGAACATGATGTCGAAAGAGGTGGCACAAAGTTAGCGCCTTCGGAGAGAGAATCGAAGACGCAGAACTATTGAACGCAGAGGCGCAGAGTTGTCGAAAGGTTTCTGGCGATGGAATTCAGCATACCTCCTTTCGCTTCATGTTCTCCTGCTGCTTCGCTCCAAAATTTGGTCAAAAATCTCAGTACGCTGTAAAATTGAGCTTCGCACCAGGAGAACATGATGTCGAAAGAGGTGGCACAAAGTTAGCGCCTTCGGAGAGAGAATCGAAGACGCAGAACTATTGAACGTAGAGGCGCAGAGTTGTCGAAAGGTTTCTGGCGATGGAATTCAGCATACCTCCTTTCGCTTCATGTTCTCCTGCTGCTTCGCTCCAAAATTTGGTCAAAAATCTCAGTTCGCTGTAAAATTGAGCTTCGCACCAGGAGAACATGATGTGGAAAGAGGTGGCACAAAGTTAGCGCCTTCGGAGAGAGAATCGAAGACGCAGAACTATTGAACGCAGAGGCGCAGAGTTGTCGAAAGGTTTCTGGCGATGGAATTCAGCATACCTCCTTTCGCTTCATGTTCTCCTGCTGCTTCGCTCCAAAATTTGGTCAAAAATCTCAGTTCGCTGTAAAATTGAGCTTCGCACCAGGAGAACATGATGTGGAAAGAGGTGGCACAAAGTTAGCGCCTTCGGAGAGAGAATCGAAGACGCAGAACTATTGAACGCAGAGGCGCAGAGTTGTCGAAAGGTTTCTGGCGATGGAATTCAGCATACCTCCTTTCGCTTCATGTTCTCCTGCTGCTTCGCTCCAAAATTTGGTCAAAAATCTCAGTACGCTGTAAAATTGAGCTTCGCACCAGGAGAACATGATGTCGAAAGAGGTGGCACAAAGTTAGCGCCTTCGGAGAGAGAATCGAAGACGCAGAACTATTGAACGCAGAGGCGCAGAGTTGTCGAAAGGTTTCTGGCGATGGAATTCAGCATACCTCCTTTCGCTTCATGTTCTCCTGCTGCTTCGCTCCAAAATTTGGTCAAAAATCTCAGTTCGCTGTAAAATTGAGCTTCGCACCAGGAGAACATGATGTCGAAAGAGGTGGCACAAAGTTAGCGCCTTCGGAGAGAGAATCGAAGACGCAGAACTATTGAACGCAGAGGCGCAGAGTTGTCGAAAGGTTTCTGGCGATGGAATTCAGCATACCTCCTTTCGCTTCATGTTCTCCTGCTGCTTCGCTCCAAAATTTGGTCAAAAATCTCAGTACGCTGTAAAATTGAGCTTCGCACCAGGAGAACATGATGTCGAAAGAGGTGGCACAAAGTTAGCGCCTTCGGAGAGAGAATCGAAGACGCAGAACTATTGAACGTAGAGGCGCAGAGTTGTCGAAAGGTTTCTGGCGATGGAATTCAGCATACCTCCTTTCGCTTCATGTTCTCCTGCTGCTTCGCTCCAAAATTTGGTCAAAAATCTCAGTTCGCTGTAAAATTGAGCTTCGCACCAGGAGAACATGATGTGGAAAGAGGTGGCACAAAGTTAGCGCCTTCGGAGAGAGAATCGAAGACGCAGAACTATTGAACGCAGAGGCGCAGAGTTGTCGAAAGGTTTCTGGCGATGGAATTCAGCATACCTCCTTTCGCTTCATGTTCTCCTGCTGCTTCGCTCCAAAATTTGGTCAAAAATCTCAGTACGCTGTAAAATTGAGCTTCGCACCAGGAGAACATGATGTCGAAAGAGGTGGCACAAAGTTAGCGCCTTCGGAGAGAGAATCGAAGACGCAGAACTATTGAACGCAGAGGCGCAGAGTTGTCGAAAGGTTTCTGGCGATGGAATTCAGCATACCTCCTTTCGCTTCATGTTCTCCTGCTGCTTCGCTCCAAAATTTGGTCAAAAATCTCAGTACGCTGTAAAATTGAGCTTCGCACCAGCAGGACATGATGTCGAAAGAGGTGGCACAAAGTTAGCGCCTTCGGAGAGAGAATCGAAGACGCAGAACTATTGAACGCAGAGGCGCAGAGTTGTCGAAAGGTTTCTGGCGATGGAATTCAGGATACCTCCTTTCGCTTCATGTTCTCCTGCTGCTTCGCTCCAAAATTTGGTCAAAAATCTCAGTTCGCTGTAAAATTGAGCTTCGCACCAGGAGAACATGATGTCGAAAGAGGTGGCACAAAGTTAGCGCCTTCGGAGAGAGAATCGAAGACGCAGAACTATTGAACGCAGAGGCGCAGAGTTGTCGAAAGGTTTCTGGCGATGGAATTCAGCATACCTCCTTTCGCTTCATGTTCTCCTGCTGCTTCGCTCCAAAATTTGGTCAAAAATCTCAGTTCGCTGTAAAATTGAGCTTCGCACCAGGAGAACATGATGTCGAAAGAGGTGGCACAAAGTTAGCGCCTTCGGAGAGAGAATCGAAGACGCAGAACTATTGAACGCAGAGGCGCAGAGTTGTCGAAAGGTTTCTGGCGATGGAATTCAGCATACCTCCTTTCGCTTCATGTTCTCCTGCTGCTTCGCTCCAAAATTTGGTCAAAAATCTCAGTTCGCTGTAAAATTGAGCTTCGCACCAGGAGAACATGATGTCGAAAGAGGTGGCACAAAGTTAGCGCCTTCGGAGAGAGAATCGAAGACGCAGAACTATTGAACGCAGAGGCGCAGAGTTGTCGAAAGGTTTCTGGCGATGGAATTCAGCATACCTCCTTTCGCTTCATGTTCTCCTGCTGCTTCGCTCCAAAATTTGGTCAAAAATCTCAGTTCGCTGTAAAATTGAGCTTCGCACCAGGAGAACATGATGTCGAAAGAGGTGGCACAAAGTTAGCGCCTTCGGAGAGAGAATCGAAGACGCAGAACTATTGAACGCAGAGGCGCAGAGTTGTCGAAAGGTTTCTGGCGATGGAATTCAGCATACCTCCTTTCGCTTCATGTTCTCCTGCTGCTTCGCTCCAAAATTTGGTCAAAAATCTCAGTTCGCTGTAAAATTGAGCTTCGCACCAGGAGAACATGATGTCGAAAGAGGTGGCACAAAGTTAGCGCCTTCGGAGAGAGAATCGAAGACGCAGAACTATTGAACGCAGAGGCGCAGAGTTGTCGAAAGGTTTCTGGCGATGGAATTCAGCATACCTCCTTTCGCTTCATGTTCTCCTGCTGCTTCGCTCCAAAACTTGGTCAAAAATCTCAGTTCGCTGTAAAATTGAGCTTCGCACCAGGAGAACATGATGTCGAAAGAGGTGGCACAAAGTTAGCGCCTTCGGAGAGAGAATCGAAGACGCAGAACTATTGAACGCAGAGGCGCAGAGTTGTCGAAAGGTTTCTGGCGATGGAATTCAGTATACCTCCTTTCGCTTCATGTTCTCCTGCTGCTTCGCTCCAAAACTTGGTCAAAAATCTCAGTTCGCTGTAAAATTGAGCTTCGCAGCAGGAGAACATGATGCGAAAGGAGGTATCCTAAATTTCTGCTTCGAAGACGTCACTTTAATGTAGCGACTGCGACTATTTGGATAGGAGTATGTATAAAAGGTATTTCTCAATAATAATTGTCTGTTTCAAGTTTTTCCCACTTTATTTGAATAAAGACTTTTACAGTGTTACAATAAAGTATAAAATATATAATTTTACTTTGTCAGTTATATAAAATTACTATTTTCTTGTGTTCATTGTCGAAATTTCTATCATTTGGCCCATATAAAGTTCCTGTCACGGAGAAATATGCCCAAGTTTCACCTGTAACCAGAAGAAAAATATTTTAAGTAACCTGACTTGTATATTATAGAAACTACGACGAATGTTATTTCATATGATAAGTGTAATGAAATAAATTATCTTCCCAATTTTACGCCATTTAAATAGCGTCGAAATCCACTACCATATCAGTAACGTTTTTACATAGTAATATTTGGCGAAACTTCCGAAAACCGGTCAAACCCGATTGGGCTGCAATTTTGCAAATAGTTTTATTTTGCATAAAAATAACGTTTGCGAGAAGGATTTTTGGCGACTCGAAAATTTTTTTTTACCATTTCAATGTCGGTTCCTACCTTACCGACAGAGTCGAGAATAGGATACAACAGTTATTCAATGAATTCTTTTTATTATTCTCCTGTATATACATATTTTATATCGTTTAATAATGCTTCGAATGAGTCTCTGTATGACTTTTTCACTTCATACCGCCATAAATATTCACAGATATGATCAATCATGGTGTCATCTTTTCGACCGGCTAAAAATGTTTCTCGCAACATTGTTTCTATCTCTGGAATAGGCGCACGAGTCACGGGCCCAGCGACCGCGACTGTCAACACTCACAAGATAGGTGTGATAAAAAATAAAACTGCGCCTTCTCATCCTGATCCAGGACCTTCGATTCGTACATGTGTAAAAAAAAAGCTGTACGCAAAATTTATGTGAAATTAATCTGCTCTCTCTTTTAGTTAGACGCTTTACGCACAGGGCTTGGCCCCGTTCAAATTCACATCAGTTGGCTACCAAGCTTTACGCGCCCGCGAGCGGGCGCGCGCCCCATTCTAACCCAAACCAATACTAATACCGAGTATCAAGCTGATATCTCTTTCTAAGTTGATCTCTGTTTTATAGATTTTAGGAGATTAATAAGGAGAATGCATTGAATAATTGTTCTCGACTCCTATTCTCGACTCTGTCGGTAAGGTAGGAAACGACATTGAAATGGTTAAAAAAAAAATTTCGAGTCGCCAAAAATCCTTCTCGTAAACATTATTTTTATGCAAAATGAACCTATTTGCAAAATTTCAGCCCAATCGGGTTTGACCGGTTTTCGGAAGTATAGCCGCAGATTTTATACCACCGTTTCTATGGTCTAGTATTCCGTCAATTACAGTATTGTTTAACTTCTGAATTTTGGAAACACGAGAGAATTGTATGACAATTGTTAAAGGTGAAAGATTAGAAAACCAAGTATATATAATATTAATTTAGTGTAGGAATGTTAGAACAATACTGTAATTGACGGAATACTAGACCATAGAAACAGTGGCATAAAAACTGCTCTCAAGTCATTTTTACGTATATTTCAGGTTGAAATATTTTTAACATAAGGTTAAAACATTTGTAAATAAATATTGAACATTGTCATATAGTTAGAAACCGAAAAAATACATAATTAATGTGAAAAAAATATGACCCTGTGGGACTTATTAGAAGTTCCGAAGCTCGAACCTACGTCCAAAAAGTTCGCAGCGGTTTAGCAGTCTAACACTTTACAGCTGCGCCATCGACGCCGTTGAAAATATCTTACACATTTTAGACTGTAATGTCACAACATGTTTAATTCGTTTAATTCCTACGCTGTTTTACTGTATGTGAAGACATCGTATGTACGAAAATTCCACCTATAAGTTACTCTGACACGGAAAAAACGCCGAAAAAATCGGTTTTTAATTTTTTTAACTGCGGCGCACCAAATTGAAGGACATTACTTCTCTCGCGTTCAGATTAGCTAAATGCTGCTTTATTATGTAGCGTGGTCGACACGCAGCTATGTACATAGTCGCTGAGCGGTCGCGCTACCGTACTGTCGTGCAATAAGTACTTTTATTTCATAGAGGATTTTCTGTAAGCGAGGAAATATGGAAAGCGTGGCGAGTATCGAATCCGCAAGGAAAGAAGCTAATTTAGGAAAGAAAAAGTTGATACTTACGTAAAACATAACATTTTTTGTTTCTTTTTGTGCTTCATTTTATATTTTTGATTTAAGCAATGTATAAAAAATATGCAACGAAGTAAGCAAACAAAATTATATTTAAATAACTAAACAAAGAAGCAATTTTGTTACGACTTTACCACATTTACGGAAAAAGGGCACATAAACCACTTGTTTAAAACTTATAAATAAAGACACATGTCATTTTTAAATCATGACTTCTGTATTCAGAACACGGTAACTACATCCTTAAAAAAATTGATTTAATTACATTACTTTTTATTAAGTTATAGGTACTATAATGAAAACTTTGAAATCGATTTTCTTGAAATGGCATTTTGGCGTATGTGCCCTTTTTCCATCAAATGCCTCAATTATGAATGTACATTTTTCTTTGTTAAAGAAGTTACAGAAGAACTTTATTTAATTTTTTTTATGTAGAATTTAGTTCGTATATCTGAGAGATCGAAGAACATTTTCGTCATGTTTAATTATTTACTACTAGTGTGGATCCAGCATGATTCGCATTTGCGGTTGTCGTATCAATTTTCACCAATTTTAGTTTCAATTCCAACCGCTAGCAGGATTGCGATCGAATTCCACTCTGAATTAATAACGTTGCATGCGACAAAGAAATGGTAAAGGGAACTCTAGCGCCCTCAATCTCTGTGACAAAAATTGATACCTCGTCTGTGATATCAATAATATATACTTTTACTAATTCCTACCGCTAACAGCGGTGTTACCTTGTTCCAGTTATAATCGATAATATCGGATGTTACAGGGAAATGGTAAGAAATACACAGACCCGTGAATCGTATTACAAAAAGTTTACATCAGATATTATGTTTACCCTATGCCTCATCTGCGGTAATGATCTTAATTCGATACCTTTAAAAGTCAGAGAACCTGTCACCGGTTTCTATGACGATCATTGTTTCCCCTAACAACTAACATGGCGGAGGTTGAGGGTAAGTGTGCATACGTGAATTCCCCTCTGCTAGCATTTACGAGATCACGGTAGCTTGTATGCCATAAGTAACGCGTCGAGAGAACATAGCGATCGCTGCGCGAGTTTTTTACGCGGTGCACTTCCGGACCGGCTACAGTTTCGCGGTAGGGACGGTTCTCTAATAATATATATGGGAACCACGGGAACACGAATATATTCGAATGGTTGAGTGGAAAAGAGAGGTGCTAGCGATGGGTTCGAGCTAATATAACCGATTTCTAACCGCAATGCTTCTCAAATATGAAACCGAATGGCTGACAGAAGGTAAGGTTATACATTTTATCGTGTGGAAAATTGAAACTCCGATCGCGAATCGATTATCGACGCAGGGTCTTGACGCAAGTACAATCGAAGTTAATTCATACGAAAAATAATTCGATATGTAATTCCATGGCGCTCGTGATAGCTGACGTGTGATTGGTCGATGCTAATACGATGTCTTCGTTGTATTTATCGAACATATTTCAATGAACCTTATTTGGTTCGTAATACTTCGAGGAAGTTCTTTGTAATCTGTTGAGAAGTTTTTTAATGCGAGATAGATAAAATCATAATGTATTTGTAAATTTATTTTCGTTTTCAATGCTGTACTTCCTCATTTATATAAAACTATTCTTTGTGTTATGCATTATGTTAGAATGAAATTATTTATATGTTACATATGTACATTGACTGTTTCTTGTGTCCGTAACTATTCCTATGCATCATTCTATTTCGTTTACTCCACTTTGTCAAATATCGACCAAACCAACAAATGCACGCTATCAGTATATTAAATCACTATTCGTGTTGCATGGGTCATCGGTGACCACAGCATGTTCCGGAAGCGGAACTCGTAAAACGAAATAAGGACGCGAGCTTGAGTGCAATCGATACTTCGTCAGAACTGAATGTCTTGGCAACAATTTCTCTAGTTTTGGCGGACGTGTGTCGACAGTAATAAATTGCCGAGATTATTTGAGTAGGTCTCGACAAATATTCGCCTTAACCAATTAATGGCCAAACTTAAAAAGAAAGCTTTCTAAGCAAATTTAAAATGAAATGTATAATCTTATTTTATTACACTAGAAGTATTAGTAAATTTAACTCTTCAGTAATTTATTTGGCCATCGGAGTAAAAATAGCTATATGCAATTAATTATTATCATTGTTAATGTCCTTTTAAGGGGACACTGGATGTTAATGAGTTACACTCGTCAAGTGTCTATATGTAATCGATTTATATTTCCTTTATATTTCAACAAATTAATTTTCAAGAACAATTAATGGAATCCTGAAAATTTCTTCTTGGTGGTTACGTTCAATGTAACAATTTAAGAACTATAAAAGCCTTTGATCTACAAAATAAGGACGTACTCATGAATGAGACAGTGAAATTAAAGGTTATTCCAAATTTCGTATCACACATATGCCTTGCAATAATTAGTGCGCAAATCGCTGCTGAACTTCCTAGCCAATAATAACCTTTCATACCAGAAACCCTTAGCCAATTTTCTAGTAAAAGTGTACACTTTTATACACACCTCTCACCCACAATGTGCGAAGCATCATGGAAGAGCCTCTCTTCCATCGTCACGTACAATCGACTCAAAAAAATTATTTACTAAGCAATTATTCTACTTATCCATAATCTATTAATACTAAATCTACAATTAGAAGTCCTATACTACCAATGAACGAATAGAAATTACATCGAGTAATGCACGTCCAGTTTCATTTAATATACGTAGAAAGGGATATTTTCTCCGTGGGTTTTGGTTTGTTGGGGCGATATTTTTGAGCCGATTGTACAGGAAGGGGGGCACCGCTGCTCCTGATGCTCTCGCGGTGACACCTAAAATAAATCCCTCTTACAAGAGGAGACAGAAACATTGGGCAAGAGCAGCCTCGTGGTGCTTCTCACAATCAGTCGGTGTGTTGTCCATGCTGTTCGATGTGGTGCTGCGTTTCGAGAGCCGTCGCAGGGGCGGACCGAGGGCCCCCCTACGATCAAAGCTCGTCGAAAGTGCAACCTGCTGTCGATAAATCGGAAACACTGCTGGAAGTCGAGCAATGTTCCGATCCAGGTGAGATTCGTGGCTGGGAATGTTTTCAAGCCCTTCGTACTTTTTCTGCGACTGCAATCTACCTATACATTGCTTCGTTCACAATTTTCATTAACTGAATTGCCGAGCAATAACACAATTTTCGTTATCTGATAATATTCATTCAAACGTTTATTAACTGTAGTGGATAATTGAAGACTCGATTGATCTAACTATCCAGCAATGTAACAGACTTCCAGGATTTTATTTTGTATATTAAAGTCTTCGTTGAATACTGATTACTTTCCACCTCATTACCGACCGCGTTACCAACCGCTTGTTCACAGCAGATCTGCAAAAATTGTAATAGATCGACTAAAAGGAAAACGAGTTTTGCGATGAACTGCCTTTTCCATTGCTTCTCGATCATGAATATAATACCAACGTAAAATCAGAAGACTAAAAATTGGGAGTCTAGTTATATTCCATAAACTTGAATTCCCATACCGAAAGCTATTAACACATTCCACATTTTTAGCTATGTACCGAAAACTGGGCAACATTGGCAGGTTTCTGTAACAACTAACCTCAAAGTCAAATATGCACTCCCACTTTTTCGCGTATAACTCCTCAAATATAAGAGGCAGAAGAAAATGTTTCGAACAACAGTTTAATCGTGCAATAATCGCTGTAAACTGGTGCTAACAAAATTCTGGAAAAACTTTTTCATTTAATATTTATTTTTTTTTTAAACTCTTCAACATTTTGTTAACACAAGATTGCAGCGCTTATTGTATTGTTAAACTTTTGTTTGAAACATTTTCTTCTGTCTCTTGTATTTTAGGCGTTATATGCGAAACAGTGAGAGTGCAATTTGACTTTGAGGTTAGTTTTTACGACCTTAAACCTTGATTCTTCATGAATGAAGCATACCCTTCTTCTTGTCTCGAGTCACTTTGTAATCTCACAAAGTTCGTGATGTTCCCTTCTAAGTTATTATGCAATTACTTACAATTAGATAAATACTAATATAAGACCAACCTTACACTTTCCAAGAAATCGTACTTCAAAGCATCCCAAAAGAAATCTAACACTTCTAAATTCCGAGAAGAAACTACGACTTACCCAAGAATAACTACAAACATACAAATCTTCCACGTGAACCTGACAACCGATCCCAGTAATGAAACACGAGACGCGTGCAACACGCAGAGCCGCGGAAGCTAACAGAAATCGTTTGTAAGCTAACAAAGGCGACCATCTCGTGCCCGCCTTACGTCCACGCGGATTAGGAATCTGACCGTGCAGGGCGGTGCTTCGAAATCGTGTTACAACACCGTAAACTTGGCCACACCGTCATCGGGAAAGCGAGGACGGAAGGAATCGTGACAGGAACACGCGCTCCTCTGCTCGTGCAACCGATACAATAAACGGCAAACTTGTAGCGCCTAAAAAGGAAGCTTGCTCCTCCGTAGGCGAGCGGTTCTCGCGGGGGCGACACCTCGTCTTCGTCCTCGGCATCGTCGCGGTGGCCGTTTAATAAGAGAACCTCGCAGGTGTTCGCGATTCGCGGGCTCGAAGCTAGCCGGTCGGCTCTACCGCGGAGTTAATTATCGCCTCTCAGCGAGCTCATTACGCGTGGACCTCGATCGATACTGTTGCGTACCGCCAATCTCCTGGATCGTTGATCCCCGGACGCTCGCTGTGAATCCGTTGCTCGCTACTACGACTCGTCCGCTACCTGGCGACCGTTTCGGCGGTGTTATAAATTCTGTGGTAAATTTAGAAAAGTTTGACGAACCTGACGTTCGATATACAGTGGCAGTAATCGTTATCGAGCTGGTGCCAGGCTTGCGACGTTCGAGGATCGCGATCAGTTTAGCTACTGGTGCTGTACTGCGTTCCCAGTGCGCAGTTAACGAGCGTTGCGTATTCGCCTTGAGGGATCTCTCGCGTTTGCTAGCGATACACATCTCTCGACGTGTTAAGGCGCATTTACAAGACTGTGAACTCTGTGAAGCTGAGTCAGGTTAACACTTTGACGGCCGCGCCTTTTGGGGCAAGCTTACGTTTCCTGGAGATTTCTTATGAATTTTCCAAGTATTCAGTGGTCGTTGAGGACTATTGAAACAGCATATTATAAGTAGGATATGAATACTTGAGTGGTATAATTTTGTCGGTGATAAATATGAAATGCGATTGATTCCTTAAGCCTTAAACTCGCGGATATTACCAGGAGAGGTTTTCAGGTGACCGCCTCCGATTGCTTTGATTTTCGGATATGATTTAGAGGACCGAAAAATAAGAAATACGTGTTTACAATTTTAACTTCACTTGTATATTTAGGGGCGAAACCACCCCTTGAAGTTCATAAGAAGTATAAACTATGTATATCGAAAAGTAAAAAATATAAAAATTTCTATTGTTAGTTTAAAGAATATTATAACATTGTGTATAAGAACTTTTATTGAACACAATGTTTATACCTCTTCTTATGAACTTTGAGGGGTGGTATCGCCCCAAAATCAGAACACACATGTTGGTTACTCTTCGGTCCTCTGAAACATACCCTAAAACCAAAGCAATCGGAGGCGAACACCTGGAAACCTTTTCAGTAAATCGAAATCTAGCCGTCCGTGGCGGTCAAAGCGTTAAGACGCTGAACCGCCTTGTTTGTGTTCCCTTACCCGTAGCCGCGAGCCATGGATACGTTCAGCTCCTCCAAAACGGATCAGAAAGTTGCTCTGACGAGGGTGCACGTTGGCTGACGCTACCGCGACGTGATTAAGCCCCTCGCGAATCCGACACACTCCGCACGGACGCACCTCTCACGCGCCCGCCCCGAACAGGAGGGAGGATAGCAGCAGCGGAGACTAATTCTCGGTAAATGGACACAGATGTGCCGTCCATCCTACTGCCGTGCGCGATCTGCGCGCGGACTTTTATGCCGCAGTCGTTGGAAAAGCACGCGAGGATATGCGAGCAATCCACGAGTAAGAAGAGGAAGCCGTTCGACTCGGCCAAGCAGAGGATACAGGGCACGGAGCTGGCCGAGTTTCGGCCCAGGCAGGAGAAGAGGCGACACGGCCAGGACGACAGAACGTGCCCATCCACCTGGAAGCAGACGCACGATGATTTTCTGCGCGCAATCCGCGCCGCTCGAAACGAAATCGTAAGTTCTGGGCTACGTGTATTGCGGGTGGATTGACTACAGATGCGGGGGATTAACTGCTAGAGCTGCCAAATACTTGAAATATTCAAGTACTTGGAATTCAAACCGAGTAGAATTCGTTTTTTTCTTTAACCGAGCCGAGTAACTACTTAATTATCCTAGAAATATTTTAAATGGTTTGAATATTCAAACAAGGGGATATTCGATCTTTTCCAGTGATTTGTATGGTTTGAATGCTGCACGGCTTGCTTGCATACAAGCTACTTGATTTCAAGCGAATAAATTGAAACTCTTCGAGTTACTAAAAAATTCTAATACCACTCGAAAATTCGAGCCAATAATGACAATTATTATTTAATAAGGATGGATATTTGATAGAGATTGATATGTTTGAGGCAGCTTGATATTGTAGAGTTACAGAGCTGCATTAAAAACGAAGATATGCAGACAGAGAAATGTGACTTGAGAATTGCAGGTAGAGCGCAGATTAACCTAGATGCATCATGAATGATGCAAGTGCATTCGTGCGTGAGATGAACTTCTTTTGCAACCTGTACCGTAGTATTATATTATTCGTCATGGTCTTGTATTACCAAATTCTTCCCATTCCACTGAATGTTCGAGAGAAATAAAATTGACTCGTTTCAAAACTTCTGAAATAGGAAATTAGTCAATGTAATTAAATATTTTATATATTTGTTGTAAGTGAAATTTCATGAATTAGCATTTCAATGTACACATCGATTACTTACTGCGTCCACTTTTAAGGTTTACGAGAAAAGCAGATTTAAAAATGCAAGGGTTATAATTAAAGAAATATACAATTCTACAATTTCACAAAAAGTGGGCATACAATATTTGTGCAGTAGGCAATCGACGTGACTTTTTATACTACGTATAGAAGTTTCACGTAATTCCTTTATTTAACATACTTACAAATAATATTTTCAAAAATATATCAATTTCCAAGATCGATATTAATATGTAGGATATCCAGTTCAATTAAGTTTCACATGGGGGCAGTTATTGCAATTATTTTTATTTATACATTGCATACTCACTTGCACTTGCGCCAGTACCAAATGCAGTTAAAGACTTTGCAGCAAAAGGGGTGCAGCTCCATCTTTAGCAACATCGAGTAAATTAGAAAAAACTATCTAAAACTATCTAACTTTGGCGAAAAAATATTCTATAACAAAAAATATTAATATTAATATTAGTATTTATATCACAGATTAATATTAATAGTAATATTTTTATTATATATTAATATTAATATTAATAGTCATATGTTTATTCATTTGCAATAAATCGCTTCATAGAATTTTAATTTTTACATTTATTACACGTCATAACTCAAAAACTGTCGAAAATGGAGCCTGCACCCTTCTTGCAGCAAGGTCCTCAATGGCACTTTTTTCTTGATTCGCGTATCATATTTTTTACCATACCTTAACTTCAATTCGTTCAAGCGCCACTCGTATCTCTGGCTCCTTCACATACAACAATTCATTTGTTTCTTAAATACATTACCTCCACAATTCCAAATAAAACATTTCCGTATTTCCAAACCCCCTGACAAAAGCACCTCAAAATTCCCCCCAGAGATTTTCAATTTCCCTAAACCCTAAAGCGCAACAAGCACCCAAACCTGAAACCATAATTACTATAATTCGTAAATAAACTAAGGCGATACAATCCATTACGACAGCTGAGCAATTACTCTCACAATAGAATACTAACCGTTACATCGCGTGTAGCATTTGCGCGCACGCAGAACGGCTCGATTCGCCTTCGAGCATTCTGAAATACATTGAATACCAAGCGGGCGTTTCCGATCGAGCCTCGACACGCTCAGCAGGTTAAGCAATGCTAGTGAATAGGCCGCGGAGAAGGAATTCGAATTTGTTGTGCGAGAACAATGCAATGGGACACTGTGTTGTACTTTTAGGCGGAGCCCACGATGCAGAAGCAATGCAACTCGATGGCCACGTCTAGCGCGCCGACGCGCGCCAACGAGCAGGGCATGTGCCCCACCTGCAACAGACATTTCGGCGTCAAGGCCTTCGACAGACACGTGGCCTGGTGCAAAGAAAGGGTTACGAGGGCGCCGATCAGTCCAGCCACCAATATCGCCAAAGAGCGACTCGAGGCACGAATGAGGTATCGCGCTCCGTCCCTAAAGAATCGTCGACAAACCACCCGCGAGAAGTATTCACCCGGTTCCGCGGTCACCCTGAACGCTGGCAACAAGGGGTCACCGAGTTTGCCAACCAGCAGGGCTAAGGAGAGCGCCTCGGCGCCAAGCTGCAACAAAAGCAACGACAGTCCAGTAAAACAGAAATCAGCTGTCGTGTAAGTTATACACATTTCAGCATTTTAAGGGAACCAATAAGCGCTTCAAGCTTGTCAGTCGCACGCACTGTGATACAGGTTCCATTTTGGCACGTAATGGAATGCAGGGTGTTTAATCAACAGGTGGTAAAAAATGAATCTGATCATACTACGTGAAAAAATAAGGTGCAAATGAGGAGAAAAGGAATTGCGATGCGGGCTTTGTTTTTTAGTTATTTGTGTTTGAAAATTGAAGTAAGGCGCGCCTGAAGAACGGCAATTTGGCGATCAGCTGCACGCGTTGCGTAGGTCAGTGGCGCCACCTACAGTCGTCGTCGAAGAATAACGCGTTTTTCTTTTCACACGGCGACTGTATTATATTGTATTGTACCTAGGAGGGATATAGCGTGGTTGTAAAAAGCTGCGGAAATTTTGGACGGTTTGGCACGGTTTTAGGAGAAACGTCAAAGTTATGAACTTTGGGACTTATCGCGAGGAGTGCGAAGTACATAGTGGTTTTTTGACGGCGACTGTAGGTGGCGCCACTGACGCACGTAACGCGTGCAGCTGATCGCCGAATTGCCGTTCTTCAGGTGCGCCTTACTTCAATTTTCAAATACTAATAAACGCAATAAGTAGAAAACACAGCCCCCTGCCACAAATTCTTTATTGCTCATTTTCGTTTTATTTTGCCACTCGTTTCATTTTCTACTATTTCTGTCGAACACCCTGTAGAATTTTAGAATACAAAATGAGGTTTAATGTTGGGTTTTGATCTTGTTGCGATTTAAAATCCTTATTTCTTTAAGAAGTAATATTAATAAGTGTAGCTGGATATATGTATGATACAGGTAACTAGACTAATTAAACTTAGTGGCGGATTTAACCTCGCAGTAGCTACCCAGGGCCCCAAAAAATTCTTCCAAAAAAATTATGATTTTATCCAAACACTATATTTTTTTGTTTTCCATAATTTTCATACCACACGCACGTAAATTTATTAGTATCTAGCTGTACTTCTCGGCTTCGCCCGAAATTTGGATTCTGCTTTTATAAAAATAATTTATTTTATTTATTTATTTCTTTTGTGAAAATAGTTATATTCATTTGGATTAGCTAGGCATAATGAGCTGGGACACATTTCGTGGCCCCAGAGTTTACCCTGCGAAAGTTTTTAAGCGACTGCCAAACACACAAACACTTTCTGCTTTATATATTAAGATTCTGTTACGTATACAGAGTATCCTAGAAAATTATCTCTCCTTACAAACTTAATACGTTTTAAATTTAGACATGACAGGGTGTCTAATCTTGAATCTCTTGAAATTGAGTAGAGATCTAATTATTACAGCAGACGTTCAGGACAAACGAAAGAGTCTGGTCCCGTAGGTCCGATGAAGTCGCGACAGATCGACCGTACAAATAGGTAAGCATCCTTCCTACCTCTAACCGCGTATTTACGCAGCCCCTAGTTTCATAAAAAAAAGCGCGGGAACCTATCTTAAACGCGTATTCCTAGTGTGCATGAGGAGAAGGAAAAGGGACAAGGTTGTTTCACGCAAAAAATCCGAACCTTTGAGCCACATAAAATGTCCAATCCAACTCTCCCGTTAGTCACCCCCTTTTGCAACGTGCTACAAAAGCCTGATGACCTTCTCCTGATGTCAGGCATATGTACATCCTTGATCCTATTTCCTCATCCTCAGGCCGCCAGAAGACGAGGCTGGACTGCCACTGTTCCGACCTGCACCCCCCACTAAAAGAACCTCCCACCTCCCTGTGCCGCCCTTAAAACATAAGAAAGATGGTCTCGAAGAGTGCGGTAGCACCCCAACAGCCTCGAAGCGACTGCCTCGAAAGCGGGAGGAACCCGCCAGCAGCCGCGTCAAACAGGAAGACAGGCATCAGGCGCTGCACTCCGCCAGGTCGCAGAAGGCGAGTATCGTTTCCGCCAGGAGCCAAGGCAACCCGAAACTGAACGACGTTTCGATCAACGCGGAGGTGAACGGGGTGACCGTGAAACCTTGCCACATATACAGGGGGAATGAGCTTACCACGTGGAAGAGGATCAGCCTGAAAAAGGGCCAGCAGGGCAGCGACGTGAAAGCTCAGAATCTGAAGAATCTTTCGAATACTCCTTTCTCTGATCACGGTGATCGGTGCCTCGAGGAGTTTCTTTTGAACGAAAGGCTCTTAGAGGCCGATACAGAAGCTTCCCCGTGCGAATGTGCTTTTAAGGACGATATCAGTAAACTCAGCTCGAGAAGTGGTAGCATCAATTGGTCCACGGTTACCGCCAATTTGAATCGAACGTATTCGTTCAGAGACTCTGTGTACGACGACCTTGGCGACGCGCAGTTTACGGGTCAAAGAAAGTGGAGGCCTGTGAAACACAGTCCTAGGATAGAATTTCGATTGGGAGATCAGGAGAGGGTGGATAAGCTGCACTCCTCTTCGTACGGCTGTTCTCGTCTCGCGGAGTTGGATAGTAATAATGGGGCTGGAAGTGGTCGCGCGAATCAAACGAATAGATCGAAGAACCCTGGGGTCGAGGATGAAAGCAAACTGGATGATTGTAAGCCAGGACACTTGGACTTGGAAACTTCGAAGCAGGAATTACCCAGTGAAGATTTTCAGTCGACGAGAAATATACTTCTGGAAAAGAAGACATTGAGATCGACAGGTTACACGGACGTCTCGCAAGAAAATAATTATGAACTTACGCAGGATTGTTCTGACAATTCCCAGATCCTAAATTCGCAAGAGAATTGTGGGGTAAATAGTATTACCGCTGAATTAAGTGATCGCGTGTCTGCGACGGAGGATGCAAAATCAGATGGCGAAAATACGTCGAGAAACACTAATTTAAAAGGAGAAAATACAGAAGACCTGACAGGTTTCCCTGAAAAATTCGATAAATGCAACGCGATCTTTCATGATGAGATAGGCGAGCAAGAAGTAGATCAATCGACATTGTACAAAGAATCAACTGAAACTGTATGTATAGAGGCTTTTAAAAATGGAAACGATGTAGAGTCTTTTCAAGACGAACTTGAGCTTTTTGCGGAGAACGAGGCGGTTCCTGTCGAGACAAACCTTGAGACAGAGATCGATGCGTTTCTCACGAATGACACGTTAGAGCCAACTGGGTCCAGTACGCCATTCAACGCTCAAATAGAAAATCCACTTTCGAAATGTGATACTTATGATATTTTAAGAGAAAAGTCACCCTCGCCCCCGGAAAACTGCGAATGGAAAATGTCTGTGGACGCAGAGAAAGGAGCAGAGATGCTGTATCGCGTGGAAACCGGGGACTCGAGTGCATCGAGTTCTTCAGTGCATGCCAAGCTCGATAAATCAAATCAGACCAGTTACGAAGAATTTGAAAATAGTTCGAGCACTAGAGCTTCGAAGTTAAAGACAAGTAGAATCGTCTCTAGTGTCTTGCCTGCAGCAGTTCGAAAGACAGAACAAGTGAGAGTTCAAAGTGTGAGAGACTACCCCTGCCAAGTAAACCTATGCAATAGTTCATCGATCGCTTCATTGGATTTTAAATGCGAGAAGGTGGACAACGAAAGCGACGAAGAGATGTGGGATTTCGATTGCGACGATTCTTCGAAGGATAAGAGCACGAAGACAGGTGGGAAGGTTGTCGAGGAACCTTCTAACACACAAGCTGATGCAGATTTCACAGAGAACAGCGCCGATTCCAAGCCAAACGAGGCACCAAGGAATCCTCGCATCCAAAATTTCAAAGAGAAGCTGACGAAGGATAAGCTTCGTAAGAATAGCAAATCGAAAATCATCGTGCAGTCGATCGTCAATACGGATGAAGCGGTGAAAGAGGAGGTGCTGGAGATATACAAAAATTGCACGCGCAACGATTTCGATTACGACACCGATAACACTGTCGAGGAACGAATTATGGAGGACGAAGTGAACTGCAGGCCTCCTTTGATTAAAAACGACACGATAGATGTGCGAAATTTACGATCTATAATTCTCTCTGAGTCTCGCGTTGAGCTGAAGAAATTGACCAGTCGGTCGACCGCAGTGAAGAGGCGGCGTTCGAAAGTGATAGAAATAGAAGATAAAATTCGCGAGAGTATGAACATTTTGAACGAAAGCACGGACAGTTTGGCTTCGTCGTTTGACACTATGGATCTCACTGACGTTAAGCAAGTGGAATCGGTTGAGGTGGAGACCATCGAGGAGATTGGCACAAGGAATCGGAGTATTAGGTTTAGGATGCTGCCAGAGATTAAAAAGGCGGCTAAGGTGGCGGTTAAAGAAAAGTATGCCGAAGAGAAGCTTAATACTCAAACGTATTGGGAGAAGGCGAAGCAGGCCTCGAGGACTGGATTGATTAATCTCGATCCACCGTCGCAAGGGGCGAGCAGGTTTCTTAAGAGGAATCCAAAAGTCTGTGTCCTTCCACCTGTTCCCAGTAACTCTTCCTTGATAAGGTACAGGTAGGGCTGATACGTGATTCGAGTCCAATCATAGCTAGCCCTCTATAATTATGGGGTGGATTTTTATTTCCATTTCTACTGAATTAAGGCGGACTCGCACATAACGGTTCAGTGATTTCAGTGTCAGTGGTGAAAAATATCCTTGTCTATTTTGGAATGGAGCAGCTCACAGCATTCACCGTAACGTCTCGTGTTAATAGTTACCCTTAAGCAACGTTACCCTTTTTAAATAATAATAATAATACGTTGGCAAGGAGGTGTTATTAAAAAGAAGTGCAATTTTCAGTTTGTGCACATTTTCATATGAGTTCTTAATTTAAAATATAGGTAGTAATTGATAAATATGAATTGGCACTACGATCGCCAAACGGAACTGATATGTGCGAATTCGCCTTTAGTCTACATATTTCCATCGTTTGAAACATATGGTGATTTCCAAAAAGTTAATTTTTCATCAATTTTATACTATCACGTTATGGGTCATTGAGCACCATACAGTTTTATATGTTCCATTTTTCCATATTTTATGAAGGAATATTTAATATGAAAACTCTAAATTTCTTTGAGGGGATTTTTCCAACCCCAAACCCTATTCATTGCTGGATAAAAGTAGACACGTCGTTGAGACCATAAACTACGTTTCTGTGATTTCTGTTAATTCTTGAGTTGCAAAACATCCTTTCTATAAAACTAGAGGTAGCGTTATTTGCTTCAAATAGGATCAGACCTTGTCATCACATTGATTGCATATTAAAAACGTCTCTTGCACTGTACTTAGTCCTCCTAACACGCATACGATATTGTAGGAGTTTTAAACTGCCATTACGTCCCGTATGGAGCAATTACGTGCGCAGAAGGCCGGATTTTAATCTTGTACTTAGCGGTAGAACGTAAGTTGCAGACGGATGAACGAGCTACCAAGACAAATTTCTGGTTTTCTATAAAATCCCCCTCCTTCGAATCGTCTCGATTCGTCGTGCGAGTTTTGGTTGAAATTCTTCTCGTTGAAGTTCCCTTAACACGTTCGTTGTTATACTTATACAAGACACGCACCTACGCGTCTTATCAGATTTAGTACTACAGCAATGAAACCGTAATCTTCGCTTCAAGTGACAACTTTTACGTCTCTGGATCTTTATCGACGATTCTAGAGTGCATACTTTACGATGTTTTAGAAAACTGTGTAAGACACATGACTCATGAGTCGTGTCCACTGCGAAGAAGTAAAATTAACACCCTCGGCGAACGTGTTAATGAAAGCTTCTAACCGAACTCCAACACTTTCAGTGGCATAAGATTTAGAAAAATGCCCCTTCTAAGATTTAAACGCGTGGTCACTCTGATGTCAATTTAAACTAAGACACCACTCAGAGTGTTAACGACACATCCCAGGCCACTCGAACCGCAAATTTAATCTTGGCATGTTCTTCGGTGTATTCTGCATCGCATGTGTTATCGCCACGCGAGTTTACCCGCCACTATGCGCAAAGGTTTGCTTTGGAGACTGGTTGAAGAACACGCTTTGCCTGTTTGCCCCGAAACTGATAGGCTTGACCGATTCCCTATGTACGCATCGTTATTTCTTCACAGGTTCATCCATACCGCTGATCGATCGTTCTCTAGAATAGGATGCGTAAACACTTTCATCCGCAAGCTGGACGTAGAGAGAAATACTCATTCATATATCACGTCTCTTTCCTTTTGCCACGGCACGATTTAAGGCGCTCCAGGCTTTTTTAAAACAGTAGTTGCTGAAGTAGTTTAACCAGCAATGTCCTCAAAGAAACGAAAGCATACGACACATGCACTGTTCTACGATTCGAAGACGTTTCTTTTTCAAACTTCCCTCATCACCGATGTTAGAAATTCTGCAGGATTTACTTGCTTATTTCGTAGTGTTAATTAATGGTTTCGAGTGTCAGCTATCAACTAGGGCTGGGACTAGTTGCCGAATTTTTCAGTATTCGAATATTCGAATACTTCAGTTGCTGAATTATTTAGCGAATATTTATTTGGCAAATACTATTCGAATACTTAAGTATATTCTGTTAGGTTGGTGCAAAAGGTTGGTCACTTTTAAACAAAGCCTTATCGTAAAGCAGTGTTTCTCAATTTTTTTTTAAATAATCTGCGACCTTAAATAACCTAGACATTTCAGAATATAATTTTAACTTAATAATTAAAATAAATAAGTGCTAAAAATCGCAAACTAAAAATAACCGTGGCGCTCCCCTAGATAAAGTTTCGCGACCTACAGCTGAGAATCATTGCTGTAAAAATATCTATTGTAACTCGATATAGTCAAACAAAAATTAGCGCAAGAACAACTCCCTCTCAAGAAAAAGTGAACTCTTCTGCATGAGAATGCTGGACCAAAATGGCACGAATGGTATACCTAAACAAAGGTACATCTCGCACATCCACCATCTACATCCTCTGATTTTTATTTACATACTTAAGCACCTCGATCAGTTTCTCCACCACAAAGAGTTCTCTCTGAAACTGCTGGCTCCAGGATTCAAGAATTCTATAAAAAAGAGACTGAAAAGCTCGTGTCTAATACTTCTTCGCTCAGCAATTAATTACTCCGACAATTACGACAGACCTTTTCCACCAACCTAATATGTCCAAGCCACGAAGTTTCGACGTGGAACCCCAGACCAGGGAGCGAAGTTGCTCCCAATTTTCCAGCATCCGATGATCAAGTCCCCTAAAAAGAAACGTCTGTAGCATCGAAGCGCCTGTAGGTCCTTTAACTATTCCTGCTTTCAGCGGCAAGGATTACGATCCGTTCCTGCTGGCGGAGCAGCAGATGAACGACCTGCTCTCGGACACGAGCGAGCAATCCGTGACGGAGAGTCCACCGAGAGCCGAGCAGAGCCGCGACACCTCGTTCCCATTGTCCCACTCCTCAGCTTTCGTCAAATACCCTTACTCGGTTCCCGAGAAACGTTCGTCCTTGATAGCCCCGCCCACCGAATTCGACGACCTCACTACCGATTTCTCGAGCGACTCCACGGAGACCAACTCGTTATCACGCGAGGTGTTCCTCAAGGGCGGCAATGAATTCAAGGGATCGATATCTAGATCTGACGCGGAGAAGAAATCTCCCATCAGGGAGCTAGGTCGAAGGGTGATCATTGACAAATCGAGGGCGCTGGGCGGGGACGTCGTGGACGACGCGAGTCGCGGCGCCAGGAGTTTCGTTGGTAGCACAGAGAGGGCTCGTAAGATCCTCGACAAGGTGTCGCCTAAAGTCGTTCGACCCGCGGTCAATCGTTCCCTTTCCGTGAGGGCTTCGTCCGCTCCGAAAGCTACTGCCGACAGGAAAGCTGTTACTTTGAACGATTCGCGTGACAATAAACCGTCCCGCAAGAATGACTCGCAGAGGTCCCCGTGTAGCTTGAACAATCGGAACAATAATTACATGAACCTGTCGAACAGCAACCTTAGCCTCAGCTCCATAGTGTCCTCGGACGTCGACATCAAACGGTCGAACTCTGTGTTCGACGAGCTGATGACCTCGTTCGAGGATGGAAACGCTTCCTTTCCGTCCCTCAAGTCCCTCCTAAAGCACGATTCCCTGTCCACGTCTAGCCCGGCCCAAGGCAGACAACGCCACAACCAGGTCAGCGATGAGGAACTGTCTTCGCCAGAGAGCTACAAGAGGCAGGACCGCGGCAAGCTCAGCGCTGACTCCGCCTATAGCAGGTTAATATGCGATTACGGGTTTTTGTTGTGTGCGATCAAGCGGATGCTCAGGTCGAGCTGCAGTGTTGTACCTAGAACGGGTATTGCGAGGTTGTAAAAGCTGCGGGAGTCCCAAAGTTTGCGGCTTTGAGGTTTGACACTTTTTGGGGGGAAATGTTCTAGGTCTCTTGTTCGATAAGCTCAAAGCTGTAAACTTTGGAACTCCCGCAGCTATTACGACCTCGCTATATACCTTCTAGGTAATATATCTAGGTACTATAATTGGAAGGGATATAGGGAGGTTGTAAAAACTACGAGAGTCCCAAAGTTTATAGCTTCGAGGGTTCGGAACAAGAAGTTTGGCACTTTTGGGGATAAGGTTTCCAAATCTCTTGTTGTGATCTCTTGTAAAAAATAAACTGTTATTGAAAAGCGAAAAAAAATCTCATAATCTCTATATTTACATGAAGTTTCGTTAAAATTAGAATTTTCAGGCTGAGGCATCCTTTGCCTCAAAAAATAGAATCCCCTTAACCAGTGTTCCCCTCGCGATAAATACTCTTTCTCGTTCAACGATCCTCGAGATTCCCGCGGTAGATATAACCGCGTCAACGCGCTATCTCCCGCATGCCTAAACCCCCGTTTAAATTTCTTCCTCCTAGTTTAAATCGCAAATATTCCAACCATGGACGCAGCGCCAACGACGTGGCCGGTCGCCTGGAGGAGGACATGCCCAGGAACATTCGCCGGGACGGGGATGCTACCAGGGCCACCGCCAAGTGCAAGATGTCGAAGTTCTGCCACGAGTGCGGCTCCAAGTTCCCAGAAACCGCGAAGTTCTGCTGCGAGTGCGGCATCAGAAGACTCGTACTCTGAACTCTACCGAGCCACTCCCCCGGGGCAACTTCGAAGCTGAGGGAAACGTCATTGAAGAGATCCAGCAGACATCGCTGCGACGGAAAGCGCAAAATTTTACGAACACGATCGAGGAACACGCTAATAAAACAGGCTCTAATCGAATACGAGTAATAAGCAGGTTTTCGAGAGCGTGAATGGAGATGTATCGGTGCGAAGTAGTCGAGGGATGAAATATTTTAAACGACAGGTGTTGTTGTAAAAGCGAAAATACTATTCTTGCATACTTAGACCCAGAGAGGGTGAAGGTACCACTATGTACTCTAGTCACTAATTACTGTCATTGGAAGTTTTAATACAGCCGGAAGAAATTCTCAGTATTAGGGAACACGAGAGAGGGGATGGAAGAAACGTCAATTGCAAATGATAGAAGCGAATATCTAGTTGTATCGACCGATAGCTGATTAATGGTATTTATTCTACGGTGTACCGCGAATTCGTAGGATTTTCATTAGCCTGTAGTCGGCACAAGGATCTAATCTTGCCTAGGGTTTGATCTGCAAATAAATTCCACTTGATTTCCCGTGAAATAAACGACACCACCGTTTAATTTCCGCTTGCGAGGTGTATCGACACGAAGAGAGCGCACATTCAGATGGGAATAACGAGTTTTACCAATGTTCTCGGTTGCTTCGTTCACTGTTCACACCTTTACTTCCATATTTTCTTATCCCGTCTTCATTTCCTATCCAACCCCCCCGAATGTAACTTATTTTTTTAAAAGCATTTTACACGTCCAAGCACAACGGGAGAATAAAAATAAACACCGATCGCGCGTGTGTATGTGTGTGCGTATAACGAAATAACTACTGTATAACGTAGGCTTAGCGTAACTTGTTAGAGATAGGTGGAACCGTTTAGTTAATGAATCGTCGCGTTTGCTGAAGATAAATTACAAGTGTTCAGCGAGCACTGTACTCAATGTTTTTTAATTCAACGAGTCTGACGACTGGCCGATTACGGAGGAGACCAGAGCCAAGCGGTAACAGATACGCCGAAGTAGCCTTAATATCCCCGTGAAAGGGATTCGCCATTAGCTCTCTGGTGTTCAAACAATACCAAAGAGGACGAAATCGCGACCGAAGATCCGTAGAAACGAAGCCATCTACTAGCGTGCAGATAATATAACGCCCAACTAATTGTATAACTATCGACGAGATGTAAAATTGTCTATGTTTCGAACTGTATTTTTTCAAGTGCAATAAAGTTATGCTTGTACAAAATGAGAGACAGAAAGAGAGAGAGAAATGAGCGCCCTTATCCCCCTGAAAATGGCGCGCTTCCTTCTTGCTTCTTTTATCAAATGACGAACGAATCGTGACGTAAAGTTCCGTCGCGTGTAATGCATCCCGAAGTGTACCGAAATTTCAAAATCCTCTCGCAGAACGGTTTGAGATGCTACGATCCGTGCATCGGCTGTCACGAATTCTCGTAAGGAGCAAAGAATTGTATTACTTTAAACTGGCCACTGTCGCCCGATCCGATGCTGACTCTTTGAATTTTCCAGCGGCGTGCCTCGCAACCTCGATATCCCGGCGAGAAAGATTCACTGTTACGGAGCATTCACGTGAACGTCAGCCCAGCTGAGAAATCGAAATGCGGCGGGGACAACGGTGATAACGTAAAATACTTTCAATAGATTGCGTATCGTTAAATGTTACTTATTACTCTGGATATCTCTACCAACGAACTACGAATGTGTACCTTGGGAATTTGAAAAATTGCTTGCAGAGCTACCCTATGATAGATCACTGTTACGATGTGGTGATTGTGGGCGCCGGTGGTGCGGGATTAAGGGCAGCGTTTGGCTTAGGTAATATTAATCAGTTATCCGTGGATCATCCCCGAGGAAACTTCTACTTAATTTCCTTTCATATTTCTATCTTTTTTACAACTATCTATTACCAGTATTTTAAGCTGGAACACAGATAGCATCCCCTTAGCTTCATACCTCCACTATTACCTGTCCCAAAGTATTATAATTAAACAATATTAAAAATTAACCCTCAAAATGCGTGTGCAATTGGTGTCTTCCTTGTTTTAACACTCTTACGTGGGCCGTCGTTACGTGCTCTACTTGATAGAATAAATTATTAAATGTACAGTTGACACTAAATGACTCGCGGTTGATTAATTATCAAAGTATAGGAAAGAATTCATAGTTGAAGTATTTGACCGATGTGTGCCACGTGAAAGTATCAGGAAAGGCAAGAGGGGGTTAATATATTAATATTTAGATATTGCAAATTAATTATAGAGTTGTTTATTTAAGTGCAAGCCTAACCTGTTTTGGGAGTGAATCATTTTCAGTTTCGCCTTTATCCCTTTTTTTCTATTAACTAGGAAGTAAGGGATATCGGGTGGCAGTGGTCACGAAACTATTCCCAACGAGATCTCACACTGTGGCCGCCCAGGGTGGCATAAACGCTGCCATCGACACCGAGAAAAACGACAATTGGCTGTACCACATGTACGATACTGTCAAAGGATCTGACTGGCTAGGGGATCAGGACGCGATTCACTTTTTAACGCGGGAAGCGCCGCACGCTGTCTACGAACTGGAGAACTTTGGTAACCCTCGTTCCTGAAGAAGCTTTTACCTAGAAATTATCGATCGAGAAATTTTTCAGCTTCGTCTCGGCTAAGTTACGCGGAAAGCTAGCAACCCTCAATGATCTGGAATTGAGTTTTAGCTTGAAGATTTTAATTATAAAGGAAAAGTAGCTTTATTTATTATTAGAGGTAAAATGAGTTTTCACGAACTTCTCAATTTCGCTTAATCCCGATTAGATATCACCCCCACAAATCTCTAAAAATCAATTTCAGGAATTTCCCCTAATCAACCCCTAAGTAGATGAAAAGTTGTAAAATCTGTTGCCACGGATTTCTCAATACCTCTTATTCCCGATTAGATATCAACTTCGTGTCTACTTACAAACATACCCACACAAATCCCTAAAAATCAATCTCATGATTTCGCCCTAATCAACCCCTAAGTTAGTGAGAAGGAGTAAAATGTGTTTTTCATGGAGTCCTTAATATCTCTTAGTCCCGAAGCGCCGTGTATTTTGCTAGTATAAGTATAGATAACCCGTTTATTCGAGGTGATGCAACAAATGCTTCCCATTACTCTACTTATGTAACGTTCCCCCTAAAAAATCTATCAAGACTCTAAACATTCGAAGCTAAATTCCGCTACAAATTGACTAAACTCCAGAGGTCCGTTTTCTCGAATCTACAGGTTGCCCCTTCAGTCGCACAGACGATGGCAGGATCTACCAGCGAGCTTTCGGTGGCCAGTCATTAAAATTCGGGAAAGGCGGTCAAGCTCACCGAACCTGCGCCGTTGCTGACAGAACTGGCCACGCATTGCTGCACACTCTGTACGGGCAAAGCCTCCGTTACGATGTGCATTACTACGTCGAGTACTTCGCCCTTGATCTTCTGATGAGCGGGCGGTGCTGCAAGGGCGTGTTGGCGTGGGAGCTGGAAACTGGCTTGCTGCATCGTTTCAGGGCCCATCATACGGTGAGCGGCTGAAAGATGGGAACCTCCATTCCTGCCTGCTATTAGATATGAACGCTGAATGCTCCACTGGCACCCTTTCGCAGGTGTTGGCGACGGGTGGCGCGGGTCGGTGTTACTTGTCCTGCACGGCTGCGCACGCCTGCACCGGTGACGGCATGGCGATTAGCTCCAGAGCAGGATTACCGCTACAGGACATGGAGTTCATCCAGTTCCACCCAACCGGTATGCCGCGCGACAAAAGAACGAGGAGCGAATCAAGCGTTTACACCGGTTAACCTTTCCGTTAGGGATATACGGAAGTGGTATCCTGATAACGGAAGGCAGCCGCGGCGAAGGTGGAAAGCTAATGAATTCCCAAGGAGAGTTCTTTATGGAGCGGTACGCGCCGAACGCCAAGGACCTTGCGTCCCGCGACATCGTATCCAGAGCGATAACCATGGAAGTGTTCGAGGGAAGGTGACGCAGTTGCATGGACAGATACAGCGGGCGCGATACAATTTGAAATTTTAAATTCCTGGCATCGCGATATACGTGCACTGTCGTTTATAAGTGTTAGGACACCTGCTGTGTTTGCGGAAAATCTGATGTTTAGTAAAATTTTAGTTAATTTTCTCTTTGCATGGGGCTCCGAAAAATTTACTTCAAAAGTTCTTCAAGAACTTTCCAACGTTCTTCTCAGTAATTATCATTCCCCGCAGAGTAGCTGCCTCAAAACTTATAAACGACATATGAGAATCAAAGAGTCTGCTAAAAAGGAGACTCGTCCAATAAATCAGGCAGCTGATTATTTTCTAGCTGAAGAAAATTCGCCGAGATTAAAATCACCGAAGCGTAGAATATTTTCTTAAATGGCACGAATCTATGCAAATCACTCGATTAATTTGATTAATGAATATTTCCTTCGTGACTACCTAGGGGCGTCGGTGACAAGAAAGATCACGTGTATCTGCAGCTGCACCACCTGCCAGTAGAAACTATACGCACGAGGCTACCAGGGATTTCGCATCTAGCTTGGGTGTTCTCCGGCGTGGACGTGGAGAAGGAACCGATTCCTGTTATTCCGACGGTGCACTATAACATGGGCGGGACACCCACGAATTGGCGCGCGCAGGTGAGAGGAGGAAAAGAAACGAGAGAAACCAAGGAGCTTAGGTAAACGACGAAACGGCGCGATGTGAATCATCGATTGGGCATTCTGTCGACAAGGTTCTGACGCGGGAAAACGAGGAGGACAGCATAATCGAGGGACTCTGGGCTGCAGGTGAAACTGCATGTGCGTCGGTGCATGGCGCCAATCGACTGGGCGCCAACAGTCTCTTAGAATTGATCGTCTTTGGCAAGGCCATCGCCGATCAAATCGATTGCATGACCAGACCTGGTGAACGTCACGAGGATCTGCCTTCCGTAAGGATGTCTTTTACTTGCATTTTAATTACTAGCAGTTTCGATAGCTACGTCTATTTAGGGCGCTGAGCAATTTTTGTACAAGGGAATCTGAGGGAAGAAGTTCAGAATTTGGAGTACTTGGTAGTTGGTACAGTAGAAGTTTATTTATCTGGAATTGTTAGAGATAAATTGGAGGAGTGATTCTCACCTCCATCAATTATTTATTTCCGGTTTGAAATTAATTTAATTTTCTAGATTTCCGTTCGTTTATTTTACTTGATATTTCAAGGTGGTTAAGTTCCTAGATGGAGTTTTGATAACTGTAATCTGGGGGTACTTCTTTTCTGACTTATTATTTGAATCAGTGATTATTACACCGTGGGCATATTTGCATATATGAACCATAGGCGTGAAAATTGAAAGATAGAATTTTTTAAGATCCTTGTAAGAGGAAAGAAAGGACAATGTTAAGTCGCAGATGGGATTAGTGGATACACCGTTGGAAAGATCTCGCCAAGACGAATCGATTGATACCATTTTTAACCATCGACGATTTCGTTCTGGGCATTAGGGAAGGGGCCCATAGGGCAAACGCAGGCACGACACGGCCCTGAAATGAAGGTCATGAGGCACATTTGCCGCTCCAACCTGCTGGAGTATCGCTTGCATCCCTCGGTTTTTCCTCAGGTGCCCACCCGAGATCCGTCGGGCCGGTTGGGATTTTACTACCGGTTTCTTCTGTCCAAAAACCGCAAAACCTCGAACTTTAAGGCCACTTCTCGAGGTGATCCTATCTGATTTCGAAGTTAAAAATGGTATCAATTGATTCGTCATGGCGAGATCTTTCCAACGGTGTAAAGCATACCCTCTGCGACTTAACATTGTCCTTTATATTCAAGTCCTATTTTCTACCTGTATCCTATACAATTATAAAAATACGCAATTGCCTAAATACTGTGCCTTCGGTATAAAGGGTTGCGAATTTCTTGTTTTTTTTTTACAAACCGTGTAATCAGGTAGCGTCTCGTGTAACATTTTTTAAATCTAATTTGCAATATGAATAGCCCAAAAAACGATATTTCATTGCACAGACAAATCCGAGTTAAATAAATGATATGAACCTTTAAAATAATTTTAGTACCTGAAAAAATGCAATGTAAAAAATACTCCGTAAGGGAGGAAGTTGTTGGAATATAAAATCTGACGAATTTATATACTCGAGGAGGGATATACATAATTAGAGGACCGTTAGCAGTTGTTGAAACAATAAGATCCAGCAATAACTTCTGCCGAGTAACTATCGAGCATTGAATAAAACGTACATACACTTGCAAACTGAAGCGAAAAAAGTCTGCTTAACACAAGCCCGCGACCAACCGTGTCGGAATAATTTGCGGTTTTCTGTTCCAGTAACACGAGTGTCTTGTTTTTATTCGACTAATTTTATATTGGCAGCGAAACAAGAAATATTACCACTAGTTATGCCAATCTGGCTACTTTCTTTGTCTCCACCTTTTTCAATTGGTTTCACACCATTTTTTTACCATTGCGTAATCACGTGGCAGCGCTGGAAATATAAAGGACGTTTCAAAACGATGAAACAAGCCGAAACACGCAAAGTAACACCAAAAGTATTATTAATCGAAAAGTTATCTAGTATTCTGAAATCTGAGGTTTCGTTTTCAAAATACAGGCAGTTGACGTTCGGCAGTACGACTTCCGGCGCGTGGTGTTTAAAAAAACTGGCACGTGAACACTCACGCGCGGAGAACAAGAGCAAATTCGCGTTCTTGCTCAGTGTAGTGTTGATAATGAGTGATTCTGATTTTCATACGTATTAGCAGTAATTCGCGTACTAAAGCTACCATTCATTTCACTTTTACGAGTTCATTGCGCACGCGCGTAGTAAACGTCCTCACTTTCAATTGTAGTAGAAGATTTTTTTTCATGTATTTAATGTAAAAAAAAAATAGAAAACTCTCTGACTAATTAGTAAATTGTAAGGTTTGTAAGTGACACAAATAATGTAATAATAATATATTCGAAAAAGAATTTCACTTTACTGGCATGTCACGTTTAGATAATTCGAATATCTAAGTATCCAAATACTATTTGAATATTTCAGTATTCGAATACTATTCGAATTACGATGTATAAAATACTGACGTATTCGAATAGTAGTTTGTGAATTATAAATCAAGTTCTTTAAGTTCATTTTTACAAGCTTCTATTGTGTTTCAGTTATGAGTCCGTCAGTTTGTCAGAGTGAAAAAAATTACATTAATTTTCAACGTTATACTGAAATATTCGTCGAGCCTTTTTCACAAATGTCAACCAATCCAGAGTTGTATATTCACCGAAATCAGTGGCCGCCACTTCTTTAACACCCTGTATAGAATAATTAAAAAATGACAGAAATTGCAATAAAAGTCGGGCTGCAGTTATAAATCCTGACCTTTATCGCTGCTAAACATAAAAGAAGGTCGTATATCGAGGCTGACTTGCGATAATGAATAGGTCGGCATGGTGAAGCGGCAGATACGGTGCAAATTGCCTAGCGGAATGTTTCCAACTACCATTGTGCTCCGACTGTTTCCTTATTTCCCTGACATGTTTGCGAGCAGGCTATCAGCGAGGAATCCATTTGTCGCTTCGACGCCACTCGCCACGCAAAAGGCTGCGTGCCCGTCGCCGAGCTGCGGGAAGAAATGCAGCAAACCATGCACCGGTACTGCTCGGTCTTCAGAACCTGCGATGTGTTGCAGCGTGGATGTCGCGAAATGACGCGGCTCTTCACCTGCGACCTGCCGGACATATGTGTAGGTGAATTGATCGAAATTTTCCACTCCCGCGAGCGTCAGCCACGGTACACTTGCGATCTTTGGATCGCAAGAGGTGCCTGCTGCGACAACATTGCGCGCACTTTTAATTTCAAATTAGTTGCTGTTTAGTCCACAATGTACGAAATTCTGAGCACTCGGTTTCATAATTAACAAAGGAAGAATGCCATGAATAATATCGAAACTTCCTTTTCTTAGGTGTATATGTATAAGAAGCTAAAAAGGGAAATCGGTTCTAACTCCAATTTAAGGGAGGATTGCGCCCTGTGGAGCCGCAAAATAGATAAATCTTTGTGAATTTTTTGTGTAAAACTGGCGCGACAAATTAATCTCAGATTTGACGGGCGGTTTCATTGTATCTTGAGCTATTGTTCTGAATTTTTGTGTCTGTCAAACCTCAAATTAATTTGTCGAGCCGTTTTTCGAATCTATAACTTCTTCCTTTTCGAAGTCAATTAAAAATGTAACACCCTATATATGGCTGATGTCGGTTGGAATAATTTGATAGAACTAAGGTGGCCCGAAAAAATTTGAGAAACGCTGGTTCGAAGAGGTGTCATATTTTTCATCAAGCTCTGAATTCTTTTAGTAAACCCTTCCGCAAATTTCAATTCCCTCTAAAAGCTACTCATTCCCCACAACTGTAATCTATTAATGATCAATCCTGCGTGCGAATTTACTGCCGCTTGTGACAGGCATAAGAACATCCTAAGTATGCTTCAGGTGCAAGACCAGTCGATGATTTGGAACACAGAGCTCGTAGAAGCTATTGAATTACAAAACATGATGCTGGTCGGCCTGCACGTTGTCTACGCGGCGGAGAACAGGAAGGAGTCCAGGGGCTCGCACGCACGGGACGATTTCAAGGTATTTACATAATATCTGATCCCCCTCGCAGTCCTCTGAGCGTCTCATAAGAATGTCGAAGAAAATCAAAAAACCTCATGGTCGCAGGAAAGACACGACGAGTACGACTATACCAAGCCGCTCGAAGGCCAGACGAAACGACCGTACAGCGAACACTGGCGCAAACACACTCTCACGTGGTCTCGGAACGACGGATCGGTGAGTTATCGAGCTCCTGGTTTTCCCTTATCATTGATCCAACAACATATGCTCAGCCCAGTTCGCTTGATTCCCGTAAAGGCTCCTAAACAGCTTCTCCAGTTTATATTTACGTATTTCTTTTCCTAACTCCTACCACGCGTAATATTCTCGAAGGGGGGCCTTCAAATGATATCAGTGCCGTGCTTCATTTGGCGCGATAAAAAGAGATACTACACTTTGCTTCAGTTTTCAGCGTGGGCGAGCAAATGTTTTTAGCGTTATCATTGCGCCTCATTATGTGATGTACCATTATGTACAGTGTGCTCGGCTTGTTCGTATACACGCTATTATTTTTCTGGCGTTTCTGAAAGGGGGATAAAATGTTTAATACGAAAGTTGCTTGATTCGATGGAAGAAACTTAAGAGAATATTAAGTTAAGATTTATGTTGGAGCTATTATTTATAGAGATTGCAATATCAATGTACTTTTTTTTAATGGAATGTTTTTTATGTCGGTATACCTGACTTAAAATGGATATTAAAAGTAATACTGATATTATTTATTTTATCGGAATAAACCTAATGTGTTCAGAATTTTATGCTGATTTAGAAGAACTGGGCGATATTTGCTTTAAGATATTATTTGTTGAAAATTGGTTGGAAAACTGAAGTCATGACTTCCGAGTATGTCTCCCGAGGTGCCGAAAGAAATTAAAGTAATAGTAGTAGTTTAAGTAAAGTAATTCTCGTCGTTGGGAGAGATGGCCCACATAATTATCGGTTAATCAACTCTGAAAGTGATAAAAACACGGTGTACAAGATATTTCAAGACAGGCTAATTTGAAATAAAAAAATTTTCTAAAAATATATGAGTAACGTTATCGTATTACCAATCGTTACTGCAGAATAATGAAAATTCGATGATTAGTACATGTTTTAATAAAAGTACCCCGAAACCGGTAATGCTTTATACTGAATAAAATCAAATTGAGTGGACCAAAACTTTTGAAAATTGGCAATACGACAACGACTTCATTTACGAAAAGAATCCCGAAAGAAATTTTCAAATCCGTCCATCAGTTCTTTTGTTTTTATCTGCACTGTTTTTTTTTATCACCGTCAGAATTATATCTATCTGTTCAAGATTACATCGGAGATAAAAACCATAGAAATTTCTTTTATCATCTTGAAATATATATAAATCAATACCAAACATTTACCCTATGTGTTAGAATTTTCTTTAAAAAAGAAACTAAATTTCTGAAGGGATTACGCGACTTAAGGGATTATGCATGTAAGGTCTGGAAACTCGAGTATTTTCGGGATTTTTTTTAGAAACTTGAAGACTTTTTAAATAAACGGTAGTATATTCGAAAGTATATATTTTAAAGTTCCTGTAGCTTTTTACGATGCGACATCTAAATAAATAATGGAATTATAGATAATCTTGCCTAAATTATCTATAAAAACTAACTAAAAACTAACTAAATTTCTGCGAATTTTTTAATTCGGGTGAACCACATCAAAATTAGAGTGGCACCGCAAACTACAGAAAAAAAACGCTGCCGAGAGACAGCTGATATTTCTTTTACTTATCTATATTTTCCATTGCAAAAAATTACTACAAGTAGTTTAACATGTACTCTTTCGAATACATAAAGGTTTGATTGAAAACTCCTTCAAGCTTTCCCCCAAAAAATTCCCGAATATACATGTCTTTTCAGACCTCACAGGTAGGCATAATCCCTCAAGTTTCCTCCATCAAATTTCATATTAAACATTTCCTCACTTTTGCAGTATTTAAAAAAATAATAGCGTGTATACGAATTGCGCAACAATGTTCCCTCACTTAAAAACGTCAGAGAGGTTTCTGCGTTTGCAGATCAGCATCTCTTATCGGCCCGTCATCGACACGACGTTGGACGAGGACGAGGCCAAGCACGTCCCACCTTCGGTTCGCGCTTATTGACGTCTACAATGATCCGTAGCGTTTCATTTTTTTTTCCGTTTAATTAAAACGCCGCCAACGTTTCGCCGATTGTCGACGTAATCGGAATCCGCATGTGTCGCCGATTATCGTGAGACTCGAGCGCGGCTGGATTCCGTTGCCCACCTCGTACGTGTCCTCCGCGCGAATCGTCTGTTTACTCGGCTCCAACGGGCGATATTATATAATTAATTAATTCTGACCCCGTGGAACAGGCCCGTCCGCTATCGAATTTACATATCCGAGCGACGAAATGGCTCGTTTAAGGCACGGGATTCGTCAACAATATCTCTGTTCGATTGGTCGTTGAATGATTGCCTTATATCGCTGGGTGAAAAAATTCTATACGTCACGGCTTTAAAGGCAAAGTTCATTCTGTTTTCCCTATAACATTTTCGAGGGGCAACGGGTTTATCTTCCGCGCGATTTCATCGAATTTTGTGAAAGAGACCTAACGAAAGGTGGTCCTCCTCAGATGTGCTTCATAGAAGTTAGTATTAAAGGTTTAATAAATTATTTTGTTACTTAAATGGCTGGCTTGTTTGGTTTTACTCCTTCCCCTGTCATCCTAGCTTTTTTTAAAATTTAGGGGTAGCTTAATTTAACTAAAACTAGTGGTATTTATTAACCTTTAGAGGTTCTGCTTCTTTAAAAAAAAATAGTGGCTTTCAGGTTCCAAAAATTTATATTATAATATATATATTAGGGTGGCTCTTATTTTCGACTTTTGAATTTTCTTCGGGGCACCGTCCAGGATAGTTCAAAATACTTGAGAAAAAATCTGTGTAAAGTTTGAGCTTGATTGGATAACGGGAAAAGGTGCCCGAGGGCCCTGAAACATTTAAGTTATTACTTAACAGCTCACAAAGTTGATTTTATATAAAATCCTCCAAGTTATTGGTTAAATAAAAAAAATATGTCAAACAAAAGTTGTAGATCCGGATAAAAAACATATTTTATGTTGTAATACTTTTTCTCGTGTGACAAACGGTTTTCGAAAAAAGTCAGAGAAACTAAAATTTTTGTGCAAATATTTAACCTACGTGACAGGTTTACTGACCTACACGAAAGAACGCGTATCAAAATTCAGAGAACTTTCTTTTAGCGTTACCCAGAGCTAAAGACGTAGCGTAGAAAGTTTTTTGTATCATCTTCCTTTTCTTGTTTTTTTTTATTCCCTTTTTCCATGTTTTTTTCATTATTTTTGGTATTTTTCTGTTGTTTCAGGAATCACTTTATTTTGTTGTAATTTTTGTGTTCTTTTGAACTGTAAATTATTTTTAAGTAGTATTCTTATTCAAAGCCCAAAGAGGGGTTTTGCTGGTCTCCTAAAGATTAAGAAGAATTGCGCTGTGGTAAGTGAAACCAGAGTAAATATGTGATATGAAATAAGTCCGCCCGACGGATAAGAGGTGCGAGAGAACGTAGCAAGAGATTTCTTCATTTTTATTTGACATCTCATATGAATCAAAAAATTCATTTTTTCAAATAGAATGCTCTAGTTCTAATTTAGCAGGAAATTAGAATGACGAATCTGTTCATAAAACGTTCTTCACGCAATGTAAAGTAAAAAAGAGTCGGCAACTACATACATTTGAGAGCCACGGGCAACGATCTCAAACGAGTTTTGAAAATAAAGTAGTATTAGAATTAGAATTAGTTCTCGTCTAATTGAACAACTTCAATTTGTCTTCATAGCCACTTAAAAATATATAAAATAAGCAAAGCTGCAGTCGGCCGCTATATTTTGGGCAAATTCTACTTACGCCCAAATCGCCCGCGATGTTCATTAAGGTAGGTTTCCCTAAACGCGACTGGACGCAACATCAAAAATTTCAAAGTCGATTTCCGCGAAAATGAAGCGCGATATCAAAAAGAGTTACTCTTTCTTTTCGCCTCCTAACAAGTAAATAAGTCGATAAAAAAGAATAAAAATTTTTGATATAACGGTTCATTTTCGAGAAAATCGACTTCGAAATTCTTAAGGTTGCGTCCAGTCGCGAATACGAGAATCGACCTTAATGAAAATCACGATCGATTTGAACGTAAGTGGAATTCGCCCTTCATTAGCAAATAAATTTCCCTGACATCGATCACATACCCCTATCATCGCCCATACTACCTGATTTCCAATGACAACGCGTGATCGTAAACTCATCAAAACTTTTATCGCGCTCAGATTGAGCCATCAACAGTGGAACAAAACAAATATAAAAAGCTTATTGCCGCTGGGGTGTTCCGAGCGCCACTATTCTGAGGTTAAAAAGTGTAAAATGTGTATGGTATATGTACGCATACCGTCAGCTGGGCTACGTGCACGTGCACGCGGCTCTCGTTACACAAATGCAAGCAAACCTGTTTCGCAAAATACTCCTACGCCTACCAACACTTTTACCGCTGTCGCGCCAGTAGCATCTGGCTAGGCAGCGTGTCTATATATACGATGCCCCACCATATGGCAACCAAGGTTTACCTATATGTATAGGAGACGAGCCTACAGAGCGTCGACCAATAGGGAGACGAGACACGCGTCGTGCCGTCAACCCCACAGCGCGACAATCTTTCTCGTTCCTTTTGCCTCCCCCTCCTTTCCCCGTGCAGCGGGGAATAAAGCTCGGTTAAGCGCGAGCTCCGTTACAAACTATGCTAACAACCTCGTAAAGCGTGAGATTTTTTCGCGCGACCGAAGGCTGCATGATTTAAAGCGTAAAACAGGCAATTGTACGCGTGATCCGTGAGGTTTTCATCTAGAGCGGGTAACCGCATCCTCTATCGCCTAACGAATGATCCAATTCGAATTCGACAAAGGTCTTTCTAAAACTTTCCTCTCGAGAGTGTTACCTCTCGACCATACGTTCACCTTTCACCGGTCCGCACAGCCGCGCGTACGTTTATCGATTAGAATTTCCCATTAGTCACACCTTCCGTGATAAATATTATTTAAAATACAGGCGAACTTGTGGAATACAATGTGCGAGCCGCGGCGAGGATTCTCCCCGTTGCAAGCGCGAGCAATAGAATAATCCGAAAATTCCACGTACCGTTAGCACCCCATCGACGCGTAGGATAAAATGAGAACCGCTTGAACATTTATTTCTTTCGCGGTATCATTCAATTTTCCCGCCAACGGTTGTCCACTTTCGCACGAAGCGAGCCACGAAATTCCACGAGCTGCGGGGCTGGCCTCGGCTGGAGGGCGTAATCGCCGGGTGGTTAAATGGAGTGATGAGGAAAAGCAATCGCCGATTGTCGCTGAAACGTGAAATGAACGCGTGCCGGAGAGGTGAGGTTATCTCGCGGCGATACGATTGGCAGCACTGGTAACGTCTGAGAGCTTCCGCCAGTAGTCGGTACTCAACCGACTCGAACGCTTCACGTCGCCGTGCAAGAAGTGCGGGAGTGAAGTTGAAGAAAAATTGGGGTTAGTTGCACGGTGTAGCCGAGTCGCGCGTTCCACGAAGAGCTGCACGGGTCACGGTTAAAAACGTAAAATACGCCGCAGGTACGTCAGGTCGTGGCAAGATGAGCGGCCTGTTGAAGCTGTCGTCGTTACTGGCGAGAAATACTCGCACGACAACGTTGGTAAGGCGTTTTTCATTAAGTTACATAATTTTTATCCCGGCGATGATGCACCGTCGGCTGTGCGATTCTCTATGCCGATCAATTACGTAAGTTTTGCCAAGCACACACGCGTATCGTACAACATCTACCCGTGTCGGTTGGATCGGTAAAATCTCCTGGCGACCAAACCTTCCACGGCCCTCGGCGATCCCCTTGGAAACGATAGAAAAAGTCGAATCTACAATGAAAACGCGACGATCGAAGACGAACGGCGGACTTGGCTGCGTCCGAGGGGGGACCACAAAACGTTTAGCAGACGATTCTGACGTCGAGTGTTCTTTTTTTACCGCACTTCCCTCATTTCGTACGCGCCACCCCGTGAGCCAGCCGGTTTGCACGACAATGCACTTTTCACTCTTCTCAATTACTTAGCAACGGCCGCTTCGAATTTTCCGTTATCCTCGTGCCAGCCGAACAGCAGCTTATTTTACCCCTGGATTCATATCGAGGCTGAACGCGATACGAAACTACCGTCCGCCGTGTATTACAGTTTGGAAGATCAATTATAATTGCGGACGAGCCAGCCGGCACGGGAAGCTTGCATTAGCGGGAAATTGCACACTTTAAATTACGATTCCTCGCTCGCCACGAACTTATTCGCCTTACTGCCCTCCAGTTTCGTTGAGCTTTACTGTAATCCCGCTCTGCTCATTGCACGGATGAGAATGGCAGAAATTATGTTAGATAATCTAGGTCCCGTTAATTTATACCGCATTTAGCGGTGCTATGCGAAACGCGTTGCGTTGCAAATATCTTTGGTTGCCGTTGAGAGCTTTCTTTGGTGATAGAAGATTGAAACTGTGCATGTATCGCTTCCTGTAGTCTCCATGTGGCGAATTTCGCATGTTGGGAGACATGCGTTCGTCGTATTGTGAAATCTTCCTCCTTGTAACACGCGTAATTCCAGTCGAGAAAGTAATGTTTCCAAATGCGTCGATAATGCGTTCGTAGTCAATTAACCTTGTGTACATGTTTACCACATTTTTTAAGCAAAATTGTGTGTGCCTTAGTTAACCTTAATCTTTCTGACGAGACTCATTTGGAAGATAACGTGATTCCTGTATCATAATTGTTAGTAATGCGAATTGTTGTTGTATTATTAGATAGGTATTACTTGTACGCATAGTAATTGTCGAAATTCATATCCTTTGTAAATTTCAACTAAGCTAAATAAATAAATTGTTTGACCACTTATTTGGTGTTCTGTTCTTACGATCTCGTCGAAAAAGCATTATTTACAAGTTACAATGTTGAAAGTTGTGCGTTATTTCGAAATCGATGGGAGTCGAGAAATATTTCGAAATTATTCAAAATCAGCAGTCAGTCGAATGATTCGTTAAATTAATTCGCATTCTGTAATAACTTAAACAATGGTCGTGTTGCCTTTTTTTTTCGAAGTTGGGTTTCTGAAACTGTTTCACGTTTTATAAATAGATCATTAATGCAATGCACTAACAACACTATATATGTCACAACACATACATGTATGCATGCAGTGTAGACACAAGATCCGATTATGGTTTTGCAACTATGTACGTAGTATATACAGGGTGTTATAGAACTGTAAGTGAAAATTCGACCGAGTAACAGAACTTGTACGAAGAGATAAAGTTTCAATAAACCTCAGTCCATGAACTAATTGTTTCCAAGATATTTCGCTTTTCTACTACACGCGTAAAGATTATATAAAGCTCTTTGATACAACCGAGTTGCCAATTCTACATTGTTACTCGCACACCAGTGCATAAATGGGAACGCAGTTTGAAGTAATCTTTTGTAAATTGACACGTGTACTATGGAGGGAATAAAGATGATCTCTGCATACAGGATCGCTTAAGCAATTGCTACTTGAAATGAATCTTGGTATCACTGAAAGTGTTAGTAGAAGCCAATTCATAATACAATTTAGCAGTCATTAGTCACGGAACATTCATTTTGAGGTCAACCATTTACAACAACTAAGTATCATAAAAACAATTAACTTGCGATCCTGTTTTATTAGAACCTTTTTTCTTTCTTCTCATGGATTCTATTAAGTCTTTGGATTTTCATATATAGTTACCTAAATGTATATAAATATATAGCCACCTAAAGCACGCTATATAAGTTCCAGGAAAGTTTCCCAAGATGTTTTCACATCGTTTCAGAATAACTTGGGATTACCTGTTATTGGAAATCGTAAGTTCCATTATACACCAGACGGCAGAGCTGCGAAAGTTTCTGACGCTATCTCTAAACAGTACCCGCTAGTGGATCACACCTACGATGCCGTTGTCGTGGGTGCCGGCGGAGCAGGATTACGCGCGGCCTACGGCTTGGTCGCGGAGGGATTTAAAACAGCTGTGGTTACTAAGTTATTCCCAACAAGGTCGCATACAGTAGCTGCTCAAGGAGGTATCAATGCTGCTTTGGGTAATATGGAGGATGATAACTGGCAGTGGCACATGTATGATACTGTTAAGGGATCAGACTGGCTGGGTGATCAGGACGCTATTCATTACATGACCCGTGAAGCCCCGAAGGCAGTCATTGAATTGGAAAATTGTGGCATGCCTTTCAGTCGAACTTCGGATGGTAATATTTTTATAAATCACACTCAGCCTAATTTGAATTATACTTCTTTACGAGAGGCACTTTAATATGTTCCTGGTTGAAGTCAATTTTATAACACAGAATTATCCTAAGACGATGAATCGTTTGCACCTACAAAAACGTTTACAGAACCAACGCCCCTTTAAGAACTCTCGTCCGAAATATCTCCGCTTGTTCTCGAGCCAGCTGTACCCGAGGTGGCTGAATCGGTGTCGGATTCAGAAGTGTTTTTCTTCTTAACTTGTTTCCGTTTCTACAATAAAGATATGCTTATTGTGTATCGTTATCCCTGTTTTATTTACAAATGGTAGACACCTGTAGTTGGTCTGAATGTATGAGGAATTAACCTTGCTGTTTGTTTCCGGTTTTTTAATCCTCTTTGTTTGTTTCCCTTTCGGGCTCTCATTCTTACTCTGTTTTGTATTTTTATTTGATTTTTTCACTTCCTCGTTCCTCTGCTGATTCACTTTCCTGTTCCGAATATCCGCAGCGTTCCATACGTAAGCTTGTTTTTCTTCGGGGGACATTTGCCTCCATCTCACGTCAGCTAATTGTAACAACCTTGTGCTTCTCACACCGGTAGAATTCTGTAAACGTCAGATACCTCCCGATAACAGGTTCTCTGAATGTTTTCACTTGTACTCGTCCTACCTGTCCAAACTCGTGCACAAAATTTATAAAAGGGTTGGTGCTCCTCCATTGTTTAGGACTTCTGATACTGACCGGTGATCGAGAACGAGAGTGGGGACGTTCACTTTGATTTTGCTTCGGCGTGAAATATGGTTTTGAATTTATTCTAGAAATATCCAAGCAATAATATCATTACTCGGTCCACGATAACTAAAGAATTTCGATGCGTGTTATTGATAGCCGCTTTGTACCTCTCCTGTGGCTCGTCTTTCTCATTCCCCGCACTGTTAGATTCATCGTGGTTTTGCTCTTGTGTATCACTGTTATCCATAGTTAAAGTGCCCAGAATCTTAATTCTTATATTAATGTATCTGCATTTTTGACAAAAAAGGTAGTATCGTCGCGAAAATTTATCACTGTACCAGAGGAGAAACTAATACAAATTTTTTCCTGACATTTAAAAACAAGAAATCATATTTACAGTTGCCATGCATCTGAACATTGCTACGTGTCTGTTAACAATGTGTCTCTCATAATGGTATACAGAATTCCAAAGAAACTTCAGTTTTGATAGCTAATTATACAAATAATCATAATTGTATCAGGGATCGGATGTGAAATCTGGAGCTGAATAATTCTTTTTATTACAGGCAAGATTTATCAGCGTGCTTTTGGTGGCCAGTCTCTGAAGTTTGGAAAAGGTGGTCAAGCTCACAGATGCTGTTGCGTAGCTGATAGGACAGGTCACTCCTTGCTTCACACCCTGTACGGCCAGTCACTGAGCTATGACTGCAATTACTTCGTCGAATACTTTGCTTTGGACTTGCTCATGGAAGACGGCGAGTGTAGAGGTGTGCTCGCTCTTTCCTTAGAAGATGGCACTCTCCATCGCTTCCATGCCAAAAACACGGTTCTAGCAACCGGAGGCTATGGGCGTGCATACTTCTCGTGCACATCCGCTCATACGTGCACTGGTGACGGCACTGCGATGGTTTCAAGAGCTAATTTGCCTAACCAGGACTTGGAATTTGTACAGTTTCACCCTACTGGTATGGAACTAACGTGCGAGCGTTGCTTCAAAGCTTTATGCTGGAGCCCGAACGTAACGGATCTGTGATTGATCTTTCAATCTAGGAATATATGGTGCCGGGTGTCTCATCACGGAAGGCAGCCGCGGTGAAGGAGGCTACCTCGTGAATAGCGAAGGTGAAAGGTTTATGGAACGTTATGCACCAGTTGCGAAGGATCTAGCCTCTAGGGATGTAGTATCTAGGTCTATGACCATTGAAATCCGGGAAGGCAGGTGAGTCATGGGAATGGTGCGTACGAAGTATCCCGGAATCACTCGGCAAACAAGAGCACTCCCATCTCTCGTGGCCAAATGTATAAAAACTTTTCACTATTTTTCAATTTGAGGCTTCGTTTTTCAAGGTTTAAACGCTGAAAACTTGCTGGCCGATCACTTGCGCGCGGTATTTAACGTATTAAATTGATTACTTATGGATTACTTTTCTTATCTGAAATTACATAGAATAGAAGGTCTCCTCTATTGCAGTTAAAAGTGAATACATCTTTCACGTAATCACACGATACGTGTATTTGATGTTATAACAATGGAAAGTATGGTTCCAAGAATGGTGAGAGTTGATTTAATACTACAGTAGAGCGGCAATTATCCGGCAACTAATTGGGACTGCAAGTGGTTCAGAAAATTGAGTTGTGCGGATAATCGAACAGTTCGGAGAATGAAGTATGCATTTCAGTTTATAACTGTAGGAATTACACCTAAAATTACTTATTAAATATAAGAGTATTACAGCTATAATTTGGAATGTAATGAATATTACGTAAAATAGAGATTCGGGAAATTGACGCTCTACTGTACTTAGAGAATTACAAGGAAAATGTGTAGTGGAATTTTAACTATTCATGGGAAAGGATTTTTTAGCATAAGAAATTTGCACCTTGTTTTTTACATGATTCTGAGATACTCTACCATGAATGCATGATGGGTGCCGGTGCGGAAACGCCAGTTTTGGAAAACCATTCACTCTATGATTTCAATTTATGTTATGTCTATTATTGCTTAAGAAAGATGATCATTCAATTATATTTTCATAGCAAATATTTCAATTTATGCTTGAAAGAAGTGCACTGTTTTATGCAATGCAATTCCACGTACTCCATTCGTCATTTATGGATGAAGAAGTTTTTTAATAATTCGCGATACTGATAGAGCAATGCCTTTTTATTTATTTCTTTTTATGTTGAGTATCTGTGCATATTGTAGTTTCAAAAATTTGTTCGATTTATGAACCGAGAACACTATATCCACATAGGGGTGCATATGTGAATTAAAGCGTTCCATTCACCTTATGCAGGGTGATAAAACATTGTTTATTTATATATTTATCCTAATTCTGAGGATCTGGTAGCTTGCCAAGATATTGCAGCTCACTATGTAATTATGTCGCGCAACAATACCGTCGATTTATTAGTTTTACAAGGACAATGCTTTCTCATACGCCTTTAAAAAACGCTAAATGAATAATATTGTTGCTCAAAATCGTTGCATAATGATTTATAACACTTCTGTAAGAAATTCAGACTCCCAGAACGCGAATAAATAAACAGAATTTTGTAACACTACATTCATTGAATGGGACTTGGTCCATCCACTTAAACAAATTTTTAAGAAGCTGTTAAAATCAATAAATGAATGCTATGTTGCTTAAGGTCGTTGCATCACGAATTACAGCACCTCTGTAATCGATCTGGAATCTCGGAATGCAAATTAACAAGTTCTTCCATCTTTGCACGTTTTGAAGATTTATGCGTATTAATGCTAGATGATCACAGAGTTCCGAGGTTTCTAAATTAAACAGGAGGAGCATGTGAAATTGCAATTATATACAACACTGCGTTTCTTTAAAGTGGAAATACTATAAACCATACGATAGAATAAAAACTTTTCTAGAAACGATGGGCATATCACGAGTAAAGATTTTAGTGTGAACGATGGTATTTAAGCAATGGATCAAAGTGGAATGAATTATCACTAGTCCCTGTACGAATATTATATAACTTCTACCGATTTACCTACACGATTGAAAATTATCTTCCTTATTCAGAGGCGTTGGACCGGAAAAAGATCATATTTATTTGCAACTGCATCACTTGCCACCCGAACAGTTGGCAGCCAGATTGCCTGGGATCTCAGAGACGGCAATGATATTTGCAGGAGTTGACGTGACTAGAGAACCTATTCCCGTAATACCCACGGTGCATTATAACATGGGTACGTGATTTTATTTTAACATTAGAAAATAAATGGTTATATTAACACGTTTTAAGCTGCGAATACTTATATGTTGTTAGGGGTCGTCCTTAAATTACGTAAGGCTTTTTTGGAGGAGGTCGCGAAGGTAGAGCGTTTTACGCGATATTTTTCTATCATATTAATGTTCCAGAAAAGTGGTTTTAGTTTAAATTTCCCGAAACCGAGTTAAGGCTCCCACAGTATTTTTTAATTTTTTATACGTGGCGGCTATAATATTCGCGTTGGTCTGTGGGAGTCCTTAAATGAATTATATAAACCTTCAAAAGAATTTTAATAACTGAAAAAATTCAATGTAAAAACTATTACGTAAGGAAGGGGTTGCAATATCAAATCTTACAAATTCTTATACTGAGGGAGGTAGGGGGTAAGAAATCACCAAACTTACCCTTACTTAATTTAAAGACGGTTCTTTAATATATCGTAAAATTATTGCAACCATAGCGCAGCAAACCTCAGAATGAATAATAAATAATAACGACAAAGAAGAATATAATCCACCAAATATCAATGCAGCGCTACTACGTGATGATTTAATCCTACAGGAGGAGTGCCTACGAATTTCAAGGGCCAGGTTCTAACAAGGCAGAACAACGAAGATAAAGTCGTGCCTGGACTCTACGCTTGCGGAGAAGCCGCCTCCGCATCTGTCCACGGCGCCAATCGCCTGGGTGCAAATTCTTTGTTAGATTTAGTCGTGTTTGGGCGTGCGTGCGCCAAGACAATAGCGGCAGAGAATAAGCCAGCAGAATCTATCGGGCCTCTTCGACCTGTAGGTATTACCATCCACCACATTAGATTATATAACATAGAAGCCGCTTAACGCGATCCAATATTTTAGAACGCTGGAGAAGAGAGTGTGGCGAATTTGGATTGGGTGAGAAACGCGAAGGGTAACATTCCTACCGCGGACTTGAGATTGAGCATGCAGAAAACCATGCAGACGCACGCGGCTGTGTTTAGAACGGCCGAGACATTGAAAGATGGTAAGTAAACCTTTGATCGACGCTTGTGTTTAACCATGCCTGTCTGTAGTACACTACTATAAAGCCGCACATTTGTAAATTAATCTGCTCCCGAATTCTACTAGGATGTCAGAAGATGTCTGCCCTTTACAAGAAGCTGGACGACGTGAAAGTATCGGACAAATCCATGATATGGAATTCTGACCTAGTGGAGACCCTCGAATTACAAAATCTGATGGTGAACGCGATGCAAACAATAGTGGCTGCCGAGAACCGGAAGGAAAGTCGCGGGGCACACGCACGCGAGGATTTCAAAGATAGAAACGATGAGTTGGACTACAGTAAACCAGTAGAGAACCAGCAACCAAAACCATTGGACCAACACTGGCGAAAGCACACCCTGACGAAAGTTAACGTAAGAACAGGAGAGGTACGTACCACTCTGCTAACTTATCGCGCGGCATACCAAGCACTACGCCCGTGTCTGCGATTCTACAAAATAAAAAATTACGTTTTCCAGGTATCCATCGACTACAGACCGGTGATAGATAACACCCTAGATAAAAGTGAATGCGCTACGGTTCCACCTGCGATTCGTTCCTATTAGATTTCTCCAAGTAAATATAATTTAGCTCACCTAGCCTCCCTCTAAGTTTTGCTCCCCTTACCACCGCATATTTAACTCGAATCTGGCCACTTGTGCGACTGTCACGAAATTCTTTTGTACAGGAGGGAGCGACGGAACCGACCAGAACGAAGTTACCGACCTAACACTACGATGCAGCAACTTATTTATTACGCACGTGAACCACGTCGTGCACCAAAGTTTAATTCTTGTCAAATACCCTTGCGCGCGTCCGCGGGCAAGATTAGTTGTCCTTGTAGGATAATGGTGCTGAGATTGTCTTCATTATTTTAAAGAAGAGTCCGTTCGACTTCTTAGCGAACCAGTGCTACCTTTATGTAAACTAATAGTAAAAATGTTAGCGCGATTCAGGCAGCGAGTAATTCTCACGCACACATCTTTTAAGGAGGAAAGTTCTCCCTACCTCTGTAAGCGACATGCCCAGTATTTCTGTTCATAATTTTCACCCAACGGTCTCGTATCTTAACGAGCTACTTTACGAACCAGCGCGCGCGCGATAATCGCTAACACGAACTGTATTTAATGCAAGGAATTATCTAATACGATAAATCGCGAGCTAGTACTCCCTAAAAGGTTGTGCAGCAAGGTTTTATTGCGGCTCAATACTTAACGTTGACAGGCTAATACGGAAACAGCGTTCATCAAGAGCTAGGCTTGATACACGTTAGAATGAAAGCTACTCGGTACTAGATTCCCTCGATGAAAATTTCTCGTCTCTGGTGTTAACAGTTCGTGCAGAAGTCTCAGTACTTACTTCTTAAGAATCACTATAACGACGTTTTGTACTTTCGCTGGCCGATAAGCCTGTTTCTACGTTACCTGTTAAACTTGCGCATTAATTATTTATCGTACCGCGTATTTAATAAAATGTTGCAAGTGAATAATCTCGAAACAGAGGTACATGCACGGAATGTGTATGTTTTGTTGGAGTAATTAATTCGTGTGCTCATGCTGAGCAGCATGACAAAAGTGTACATAAGATTGTCAATAAAAAAAGCATTCGTACAGCCTTTTATTCAGAAAAGATTATTTATCCCGCAAAATACCCTGCACGCGTGTAGGATCTTACATTTCGTGTGCGTGTAGTTCTTTGTGTGGGTGTACATTTTATCTTTTATAAAGAACACACTGGATTTTTAGCGGATATCATTTATTAAACCCATAACTTTAATGTTCTGGTCATAAATAAGAATTTTACGGATTAAATAAAAATTGCTACCAAACGTATTTTCTAAAGCATTAAATTAAAGCTCACCGTCGAGCTAATACTTCAGAAAATGTTACGAATTATACAAGATTAATTTAAATGAGCGTGAATTTGATGAACATGTTCTCACATACGAAACGTTGCACCATCAAAGAATACAGGATATGTTCAAACGAATGTCGCGCACGAATGTACGAATTGTTGACGACACAACTAATACAAACGCCTGATCATCGGTTTAAAAAGAAGGTATTAAAAATTCGAAAACTTATTGGCACCAACATAAATGCGTCTTTTTAAATAATATCTCTTGAATGAGCTGCGTACACCTGTTACTTTGTTTGTTATGCCAGAACCGAGTGGAAATATATTAATTGAAAATAGTAAATGACGGGTTGCGAATTTTACGATTTCTCGCAGACTTAAGTTAAGATCGCGTTTACGAATTTTCGTAATTATAATTTTCTTACAGCAGATGCAGTATTATTAATTTAAAAAAAAATCAATTCACATTTACTAGCTCCTACTCCTTATTTCACCCAGTTCTGCTTCCTAGGCTAATTTCTTGTCTCTTGGCACTTAGCACCAACTTTTCGAAATGCAATCGTAGAACAAAGACGTATCTCGCGTTTAACGTGCTCACAGAATGCCTCGCCGCGTTATCGAACGAATTTCTAATCGCGTCACACGTGGGTACAGTTCGACCGTATATGTACATTTAAAAAGTTCACCTTTTACAATCAGATTTAGATTAGATTTTAGATAAATGAATTCCTCTGTGAACACGATACGCCTTGTTTCGCTACGAAAAACACTCTTGCTGTGAATTTCGCCTAATTATCAGTCTAATACTCGAATGCAATGGAAAAATTTAGTTCCTAATTTTGATTCGATAATTATTCCCACCGTATCAATAAATACGTATGATATTTTTTGAGACGTTGCTAATTCTTTCTCGAATCCACAATCTTCCGAAATTCATGTTCGTACTAGTGGCAGAACATTTCGATCTAAAGTTTCAATTACACCCTAAATTTACGAGCTAGCAAGAGAAGCCTCGTTCTCCCGCAATCGAAATTGCTGTTTCCCCCTTTTAACCGCGTAAAATGTTACTTAAAACTTGAACGTTGTTGTGCATTTCTTCGAGACGAAAGTTACATCGCTAAAAGTAAATCTAAAATGTGATTTCTCATTACAGGCTAAACACGAACGGGACCCATTACAGATCCGCAATACGCAGTGACGTACACTTCTGAAGCTACATTATCACGCTCTACAACAGTCAACCACTTCTCGCAAGTATCCCTCCGCTACTTTTGTCAAAACGTCGGAACGATTCATGGCGATGGAAGCGTATACCGATACATTTACACGATTCAGATAATTCCTCCAATCGACGAATGTTAGAAAACATTTTCCAAGTGTTCTACTAACCCAGTATCAACGGAACTCGGCTGTAACCTGAATATAACCGCGCAAAAATATCTCGAAACATCGATATTGGTTCTAAAAAAATTTCATCGTTATCTATTCTAAACCCAGAGCCGCGCTCTCGGTTCGATTAACGCTTTCCCATAGAATCGTTCTACAGATCGGACTGCGTGCGTAGGTGTGCTACAGAGATTTTGTACACTCCAAACGAAACGTAACTCGAAATTTACAATATACAAGGGCATCCACCGCGTTGCACCGATGTTCCTTCGATTGTGATCTGCGAATAAGCCATTGACCTCCAATCGGGAATGGCCGGGACGGCGACGAACGAGTGACGTTCGTCTTGGCTCTTGAGAAAGTATTCCGTCGAGCGACCGGTCCGTTTTATTTTCGTTTTCTTTCCAATGGTGATGCATCATCGAAGTGGAAGCCGTGGGAGAAGAATGGTTTTCATTGTGGGCCCATCGTCCATCTTATCCTCTCTTCCTCAGGAACATAATGCGTATCATCTTTGCAACCAGAATCCACATTCACACGTTTTTCCGACTCGCACGATGGTGGTGGGTGACACTATATGGATGGTGATGGATTAAGTCTTGTGCATGGTTGACGGTAAACGACGTCTCTCTATGCATTCGTCGTCGGGCACCGTTCACGAGGTGGCTCGTAGCTTCTCCAGCGCTGGCACCAGCGACTCCTCAAGGGAGGGGCCGCAACTAAGGCCGCACTCACCGATCCATCTCGCCTTGCCACTGGCGTGGGACTGAAATAAATGTAGAAAGAGCGTTCTAAGTTTCGGTGTACCGAATGCAATTTTATTTTATTAGGTACTAGGCAATTGGTTGTAATATTAAATTGAGAGAATTATCCACGGGTATTTAAAGCGTAGCGATGTTCAGTAAGCAGTATATTTTTAAGCATTTTCTACTGTCGGTAACTTTTAACCACGGAGAGCGGGATACATTTGCGGTGGGCCCTAAAGCCCCGTTCACATTGGTCAAGTAGTATTTCGAGGCAAGCAGAGTTGAAAAAAAACTCTATTTCGCTTGAAACTTGACAGAAACTTACAGGTTCACATAAAGTAGTTTCAAGCGACTTGAAACCAAGTTACTCGATCAATGTGAACGAGGCTTAATTCAGAGTTTGAAGATAAGAGACAATTTGTAATTTTCAGGAATGTTAATGACTTTCTGAATATATATTGGGCGTAGTTACACCGTGTTTATTACTTTCTATAGATGCTAATTAGTCTACTTCGCTCATAATTATCGATTAAACAAAGAGATTATGCGGGAGTTGATATTATTGTTAAGTGACATTAAGTGTTATCGATTACTTTGCATGGCCGACTTCGCTCAACCTTATCACGAAACAAGACAGTAGCAAATGAGACCTTCGCAGTAATATGGGGGACATTGTAAATGTCATTCGAGAAATCGATAAGCGCAAACTGTTGGCACTACGGCTGGCCTGTGTGGAATACTACAGTCGCAGATTGAAATTAATTTCCGTTCTCTAAATAGATATCGAATATTGAATGTTCAAGGATTAAAATATATAGATTTATATATTTTAGTTCCACGTTGGGTCGAAAGGCTCGTGTTCTTGGGCAGGAAGTAGGCTGCCATAACCGCGAGTCGATCGAAGAGGTCTTCACGGTGTTTACACGGGCGTAACCGCGGTTAAAGGAAAAAAAAAATAGATATCTACCATGGTAAGGTCGCGTTTCCACGCGGTATGGCATCGTCCGTCACAGAGTGGGCACGGCCGCTGAAGGGAATAACCACCGCACTCGCTGCAGTCGAGAGATACGTGTTCTTCGCTCCACGAAACCCCACATCTGTAAATAGAAATGAAGAACAATGAGATACTGTGGAAATTAAACAGACATAGAAAATTCGGAATAAGTAACGGTAGGTAATAAGATAATGTGAAAATGTAATTATGTAAATATGAAACAGGTGTATAAGAATATATGTAAGATTAGTTTGAAAATGAAATACACTACTCGAAACAATTACGCATTCTGGGTTTGCTATATTTTTAGCGATAAGAATGCGGTTAGCTTGCACACAGATACAACCCTCGAATACCTTGCCTTTATAATTACAAGACCACGATGTGGAAGTAATTATAAAACCGATAGGTTATGGAAATGCCTTAAGTTCATCCACAGTCAGTGCACTGCTGTTTCATGCGAGCTTTCAAACGCCGTTGCGTCTCTTGTCGAAGCGTATGGAATGTAGCACAATAGTAATTTCGCTTTTGTTGCTTGTCGATAATGTATGTCGATTGTTATTAATTAACAACCATTGAATCTATAATTTTAAGTGGACTCCAAATATTTCACGGAAACCGTTCTTTTACACTTTTTAAAGACACTTTTAAAGATACCAGATGATTGCAGCTATTTAATAATATTAGTGTACTGGAGTACACTGTGCTGGATTTTAGAAAAGAGTTAAGAAGAGGAAATAATTTAAAGGCTAATATTTCACCAGCTTTGTAATTAGGTTGCTTAGAAATATCTCTAGATGCCCATGGACGTTTTACGCTTATTGTCATCTCTTTAAAGATTATCCACGCTCGTGTCGTGGATCACTGATCACCAACGGTAGTTTCTAATTAATCAGTCGATCAGGCTTCTAAAAGAGCACGACCTGCCCGCGGTAGTTTTCGACCTGCGTAACTCTATAATCGCTATTAACACATTGAACTTGATATTTAAGATAGAGAAATTTTTATCTCTGTCAATATTTAAGTCAAGGAATGCTAAAATCTTCACGACTATAAAAGTACACCGCATATGTATTGCTTTATATCTCAAACTATACAATTGAGTATTTCTCAACGTAACATTTTCATCATATTTTGAAGTTGTACATAAAATTTGTATTTCGATTACGCGTAAATAATCAGATATGTTAACAATCTACCATTACAATTTAAGGGTCAATTGAAAAAGTTGACCAATCTAGTTACATGATCGATAAAGCGTTAATGCACGTTGCAACCAATTACGAAGAAATTCCAACGCGAGCTGGAAGAGTTGGAGTTCTAAGATTTCCTGCCTATTTTTATTCGCACGCAATGAATGACGCAGAATGAGAGCCTATTGAAGCAACGAACCCCTGGAGAACAACGGAGAGTTCGAACCGGATTTCACTGCTTAATATATGACCGGCGTCCAACGAGAATTTAACCTGTTAAACGAGGATGACGAGTTAACTCGTCACGAGGATTTTAACCCTTAACAGCAAACGATAAATCTAGTGAACTGCATTAAAAAATCTCTCCGTAAAACTACTTCAAAAAATATTTAGCCCCTTTTTCAACCCTCGAAAGACGTCAGTTCTTTGAAGAACTTTGAAGACTTAAAGTTTAAGATAACAATTAGGCGACCATCTCCAAATATAGTACCTTTATACTTATCACTGTAGTGTGCTATTTAATTTAATTTTAACCGCCAAGTATTCTGTGCAGTAAAGGCTTTCAGCCGTTGATTTCAATAATACTAATACTAACACTAAATAATATTAATAATAATTAAAATTAGGGTCTCGAGTGACTTCCGTCACCCGAGGATTAAATAAAATTATATTTTTGATATTTTTGTGGAGTGATTGCACTTGTTTTTATCTGTAGAATATAATCTAAAGGAGATTATGAATACTAGGATATTTGAAATTAAATTGTGCATTCCGAGTGTGCATTTGAAAATGATTGAGAAATTAAAATTAAAGAAAAAAGTTCCTCGCCGAACAGGTTAATCATCGTAGGTAATGTACCGTATCGTGTCCCATTCCATCGGGCGACGACAGCCGGCCGAGTTCAAGTTTGCGCAATACGCGAGGACTCGTTCCCATGATCCGCGGTTATGCATGCACGAAGAGAGGCAAAGAGCAAGCGGCTCAATCAGCCGGGACCAATGACAGAAATCGCGCGGGATTGCACGGCGATTAGAAGTCACCAGGCCAAGCGGACGGTGTAATTATTGGCCTGTTTAAAAATTATGTAAGGAAGGTCTGCCTCCAGGGGTTAATTGCTTTCGACAGCGTTTATTGGGATGGCCGTAACTTTTATCTAGGTTTCATACGACCCGTGAAAAACGGCGTTCTTGACGTAACAGATAAGAGAATACCTAATAAGCTTCGTACATGTGTACGTGCATGTACAACCAGTTTTACTATTGCGATAGGTTATCGTAAATGATTTCTTTCTATTTGAATTTATGGTACTTGATTTTTGGTAATTCTGCAGAAGAAATTTTACCTAACCTTTTGAGACACTTCAAACTAGCTCGCCTGACACAGCAGACTGGCGAGATAGGGGCGATGGGAGAAAGGAATCGTGCTGTGAAACTCACGTGAAGCAAGAGTTCAGTTGAGCACGGAGTTCCTCGATGGTAAGGATCGTGTCCTGGTACTGAGGATGGGATCCTTGGAGGCCATCGTCCACGCTCCCGCACGAACTGTGGCAGGACAAAGAGATGTTGCTCCTGTAAACAACGAACAGACGAATACATTAATTTTTTTGTGCCTCAACATTCTCAAGGCTCCAGATGTTCGACTTTAACTATGACATCAACGGACTAATAAGAAATATTGCATTTAGTTTTTAAGGCAGACGTGTATGCCAGTTTTGTTCCATTCAAGGTGACCAGATAATTAAATCTACATAATGGCAATTATTTTAAAAATTATTTTAAAATCGCAGAGGAAACGATTGTTAAAAGATTTATGGTTCTTCGTTTCTTTGAAACGTAACCACTTTTATCTTGTAATTTCATTAAATTATTCTAGCATTTTCTAATTAGCTGTACAAATTGGAACGAATATTAAAGAACATTATGGACAAGTTTATCGCTCTTTATAATTTATTCTAACTTCATTATACGATACCTACTTAGAAATTGCGAGAATGCTTAGACAATGCAGTAGGATAAGAGAGTCACTAACAGGTTTATTAGAATCCTTTTACTTTGTTTCGAGGTGAAGCTAAATTCGTACGCGAAAGCAACACTGCTGGTAATACTTGTCGTGTAATAAATTTAATAAAAAATACGACAACGTTGAAACCATTTATATTATTATAGTATCATATTCTATATTTCTTTCATTTATACCTTTATAAACTCAAAACTATATTTTCACACCATTCGCGATGAAAAATTTGCCCAAAAATGTTTCTAAAGCGGGAACAAAATGCTCTTTCGATGCTCTTTATCGACATTTCGAGAAACACAATGTCAGGTAGTTTCGTTTGATACGACGCAACAAGTGCGTGTAACATTTACATAACAAGGAAAAAGTTCGTGCCTGAAGTTATTTTCCATAAAAGATAAAAGTAATCGGTTCTTCGCAGAACTGTTCGAATATTGCAAAACATTGTTCGCTGGTACGAAATTTGAATTTAAATTAGCGTTTGCGAAATAAGGAGGAAAATTGAAGGAACAAAGCATAGAGAAGATATAGCAAGGAACTGTTAACGAAACCCTTTTACATTATTTAACGTTTTACAATGTAAAATCATTATTTTACATTGTTAACGAAACCCTTTTACTTTGTAACTGTTACCGAAACCCTTTTACTTTGTAACTGTTACCGAAACCCTTTTACATTATTTACCGAAGAACATTCACCCAACTTAAGTATATTAAAGGGTTCTTTTTGGGGGGATTTTCCATTAGGAATTATCGCGTTATTTTTAAATAAAAAAATGTTTGTTCACTTCTTCAAATACATATTAATATAGCCTGAAAGTTTTAAAGAGATTACATGTATAGTTTCCTTACAAAGAATTCCCCAAAAAAGGAGTTTCCCCCTTAATTGCAGAAAAAATAATAAAAATCTAGTAATGGACGAAAATGGAAAATAGACACGACTATGATTAATATGATTCACAACCTATTTTCTGAAGGAGGTTGGATTCATATCTTTGCCCCAACATTTCCACTAATCTTTAAGCAATGTTTTAATTAAAAATGTAAATCGACGTCTGATACTGATTCCGGAAAATTCCAGAGAGAATCGTTTATTCAGCAATCGATAGGAGAGGACCTTATCAAAATCTTCAGCTAACAATCTGCCGAGTGACTGGAGATAAGTCGGAGGCACAGTCCCTTCTGAATGAAGAGACTGTCGAGAAGGTCGGATCTCAGTGAGGAGGGGGATAGCCTTGAACAGTTTGGAGCGTTCAACCCGGAAGAATCCAGATCGAACTTATTCCTTTTTACGCCTCTTTTTTAAACGACCGTTACTTAACTTTTACGAGCAATCGTTCGTAATCGTCGGCAATCGGTACATCTATTTACATAAAAAGATGTTACCTAATGCATGCACAGAATGAATTCAATTTGAAAAACGATCGTGGCGAATCGAGTGCGGATTAAGATTTCAAGCTGTAAATTAAATTCTACATTCAAGTAGCGATAATTTACTGGGCTATGATAGTTACGATTACTACAGGTTGGAACGAGTTTTTCTAAATTCTTTATTGAATTTTCACATTAAGTTTTCAACGAGTTTTAATATTTTCAATGAATTTAATTTTCTTCTCAAATAATTTCTTATTTTACCTTGACGACAGAAGCTTATGCTTAGGCAAACAGTGGGGACATTCCGTATTTCGTTTCAGTGCAGAATGGCCATTTCCTGTTTTTAACCAGTATATTAAATCTTCAAGGTTAACTTACGGTAGTATCTGAACTTTATAACTCTTTTTAATTCGACATTTCTGTAGACCCAGTTGCCTCAAACAAAATATGCTACAAATAAAAAAATAACCAAAAATTGACATTCCCGTTTCCCCTTGAATGCCTCGGAGTTTCACGAGTAACTGGGCGAAAAATATTCTTGCCAATTACGAAATGGATTCCCACAAAAAATTCTCGACACGGATTCAACTTCCTGGTTGAAAACGAGTTGAAGAAGATAATCGAGTCGACCACTTCCTGTACTATAACTGGAACAACCGACCACTGAATATTCCATAAACGCTTAAAAGTATGGAAGACGTTAAAGACATTCCCGCTCTCGTAACGCGAGGCATGACAATCAGGAGGTGCCAACGTCACTCGATGAACAGATATTAAGTCGCAATAAGCAAGAAAAGAGTTAAAAAGAAACCGGTGTGATTAACGAGGCCGTTAATTCGCGAGTCAGTCGATAGCGATCAACAGCGTTGAATCAGGCAAGGATATCAGTTGTAACTAAATTCTTCCATTGGCTTATCACGATTTCGATCGCCCGTTTGGATCGTGATCGGGATTCGGAGCAGAAAGCAGGACAACCTGCTAAGTACGGACGCACACGTTTATTTTCCGCGCGCGCGCACGTGGTCAGTCTACGCAGAGATATGGAAATCAGGAAGGAAAACGTTCCTTTCACGTGGCGATACCGTGGACGAGCACTTAATAAACGGTTAATGCAGGCATCGCGCGCGCGTGAAAGGATGACGCGCGGGATCTCGGAAGCAGTGAACCAGGCTGACCTGTCTTTTTCTGTGCAAATTGGTGCCTGTTTCCTTAATGATTCGCAGGCTTACGTGAAATCCAGGAAAAGCTGACGGAAAGAGAAGCATTAGAATGGGAACTGCGCGACTCCTAGTTTAACTTTTGGGAAAATAGTTTCACAACTCTGGATATCCTAAAGCGAGGTTTCAAATTAAAAAAAAAAACATCGAAAGTGAAATAAAATTTCGTTTATGAATAAATCGATTTTTAAGAATGAATTCCGGTTTGACCAGCTTCTGAATTCATTGCGAAGGATCTCCGTCACGAATACTATTTTTAAAGTATAATTGGGGTAGCTCGATGAGGATTTTAAAGTTGGATGATTTCAATTAATATATAGTTTTCTTTTCTCGTTTCTGGAATAGCTTCACAAAGAGGCCGAATTACGTAATCACGTTCATCGTTCTGTCCTTTGCACGCACACTGCACGTGAAATTCACTTACGCAGCGCGCACATCATTAAGTGAGAAACAACGTGACTCTTTGGACTAAAGGATAAACCTGTTCCCCCTTTCTCTCTCCCCCTCTTCACTGGTTGACCAGCAATTTCGAGAATTTCCGGCTTACGTTAAGTATTAATTAACCGCGATAAAGCTAACGACGCGCCGCGAAATTCTTGGCCGTGTTCCCCGTGTGGGAACCACTCCCGCGGATATTCCAAACAAACCGGGAAGGAACGGAGCCGATCGATTGCAATTTGAATAAAATGGAAACAAAATTCAACAGGAAATCGATCTCGATCTGAGAATTCTTTTCTGGAGAAATCTTGTTCTGGTTGAATAATTTTTTAACACTTTCTACTCGGTTATAAGGCGCCCAGTAATTCGCAGAGTAGTTTCTGACATTTCTGGCAATTTCGCGCGACCAATGAGCTTCGTAGCAATTCTGGTATAGCAACTTTATATAACAAAGTATTTTCTCTGTTATTCTAGCTTCTCGAGTTACGCGCCAAAATGCCTTCAACCTTGATCCAGATGCACTTAGGGAAGTCTGCGAAATTCTGGGGAGTTTCAGTTTAAAATCGAAATTTTGTAGCAACAATCTCATTACATCCATTATTCCAATATTCGCAGTTGCAATGTTATTTGGCGAAATTGTGTCAATTACCACTCTAACTATTCCGAAAACACGATTGTTAATCCCTCACGTCCCAAGGATCATAGTCCAAATACACAATGCGCGCCACAGGCGGGAACCATCCGGTCGTATTAGGTAATCATACTCGGTGAACGCGCTATTAAACGCGGATTAAACGCAGGTACCAAACAGGATGAATTAATTTGTGCACTTATAAGAGACTTAGTAGACATTACCCCTAGCGAGTTCTTAAATTTTCTTTGAGTCCAGTTGCACGAAAACGTGCGATTTTTTTTAAATTGATTATAAATAAAATGCTGCAAAGTAGTAGTATGGGTTTTAAATCGGAGTATTACGAGATATGCTCAAGCTTCCGCTTTTAATATCGTCCTTCGCGGTTTCTCAGTGGCGTAACGGCCATAGGCGCCACGGCCACATACCCGCGTTATGCAAAAACCGACGCGACTTCCACGAATAATGCGTGGCACTAAGAATAATTCTGCGCGTCAACCCGCAGCATTCCGCTGGCCTCCACTATTTTGAACGTTGCAGATAGGAGCCGATGGGGTTCCTAGCAAACCGCCGAAGGGGTGGTTCTATGTTAAATATGAGTAAAAGAATAATAGCAAAGAATAATAAATCCTATATAGCAGTCATTTTACAAACGCATCGGCCTACTTACTTTCCGTTTCAAGGTTTAAATCCATAGGTGACATACAATTCTAGCGACAGGAAATTATGTAGAACGCGCAAAATGAAAAACGGGGCGCATATTTTGCAAAATATTCATAGCAACAAACTGTCAATGAAAAATAAATTATATGTTCGTGTTTTCGAGTCATAATTTATATTTAAAATCCTGCATTTTCCGAAACGGCTCTTTCGCAGATTTCTTTCCCATATTTTAGGAGATTTTCATAAATTTGGAAATGAGAAACACGTGCGTTGCGGGTGATTTAGGCGTAAGTGGAATTCGCCCAATATTGTAACTGGATATTCACCGCCTTTTGTCGAAATTACAATAATAATAGACGTTCCACGTATCAAAATTGCGAAAAAGGTCCTAACGCACATAGCTCCAGTAATGCCTCCCTTTTAAATAAATTTGGTCACTTAAAATTATCGCATTACCTCACATTATACTTATGCCTTCGCCATTAGAGTTGCCCAAGTAGTTTGAAAATTCAAGGTAAACTGAACTCGGGTCAAATCATTCGAACCAAGTATTCGAATGTTTAAGTAGCTAGCTTAAATTATTAAGCTACTGAATAATCAAGCACGCTTGAAAAATTCGTTCTTCTAGAATGATTTCAGCAGTTTGAATGACTTCACTACTTAGTTATGATCAAGCTACTCGTAGCATCTCAAACTATTCGATCAATATTCGGTCTTATAAGAATAAAATGAATCGATGACAGAACTATATATTAAGAATAAAAAAAAAATACAAAATATGAGCGTTTAGGGTTTATTATGCGTGGAAGTTAAACTTTTGTGATTTATATTAATGTACATACATATATCTTAGAATTTCTAAGTAACTCAAAATCGATTCGATGGTTCGAAAGATTCAGTTATTAAAGCCGTTCAACCATTCAAGCCACTCAAGTCATTCAAACTTTCAATTTCATAAAGCTCATAAAAATATTCAAGCTATTTGAATTATTGCTTGGATAATCGAGTAGGTACTGGCTTTGGTTCGAAAAAAAACCGAGTTTCCATCGTTTTGTATTTCACGTGTTTGGCAGCTCTGTTCCACGTGTCCTCCATTATTACCAATCTCACTCATTTGACGATTAACGTCATACGATATCGCAAATTGCATCGCCTATTCATTATCTGCACATTTTAGCAATTTCTGAAAATTATATACTAAATGCCATTCCTATGTCTACCCCGAACTGGCTCGGTATAATTTCTGATAAAATGAACGCTATCTAAAAATACATTCAATCCTCCAGACGTTCTCCTCCTCTTCTATCAAAGGAGATAAAAAAAAAAAAAGAAGAAAAAACCAACGACAGGAAACTTACCCATGGCGCGAAAGGCTCTCGGGGGCAGGTTGCACGGACGTGGTAACGGACATGTTGTTTTGATGCGTTACAACTGAAACAGAAAAAGAGAACAGAGATCAATTAATGACGCGCGCGTGGTAGACGAATCAAGGACAGGTGGGAAAGGATCGCCGGCAAAACAAGGCGTCTGGAAATCCCCCTGATGAAGGAAACATCGTCGGCGTCGACGGGCAAACGTATCTACGTACCGAAGTCGGTATGTGGCACACGCGAGAGCGCCAACTGCGAAGGACATTCGTGATAAGTTTCACCCGCGGATCTCGCCTTGGCACGAAACGAGCACTTTTACTTTCTCCGTGAAAGAAAGTCGATCGCGCTACTCGACACGCTCTGAATCCTTTATTTCGACGAATCCGAGCTCCCTCGCCGTAACAGATTGTGTAATCGCGCGCTCGTCGCGATCAGTTAGCCGATGCGCTCCAAGGGATCGAGAAATGCGGGGCCTCGGCGGTTGCACGCAACGTGCCCGAAGAGGCGCGCAAATATCAGGGCGCAGGTGAATTTGATATAAGATAAATATACGGGAGAGTTGGGACACCTGACATGAAACGACCATTAAAATTAATGTTGATATAATTTTTTTTAAAACTATTTAGTTTCTATTTAAGGGATTGTTCTGCAGGGTCGTCTCACCCCGGTTTTAGTTTATAAGTCACAATGTTTTAAGAGTGAAATATTCAGCCCCGTTTTCGAGCTCAATTATTGTCGATTGTTGAGACATTATATTTCTACCATTTGTCACTGACATGTCAAGAATCAGGCTTGCATGGAAAAATTGCATGTATCAATATTCCACTGCACATATCGCGTAGACTATAGATAACTGTATTTCTGCGGAAGGTTCTACTTTCCGCGTCTGCAACTGATGGAATGTTACCGATGTTCCGCCCATTTGTGTTTGTTTTATTGTAAATATATATACTTGTTATATTGAATTTGTCCACAGTATTGAGTTTCGTCCACAGTAACAGGTTAACGTTGTGTTCACAACGAAGAAATGTTGTGCCGGCGTTAATTGGAAAACAAGATCTGAATATTGCTACAAGGCTGCGAGAGAATGTCAAGGATTTTACTATTGACGTATTGGCAAAGAGTAGTAGATTTCATTATCAGGTAGTCACGTGGAAACCTTGATATATTCTTAGAGAAAGAAATCAAGGTAATAAAATTGTGCATCACGTCTCCGGCGTAGAAACGTATAAAGGCTGCGAGAAACGTCAAGCCGTTTTATCTCATATTACCTGCCATATAAATAAATGATTCATAGAATAGAAGAATAACAAACATTGAAGTGAACGTAAAAAGTGGCTTGACTTCCATGACGTAGGAATCTTGGTGCGTAGAATTGATTAACGAGATTCTTGGTACCATGATAAATGTGCCAGTAAAGACACAGTACCGTAAAATGGGGTAACTTTGACCACAAAACTAGATTTTAAAACAAATTCCTGTAGCATCTATAGTAGAAAAGGTATTTTGTATTCTCAGAGAAAAGTGCCTTGGATATAATTAGTATTTGCCTACTTCAAGACGCATTTTGTTTGAGGATAATACCTTTTGTTTTAAAATCTAGTTTTCTGGTCAAAGTTAACCCATTTCACTTTTCGAAGTAACATTTCGGATTTTGGTGCAACTTGGATATGTTGTAGTCTCTGGGATATATAAACATATGTCAAAGGATTTTTCGAAATGTCGAAAATTGTGGATGTTACAGCTCTTTGAAATATAGTGTTCACTATTTTTCCAAAAATTATAACTCTGGAACTAATAAACTGATAAAAATGACCTTTTGGGTGCTTACAGTGGAGATACAAGAGTACCTAATAAAAATTATTTCACTTAATAGAAGCGAATATTTGACCATTTATTTATTTACCAATTGTTCTTAACAAATGCAATTTTGTGGATGAAGGCAAACTTTCAAAAATTTGGAAAAAATATGAGGATAAAGCCCTGCTTTTCCTCTTTACGGACACGTTTCGAAAATAGTGGACGTTTTAAAATTGGCCAATTGAAAATTAATTGAATGTAACGCTGCGTGAAATCACACCGGCTCGACTGGTCGTTCGGGCCGTGCGGTATTCTTGGCGGCCAAGCGGCTATACCTGCTACTTTTATATAGGGTATTAATGGGGACCGCTGCAAGGTTTAATACCGTTAATAGTTACTGGAAACTCACTCTCTGTCGATGGCACTTATTGTTTGAAACATTTTGTGACCTGTGTTCTGAGTCATCCTGCATTTCTTTTATAGATCCTTAGACGTACCACTAGAATAAGTGCCATAGACAGACAGTGAGTAGCAAACATCAACAGAAAGTGAATGCGGAATAGAACAACCACATGCAATCGATAGTAATCAGGTTGATTCGAAAATAAATGCAGCTACCATTAACCGATGACGATCTAATTTCCTTGAGCCATCGTTTGGTACGTAATATATGTCCACTCTCCCTCCCCTCGATCACTGAACCCCAGAGACCCATTATTATCTAACGCTACATTTGCATTTACGCGAGCATCGATAATTGCGCTTACAGACGTTTGGCGTTTTACGCAATGGGAATCAATTAAACGCGTAATCGTTTACCGTGTCCCAGCGGATACCTCCAGTTTCCGTCATCACTCGATTCATTCGCATCTGGGGCTAGTGAGTTAGTAAGTTAGCATGCTAGTAGAAACAGTCGCGAATTAAAAATAATTCTGAAAATTCCTCTTTCACGTGTCTAATTATTTTTACGCCAAGAGTGAAACTATTTTAACATTCTAGAAGCATTTCAAATTTGAATTCAAATGGGATACATGATAATTTTCGATTTAAGGGAAAAATTCCTCGTAGATGTAAAAGTCAATAACCTAACTCAAATTAATAAAATTTTATTCGAATGGTCTCGAATAAAATGAAGATATTAAATTTAGTCGAGTAATGCCCAGCTCTGGGTATTTGCGAACAGCAGTTTAAGTGTTATTTATAAACCAAAATCGAAAGCTAAAGAAATCTTTCAATTGGGAAAACAAATAAATTTTAATTTCGTATAACACTATGAACGAAAGATCACAGCGCGAAATTGCGTGATTCCCAATCTGTACTAACAAGGAGAGTATTTTAGGTGTCCACCTCCGATCATTTTGATTTTTGGATATGTTATAGAGGACCGAAAAATAAGAAATACGTGTTTTTTTATTTTTCCCCGTTTTCAGATTTGGGGGGTGAAAACTGCGTTCAAAGTTAGGGTTTTTTTTATATATTATTTAAACAAATGGAGTTTTTGAAAATCTGGTGAGTCAGTCATATTTCATATTCAAAGACACAAAATTCGTCCATTGACACTATTCGCCTATCTCTAATAGTTCTAGAGATATTCCACAAAAATGATTTTTCAACCCTAACCTTGAACACAGTTTTCACCCCCTAAATCTGAAAACGAGGAAAAATAAAAAAACACGTATTTCTTATTTTTCGGTCCTCTATAACATATGCAAAAATCAAAATGATCGGAGGCGGACACCTAAAATACTCTCCTTGTAAGTCGAAGTGAAAGCATGCCGCGAGCTTGCGAAAAGAGAACAAGGAGAACGCTAATAAGGGATATTATTCCGATGCGTCTAGTAGCTTTTGGAGGGCATTAGTAATACAATCGTAGCAATATACTGCTCTATAGATAAGCGCATTATTTTTAACGTCGTGTTTAAAACGAGCGAATATTGTTCTATAGTATAGCGCGCGCTACATTTTCAACTATACATAGCCGCGCGTTTGAATCGATTAAACGGCGACTTTAAATAGCCCGTTATCCTTCACAATAGTAACATCGAAATAGAATCGTAAGAAGCCTTTATTTTATTCACCGCGATAGTGTTATTGGATTCTAAAAGCTCTCCCCCCCCTCGTTCCCCTACGTCGAAAGCTCAACCGTGAATGAAATTTTCAATGAAACGTGAACACTGCAAGATGACGTTCTAAAAAGTTGCGACACGTGGAGATAGAGATAATGACGTAGTGATTACGTTATCTATAGCACCATCGATGACGAGGCATAGTTGTACATAGGACGTAATAAAATCGTGCTACAGTCCAACGCGCGCACAAGTTTCGTCGATACAAAGTTATTTATAACAAGCCTTCGGTGTGGTTAACACGAAGCCTATTAGATTCGAGGTTTCAGGGACAAACAATTTGTGGGTGTTGTATTTACCCTTTCCCGTTAACCTTTAGAGGGCCGAGCTGGCCACTACGGTGGCCACCTAAGGATTTGGATACTTTGCCGCATTTTGGTGGTATATATGCAGAAATTTTAAGTAAATAAAATTTACTGTTTCCATGAAAGGAATCCCGACAATCTAAAGGTTAATAAATAGGTACAACTTGTGCAATTTAGGGTTCCCAGAGTGACTTAGTCTCTGATCCTCCAAAGTTTCGAGGATTAAGATGAAATATTCGAGGAGTTCCTAGCGATAGTGGTGATATCGCGATATTTACCGATACCTGCAGCTATCCATCTTTTGTATCGATATTTCAAACGCTAATAATTACAGGTATCGATAATTTTTACTGCACTTTCTTTCGTTCAAACCAATTGTAGCTAATAATTTCCGAATCACTACGTGTAAGTAAAATTCGGTAATTCTTTTTCGTGCCCATAATGTTTTTTAATGATATTATATAAATTTTATCTTAAAAAATATTTTTTTAATCCAAAATGATAATTCTCTTGAATATATGTAGCTTATTTTATAATTGGTAAAGTGATACGATCTTCGTTCGATATTATCAATGTCGACACTTCTTGAATAATATATTTCATCTATCGATATTGAACGAAAAAATATATATCGTTAAGCATTATCGAGAGTTGTGACCATTATCGCACATCACTATCTATCGAGCTATAAATTTCACGTTTATCTTTCCAGATTTGCAGTTTCGGTGACAAATAGTGCGTGTTAACTTTGGACTAACTTAAGGGGTAGATACTAAACTTTGAGGGATTAGAGAGAAATACGTATTTCAATTTTATGTCAAGTTACACGTTTCACATTTTCACCTCTATTATTAAAAAAGTGTCTTTGTATGCGGAACAAAAGCTATGGACTGGTCCAGCAGCGCCATAAGCCAAGGAGCAAAGATCCAACCACTTCTGCACCTTTTATTCCCTTCACGCGACGAGCTTTCTAAGATTAGCCCGAGACGCTTTCCGAAAACCAGGTTCGCGAACTGCTGGCAGAAATTCCGAAACCCGAGGTACTAGAGTCCACGTGATGCCGTATTTTCGTTCTGGCGGGGTACGAGAATAGAAGCGGGTTAAAAAAGGGGTATGCAAGTGGCCGAATAGTAGGCGCGCGTACGCACTAGGGCAGCCTGGGGTCGATGATATGCTAGAGCTGTGTTGCATGCTTCTAGGGACAAGATACTACTTACATGCACCTTTAATTTGGCTGTTACACTGCCAACTTTTAATATTTATTTAGTTACAAGAAACTGAATTACCGAATAAAGGATTGATATGAAATTGATAAATACACTTCCTTTTTAATTAATTCTTCCTTGCCTACCAATTATTCTTTTATAAAAAGAGTAACGCTGCTTAGCAACATATAGTTTAGGGGGAAAACTAAGAAACTCTAGGAAATATTAAAACAAGTGTACAACTTACTCCCCCCACTTTTTATATCGATATTTTGATATTTCCCTCAATAATTACCTCAAAAATTAAAAATCCTGATGCATTGACATTTTTTCTGGATAGACAGAAGCACGAAGACGGGAAGCTTGAATGAAATTTAAATGAAGTATGTAAAGGAATTATAAAATTTCAAGAACTGCGTTATTGTATACTGGAAAATTCTACGCAAAGTACGATTATTATTTTAATAGTAATGTTGGAATTTTAGCACAATGCTTCGTGGGTAGTTATCTAAATTGTTTTCAAGGTATATCAATAGATACCTATTTATGCGTAACCTTTGTAGACGAGACAGTGAGTATTTATATTGAGCGGTCCGAATTCGCATCCGTCTTCAATTCCAATGTATTTTAAGTCTACGCAATGCATGCTTGCGATTGAAAGTGGAACGTCGGTGTGAGGCGAGTAATCTGGGGTCACGGTACAAATTACTCGGCTAGAGATATTAAGAAAAAGTGTGCAGCAAAAACTGCCAGTTAATCGAGAATAAGATTTAAAAGACCAGAAGGCAGACACGCTGCGGACAAAAACCATGCTGATAGCAATTGCGTCATGATTTTGTAACTTACTACATACAACCGAAGAAAATGTGTTTCTGCGTGAGAAACTGAATCGAAAGTGTGCAATAAAATCCTGTGGTACGATCCACAGTTCTGAATCAAACTTGTAATTCATGGGCATAAATCTATGAATTTTATTGTATGCTACTTGTGATAGTAATATAGTTAAATTTGCACGATAAATTTATAGATAGTTAGGTTTGTACATAGTGTTCTTGAAATTACGGATTTTGAATTTTCATTACCTAATGAACTTGAACATTCAACCAACGTTAAATTATATACGTGCAGAGTTGGACATTAATAAAAAAAATTATTCGTTATTCTCGAATAACTTCATTCTATTTGAAATTTGTATTCGAAGCTCATTAGAATAACGCACAACTCTGTATACGTGTATAACACTTTGAATCTTTGCGCAATCATATGGTACAGGATACATTGTTCACCGCAAAGTATTTTTTAGTCGAAAATTCAAATCTAATTAATTACTGCAACCAAATCTAAAACCAGAGATAGAACCCCAAAAATCTACTTTGCACTAAATCGCATAGCCTCGACTGTGCGCACAGGGCTAACCCAAATGCGTGACCCGTGAGCAGCCTTCTATACACAGGGTGTCCCAATCAAACGCCAACCAAAGTTTCACTATTTCTCCACCTACATAATCTCTAAATCCCACAATTTACCGCACCACACTTCTACGATAGAGTTCTCCTATATCCTTATAAATCTAAATTCATTGCCAGTCAAGAAATTCGTGAAAAGAAAACTGCAGTGAAATTTGAGTAACTGAAAGTAATCACCATATCTTTGGCATTAATACCGGTAGATAAGCTCTGGTTCTTAGAAATTAAGCGCGTGGAGAATTAATTAAATATTTATGCGGAGTGATTTTTGGTAATTTTGAAGGGTGAAAATTTAAATTTCGTTGTGAGCTTATGGGGCACCCTGTATGTATTACCGATTCTCTGAGGGCTTGAAACGAGGCCAACAACCCTCGAGGTCGTGGCAGTCTCTCTGGCGAGTTGCGGGGGTGAGTTCGAGATATCGATCGACCTCGTCCGACCATTCCAACATATATACTCCCACGCGGATGCGTGGCCGCCGCGGCGAAAGCGGAATCAGGTCGTTTCGACTGCGGGGACACACCAACGGAAATACAGGAAATCTGATTCACCCTGTTGGATTTTGCAGGCTTTCCCTACCCGGCCTTACCGATCCTTCCAAGTTTTAGTTCGCCACGAGCAATATCTGTTGCACAGCTTGTTGGTAAGCGTGTCAGAAAGATAATACCGCGAATTCTTCAGTTTTCGAAATTGGGGCATTTTTACTTTTCATACATTCGAGCTCTGTGTAACTTTTGTTGCATATCGTACTATTTTGTAATAATAGGTACTAGTAATGTTGCTTGGAATTTATTTTTTGCAACCCTCATAAATCAGAATCTGGAGTTATATAAATTGTTTTTGCACTCATATAGTAAGAAGAATAAATTAGAAATCATGATTGATTATGTGGCTTAATAAGAATAGAGTACATCAATTAATGATCAAGGGGATAATTTTTCATCTTGGAAATTACACTTTTTGCGAACTATTGTAATGAGTATACTTTGATTTATATGTGCAAAGTTACAGACGAATAAATTAATGTTTTAGCTAATCTCGTGGGAATACGTTTCATAACTTAATAATGCACGCAGGTATTTAATTTGCCACTAGATTATTGAAGCCACTATTTCAACGAAACGAGTAAAAAAGAGGATTGCATGTTTCGAGGAAATAGCGATAATCGTAAATAAACAACTACTGCATGCAACGCGAGGCATCGACGTTCAGCACGTGATGGGAAAATTTGTGGTACGTTCCAATGGCTTTATGTAATTGCAATGTTTGATTCACCGTGAAGCAACGACATTGCAAGGACCTTCAATTGCATAATGCCCGAACGACGCAAGGGAACGGCGACATCAATGAATCGCGGTTTCCTTTTTTAGTTACCAACGTTGAATGCGGTAACAAAATTGCAGCATCGCGAAAGGAATTCGTAACTTTCACGTAAACGGCATGTAACGTAATCGTTGCCTTCGCACAATATAAAATTCAGCGAAGTACACGCTTCAAAGCATTTATCACAGAAGACTTAACGCTCGAAACAGCAGAAGAAACTGAATCGATTCGAAATCGAGATCGTTCTAGCGCGAAACAGTTTGAATTTGAAACCCCGTACTGCGCAGGTATTAACGCGCGAAGTCGTTATCGAGAAACATTAGCAAAGTGGGTACTTAAGGCAAAAAATAGCGCTAAGCGCGTGGTTAATCCCCCTGGTATTGCTACGCCCGAAGAGAAATATTTACAAACAACCGTACACGAGCGAAACGGCGAGGAATGCAGCGAAGCGTTAATAGGATTGAGAAATTAAAATTCCGCTTCTGGAATTCGCCTGCGTACATGTATACACGACTGGCGTAACGGGTTCCCCGGCGAGGAGTCCTTACGCTGAACGCGCGAACGGTGTAACCATCGGCGAGGCATGACCTCGTTCATTGCACCATCGACGTCTTCGCAAATTTAACCACCAGTCGCTGGCGGTGTGTGCCCGTTTGCCGACCGAAACGTAAATAACCGTTCGAATATCTCAAACACCCGCGCCGTACCAACTTTCGGGCCTGAAAAACTTTCTCGATTCTAGGGCACCGTGGAAAGTTTCGCGACCGCCACAGAACTGTGCCATATTTGTCCAATTAATTGAGAACCTCGTGGCGTAGGGAACGTCGATTGATAAAGTTCGCATTGGATAAAGTTTCGGGCAAACGAGGTTTCCGATCCTCCGCGCGGTACGGTCAAACCTTCGGTCGATGCTCGCGACCGTTGGGCGTCAGAAGCGAAGTACCGATCTGAAGTTAGTCACGCGACTCGACGTCGAGAGTATTGATTCCCACGCTACGGCTGGTTTCTTCGCTCTCGCTCCACGTAGGTATATGTCGCTTCTGCCCCAGTCGCGAGACATAAAAACCACCCTTTACTGCAGACACGCTCTCGAGAACGAGACTTTCTAGCTTCCGACGCGGCGAAACACTATATTCCAGCGCGTTCGAGGCGAAAGAAAATTCTCCCCGCCCGCGTGCTTTCTCGGAAGGAAGGCATGGTGAAAGCATGGGCGAGCGATGTTTCTATGCGACGAGAGTGAAGGGACGATAGATCCACGTTTCGTTACATGCGTCGTATCCAACAGCCACCGAGTTTTCGATGGTGTTCGTGCGAAGAGCACCGATTCAAGTTCGAATTACCGTACGTGTGGCAGATAACGCGGCGATCGACGCTTGTAACGGGGATATCCGTGCAAGATGGGAGGAGGGTACGGTTACGTTGTTAGACTTACAGTTCGTAGTAATCCTTGGGAAACGGACGGCAAGCGGAGCACAAGAGTGGCGCACTGTCTTTCACTGGTTTTCGAACTTCGTCGAAGTGGTGGATGGTACTACCAAACGTTGAATGTCTTCACGATAGAAGGAAACTGTAACTGTTTCGATTGATAGATTCTATTTGAAAGAAACGGCAAACAGCTCGAAGCGGCGTGTTGGTCTGACTGAAGGTACCCGCAGTCGCGTGGGGGCCTTTTATAACCGCGGTGTGGGTTGGGCAGCGTGGAGATGGCCGAGAGCGATTGAGTGGGGGAAGGACGGAGTGGGGGCGAATCCCCACGGCATCTGCGCAACGAAAGAAATGTGTGTGAACGCTGGCGCGTGTGTATGGGGGTGTATATGGGTATAAAGCAACAAGGGGGCAGGGATTCTCCGCGCGTGGCGCCGTCGACACGCTACAAACGCATGTTGATAAATAAATAACGAGTGGTCAGGCTGATAAGGGACCTTATCACGGATAAATTCCAACGTCTCAATATATGTGCGCGAAGCGTGCAAATTTTATTGACTCTCGCGATTTATGGGTATAAATTTGCCGGGATAAATAAAATGTATGACCGCCAGCTTTTCGCTTTGCAATAGTCGATGGAGAGGTAGCGATAGAAGACGAGTATGAAGCTCGAGGGGCTGGTAATATTAGTGGCAGAATTTGTTCTTAGTAGAATAGTGAATTTAAAAGAAGGAAACTTTTTTTCCAAAGAAAATTATTTATGTTTCATTTACATTAATAATTAAGGATGTTAAATAGAGTTTACCATTCGGAATTTTTAGGCGACAGTCAAACACTTTCCGCCTTACATATTAAGATTACAGAATATTCGATTTTCTGATACTGTATATTTTTCACTTACAAGCATATTATGCCTTAAACAGCATTTGTAATCTCTAAAACCTAGCGCATAGAGTTTCCTTGTTATTTATACAAATGCTTACAACAACAACATGTAGTAATCTAAATTATTGTTATGAATAATGTTTTCGAAGAAATAACACTGTATTTAACCAGCCGTAGTGAATTTTGTAATCTAACAGCGCTCCATTACAAATATAGAACTTACGCGAGTTACGACAATAAGTGTACGACACTGAAATTGAAATATGAAAATTACAGTCATTGAATTCCTAATCCCCTAATTACACTATCCCAACTACTCAATTATTATTACCCGTCTAATTTCTTCGATTGAAACAAATTAAGACATTTCAAAAGCAACGGTGCCATTCTGCTCGGAAAGCTAACTCGAATTCTTACGAAAACATTTTGATGTTTTAAGTCTGGGGCCAAGGAAATGCGCTGCTTCCAAGGCGTGGACGGAAAAGCTGCGGTTTGATGGAGACTGAATGCCGATGCATCTCCCACGCACCAGGATGTAAGAACCCCAGGAAATGAAAGGCGACTGCCACGTGTATACACACCCCGCCGAATTATGCGGCCGGAGGGAGAGAAAGAAATGGAGGAGAGCGTAGGCTTATCTGTAAACGTTGAAATGTCACCGCCCTCCGTGTTACATTCATAAGCAGACGTGCATACGTCAAGCCACCTTTGCAGATTAGAGGGGACAGAGATTCTCAGCTGCGCGTTTATGGTTTGCGGGTAGTATGCACTCGGTTATCAATCGATTTCCCGCCCTTGGGCGCAGCCGTTTCCAGGCTTCCTTTGTTTAATTTGCGATTGGTAGGAATTTTGATAAGCTTGTGAATGGAATTACAGCAAGCTTATCAAATTAAACCACTTGGGTATACCGTTTAACCCCATCGAGGCGGGGAAATATTCATCACCCCCGCGAACGTGAATGGAGTCCGCGAGCTATGTTGATATTTTTTTGAAAGCCAAATTCAAGGGTGTCCGTGGACATTTTTCTAGGGGAAGAAAGCAACTTTAGGGTGACGGTGAAGAAAAGTATAGTAATGAAAAACAACCCTGGCAATCACAACGACGAATCGGATTTAATTAGATTTAATTAAATTTAAAAATACTCCTGTTTTTTAGTGTAAACTTAACGAACATCAGTTTTTAAAAATAGGCGATTTTTTTTTTCAGAATCCAGAGGGTAATTGCCACTTTTGCCCCACTTTCTCCGAACGCCTATAGCTAAAGCAGCAACGAAATAAAAAAGAAATTGCCAAATTGGTTCATGGAAACGATGTGCAGGTCGAGGGTGGATATTTATGGGGATGCTCTTGTTTTCAGAACGAAGTAATTTCGAAGGACACAGCGAGGTGGGTCAAGGTTCTAGGAAAGGTGTATTGTGTGTGTTCAGGTAAGAAGAGGGTAATATAGATGAGATGAAGGCCGCGGGTGAATGAGAAAATGCAGCGTGCGTCAGTGATTCTTACTTCGTGTGATATTAAAAAATGTTGGGCATCAGGAGGTACCGTATTAATGTGTGATTTCCTCGAGCTTGGAGTCCACTTTATGGACAGAATTAAAGCGAATAATGGCTATTTCGATGATGATCACAAACATCAGTTTTCGAACACTGAACCAGCCAATTACGCAGTCGGCTTAATGTTTAATTAGTAAGTAATAAAAAGCGAATAAAAAAAAAAACGACTGCACGCAATGTCGCAGGTATGACTCGAGGAAAGTCAGATTTTTCCTTAAGAGACTAACGAATAAAAAGTTAACGAGAAACAAAAGCCTGAGAGTGATCGACGCCGTTACGTGCAATGATTTATTTATTTTTACCAAATTGCAGATGCGTTGATTAAGAAATCGTGGCACACGTTCAATATCTTAAGTCTTAAGTAAAGAAACTTCGCGTTAAGATTTAATCACACCATTTGTTGCGATTCGGGGATTAAAGATTGCAGTTGTCAGTGTTTTATCTGATCTTCTCGATCCGTTTTTGGGTATTAATATATGATTGCCACGGAGTTTGCCAGCGATGCGATAAATTTTTTGTTATTATAGCGCTGTTTATATCAAATCTCCTTTAACTGCAGTTCTAAAAACGGAACATGATGCAGGGGCTTTAATTCTAATTCGACGCGTTCTGGTGTGTTTCATGAAATATCCAATGATACAAACCGTTAAATTTAAACTTTCAAGCGTCTACTCCACGTATTTATACGTTTTCGAAAATAGACCGGCTTGTTACGAATGATCTGTGACTATTCCACGCTGCATGACCAATCACTTCTTAAACGTGTATAATACTCGTATACTCGAAACGGCAGATATAAAAGCACGCAAGTCGGGAGGTGTGCAAGCCTAACGAACGTCAATTGCAATGGCTTGATTCACAATCGATGACGTATCCTGCGATAGGCATTGAATCCAGCATGGAACAATCCCAGTAGAATTGTGGGTGTTCCCTGTCGGAGGCAGTTTCAACGAGCTGAATACAAATGAAGAATTGTTTATTGAAGAAAGCCAACAAAGGCAAAAGTGGTATTATCATGTAAATACACCTTGGGGAAATAGGAACGCCATACTATTTTACTAACTTTTACTCCACCCAGTATGAAGTTAATTTTGTGTGATAAATATTGTATCTTTTTTACCACTATTCTGGTACCAATATCTCTAAGTTTCCTCGATGCACCAATCAGGTGAAATTTTTCCGGTTTAAAAAAAATGAAAAACACCAAGGGTGTGGCCCCTTACGAATGTAAACAAATCATTTCTAAACAGAAAGAAGAAATTCTTTTAGCATTATTGTATGAATGCTCGAGCAACACCAGCCCTGCTATTCATGTATGTGGAATTATAGATTCACGTTCAAGTATAGAAATCCAATCCTCGACTAGCTAGCCTTGTTACCATTCGTATGAAACATATTTCTTCGTGCTATAGGACACGTCTAAAAATAGGTGGAGTACGACCGTGTTTCTCCTTTAATGTTCCCTATATTCGCAAAATTTTCACCTACACCCCTCGCGACTTCATAAATATCTCCAACTCTGTCTGTCGATTTATACAACAAAGCTAAAGATAGGTACTCAATTAATAGCACAATAGATTCCTATAAATAAACCCTTGAGGCACGTAATCGTGTAACCGTTCCGCAGATCTATGGACTGGAAATCCCAAATGTGAACACGAAATTTCTTCACCCACTTTACACCCACCGGAAAAGTTCGAACTTCCGTGCCACGAAACGCTTCGCAGATACGAATTTCAGTGTAGGTAGGTATATTCTCCAATGACGACTTCAAATTTAGTCACCGATTTACAGTTACATTACGATCTTGATTTTATTCACGCGTAACGTAATTTCCCTGCCCACGAGATGGGTCCGAGAATTAATGTGGACGACATTATGGGATGATGGGAGACGTGGATGTTCTTGGAATTCGTGACTTTTTCATCTACGCTGGTCCCAGCGGCACAGATTCCGCCCATTCAGACGATGAATGTTGATCGACCGTTGGAAAGGTTAAAAGTTCGCTCCGCCGCACGGTGGTTCGGCGTTTTAGAGACTATACTTCCAACGCGAAGAAAAGTCCTAAAAGGAATTGTACCTGTATATGAGGCATTGAGGACAGAAATTAACCCACATTTTTTGCGAAATTGAGTTGGAAGCAATAATTTATTCCAATAGGCTGTATTGATACAGGAAAGACTCTTTTTTTTTTAATGTGGGTTAGTCTGTTTTTGTTCTCAATACCTCATATTACTTTGGGGTACTTGTTAGGGTTGTAAAGACTTTAGGGTAGTGGAAATCAAACCGTTTTAAGAAATGGCAATCAGGAAAAGCATGCGTCACGAGTATGTTACTGTACACCAGTCCTGGCCAGGGATTTGCTCGGACGAGCAGCCGCGAGCTGCTCTTCGCTCTCGAAGGCACCGAGCTAGGCCGCGAACGGCTCCAAGAGCGAAAGGTCCTCTTGGTGGGGGAATCTGTGAATGTAGAGACAGTAGGAAGAAGAAGACTGACTGGACACTCACACCGCGCCACTATCCCCACTCTTTTAGGCTCTGTCGCTCTTGCCGTCGCGCTTGCCTTCGCAGCCTCCGCTCGCAACCATCTGTGGCTGCTCTTCGAGAGCAAGAGCAAGAACTGGGCAGGCCTGCTGTGCATCCCCGACCTCAACTACGCGTACCTTCTAGGGTGGTCACAAGAAATAGGAGGAAGATCTTTTTCGTTGTTTCTTCGACGGGAGCCCCTAAAAAATATACAATTAATGTAAAAATGAGATTGTTAAAGTTTCAGATAGATCGGATAACGTTAAGACCTGCCTCATCAGCCCCAAAGTATTAAAAGACAGCTATTTTTTAAAAAAAAAATCGGGTTTCTTTCCGCTATAAAATTAGAACTAAGCCGCGGTATCGATACTATTTTGTGTGCTTATTTCTTGAAAGTATATGATATTTGGTCAATTGGAATTAAAGTTACTTATCCGTGTAACTTTAGAAATTCCGTTCAAGGGTTACAAGGTTACAACATTGTACAGTTGTGAATTTAAAGTATCTTTTAATATTCATGATTTTTCTACAATGACTTATCTTATCTATCTCCAGGTATGCAACAGATGGTTTAATTAATTTTTTATTGATTCTGGATCTGGATTTGTTGGAATTCTTCTCATATGTTCTGTTATCAGGGAATTCAAGATTGCCAAAGTGTACAAAAAATGCAGATATTTGCAGATATTGGGTTTTCCATAATTTCCAACACGGATCATTCATAATTTAACGACGTGAAAGTAATTTACGTATCCGAGCTGTTATTTGAATTAATAATCTTCTTTTAGGGACATCTCATAATGTGAGCTATTTGGATTTATTCGTTGAATGGTATGCGCAGGAGATCTTGAAAATAAAGGAGTTTCTGTTTCATCTAAAGCCCTTTGTTCCTACTAAATCTGACACTAATGATAATGCTGTTGAAAAAACATTAGGTAAATATATAAAAAGTGTATTTTGTATTTCTAACGTGCTATCATTTAAAAATACCGTAACCAATTACACTATTACAGAATTACATTCGTGTTAGAAAGCAACTGTGCCCCTCGGACAGAGTTGGACAAAGTTGAGCGTTATTCGAGTACCTACCTAACCTTCTAGTGGAATAAAATTCCGAATAAAATTTCAAATAAATTGCCGCTTGGAATAAATTTTCGAATAAATTCTGCTCCGAATAATATTTATTCTAAAATAACGAATAGACTCTGATTCAAAGAAACCGGGCTCGAATAACACTCTCGTCGTGAATACACTCATTCACCCCCGTCGTTTCTCCTATCGACGCAGTGTCATTAAAAGCCTATCTCCGACGACGGTGGAATGGAGGCGCTCAACAGGGAGTTGATCATTGCGACTTCTCTCTCTCGGCAGTCTCACAATCAGCTGGCCGCAGTTTCGAGCGGCCGAGCTATATTCGCGACTGTGAATCAGCCCACGTGGACGATCAGATCGAGACGACGCCGTGGAGCACGTGTACAAGCAATTTGCAGGAGTGCGAACACGCATTTCGAGGATTACGGGAAGGTCGGGGCAGGAAATCGGGCGCACGTGGATTCGAACGCGGGTCTACGAGCACGGCTGTAGAAACACGTGTCTCCGTTTTCTACGCACGTAGATCGACGCGATCGAGATTAGTTGAGCGAAACGTGCCGCGAAACGTTTCTCAACGGCCACTGTGCTGATATACAATACCGTTTCATCGCAGTATCGCACTGACAAGATCACTGCCCACGCGCACGGCCGTGACCAATTGTACTGGCGCGAGCCGCGGTATCGATACTCGATACGTACTGCGGACAGTTAACATAAAGCCAAGTTAATAAATTCTTCCTCGTGGAAATTATGTAAGTATTTATTTCATGGGAAAATCTCTTTTCCGTGTGATAAATGAGAAAAGTATATAGACTGGTTGAATTTATTTTTGAAGGGGGTGAAAATTTGTTGCAAAAAATGTGAACTTTCCCTGAAGCGTTATTTTGAAAAATATTACATACTATTTAAGTAATTATTATTACTAGTAACCTACTATTGGTAAATTAATTTTTTGAGATCGCGTAGGTGTTTCATACCATTCTGATATGGTACAACTTTCTACAGTTTCATTTGCAAGCAGAATTATTTCACGTTGCGTAAGGTAAATGCTCCACTTTCGCGAGAAAAATTTCCTTTAATGTTAATGAAGAAATTTCGATTACGGAATAGGCGTACAGAATAGAAATTGAGGAACTTCTAATTACAAAAGTGTTGTCATGGTACACTCGGTCTAATAACCTCGATTTAAGCTGGAAAATTACTTTATCGTATTGAAACGCATCGTTTAGAAAATGGGACCCTCAGATCCGCGAGAACTAATTACGATCACCGTCTAAATCGCGTAAGAGGAATATTCTGCCTTAACGAGAAACAGATCTCCAAGAGTCGCTAGATTTCTCCTCGCCCCGACAAAAACTTTAATTACTCCCGTATTAAATTGCCCGATGCTGCGCGACATGCTCTACTTCGATGGGGGAAAAAAGAGACGGGAAGAGAATTGGATCGGACGAAACGTTTGCAAACGGTGTAATCGCATGAAAACGCTGAAATTACGCGTGCGGCTATTAGATAAATCCTCGCTTTCGTAATCCCGAATTTTTCCAACTTCGAATAGCTTAGATCCCTGGAACAGCTTCGAGCATGCTAATAAACAGCTCCAGCGAAGAGGCATTTTCAACGAGCAATTAGTTGACAATTGTTCTAGAAAGACTTGCGTCACGCCAGTGCTGGGTTACTGACTTGTGTAAATTCTCCAACGCAACGCAAACATTATCTTAGAAGCGTAAATAATATTCGACTGATGCAGAAATGTTTGGTGCTTCCACCGAATAGGAAAATTCTGAACATAAGTAATTTTCATAACTCGATATAAAAATTGGCCAAAGAACCACTCTGTATAATAAATCGAAAAAGGGTTCTGAATGGTAAGTAGTGGTTAAAAGAAAGTTTAAAGTTCAAATTGTAAATGGTACCACAAATATGAAGAATTGCTTTTTAAAATTTACATTCTATAAATTGTGGAGTTCTTTGAAGGTATCTATCTACTTGGATATTTTTTACTATTTAAATAGTTAATTCGAAATTTCAACAACAGGTGCAGTATCGGTTGGGATGTTTTGTGCATTCAGCAGAAGAAGGTATTTTTAAATGGATTCTGTTTCTCACGTACAGTCGATAATTTCGAAGTGGTCACGCGAGGTTATAAATAAATTAACTAACGTGCTTCGATCGAGCGTATAAAAAAGTGACGCAAGATTTGAAAGTTGAGACTAGGTACCTGTTCCCTTATTTTGGCAACAACCGAATTGCTAACTGTGCCGAGAAGGTAATCAGCTTGAGGAATAAAAGCGTGGCGTTGAATGATAACGCTATCGTCGCCCCTGTTATCGTCAGTGACGATTCTTATTGTTTAAACAGTGCCGTGCGGTCGTTGAAACTGCAATCGTTCATGCTTGAGATTTTTAGCGCACTCGTGCTGTTGACGTCAGTCCGGTATTATTTTCAATAATTCGACGTACGAGTTGCAAATTACACGCGTCACGTGGAGAACGCACATTGTACGAGAGACTCGTGATATTATCGTCCCAATAGCCGTGCATACAATCAGTTATTATCCATAATGCACTGAGATGCAAGGTCTGTAACACCATTGTAATTATCGCTTTCGTAGAATTTGTAATCTGACAACATTTATTCCTAATAATTCTACCTCCTCCTCTTAGTATGTATTAGGATCCCTCTCTAATTTTAAATTAGATATCTTTCATTTGAATTTTTTCAAACAACAGTGGAAAAGAGACTAAGAGGAGGACAACATTATTAGCCATCATCATTTACTATGAAGAATATATCATCAATCAGAGAACTGGAAACGCGCTTTTGTAATGACTCAGATATCTAATTGTAGGCGCTCGACGAACTGTTCAAGAAAGGAATCCCCCTTTTGGATGCGACTTTGGGTCATTTGTTTTCGAGATATTTACATTTGAAAAATCGATTCTGATAGTCGGCACTCGGAATTAATAATTTGTACGAGAATTGCACACCTAACAGGATTCGATCTCGCGACCTTCGGATTCAGAAGTCAACGCTCTACGCGCACGGCCACTACGCGAACAAATGTTAATTCCCAATGTCAATTATGTTACCCGACTTTTTACATATACAAATGACCAGTTGCACTAAAAAGAGGGGTCTTTCTTGAACGGCTCGTCGAGCCCTACAATTTGGTATCGAGTATCCAGTTCTGGTGCTCTCCGTGTTAGTAGAAACTAGTAAAAACCAGTGATGCGGTGGACGAACATCAAGGCAATTACAGAAACTATAAAAAATGATAGAAACGTATGTAGGAAATATAGAAGAGAAGGAAGAATAAATGTTAATTAAGGGGACATTCTACAGTCTCGGTCGAAAATTCGACCACTTTTCGATAATGGTTTTTATAACGAAATAAGCACTTAACGGATTAAATATAGAATGCAATGCCACTTTCGGTACTCTCAACTTTGATCGGTCGGCATTTTAATAATATCTGTCCAAAATTATTCTTCCGCGTGCCCGATAACCATACTCCTGCAAATTAAAAATACCCATGTCTACCTTTATTATTTCAGATGATCCAGTCGTCTGAAATATAAATCGCCAGCAAACTCAGTGCGAAATTCTGAAGCCATCAGCTTCACTGAAATATTTATCTAAACCTAAACAAATGAAATAAACAAACAACAAAGATTGTTTCTTTTATTTCAAGACTGGTAGAATATAGAACTGAAAGTTTGAGAAAATTAAATGTCTATTTCATTATGGAAATGAATTTTCAACCGAGACTGTAGAATGTCCCCTCAAAGGAAATGTTTAGAAATTAGCTGCCCTCGTTCAACAATTTTAAAGAAGAATGCCGCGTCGGTAACTATAACGTACACTCCATTCTAAGGCTTTGATAGCGAGCTTTATTATGATTGTATCATCGCGGTGATTCCAACGAGACATATCTAAAGAATAGTCTACTAAGCGAGCAAGAATGATCTGTGCATTTAAGGGAGCAGACTCAATCAAGATCGCGTTTCAGATGACTTGAGTCAGGCCTCAAGCATTCCTCGAATAATGTAGTTCACGAATAAATGTTTTCCTCAAAGCAACCTCGGGACGCGATCTAAGAATCCAACGGCGATCTAAAAATATCTGATCATAATCTGATTCAGGATCGCCTATTATACGTATCAGTATCGCAAGAATAAGATGACGAGCTTATTGAGCTTGTTTTGTTCAACGAATATCGAAGTCATAGATGATTTATCCGACATTGTGGGCAGAGCCAACAATGGTACAATTGAGCTATCTCGGTTACAAATTAACGAGATAAAGCTGAGTCGAGATTGACGAGAGTTAAGTCGCGATGGCGCAGAAGAAGACTAATGTCTAATGTGTTGCATACTCTACTTTATTGAAGGCTGCCTATCGCGAGACGTAGACAGCTAGGGAGATATGTATTCTTGACAGTTCAAACGTGGCTGAATACTTTCCACCTCGAAGCATTAGTTGCATTGTGAATAATTTTCTTTTTTAAATTGTCTATGCTTTTCTATTTGGCGGAAAGAATAAATAGAGTCTTTGTTTATGGTTCATTGAATCGTGGTTAGAAAATTCTATCTGGCAAGGTTGAAGATTATCCGCGTACCACGTGACTTCGTTGCGGTTGTCTAGACATTTTGGAATTCGGCTAGACTGAACAGTTATTATGTTCCAAGAGGCGCGTGCCTCCTACGCAAGGCGTCACATGCTTGCTATTCACACGGAAGGAGCAAATAAATTTCGTGCTCGTGATGCTCTTGAACGAGATAACGGTGACGTAATTATTCGCAATTAGTATTAGCATACGATAATATCACGTGGATGGCGATGGTCTCGTGACCCGTGACGCGAGGCCTCGTATTGTTTCGCTTACACGCATGGTTTGGTAATTTATATGAAACCGGTCAGTACACTGATTTCACAGGCGGTTCGTTAGCGACACACGTGAGTAAATATTAAAGCGTGGATGTTTCAAGACCGATTGCACCTTGGCTGGGAATTTTCAAACGATGGATCGAAAGTTTCGGGGATTTCAGAGAGTTATATAGAGTGTTTCAGAATTATAGGTAAAATCCCAACTGGGTAATGGAATTTATAAAAGAGGGTCAATCGGTGTTTTAAAGAACACTTTTTGCAGAGCTTCGCGAAATATGATCTACTTGTCAATCTCAATTTAACATTTCTATATTCATAAGAGATATTCGTCGTGCTTGCATTTAAATGAGCTTAAACCAAAAATTCAGAAGGATTGGTGCAGTCATTTTTGAGATATCTAGCTCCTCGTTTTGAAAAAATCTTCTTGGATATCCTTGTATTTTCATTACAAACATAAATATATTTCTACAAAAAAAAACCAAATGTTCTTTAAACGTTGCTCACTTAAGTGCAAAAAATTCTGTATAAATATATGCTTCCTTACTAGCTATAACCCCTTAAATCTACAAACGGGATTTTTGAAGTTTCATCACAGGCACGGATAAAAAAGTTGAAAAGGCAACCTCCACTATTTTCTTCGCTATTCCGCCCAATTGCAACTTTTTTCAAAACTTTTTTCGAAACGCGTCATCTAAGTAGTAAACTAATCCTTCCAACTTCTAAAAACAAACTCGAGCCGTTTGAGCAATTTTAAAAAAGTTATTCTGTCTTAAAGGTCGTTTCCGACATCTTTACCTACATTTCTACGAATTTCATTACGCCATTCAATACACAAAGAATTAAATTTAACTATCAATGTAACATCTCTCTTTTCCAATAACTATTCCCCGTGGTGCGTGCGTAAAACTCGCGCGAACAAAAACAAACACGTTAATAACCCTAGCAGTGTGTGATCCGCGAGAACCTCTAGCCTCCTGAAATAACTTAAGACATCTTAACATTTTTCAAGTCCCGTTGTTACGCTAGAAGCGGGTGCGCAGCGGAAACAGTTTGATATCTATTCGCGGCCTGGACAGAAATAAAACGTCCCGATGTATGTACTTCCAGCGAGTAATCATGGCCGTAAATACGACGTCGTTTGCAGACGTTGTGGTCGAATCCTCGCCGGGGGAACGTGCTTGTGGTCGCGGGGCCGAGCAAAAGGTGCTATCAGAGATCGTTACTCGGCTAAACAGTATTGCAAACAATTGAGACGGCTGGCGTACGCGCACGTGTCATCGGGACAAAATATCGCGCGATCTGTCGATGCGGTCCTTAAGTGGAACCAGTTCGAGCCAGTCGTAAGGAGTCGAATCGTCGTCTCGGCAATGACGTTAATCGATCAAGTTTCGCGGCGATCGTTTGAAAAGATGCGGGAAAAATCGACCGCCAGGGTGTCGTTCAAGATAACCGGACCGGTCAGCCCGAAACTTGTTCGCGGTGGAATCGTTGGGAATTAACGTGATTCAATTAAAGTTTACTGCAATCGAAACGGAAGGGAAATGTAACAAAAGCTTTCAGTACTCTCAGATTATCTGAGGTATAAGAATTTGAAATTGGAAGCAGTGTACCTTGTGAAACTTGTGCAGCTTTGTGTTAATGAAGGAGATTGAATAGAGTAAGATTAATCTTGAGGTTGCTTGAAGGAATTGACTTGAAATTTTTATAAAAATATATTGAATTTATTATTTAAAAAGAAATTTGATAATAATTAAAGGCATAAAGATTGCAATTTCATACCTCTCAAAGGCGGCTTGAAAATTAATTGAACGATAGCACGACAAACGTTTCAGGGTGATTTATAATAGAGCTCGAAACAATCTGCGTTACCTACGTTCATTTTTCACGACGGAACTGCCATCCTAGAACGACAAGGGATCGATTTATTCGTACCGAGCATCAAGGATGGCCATTAAAATGCACCAGAATACCTTGCCAGTGATTGTTGGCCGTCTGTTTCAAGGGATGATGCAGTTAATTCCAAGGTCTCCGCATCAACAATTCGCGAGCACGCTTTTGCGCATTGAAATTCTAATGAAACACAGAGAAAAGGTTACTACCGGTCTCGTAATCTTACTTACGGGGGAAAAATAGCCGTTCAAGTAATATTTCAGATATAATTTATTCTACGAGCTCGTTTTCTCCCACATATTTTATCGACCCTACTTAGCATGCAACAGTAAAAACGTAAAAAGCTCCAACCTTCATAAATAAGGGACTTACGAGTAATAAACACAAAATGATCAGACTTCTAATTCAATTTCGCTAAAGCTTGTAACTTATTTCAGCTGCTAATATAATTCGAAATAAATTATCACTCGGAAGAAATCTGTGCTTCATACTGTTCGCATATTTGAAATAAGGATTAATGTAAACAAACCTGCATACTACCAACCGTTGAAGCAGAAGAATTTCAAATCTTCAATTAAAATAATAAAATTTGATCTGTATAAACTATTCATAAAACATTCGCACCCCCATGCCCCTGTTTTCCCTTTTCCCAACCCAAATTTATTTTTCGCGAATTTCAACTAAACACCTCACTCTCATTAATAAAATAACCTGCTTCAATTCTCCAAATTTTTCACAAATAGTAACAACACAAGTATCTACTTATAAATATAAGTTATAAAGTTTACTTTCACCCTTTCTCTTCCTTTCTTTTTCCTTCTTCCCTTTACCTTACAATTCCCTTTTACGCTTAAGTTTTACAGCAGCCGTTAATGTAACTGCAAATTATTATAATTAATGTTCCCCCAATTATTACAAGCGAGACGCGTACTCGTGCGTAAACTGCGCGTGAAATCCTGGACTTCACACTGAGGAGGGAAAAAGCAATCGTAGAGGAAGGTATTGGCGTAAATCGAGCGATGAATATTAACAAGTGGAACTTCCTCGGGTCGAAAGAATAACGAGTGGCCGCGGCGAAATTCTCTGGGTCGCGGCAGAAGATACGCTACTATGGTAATTCCAATCAACGAGGAAGTATCCGCGTTCCTCGCGTAGCGGAGTCGCAATTCGCGAAGGTTTCGCGCTAACTCCTCCGGCCGCGCAGAACCCGGCGGTACAAGCTCGCGAGCCGGCTGAATATCGCGGTTCCTTAATTTAGACGCGGTACAAAGAGAAACGCTTCCTTTTCGGTATTAATGTTAATTGTGGTCGACGGATTCAGGGAACGGAGCAACGAAAAAATACTCGAGGCATTGTGGATATTTTGAGACCTTGGCGAGACATCACTGAAACGTGCCCCTTTGTTGTGTTGTTATTCGGCACATTGAAGTCTGCCTCTGTTACCTCAGAAACGTCACAAATTTCTTAAGGGGTCATTCTACTTTGATGAGCCGAAAAATTAAGCTATTTGTAAATTTTTTTTGTCAGTATATACAACATGTAATGAAATATATCTTCTTGGTATTTATTATAAGCTACTCTTATATTATACAAAAAATTTAAAAAGAATTTCAGAAATCAGTTGTAATTTTGCAATAAATAAATATTTTTACATCGAAACATAATATAATAACCTGTTACGATGTCCCCCATCTGAATACAAAACCCTTTGCATAAAAATATGCATGTACACCTTTTATGTTATTATTAAGACTAAAATCCGTATTTTAGTTCCAGAAAAAAAATCATGAAAATAAGCCACTGTTTTGACCTGCAAAGTGGAATGGTCCCTCAAGGTAAAAGGAGCAATTAAGCTTCAGAGCACGTACGATGTCCATCAAAAGGAGATACGGTCTTCCTAAATCCAAAATGAATAATTCTGGCCAAAAATTGAATTAATAACATCCAATGAACTTTGCTCCTCATTTCTTTCGTTAACATAAAATGCAGAATTATCGATGTGGTGTACGTAGCGTTAATGTGGCACGAGAAGTCGAGATGCCACAAATGTGTGCTGTTGACGAACGTGTGAATTACAAAGGGGCATAATAAACGTTCGCCCATGAAGGAATCTGCGTTGCATGGGTAGAAACGAAGGTGAAAATTCCGTGCACGGTGCAAGCTATCGCGATTCCGCGTGCATACAACGGAAATAGAACGTAAACGATTAATAAAATTGCAATGGACCTTTTCCTGTTGGGAACGACTCGTCTTACGGGGGGTTGGTCAAATGTAGCGATCCTAATGATACGTTCGTAGCCTCGTTCGATGAAAAACTTGCACACTTCCCGGATACACGTTATGTCCCGTCGTCTTTGCAAAATTGGAAGAACACTGTGTAGTATGTTGGATCCTTTCCCACATACAGTTTCCCTATTAATCGTCATGAAAAACGTGGGCAATACATGCGATACCAATTGCTGAATACGTAATGAAGTAGCCAAAGTAGCTTCCATTTCGTGGTGTTGTAAATTTGCAACAATTCAAACATACTGATCAACATTTCGAATTTTGCTGAAACTTGGATATGTTGTATTAATGTATTCTTTAGAATTTTCAAAATTGTTGATCTCACAGATCTTTGAAATATTGTGTTGACCTTTTCTCGATAAATTATGACTGTTGAACTTTGAGGCTGATAAAAATGAGCTTTCGGGTGCTTACAGTGGAGACATAAGAGTACTTTATAAAAATTATTTCAGTTAAAAACACAATTTTTTTGTGAAAAAATTGCCATTTTATAATAGCAGGGCACTATTGAAAAAATTGAAGAAAAAATGAGGATATCGTCCTATTTGTTTTTTTTTAGAATTAACCAGATGAAAATGCGTTGATAACAAACACACACAGAATGCAAGTGTAACCTTTCAGATTGCTGTACATTATACACCAACGTTTATTTTGAATTTAATGTGTGCAGAAATTAGTGACACTTTCTTTGGGATATTGTAAATACGCCGCAGTGTCCTTATTTAATCTGAGTAAAGGTATTTTTGATTTTTTGTGTATTTTTCACACGTTTTGCGAAGAACATACGCGTTGAACATACTGGAGTCACGGACAACAAGCTAAACGATTCAGGTAAAACAACTGTATCGAGGTCCTCCGTATGGAAAAGAGCCGACAAACAAAGTCAAGGAAGTTTGTATAACTTTGGTCTGGCGTTGTAAAGATATGTTTTTCGCGTCAGAATGCAAACTGATGACTCGTTTCAACGAATGAAATACGATGCGTCTTGTATTTATCGCCTTTTTGTTCTTTGCTCCCCTGCATTAAGACTCTTTGTTGTCGTGGAACGGTAAATTGTAGTTGCTCATAAAAGGGCAAAATGGAATATTGGAAAAAGAAAAGAAGAGAAAACCGATATAGTCGTGACCGATAAAATAGGCTTTCAAACCATCAATTTTCGAGATTTCATGAGATCTTCAGTCTAATCTTATCCATGCAAAAAATCCAAACTCCAACGAATTCAATATTGCAATAATAATATCCACGAGTGTCATCTCAAAGAAAATTAGAAAGGAATGAATGCAACAAAAGGACTAGAAATACCAAATTAGATTTCTAAAGAACGGTCACGATATCATATACTACGCCAGCAAAATGATATACCTATTCCAAAATCCGATATTAACGCGCTATCGTTAAAATATAGTAGCAAGTGCGTTTACGTAAGTATGGCTTACGTATACCTTCCATGGAAAATAAAATTCCATTATGGACAGTGGTTGTGAATGGAGAAAAAAATACAACCAGCCGACCTTGGCGAGGGAGGGAAACTCAGGTGCGAAAAGAATGGCGCTCTTTCATGAATAACGCTTCTTTCTACGTTAATGACGAGAGCACTCGATGCACCGTGACGTAGAAAAAATTAATTACCGAAGCGCGGCACGCGCACGTGCTCGCCACTTGTCTGCTTGAAACGCCATGAAATTTAAAAAAAAAGACGATTAAACCAGTGACGTCAGTCTTCGCTGCGACAATAGGGTGGAGATCGATACGGTGCCCCTTGTTGTTCGATTTTATCGTTACGAGGGCGTTACAGGTGCACGATTTTATTTAAAGAAGCACGTTAGAATCGCGATGTGGGGAACGCCACATTGAAATTTTGTTTCTCGAATTTTTCTGTGCATTTTCATAATGTTTGGGATGTCAAAAATTTACCCGCACAGTTTCGAAGTGCATCGCGAAAATTTCTGCGAGCTACGGAAGGTTTTGAATAGCGAGCGCAGCCTAATATTTTTCAGAACTAGGTAGAGAGTATACTTTGCGGTCTTCGAGTTGCAGAAAATAACTTCCGCCTAAACTTTAATCCCGATTATCTCGAAACGACATTTTTCAAACTGGACGGATTAATAGATCTGTGAATTTATATCGGATGCACTTGAAATTTTCGGGGAATTTTCGCGATAAAATTATTTTCAGTCACGCGTGCAGATGTTTTGATTGAATAATCCATCTGATCGTAACAATTGAAAAAAAACATGCTGATTTTATATTCTTTTTCTTCCAAAATGCGGTATTTCTTAAAAAAATTTAACTTCTTCAATAAAGTTCAATGGCACTCCTCGTATTGATAAATTATATACATATGTACGTGAATAGGTAGATATTTAATTTTCTCGAAATATTTATACGTAGATTCTGAAGTTGATACAAACGGATTAATAATGAACATTATTTTAATTCCAAATGCTGAGTAATAATAAAAACAAATCAGATACTTGTTTTCAAATTGCTAATTTTCTTATTCTTGTCTAAAACGAAACTTCTTTTTCTCTCACTTGCCCACTCACTTTATGACTCCCACAATCACCATCGAACAGATCCGAAATTTATATTTTCCCAAAATTATTTACCACTCTTCTTTCCCAAATATCAACTGCTGCCTCTAATCTGCCTACACCGAACACTCGATATTTCTCTCGTTTTCCAAACCATTGCAGATAACAATCCACCCCAAACACCTCACGCTTCCTCGAATCTGTATTCAATTCTCAGACAAATTCTCAGTTAAAATCATAAATAATCATCATTCAAGCGTACACAAAATTCTGCAACTTCCTCGACAAAAATTAAACATTCAACCTTGCAAATAAACAAAGTACAGCCGAATCTGTCTCCGCGCGTAACACCGCCACAGTTCAAAGTCTCAAGCTTCCCGCGACGACACACCAGCATTGCAAAATTGAAATACAGCTCACGTCTTTAGTGGACGGCCGCCATCATACACGAAATGTTACCTAAATTCTCGTTTTCACGTCGCAGACGACGCGATAAAATCGTCTCGAAATACTTGCGATTAAGCGAGAAGGTTGGCCCCTCGAATGTGGCGGTAAATACGCTCGTAAAACGCGCAAAGTCAGCTGGCCCCTGCGGTACACATACAAGCCGGTATCTCTGAAAAATATTAGCGATTTTGCGCAATCTATTTTCTCCGGCAGGTAGCGTATCGCGGGCTTGCTCGTGATTCATCAAGGTCGAAAGGAAGAGGACGAGGCCCTGAGCGTTTGCACTTGCCGCTCCAACAAGGCTGACGATCATTTATTAGAGGTCAATGCGTGGAACGGGCCTGGAATCGATTTAAGAACATTACAAACCGTGAAGTGGTTCGACGACACGGTAATACAGGCTGGCCCAGTTGGGAAGGTCAATGTTGTAGGGTGTCATTACCTAAGAAGAGTTTTTCGGCAATTTGTAACTATGCAGAAATGTAGCTCGCGAGGGTGCTAATAATGTGACTATTTTTTGTTGAATGAAATGTTCCTAGGGGTGGAAACGTCCACTCAAAAAGACTTGTGAGTTGTCGTATTACCGTGAATATCGTCGAAACCATAAAAGATATCGAAAGACATTCCATTCAAAAGTTTTCTGGCTTTCTATATCCTACAATATGCTGGTAAAGAATTTTTGAAAAGTCGCCGCCGAATTACTATGATATTGATACAATAACAATTGCTAACGCTGGCTTACGACTCGAAAAATATCACAGAAACTCAAAGTAATAAAATAAATAAGAAACTTAAAATGTAAAAAAATATTTCTATTCAATCTTCCCCACACGAAACGGCAGATTCATGTGCATCAACTTAATAACTTTTAGGGCCTTTCCACGGGAGACACTCCTGTAGTCTGCTAATGATATTTCTGATGTATTCAGTTGGTAGAAATAGCTGTGATTTAAAAAAGGATAGGAAATAACAGTCGCAGCTACAAAAGTATCTCGTGTGAAATGTGCCTTATAGTTCGACGTTGGGGCCTGCCTGTTCACAGAAATCACCTAAGTAGTAATTGATGTAGGGGCACTTTGATCAAGCCGTATAGCGGCATGAAAAACAGGATAGACGGCGAGGAATGTTGAGTCGACAGCGCAACATGCATCGATAAAATTCGCATCAACGAAGATCGACTTTGTCAGCCAGCAATTACGGTGGCAGTCAGGCGCCAGACACTGTCGCGGTAATTTGTTATTAACGTTTCGTCCACAGCTGTAATATTACACCTCGTGTAATATTACGCGTTCTCATTATGCAAGATTTATAATCTTCTCGTCACTGATGTCACTGCACTATTTAACAGTTTTAATCTGACGCCACTCGGGGCACTTTCCAACGAAGACACTTGACTTGCGACTGGTATTTTGGATATGTATATACTCACTTTTGTTTCTTTATTATTTCTTATAAACTGAAACTTTTTTGTACCGCATCAATTATTGATCTAATATTGTGCCACAGAAGTGTTTCAGACTCTAAAGTGCCCTTGTACTTCTGTGTTGAGGGATTTTTAATGTTTGCAAGAGGATAGTTTGTTTGTGTTTGATTGCGTTTAGTTGTATGTTAATAAATCAATGACTTCAATCACGTTCGTAGGCAACAAAACGGAAACCTTGAGTGTTTCAAGATATTATTGCAACAGAACAAACTTGCATATTTTTTCATAATAATTACATTTTCCAATTAAGGTAAATTACGTTATTTGATTACTGAGAATCGTCTGTACTGATATTACAGTGGACTCCAGATTATCGGGGGGCGTTGGGGAAAACCGTCGCCTGGTTCGTTATGTACCAATAATTTATGTACGTTAAAAAAGTTATTGGGCGTATACATGCTGCTTAGAGATGTTTTATTTCCTTATTATCATAGAATAATAAAATGAGTAACAATTTTTGCAAAGTAATCGTTAATACTTTTTTTTTAAGGGCACCTCAGTACATATATTTGTTTTTAGGTACTCGAACAGGTTTGCGTTTGATTCTCATCAGAGACCGGTTAATCCAGCCAGTGGACATTACAAATTTGATGTATGTAAATTATAGCAGGTTAACATTTCAATTTCGTATTGTAAAATAAAAGTTCGTGATTCCTATACTTGATATTATTACCATAGTTGAATATTGAACCTCTTTGAATTAGCAGCTACAATATAAAACACAGATAATATATGTATGTTACCTTAAAATTATATAGCATTACAGAAGGTTAAATTGAAACAGGGTTGCTCGACAACGTCCTCGTCGCGTCTTTGCGTCGCAACGTGGCGGCAATGGGTTGTTTAAAAATCGCGATTCGAATTCCTCAAAGGCGATGAACCATGGACCACCTTGCGACGCAGAAACGGACACACGCAACGCGAGTTTGCGCCCAGACGAATACGAAACACGAGAACGTTGATGATGAACTGACGGCCGCGGCGGCTCCAAGATTATGCACGCGCCTCTGACGTTTTAATAACGCCGACATTTTAGCAACTGCACCAGCATTGCGTCCTTGCACTTTGCGAAATATGCGATTGCGCGTGCTTCCCTTCCGTCTGGGTTTTTTTTTGCGCGCGGAATGCGTCAATTAATGCCCCTGACGCATCGACGTGAATCTTGATTGCAGTGGGAGTGCACTGACAATGAGATGGGAGAGGGAGTAGTGACAGATAAAGGAATGCAAATAATTATCATTTAAGATGTGTAATCAGCTCAATCATAAGGGGAATAGTTAATTTGTAAAAGAGGGTAATGCATTCCCAGTGGATTGGACAAGTGTTTGGATTTGATATCACTTCGTTATTGACTGGAGCATCTTGCAAATTCTTCAGGAGTTTGAATGTTTTGCAGATTGATAGCGTTAATCAATGTCTTTCGTGTATCAATGTTTTCAATCACTGCGGAGGTGTTGAGAGGCGAGGAAGAATAGTAGAACAGTGCTTCCCAACTTTTTTTGAAACGCAATCCCCTTTTATAATATTCAAATAACCTGCGACCTGTCTCTCACATATTAAGGTAAGGCAAATTTAATAAGGTAAAGAAAACACATTAGAAATAGGTATTTCATAATATAATTCTAACTTAATAATATTCAATTATTTTAGTACATATATTAAGTATACATAAATATATTTAATATATATAATTATCTTATTTAGTGTGATGGTCAGGCTTGCATCTGGGTAACCAGCTTTTTTCATTTGGGCAAAATATAAAAAAAAACAAATTAAAATAAATAAATGCTAAAAATCGTCGACTAAAACAGGTTGGGAAGCAAGATAAGGCATTCAAATAATGATGCTCTGATATGATAAATTTGGTACCTAAACTTAATGAAACTTATATAAAATATCATTTCCTTCCTTTTCTATGAGTTTCAAAGGTCTGCATATGACTGCCCCTTGTGCATAAATCTAAATTGTAATTGTATTGGAAGAAAGAGTCCTAAAAAATAAGGGAACACAAATACTGAGGATTTAAGACATCTCATATTAACGATAAGGGGAATAGTTAATTAGTAAAAGAGATTAATATATCCTTTGTGGATTCATCAGGTGTTCTGACGTCAATCATTATGGATTAATTAGAACATCTTGCACACTTGTCTTAAATCCACAATATTATTCATTGCAATTTACCCTTTCTCTAGAACAAAAGCAAACTTCCAAAACCTCTTAATCTATAACATTCCAAATAACGCTTTGCATGATCCCCCATCGGAGACAAATAAAAATTTGAAGTTTTAATCATCCACTAAAACAGTGACCATTGTATCCCGAATTCGACTTCTATGTCCATTATAATTATCCCTGAACAAAATTTTCTATAATTTTTACTCAATAAAAGTCCAACCGTATCAACCTGAATCTTCTCTTCCTCCATAAATTTCTTACTGTAGGAACTAATAAAAACGACGCAATTGTAGTACTATATTATAGCGATTGCCAAGCACATTCCATGTCTACACATGATTTTCTTAGCGACCGTATGGACTCCATCTCTGTACACGTGAGAAATAAATGCTAGGAGCTTTATTACACTTTTTCCTGGCGGACACGAAACATGCAGAGGATCTGATGACTCGACGTTCTCTGTGGCGTATCGAAACATCGACTACCACATTGCACGATCTCGACTCGAATGATAAAAAAAAAAGATATATACATGTATATATTTATATATCGCTTCACGTTGTGGGGGTGATCGAAACTGAAGCGGTATGTGCCCCGAAAAATTTCCACTCTCGTTATCGTTGCACCGAGCCGCTGATATCGAGATATCGCGCCCAGCCGGATTGAGATCGATAAGGGGCTCTTATCAGGCTAACAGCTCAATAAATTACATCGAGAAGAAAGGGATTTAGATGGTAGCTACGTGAAACACTATCAATCTCTTATCAGCCAGCAGCCATTCGATCGTTGCGAAATTCTTCTATTTCACCTTTGTCTCAACTTTGAAAAACAGTTTGTCAAACGACGATTGGTTGCTCGTTTCGACCCATTTTGTAGCGTTTAATTAAAATCTTAGAAGTATTCTCCTTTTTGGGTATAAACTTAATAAAGACTAGTTTTTATTTAATAATAACCGACTTTCCCTCAAGTCAAAAGGTCAACTTGCCCCTCGCTGCAGACGCCCATGCTGAATACACTGAATATTCGTTATAAGCTACGCAACGGAACTAATAAAGTGTTGAAAATTGTGTGTTCGAATATCTCCTAGGCTATCTGACTGCAATATTTAAAAACTGTGTATCCCGTTCGCTTCACTGACGTAGAATGTAAAACAGGCATCGTCACGTGTACGTAACGCAGGTCTGTCACGAGAAATCGAGCTATCACAAATATGTGACGCGTGTGTACACAGCAAATGTGCAACCATTCCAATATCACCGACTACAATTTCTATCCTCCATCTCTGAACACTTAACTTATTCAATCACCATCGCAGAATTTACCATATCCTAGAAATAGGAGCCTAGAAGTAGGAGCGCGATCTTAACGAATCAAGGAGCAGAACAAAACACGGATGTACGGAGAAACAAAAGAAAACTACAGAAAAACGGGGTCCAATCCGAATCTCTGTTGGACGTTCGGTAATTTGCCGAAAATGGGCACGAATACACGTGTAAATGGTCATAGAGCAGGGACTTGCTAGAAAAACGTCTAAAAGGAAGTAACTGGGTGGAGGGAAGAGAGGAAGGTCGGGATATAAGAGGATGGTGGTTTCGCGAGCCTCCCTGTCTGCATTCCACGGCGTAGCCAACAACCTCGGAGGTATACGTTTGCACGGGGGAACCGATGGTAGATAGAAAAAGTCAAGACAGTGGCGAGTCTGGGGGCCAAAAGCAAGGATAAGATTTATCGGGGGGAACGTGCCTCTTTTCGCCATTCCGTCAGAGCCGAAGAGGCTAGGTTTCGTTCAAAGCCATGTGCCTGCCGAGTTTTCGGTATATACACGGAGGAAGCCATGCATCGACGAAAGCACGATGACCTGTGGATGACGCAAAGCGACGAGCGTATAAACAGATCTATATAGATTGCTGCTTCCTCTTCTTTGGTATCGGCGAAGCGCGAAACACCGAATAACACGATCAGCGAACTTATTTTCGGAATAAGTTGTCTATTTTGCGAGAAACAGACATTACCGCGGGGGAAGTGCAGATAAACTGTTAGAGTGACCAGGAATACGTGTCTTCCGTCCTAATTAAATATTCCTAATTAGAAAGTCGAGGTTCTGCATATTGCATTAATACGGCGAATCACGAGGCATATTTCTTGGTTCTAATTCGATCCATGGGATTGAATTTCAAGTATATACTACCTATACTTATTTGGAAATATCCCGATATCCTTGCTGCATGTGTATTAGACTTAAGGAGTTTTGAACATAACCTCCATCTGTACAGTTACGAAATTTCTATGTAACAAGGGAAACTATACATCAAACTCTTTAAATTCGTAAAGCTCTGCTTACCAAACACAATAATATATCTTCCACTACTAAATACGCAATGACATCAACTAAATTCTTGCGTGCAAACTTCAGTTTCCATGGAATTAAGAATGTCATCTAAATATACACACAGTCGCTTCTAAATTCGTGCGTGAAAAAGGCAGACTAGGTTCAAGGCGGCCAAGGTGGGAGCAGGGATCTCGATCGAAAGGGGAAGGACTTTTCACAGAGCGCGCAGATACACCAGAAGCATTCTCGGCCAGCCAAACAAGAAGTAAATAAATAAATGGGAGGGGGGGGGCCCTCACGTCCGTAGCACGAACAAAGAGGTTAGGTTGTAGCCCTACTGGACTGCAAAAGTAGAAGAGGCGCGGGGGAAAAGGAAGAAAAAGGGCTCGAGGGAACGAGGTTCTTGGAATGGTTCCAAAGATTAGAACCTGTTCTTACAGTTGCTGGGAAACGAACGCAATGGAAATCGAACCGGACACGTGACTTGCACGTTCCATGAAATTTATGTGATTCAACGCGCGCGGCGCTGTACGACGACGCTCGCCACGACTTCGCTGAATTTTACTGCAGAGTAGGATTTCGGGTTAAAGTGAAACGCAAAAAATGCGGAGATGGATGAGGATTTGCTGAGATTTACATTTTCTGAGAAATTAGTAGATTAAATTAGCAGACGTACGGGGAGCAGCTGTAGTGACGTTTTCCTGACGCCTTCGTCAATGTACAGGGTGGTTTGAACTAATAGGACTGTTAAAAATTGTTCCATTTAAACAGATGAAATTTATTAGCACAGTTGCACAAGTGTTGCGTAAATAATGGAAAACTATGTAAACTGCAAAACTACAGAGTAACGATACAAAGTAGTGACATAATTAATTACACATCTGATGATACGACTGCAGTTATCTTATCACTCGTGGACCACCCTGTGCATCGAGGAAGACAATGTGCTAACAATAAGACCCCCAGCTACCAGTCAGGCACCGTATTTTCGCTCGATATTCAGAAAAAGCACGTGCAACGAGATTTCGTCGGGTCTTGTGACTTTCTGGCTTACTCGCGTCGTATTGCAAGGCCTCGATGAAGTGCGATTCCCGGAGTTTACGCGTGTAAACACAATGGAGGATATTCCTGTATGCACTTTACACGTTTCCACGGAAACCAGACAATTGATGTTTCCCTGAAATTTTCGTGGCATATTGCTCCACAGTTTTATGCTCTTTTTACGGAGAAGCGCTACGCCCGGGAAAATTAATCCTACACTCTACATATTTAACATATTGCCAGAAACTGCGAAATACGTATTTTAGTAAGAGCTTTCTTACATTTTCCTTGAAATTAAAAGGACCCTCCACGAAATGAAAATCGGGTGGGTCAAAAACGACCTGAGGGACGTAGAAGAGTTAAAAAACAACGGATTTTTTTAAGTTGCCCCGTATTTTTTACAAATAAATTATTTCTCGGGAACCATCAACCCAACAGATGTTAAAATCTTCCATTTCCAGTGGATCGCTCTGTATAACACCGTTGATTTCTAGAAAAATTGGCGTGCTCCATTCCCAGATGAAGACTGCAAGCTTCAAGGAACGAAACGAAACGAGGGTAGCTTTTCTATAAGGAAGTAGAGCTACGGGGACCTCGTAGAGAAGCCATAAACTCGTTTCTGCTACGTGGCAAGTCCGACGACCGAGTCCCCGACCCACGAAGGCCGTTCACCAGGTTCCAAGTTCTCCCTTTGGAGCTACTTCTTCCGGAGGGAGCGGCAAAGAAGGGGGTCCTGGAGCCAAGGACACGGTCATTAATTTTCTAACGAACGCGTGAGACGCATTTAATCGTCGACAATCAATGAGATCTCGCTGAGTTCCGCTGCTCGGGGACGTTCTTGTGAACCACGAGTGCATTTAGGAAGCGTTAGGCCTTGTGCAGATGTACTACGCGCATGTCGGCAATTTCTTCGTCGACAGTATAGTGAACAAACTTTAGTTGATGTCGTAAATGGTGGTTTTGTTTTTGGACAGAATAGTTAAATTGGCACTCGACTGCTTTTGACAAAATAGTCAAATTGACACTCGACTGTTTTTTGACATAGTAGTTAAATTGATACTAAGCTGCTTTTTCCCCCAAAATATTCAAATTGGCACTTGGTTGCTTTTTGACAAAATAGTTAAATTGACACAATTAATTCAATCAAGATATCCATATCATTTATTGTGATTCACGCGACAGTTTTTCTTTTCGGTTGAGCGACAAAAAGTCGATAGTATGCACTAGGCTTTATTTAATTCTCAGCTCAATGTTTACTTGCAATAATCTTGTCCAGTATTATTCCATCACGGAGTTTTTAAGTACTTGCATTTGTGACGATTATTTTCAAGTCATTCATTGTTTCGTGTTTTTAGTTTCGATAGATATACAGCGTGTTTTCGAGCTGACGGTGTAAGTCGATCGGGGGTCAGATTCATCGTGTAAAAATAAATAAAAAATGGGGAGTAAAATTTTGATTATGTGAGGCTAGAAAAGGATAACTATAAATATAGAACGATTACTTTGGTAAAAATAAATCGAAACTACCGAATAAGTTTTTTCCAAACGTGACGTTGTTTTCGAGGAAATCGATTGAGGAGGTGGGATCGATTTGCGATGCTAAAGTTCACGTGCACTCGAAACAATAATAAACTCTATACACTTCCAACGGATTCATGTCCATAGAGCCACCAATTACTTTTTTTTATTTATCCGCTTAAAAAGATGCATACCACAAGCACTTCACGAACCTGGCTAAAATACCAATTACACCGTCAACCATTAAACCTAACGGAAGAATAAAACCTCTTAAACCTAACGGAAGAATAAAACCCCTTATACATGCAAACTATCATACCACGTAGAAATTTTTCCTCCTACTACGCATGCTCGCATGAAATATAATCCTTCCCAGAAAAAAACTGAACAAACTCAAGCTCCGGCGTTGCAAAAAGCAGTCGAAAAGCAATTTCGCTGCAGCAGACTAAATAATTACGTTGGCGTTGACGGCGGAGCGCAAACGTGCCCGTCGTGTGTCTCGAAACCCAGTAGCTTCTGGGAAGAATAAAACAACAAGCCCGATGCGAGGAGGGGGTCTCGAAATTCTATTTTATCGCACGTGCAACCTTTACCCTCTTGTCGCGTCCAGCGATCTTATAACTTTCTCGCGATACGCGTAGTTTCTTGCCGGAGAGGTGTAGTACGTGCGACCGTCGTGTCATCGATCCGACGACGAGAATAGACGAAGGCAAAAGACGCTAATGGAATATTTCCTGATGGACAATACAAGTCGCCGCATTGATTTACGACGTTGTTAGAATCCCATTAAAATGCAGTTCAAGGAATCGAATGTGCCCCTTATTTGGCCGGGGATGTAGCAAAAAGTAACGAATTCTATTGACAGACGTAAATGCAAATAGGAGACGGACCGTATCCCGTATGGTTCAACGTTGAGTTCGCTGCGATACGGGGCACTACGCATCTCGTATCAGATTTCCTTGCGTGGAAACAACGCTGAGGAACAACTTGTGGGACATCTGGATGTTTATTAACACTTTGAGCGGCGTGAGGTTTTAAACGATACCCCTTTGAAATAAATATTCGGAGTCTCTGGGACAATTGTTTAGGCTTTGGATGCTTTCTAGAGAGAATTGAGTCGAAAATGCGCCGAAGTTATGCACAATTTAAATCGTGTAGTGACATTTGAGTATTTCTTTTAAGATATCGGAATGAAATTTTCGCCTAAAAACGGGACAAAGTATTTCTTTCGATGCATCTATAATTTAATATCTTACATTCGTTTAGTTTTCAATCTTCTTAATTTAACTGTGATAAAAAAATGGTATTTATTATTTAACGCCAACTTTAGTAGATACTTTGGTACTTAACCAATGGTACTTTGCCAAGATTTCCTGCGAAACTCAGTCTCGGGTGAAAAAATTGTCTCCTACAATTTGATTTATTTTCGCACGAAGAACCACATTCTGCTCGCGTGTATTATCATTGCCTGTACAGTCCCGTGAAAACTAATTCGACACAAAAATGCGACAGAAAAAAACACGAACTGGAGGAGCTCCATTCACCTTTGTCTTTTGTAAGACACAAGCATAGTATAATAACGCGCCGGGCGCAGAAAGTGCTGGTATAATTGCCAAGGTAGAGGTCTCGCAGCAATTTGCATCGTGTTTATCGTTTTTTTGTGCAATAGACGACGCACGGTTTACGACACGAGCCAATAAGTGAGAACCTTGAGACGATTTTCCTGCCCGGACAGAACTCGGTTAACTCGATTGAGGGTTATTGGATTAACGAGCGACGATGATGATAAGAAGCACGAACACGTCGCAGAAGCACGACGCACCAGCACAGTGTCAATGTACTTCCCCCATTTTGTTTACAAAAGAGAACGATCTAGAACAAGCTTCTTGGCCACTTTACTTAGGGAAATAATTATTTAAAAATTCTTGGCCACTTTACTTAGGGAATGCTAAGGTAACCATCGCGATCACGATCGCTGATTTCATGGATCCTGCCAATCGTCCCTCTCTTAGCTTCGTAACATAGGTATGCAAAGTGCTGGTGTTGATTTTCTATGTAAAGTGTGGCAGAAAATGTTTGATCGAAAGAAGAATTGATGAGCTACCGTGACGCAGATTTCTACGGTAATTTGAATCTTGAGATTGAACAAGGTACTTACTCTGGTCATTTAGTTTGGCTTGTTTGGAATCTGGCTTGAAATGATTTTAGTGAAGCTGTGAATGTGGGAATTTGGAGTTTTGAAGGAAACTTTGAAGCAAAAGGCTCGAAGGAGTAATGAAGAGGGTTGTGTGCCTAGTAATAACTCTTTAACCTTTAGAGGGCCGGGATTTTTTCATTAAAGTTGTAAATTTTGTTTATTTAAAATTTATGCACATATGTATATACCACCAAAATGGCCGTCAAAGTACCAAAATTCTTAGGTGGCCACTACAGCTCGGCCCTCTAAAGGTTAAATAGTATAAATAGTATTAACAATATTTTTAGTAAGACTACCAAATTTTTTCCAAACGTTGGACAAACCGATTGCTTGATTCAGGACGTAGGAATTGTTTCAAAGAATTTAAAGGAAAATTAATCCTATAATGTCCTGTATAGTAAGACGCTTAAGGTATCTGTTCCTTTGATAGATAAATCTGTCCAGTGGCTTTTTTCGTACTACTCGATGAAGAAAGGTTCGAATTCAGCATGAAGTATCCTGGACACCCAAGGATGCCATGAAAATTCCAGAACTTAGAAAATTCGAAAATGTGTAGCCTACATGTGGCCTAAAATAGGTAGGTATTATGTTTATCTTATGGGCCCCAAGGGTTTTAAGGAGGGAGACCTACTTAGAACGGTGAAAGCAACACGCTTCCTTGAAAACATCAATAAACTTTTATTACTAAACATTATTTGGTCTATTGGAAAGAGTACATCTTACGGATATTTCAGTATTTTTTGTGGTAAAAAGTATTGTATGTATTGTTATTTCTAGGTAGGCCTCCCCCTTAAGCACTGCTGAACACTAAGTTTTGGTAAGTTTCTTTTCCTTTTTTCGCAAATAACATGACGATCGATAGCAATAGAAAATTTATATGTGGATACTCCTGATATCATGCAAGGTGTATTTTCAAGGGACCAAGATGGGAACGTACTAAATATTAAGGATGAATCTATTAACCCTTCTCTATCGAATACAAGATCCACTTGAACCCATCCTTTATACATTAGTATTACTAATTCATTATTGTTATTATTTTTTAAATAAATACCTAACATCCCAACATGAAAGTCTCGTTTAAAAACTTATCGGTACTACTATTATAGATCAAATTTGACCCTATATCCGCCAGGTGGTCAACTGCTAAGCCATCAACCGTCCAAAGGTTAACGTTGCTTCTGCTTCTGGCAAGTCGTAGAAAAGTCTAGAATTCGCGAGTGAACGTTTCGCGTACCTTGCCTGACGAGGTAATCGGCGGCCGTCGATCTAACCTTGGATTTTTAATCGAATGAAGTTCCCTTCAACCTCGCGTGTAGAGGAACGCGATCCGCGTCCTATGACATAACTACAGGCTGCACGTTATGTCTGCACACTACGTATTGCGCCGTTCTTTTATCTAACGACATTATGTGTACGTATCAGTGTAGCCCGATAAACTTGACCACTCTAATCTATAATTGTAGCTTTCGTGTACGTCTTCGAGTTTCGACTCTCGTTCCAAAGCCTTATCAGCCGCGAGCTTCGGTGCCAACTGACCCTTGTTAGTGGCCACCATCGTGGAGAGGTAGATTTTATTGATATTCACTCGTGGGAAAAGCTGATTTGAATGAAGTGCAAGTCGATGGCTTAGCGCACAAATATTGTACATCTACTTTTTGCGAAATTTGAGTTTTTATATGCAGCGAATAGTTGTTGACTGTTTCTTCACGCTGTATAAAAATCACATTTATATCTACTTCATAAATTTGTCAAAAATAATAGTTTTCCTGGTAACATTTTTGATTGGCTCACAGTATCCACAAGTTGGAAATTAGGTGTCCATCAAAATGTCAATAATAAATGCTACGACTTAGGGTTTGTTCATTGCATAAACCTGTTTTTTTTTCTTGAAAACGCTAAAAGTGGATATACAAAATTTGTGCATTAAAATAGGAAATTGCCAAAAAGTTTAAGAACTTTGAAATTTGGGAAACGACGGTTAAGGAGAAGGGTATTCTCAGTGATATAAACTAGAAGTTCCTTGATGTGGAATCTTAATAAATTTCCCTTTCATTGATTTGTATGACAATTTTCCAAATATCTGCCTTCTATGTCTATAACTCTGCCCTATATGTCGTGGTACATCCTGAAATTATTTTTACACACAGGAATAAGTGTAAATTGTAGAAAAACTTTTTCCTTTTTCTTAACCTGCGATACATATTCGATGAATATAATATTATTACTTTAAACTCGTATGGAACCATTCTAATAAAAACGACTTAAGAAGAGAGCTTGAAATTGTTCGAAATGAACATCTAGGACATCCATGGCGACCCATAGTGACACGTATAGGTAGAAACAATTATAATCAATAATTATATTCGGTCGCTGCAAAAGTTTATTCGCTTTATTGAACCAGAGTCTTTATTAAAAGCAAACTATATTACAAGTTTCATTAATCAAAGTGCTCCCCTTGGCTACCTATGACCTTTTACCCCTTTTCTAGTAAAAGTGCAAGTAGGCGTAGTAAAAAAAAAAATAAACATTTCCGTGCACCTAAGACTTTTATACCGAACTAACGCTGCTTCATTGAAGGTTTCTGTTAAGCTTTCACACCTCGTAAATTTGAAGCACATTTTGCATCCTTCGACTGCTTCGAGGCGAGGTTCATCGTCACCACTGACAGCGCCGTCGCATCAAGCTTGCCAGGAGATAGTCGGCGGAAAGTGCAGAGGAGCATCGAGGATGTTTCTCGGTCGGAACGGGCGACGGTAAAAAGAGGAAGTCCGCCTGGTACAGTGTCATCGTGCAAAACGGAAGTGAAGAAAAAGAAGCGGAGATGCAAGGCTTTGCGGCGAGGTCAGACACGTGGAGGTTGGAAGGTCTAAGCCCCTGGCATGATCGATCCCTCTGAGAGAAGGGAACTTCCACTTTCCATCGTTTGACCTATCTCCATTGAAATATCCCCCTATCGTGGTAAGTCAACCGAGCGGAATCCTGACCTCCACTCTGACATTTCATCATGCTCCATGTGCACTTTACTTGCACGGAACACATACATATACACGCCCATGCTGCATCGCTGGAGAATAATTAATTATCGGCTACTTTGTCTCGCAGTTCAACTCCCATTCACGTCGTTTCCTTATATACACAGAATACTATTCCCGATTTAAATGATTGATGGTGGATGTTAATGCTGATTCGTTCATTTCTGCCGGCACGTGTTAGGAAATTTGAAAGGCAAAGTGGAAATCAAGGTATATTTGTGGGGAATAATTTAAATGGTTGAGGAACACCAGGGAGATTGTTTAGATTTCTTATTTTTGGGTCAAATTGAAGCCTGATGCTATTTACATAATTCTTCACCTCGCTTCATTTTGGTATGAGATTGTTTGAAGTTGTTAAATTTCGATATGAAATTGTTTGAAGCTATTAAGAGCACAAAATACAGAGCAATGCTGCTTTCAGAGAATCTCGAGGTTTTTTTATTTTGTCCAAAGTCGAGTGAAAGTTTGACGTTTATTCGAAATGAATATCCAGTGTTTTACAGTTTTGTTGCAGCAATTATCTGATGAACGATGGGGATATTTAGGATTTTTTTCTTATATTTGCCCTTAATTATAATTAATGCCCCTAAATATGATCCTCGAGAGCAGAATTGAAGAGGCTGAAAAAGAAGGGAAAATTTTGTGCCATGTATATATCTTCGTGCCTCGAAGATAAGTTCGCGAGGACTGCTGTAATTTTTACTTTATTTCTCGAAAATAAATGCACAGTTCGGGAGTGCAAAGACTGAAGGAGTAGAAAAAGAACGGAAGATTTCACTTCATTTCTCGAAGATGAATGTGCAATTCTTATGAACAAACTTGAAGGGGTAGAGAAAGAAGAGAAGATTTTACTTTATTCTGTCAACTTTCCCTTTTTCCTATGTTTCTCTCCCCTTACAATTTTATTCATTTCCAAGCGCAAAAATTGCTAACTTGGAAAACAACTATATAACTAGAGTAAAATTGCAATTCTCTATGGATCAAGAAATTACATATAAGGGATGTAGCAAAAAAATATAACTTGACACAAATACTGCATAAGGTTTTGTGATGATGTTTAATATTTCTTTTATGATATTGAATAAGCAAAATCGGTTTTTATATCAATCGAGGTTTCGAACAATAAATAATTGCGAGGTTTACATGTACCACGGAGTTAGCCTTAAAAACGAATTAGACGGGACTATCAGTTCGCAATTCCCTGTTGAAGTGGCACGATGATACACCTTTTTAGCGACAATTAGTGATGGTGATCAAAAAGTGAAGTATTTACGAAGGAGAAAATGCTGATCTAAACCAGGGCAGCGACTATTAAACATTCTGAACGTTGTTTTGCACTGCAAGAAAGTATTCCTTTCTGAACGATGGAAGTGGAAAAGTGATTTTTATTGTGAAATCTTTTCTGAAGATTGTACAGTTATAGAAAATAATGTCCGAAAGTCAAGCGATCAAATGTGACAGAGAAGCTGAGCGAAGATGGAAAAAGGAAGCGACTTTCCCTAAAGATTCTACTGAAAGTATCGAATAGTACAGTTTCAAAGATTTATTTAACTTAATGAAAATAGTTGCTGTTAACTTATCTGGAAAATGATTGATTTAATTGAAGTTTATTCTGGTTGAGTTATTTCAATTGACACTAAAATCTTGTCCATCAAATGTTGTGTTATTCTGTGTTGACATAAACTCATCGCAAAAATGATAGTTGCTACGCCAATGGAATGCATAAATAAAAGATGATTGGACACTTCGCGTGAAGGTAGTATGAATTAATGTTCTGTTAAAGTATTCAAAGTAAATTTATTTCTGAGTGCCATGCATTATTAATCCCCACGGAAAATGGAATAATAATCAATTCTTATTCGATGCGCAGACATATAGGTACAAAGCACTGTAAAAGCTTATTATTCCTTCAACCCTAAAAAAAATTAAAATACCATATATAGTTAATCAAACATTCTATGATAAATGTTTTATTTGTATTCAACTGTTAGACCATTCATGACTTTATAAAACGATAGATACTACTAATTTTAATTTCCTTTCATTGAAAATCTTTCAAAATTCATTTGTGCCCTCGCTATACATGTGTCTCTTTTAATTTAAAATCTCTGGCACTATCGTGTCCAGTAATCAGTCACTAGTATGTAAAATGGACAAGCCTGAAAATTTGCAACGATAACAATGCGACAATCTACATATGTACATCTTCTTTAAGTTCAAACATTTCCTACTATTGTGTACAGTGGAGTAAGTCCTTCACACTTCGATAAGACAACACAGTCGCTAGTAAAATGAACAAAGCTCATTTGCAACGATAACACTGAAAATCTACATCCATCGTCTTTAATTTAAAAAAAATCTTTCGTACCATTGTGCCGCGACTAGATGAAACTACAGTGACTATTTAATTACGAACACAGCTCAAAGCTTGCAACGATCAAAATTTACCATCCAATTTTCTCTTTGACTCCACCTGTTGTCTTTTCTGGCGAACATCCACTATAAGCCAACAACGTCGCAACAAACTACACTCTGGGAGAGCCCAGCCAATTTGCATTTCTCCTTTCCATTTCCAACAAATACCTCGACTCACAGTTTCGATCACCGTTATTAGTCAAATGAGATTCAGACGACAAAACTCACTGAAAGGTATCCAATGAATTCGAATCGCAAAGTGGACAGATAAAGGGCGTAGCGAAAGAACTCATTTATTCTGACAAAGGATTAATCTTCGCGGGGTTTCAAACGGTTTCCAATAATTAGACGTGTATCGTCGCGAAAACAGGTCACAGTATTCTGCGCGAGTACATCGGGGCATCCAGTGCACTCTCGACATCGTTTGATCGTGAAAACGCGCTGGAAATCACGAATTGGCTTTCTCCGGCTGCCGTTAAATGTTACCATATATGTTGAAATAAATTGCTAGTTGCTGATGCCACATCATCCGATCCATCTCTCTTCTAACGCGACGCTAAGTAACAATCAATTAAGGAGTTCAAATAGTAAATGATGTAAGTGATATTCAGTATAAACCAAAACTATAAACCGAATTTCAAGCTATCAAATTCTAAAGAACCAAAGAGAATATTTAATATCTCAAAATTACGAAATGTTGTGCCTAATTTCGAAATAACAAAGGACCAAAGAATAGGAAACAATTAAGTATTACGAAATAATATTGAAACCTGATTTTGTAAAATTCGAAAAATCGAAGCAATATTTCCCCCCACTTCTGGAATTAAATCTCCTTCGCCAGCTTCTGACATCTTCGGTCCACGATACTTACAAAAATCAACGAACTTCGCAGAAGCGTATCAGCTTTACGACTGTCGGTTACATTAAAATTTCCACATTCGGGTGGCCCGATACAATATCTGCGAAGCATGCCCGATTGACCGTGGCTATCTGCGCCAATGGGACGAGCCGGGATCATTTAAAAATCACGCGAGCCCGTTTGATTATTTCGCTAAACACGTCGCGATCACGCGGTGCCGCCTGGGCGAGAGATGCGCGCGATTCGGTCCCAAGACCGATGGAAACTTGAGCAAAACGACGGCTCGCCCTCCTTTCACGATTCCCTCGAAAGCACGCGATTTCTAATTAAATCAATTCGACTCGCGACCGAGCCAATTAGATCGAAATATTGCTATAACGTCGGGCCCCAATTAACGTTCTCGGCGTTCTAATTAACTGCTACCAAAAAGACGCGCACCGGGTGGTTAGTGCATCCGAATCGAATGTACAGATCCCATTATCATTTGGACTATTGAAAATGAGATTAACACTAGAACCAGTCGACACGACTGGTTTTAAATTTGGCAAGCAAAAAGTGTATTTCTAAATAGTAGTAGGATATTATAGTACCAGATGATAATAATATATTATATCGATGGTAAATTTAACCAACTAGATCAACTTTATCAAACTAGATTAATATTAATAATTATATAGTATATTAATTTTTATATATTTATCATATACTTATTTATATATTAAATTATCACAATAGACTTATTATTACTGCTAAATAATACATCTAATAAATTAGAATATGAATATATTTTAAGTATAAAGAAATAAAAATATATATTTTCTTAATAATAATTTCTCACTCATATTTCCCGCCTATAATAACTGGGCGAATATGGGCGATCAGAATTTGAAATTCATGTATCGTCGTGGGGGCAAGGGAAAATTTGTTTCCTACACGGAAGAAAGCTGTAATGATTAAAAGGAAGTTGATTTCGAAAAAATAGTAATCACGCGAAGAACTGTAATTTTATGTAAAATCGCGCGAAGACGCGGAGAATTTTTCGTGTCTCATTATAGCCGATCATTATTCGACTTTCTAACCGTTTAAAAGCCGATCTTACAGAAGTCGATAAGAAAACAAGACGTAGCGGGAAACAATCGATCAAGCGACAAGAAAAACAATTGCAAACTTCGTACTTGTCCTTCGCTCGAGGATTATTCTGTAAAAAGATTATGGTTTTATATATACATACTTATCCGTGAAAATGAAATATAATTCTATCTGTCTGCTCGTTGCTACGGCGCCAAGAAACGATTGCAGTAATTATCATAAAACTCGAAGCATATCTGTATGATAGCTCGACTTACAATTTTACTGAAATAGACAATACAAAAGTGTAAAATTGCATTAGTGTCGCCTGGGGTTCAAATTTCAAACTGCGAGTTGAACGAAAACTTTCACGACGGAAGCGACTGCTCGGAAAGTCATCACCTACTTTAAGGAGCAATTTTCAAAATGCTGCGCCGTACTGCCAAAGTGCTGAGCTACATGACAACACAAAACACGGAGCGGCAACCATAAAACGTACGATATCTCGCCTATCGTTGTTGTCAGGCCAAAAACGCATATCACGAATATTGTTGTAAATTGAATTTGGAAGCTTTTCTGTCTTGCGCAAATTTTCGATAGGATCGATAATAACCGTGATATGAGCTTAATCCTTTCTACCTGTACGATGTGACGATGGAGAAAATAGAGTTACGAGTATTTTGGGATTTTTTTTTTGTAATTGGATGTGCAATATTATGTATGTTTATCTATTACTTAGATTTTAGAAGCTACAAGTGTACAGAATTTAATTACAAAATTTCAGTTTGTATAAAAGTTATGGCCAATCTATACTGACAGTAATACAAACTACAAAACTTTTTTGTTTATTTTTAAATCAGCTTTGTGAACTTTTCACAAACCAAAATTGTTTAGAAATATTTTATTACGCTATATAACTTAACGAAATACCCTGAAATGACTGTTCAAGAAAAATCTTTTGCATCGGGGCATCTGAAAATTCAACCAGCTTGCGATATATCTGAACGAAGCATTACATCTCAAAATAGCTATGCTTGCATTCGTTGACAATATTATATCACAGTGCATTGTCTGAGGCGTTGTAAAAAAAATGAAGGGAAAAAATTGAAACGCTGATTGAGCTGTGGAGTCATGTGAGGCCACGGTTTATCGTGCCCCGCCTCGCTGGATCATCGGAATATTTCTTACTGCGTTATCGGGACGAAACTGCATGAAACCAGTAAAACACGCGCGAACGGCAATTACATTAATTAACGCGAGAAATCTATCCGATTGACGGGGGAGGGAGGAATGTAGATAAAGTGGCGGAGGTCCGTATTGCGACGCAGAGCCGAAAAAAGAGAAAAGTGAAGCTGGACCCATTTGTTTGGTGGACGATGGAAATTCTGCTGAAACCAGTTATCGAAAATTCGTCATCCATTCCGGAATCGTGACCAGACTCAAGACTGATAACGAAGTAATGTACTGCATACCTATAAATGAGTGAAATCAATGAAAAGGAATTCTCTGATTCTTCAAATGAATATAATAGGTGGAGTGTAATTAAAATAGCAATTGGACATAACGATAGACTAATTTTTCCCCTGTTTTACTCTGAGAAAAGAAAAACAGAGGATCTATTATAAGTTATTAATTAAGAAGGCGTTCAACACCTTACAAATAATAACCTACTACTTTATTTCAATTTTCGATAATTAATATTCTTGTATTATTGAGATATAAATAATATTTATTTTTATATTAGGTATTTAATTCAAGCTACTTGACAATCCAAATGGATGATCGCTTAATTTACTTAATTACTTCCATCAGTATATATATTTATTTGTTCAGCAAACGTTATACATAAAAAAAAATACTTTTTTCCTCGACATTTTTATTGTACAGATTAAGCACTTATTGCACAAGCTAAAGCGGTTCGCTGACCGACGCAACTAGCAGTGCAAACTCCATTCGAGAAACATTATTATGCAATTATTTACGTTCTTCCTTGCATCCACGATCGATCAACATTTCGAAAAGCACAATAAGACGATTACTCGTTTTATCAAAAGAATGCTAAACTCTCTCGACGAGTGGTTTCGCAATTGCGCGATAACCGCGCGCAATTACAATTAGGATTTTTGATCGGCCATTTATTAATCGAGCAGAATTGTAATTACTAAGTGACAACGATCAAACATCCGATTTTATCGGCTGAAGTTTCTGTTGCATAATCAAAGCAAAAGCTGACACAAGTATAACCAGCAAAAAATCGGCTATCAAATACGACATACTAATCTTTGGACTATTTCCTGATTTTCGTAACAAAGTGGAGCTTCTGTCGCTTGGAATTTTTGAGAATTTAAAACGAAAATAGATCCATGATTAATCACTCCTCCATTGTACTCGGGGAGTCAACTGTTGGAACATAAAGAGCGTAAAGCTGGAACGTAAAGAAACATGTGGGAATAATTTAGTACAAAAACATCGCTAAGAATATTGTCAACATCCCCATCACTCGCCAAGAAAACGATGTTGAACGCATTATACGACTGCATTTACATTTACACAGGCGTCCTCATAGTCTCATACATATTGTGATCGCGAGAGTCCATCATCGATGGCATTTCAACAGAATCGTTTCTTCCAACGCAAAATTCATCCTACCTGGCTAGTTAGTTTCCAGGAACCGATTAGACTGAAATTTACTTGTCCTTTGGAGCAGTCGTTTAAATTCTGAAAAGCCGAAAAAAAATTAGAGAGAAGAGTGAGACGCACGCGCAAACTCGTCGCAAAAAGCCTCCGCTGACGTCACTGAGCGAACGGTTCCGAGAATCGTCAACTGACGCTATCCTAAACACTATTTTCAAGTATAATACCTACTCGACTGCCGAGGATATGCAAAAACGGTATAGCTGGGTAGCGAACTGTGGACGCAATTAAAGCGTCTTTGACGAAAAGTTGAACGACACGAGACGCGTATTCCTCAGGGTTACACTATTTTGGAGAGCTCGCGACGGTATTTCTTTACCTTGGGGAATTCTACGGAAGCATTACGTATGCCACGGGCTAAATGCGGGATTTCCTATCAGCGATAGTCGCTTCTACGTTGTTACATAGGGTGACCGGCTATTCACTTGAAGCAGGTGATTAGGGAGGTGAAATGAAGAAAATAAAAGTTCTATAAATATGGTGTTTGAAACCTATACTCAATTAAAATCTGAATTTTTCGGTATCACATAATTGAATTTTAATTGTAGATTTAAAATTAAACTAGATTATTGCATTAAGTTAATTTAAATTGAAGGTTTTAAATTAAACATAACTGAATTTGGGGCCGTTTCCTTGGCAGAACATTTTCAATCGAAACAGGAAGATGTCCTAATAAATGAATGAGGAAGACAGCAGGGACAAACATAAAGATTTGCCTTTTTGAGCTTGACCTTTTAAATTTTGTAAAATATTTCAAACATTCCTACACGCCGGTTACCTTGATTATTGGGCAACATTACCAACCCGAAAAACTTGAAATATGTTCCACCACTTTTTTTTTTAAATAAGCCTTTCTTTAAAATGAGTCATCTGTTACCTTTGTAAAAATTACTAATCTGTGAAAAAAGACCAATTAATAGAAAAGGTGCTTTTAAATGATATTTTTATTTATTCTGTAGATAGACATAAACGTAAATATAAACATAAACAACACAAAAATTTGAAAGAACTTTACAGTAAGTACTTTTGGTATAATATTTCAACAGCTTACTGAAGTGGTAGATATGTAAAAATGGAAGGGGACGATTATTGCTCGATTGGCATTTATTTTATAACAGTTGACTCGATCGCAGTGCGATATATACCTATAGGCTATTACCACGCACGATGAAAATCCAGTTCACTGAACTACCAACACCAACACTGTCTGACGTCAATAAATGTTTACAATGCTAATCTATTCGAGCGGGAAAGTTCAATTCATACGATCCTTTCGATGAAAATGAGGGAACTGCCTGGTAAAAACGAGATGTCAATCTCTCGGAGGAAAAAGTTTTAGTGCACAACCATCAAATAGATCTGTTTTCTCTGTTGCTTTTGAATTTTTCCTCCTTGTGGGTAAAGCTGTGGTTCGTTTCATTTCGTTCCCGTCGATCTCACTTGGAGATTTCTTCAGAGCGATCCTGCAATTGATCGTAGATTGTTTATTGTGATTTAAGCCGGTAGTTCCGTGTCTGGAAGTTGAAGCAATCGATCTCTTTTTACGTTCTGTTAAAGATCAGGGATTCAGAAAGATGCAGGCGTTCGAATAGAAAACTGAATATGTAGTAGGAAGTGGCTTGTTTGATGCAACCTTGTTTCTTCTGACATTTCTCTTTTGGAAACCCAACTATGAATTTCTAATTTCACTATATTTATTAAATTTCAGGGTTTGAATAACACGATTGATTAAGTCCTCGAAGGAAAAAAAACGCGATATTTAAAAATAAAAACACTTTTAAAATTCGTAACCGTGTTTCCTCAAAAACTAAATAGCCGATCGACTTGAATTTTTTTGCTACGTATAAAGCAAAAATCTGCTCTCAGTCCGTACTAAAACTACCTGTTGAAAGGAATTCAACGTGAAAAGATAATTAGTTTGGCAAATTGAGACTAAGCCAAGCCTCCTGCCTATTTATAACCACGACAGCCGTTGCAACGGCTAAATATAAGTTTAATTTATTAGCGTGTTGTTAAAGTCCGCATATGGGAGCACACCAAGGCTCTACTTTAAACATAGAAGAGCACGTAAGAACAATAAAACGGAGTATTCGTTCTTTACGACCTATTCTCCATTCTGCTCTTACATTGCAAATACTTTAGTTTGCATACGGGTCATTGTCGAATACCAAGTATTTTTAAAAAATGTAAATTCTTGTGTAAAACCTTATTATTATTTTTCGTTGACACCTGGCATTGTAATTGTGGCATGGTCGTAAATAATTTCTTGTGATTTTAGAGGTAAGTATGTGATAATTAAAATATCTCGATGCATCCATTTTTTGAGAGGAACAATGTATAATTTTTATTCAATACAGCCCCTCACCTAAATGTAACTTTATGTAACTTTTTTTTTTGTAAAACGAAAAATCTCCTGGTCTGAGATTTACGACTCTTTTTCTATAAAATCCCATATGTACAATTTTTTTTGTGATTTTCAAGTTTAGATGTGCCTAACTCTAATAAGGTACCAGATAAAAATTGATATCTTGGTACAAAAAATGTTGAGTCTGAGATTCAACTAAAAATAAAAAGTATAACAGAGGTGAGAGCTTCGAAAGCACTGTTGCTTAAACAGTTTACAATTAAAACACTTGAAAATTCTAAAATGCCCTACTTCTGTATGTCCAAAATTACTTCAAACTTTGTCCCGCCACATTCTCGCATTTTTCTAGAATTGGTCAAACTTTCATTACACATTTTAAAATCATCACACTGTTATAGTGGTGAATGAAAATTTAGTATTCTCGTACGTTGAAAATAAGAATAAGAATGTGTCAGGTTGTTTAGACGAGCAGAAGAATGGCTCGTAGAGGTATTGGTAGAGGCATCGTACAAAAATATCTGTGACCATTGAATTCTATCTTTTTTGGTCCAAACACGATTCTTTGGCGATACAAAGAAAAACTTCGCACAATAAGAAGGAAATGTTTGCTGAAATTCCAACATCTGCTTTCGTCGTTCTTTATTTACACTTTCGAGGCTCCAAATAATTCCTGCAGAGACCCTTCTCTCCACTTCTCGTCGCAAGTAACTAGTGGAATATCCCGAAATTGTACATTGCTAAATCCAGAATATGTTGTAGAAAATAAAGCAAGACTGATTTAAAATTTTTCCTATCTGACGTCTGTGTGTGCATATGTAGATACATGACGAGGAAGGAATTTTAAAGAATACGATTCAGTACTCAGAGTAGACAACTGATGACGAAACTTTTAGTAGAAATACTCAACATTTATTTAAAAAAAAAAACCTGACCAGTATGAAACCTTTTACTTAGTGCGTTAATTAGCACCTAAAAACTTGACTTCTATTTCACTGAATTCGGAAATATTTACCCTATTAAAAAAAAGGAAAGTTACGTTCTAATTTGATGCAACTTCGAAAATTTTTAATCACTGATATAATTCTGTACTAGGTACACAAGGCGGTTCACCGGAAACCAAACACCTACATATTTAAATATCCCCTTGGACACGAAGGTTCGTTTCTTTTCCGGGCCATTTTTTAGAGATATCAAGGTCACCGTTGTTTTTATAATGCGTTTACATGTTTCTGTTACCATATTGTTATAGCTAATATAAAGACCTATTCAACGATGTAAATATGTTGATTTTCAGCTGACCTTCACCCCCCAAAAAATCGCGTTTTTGGTAGTAGGAAGAGAATCTCTGGACTCACACGCTACACGAGGTATTTAGATGCTCGGATTCTTGTGGACCACCCTGTATACTAGCATCGAAATCGCCACCAAAAGTGTTATTCTCGTATAAAATGGTCCTCCCGTATAAACATATGAAATGAAATGAAATGAAATAAAATAAAATAAAATGAAATGAAACGAAATGAAATGAAACGAAATGAAATGAAATGAAATGAAATGAAATGAAATGAAATGAAATATCTCCTCGTGGAATGAAGAAATGCAACGATATTACTTTGCTCAAGCCTTGGGCGGCATTACTCGACTACGCGTTTAGCATTCCTCGATCGAGAAGCGTGGAGCGCGTTCGAAGTTCGAAGACTGATCTGCCTCGCGGTTAAATCGATTATACATACCGTGAAACGTTTCACAGGAGGAGCACGTGTCAATCGCGTGAATATGTTCCACGCTCTCGAGCCACCATTCAGGTTGTGACCCTCGAATGGAGGGGAAGGTTAGGGCATTTGCTCACTTCCTTCGTTTAAAGGAAATGGCCTATTCTCATATACCGTGAGCGTGCTAATTTCAATTTAATACAGGGAGGGCCATAACTAGAACAGATTGACGACATGGAATGATCCACGTATCGTTTGTACTCGATGGTACGCAAGTAAATACGCCAACATATTCCAGGGACATTTTTGAAAAACTTCCCGATCAGCTTCGTAAATCTGCAATTGTGGTTCGAAGTTTAGCTTCTGCTCTTCCAACGATAAAATTCTCTTTGTATAATTGATTTAATATTATTTGGTTATTTACTGCTTTAAAGGCCACTTTCTTTAAAGTATTTGTATAACAACAACTATTTGTAAATTCGTGACTGAAATATCATTTTGTCGTGCTTATCGAAAATATATTTGCAATAATTTTCTAGGATTTACGAGAAGAATCTTAATATATAAAGCGGAAAGTGTTTGTGTGTTTGTCTGTCGCCTAAACACTTTCGAACGGTAAACTCTGGGGTCACGATATGTGTCCCAGCTCAGTATGCCCAGCTAATCCAGGCGAATGTGACTATTTTCACAAAACAAGGATAAGTAAAAAAATTTTTATTTATAAAATCAGAATCTAAATTTCGGGCGAAGCTGAATAGTAAAGCTAAGTATTTTTAGTGAAGTTATGAAATATGGAAATGGTTGAATTTCTTTTGCAATGTAGTTAACAGAAAAATTGTAGTATGTAACTACAAATCGAACTAATTACATGTGTGTAAGTATAGCATAGTGAATAAATTTAATGGTACATGGGTAAAATGGTAAACTGAATATGAATATAAAACGAGCAGATTAAAGACGTTTCTCAAGTGTAAGTGGCATCTGGGACGATAAAGCAAGCGAAACAGTGATAAGATCGAGTTATTAATGGGATTACGAACTGTCACGAGTTGCATCATGAAATAATAAATACTAAACACCCTGCTCAAGATCACGTAATCTTTTTAATCGACTGGTAATTAGATTGGAGTTAAGAGCAGACATTCTGCGGCATGGAATTAATCAGGCTTCTGGTTATAATTCGCGATTAATAATATTTTGCGCCGCTGATGCTGGTGAATGAAAAAAAGACATACGTCAAACAGAAAGTGGAACCATTAATTCAGCAAGACTGAGATTCGTAACATTTAAATTTTCGTACCACGAAACCGTCGTAACTCTCTGCACCGAGTTAAACAGACGAGAAGAAAGTCAAAAAAGAAAAAAAATGGTAAGTTTCTTTTTGGAAATCATCGGTGAATAGCAATCGCCCGAGCAGAATTTAGTAGTGCAAGAAGTAAAAGCGTATCGATGGATTTAGAAATTTTAATAAGCAAAAATTGCAACGCTTAATCGTCGTTTCGTGCATGAAGTATAAGAAACTACGGAAAATATGGGCTATTGTGCAAGCTCTAAAAGGATTTTAGAGCCAATTTTGAGGGAAAAATATTCTATCGTCGTGTGTTTGAAGCACGATGATTAATCGAGATATGAATAATGGAGAGCAATTAGTGAAAATAACCAGTGGGAGGTTTTTACATTTTTACGAGAATGGTGGGCAAATTTGGGTCTGAGAAATTGGTGTTGCAAATAAAGATCATGTTCGCGTATTTTTCTTTTAACTGAATTGCCAATTCTATAATCTGTTTTAATAATAAAATAATCATTAACTTTGTAACTTCATCTACTTAGTGTGTTACTTGTGATAATAATTATAATAGACGTATAATGTATGACATTTTTTATTCAGAATAACTTGTCGGACACGTGGGAAGAGTTTGTTTTAAGAAGTATTATAATAACATAAATAAATTTAAGTCGAATGGTAAAATAGCACTGATATTAAACTTTCTTCCGCTTCGTGGAACGAGATTCGGCGTAAAAAAAAGAACGAATCTATCGAAAGTCATACCACTCGTAATGTAAACACATTGTTATCGAAAGCATTTAATGGAACAGCCGGTGGTCACGTTTCCGAAATTTCGTGAATCAGAAGAGCGTGTTACATCATTTGCAATCGCCGCGAGTGTCGCGACACTTCGAATTCCAAGACAAGAAACTGCGACGAAGGCCAAGCAGGAAAAAACATTACAACGATAAAAGTGGAATAAAGCTGTCGAATTTTTTGATGGCAAAACAGGAGCAGCAGAAGCTTATAGATAAAAATCCGTTAGCTCCCCTGTCTGTTGCGAAGAGTTCTACGAAACGATACTGTCTTTTTATTATCTACTTCCCTATTTACACGTTTCAGAAAAATAAATGCAAAATATGTTAATATGAAATATCAGGAGAAACTAAAGTATTTTCCTTTTAAAAAATTGCGTCTTAATTCTTAATTCTACTCTTCTATTTCGCTCTTTTTACCTCGAAACGATTTTTAATGACTCGCAGACACAAGATTTATGAAAAAATACACTTTACCGATAATTTATAACTTAACTTCTTGTTAAATCTTCGTTTTCACTATTATCACGTTGCAATAAATCGCTTTCAAAGATATATCCGAGTTGTAATCCGTCTCAAAAAATCTTGGATTCCACGTAGAAACAGAAAATTTACTTTCATTTATGGAAATACAAAACGATCTTGATTTTCCCAAGGGAGTTTCTAAAGGAAATTGATATTCCCGAGATTATTCAACTTTTCTTTCGCCAGTTTTCCGTATTACTACCACCAAAGGAGATACCGAAATAGTCTACTTCTGCAGGTCCTCTCTACCCCAGATATTTAACACTTAAGATAAGGATCTGAAAAATTTGCCAAAAGCTTATATACTTATCTCGACACCTAAGTCCCTGAAATCGAAATTGTTTCATTAAAACAACACCTCGAGCCATCGTCTGTTCACAAATTTCTGCTTCGCACGATATATCATCCCTAAAAGAATCAAGAACCAGTATCAGTCCCTATCAAACACTGCTTCGATGCATTTTCTTGAAAATCATAAGCTTGGAAGGATCGTTTTCGATCGAGCGAAACCGATTCTCGTTTCCTCAAAGCTGGGATGAGAAAGCAAGGATGCTGCAAAGCGCAAAGAGAGTGGCATAAGCTCCCAAGCACGAGCGGCAAAGATAAAGACTCGCAATAATAACTGAAGCTCTTACAAAATCCCTTGTATCTCGTCAGACTTTGAAGCCGTGAAAAGAATTGTGCAAACGCGACCAGCCGTTTAAAGGTCGTCCGCGACACTACGCCGCACCGATTCCTTAATCGAAACGTAATTATTGCTGTCGGATGTTAAATTAATGCAGACACTGATAGGCGGTTTCCACGAGAGACTTCGCAGTCTAGACGGCTTTGAGTTTTTCTTCTCTAACAAGGTCGAGATCATAACGTGCCTGTCATCTTGTGGATGGTGACAGGCTTGAAATGTGCGAATCAATGAGTACGAATAGTTAGGTACCAAAATATTGGACGACACGAGTTGAAGTATATTTGTGGAAGATTTCCATGACATCTGCATTCGTTGGAAGATTAATTCAAAGTAATAATTGAACACCACATTTGTTGGGTGGATTTTATTGGAATTTAAGTATTTTCAATTTGTGACAAGGTCGAGGTTTCAAAAGACAACTTCTATCATCTGGGATTTCTGATCTTCAATGCCAACTGATAATAACAAGTCAGAGTTGTTATTCATTTGCTCCTATATTTTAAATGTAATTCCACCTAAATGTGGGCCAAATTGTGTGCCCCTTTTTCTACTAAGAGCGTCTCGTGTAAGAATAGGTACACTCGAAACAGGTACTTAACGTATTAAACCTCCTGTACCCTGATTATGATAGTACAATAATAACAGATCTGCCTTATGGATTTGCATATCTTCCCCAATTTTTAACTTTCGCTCAAAATATTACAAAACGGTTAAAGGACATATAAACCTTCAGCTTCCTTCAAAATCGAAATGTTGTTTTTTTTGCAGTCTATCCTGAACACAGGCATACCTATAATAATAATAATAATAAACGTATTGCTAAAGCTACTTCTAGGCAGCGAGCTGAAGTGTTGCATCTCAATTTAACGGTTGATGTAAGTAAACAGGTGACATATGCAAATTCAGCGATATCTGGTGGAATGCTCGCGTTTAAGTGCCCTCAATGCGAAGTGGGGAATGCGAATGGCCGATCTGGTGAACTGAAACGGTGGAACGACGGTGGTATATCGAGGGAATAAAATTTTGTTGCCCGCCATCGTCCCAGATAGCCGATTATTATGAATTATTGGCGTCATTGAGAAACTACACTCTCGTTATCGCCAGCCACTGCACATAGTGGCGTGAGCTTGCAACGAGTTCAAAGATCGAGCTCCCGCTTGCGGGGGGTCTCGATAAACTTTTAACATTTCATTGCGGAAAGTTTCAAAAGTCTGATGTAACCAACAACAAAGAGAGAGCAAAAGTCGCCCCGAAATCAACCGCGGACTTTGCAGCCCAAGTCGCAACGCGAACAGCTATGAAAGTTCAAGTTTAAACAGACGATTTGACAATTGATTATTTCTTTAACCTGTGACAAACCGCTGTGTCTCGTCTCGAAAAAAATTAAATTAAGAAAATAACAATCATCCCATCAAATTTGTTGGATAAGATTCAATATACACGTCGTAAATGAATTTTTATCTCCACCGTACTTTGAATAAAGTATTCGACAAATTTTCTCCTCTATTTCAAAACAAACGCTGACTCACTGACAATTCAGGGCAACGCAATTACTATCCTTAATCTATTGATGCTTCGCTTTTGATTTCGTAAAATCTGCTCGCAACACGTTTCGTAATATTGGAAAGTATGTTTCGTGTACCATCCTCGTTTTAGATGATAAATTGAATCCGCCTTAATTGTTTACCATTCCTAGCGAGGCAGAATGCCTCTTAAAATTTATTAGACTATACATGGCAGAGGCATTCTTTATGTTTCAAACAGATTACATACACGATTGCAATGTGTGTTGCTTCGATTCAAGAAATCCAATTTTCTCTCCATCTAGACATTTTCTGTGGAAACAATATCGTTGATAATGAAGAACGCTGCTGTACGAGCGAGGGGTAATGAAAATATTTTAAATTCACCGCGAAATTTCGAATTTCTTTACATGGGAACTTGTTAATGCGCGAATCCACGGTGAGATTTTACATGAGACTTTTCTATCCTGGGAGAAAAATATCAGCAATAACTAAATGTAAATAATGGAAACAATAAGAATGCTTTATTGCACAGTAGACGTTGCGAAAGGAAAAATATAAGAAGACAAGACAATTTAAGGGGTTACGCCACCCTGAGACACTCGAAACTGTTTAGACGAATTTTTTTTACAGATACCTTGAGGTTGAAAATTATTTCTTTACTTCTTATGTGTAGAGCATGTATTAGTGCATACGTTGTATAAATACTATACAAAAATATTAAATAATGGCCGAGTAATTTGTTGTTCCGCGAATCTCCGCCGTGTGGGCGGTGTATAGAATATCTCCAAAACTATTTGTCCGATTTATTTCAAACTTGGTACACATATTCTTAATGGTATTAAGAATGACCAAAAAATTAAAAAATAATACAGTAACGAAGTCATTTTCTCGTGAGATTATCAACGATACTGTTACGAAATAATGTCAACATATTTTAAATTGAATACAGAAAAAAAAGGACGGCCCAGAAAATGACAATACAACTTCAGTTTTCTCAGTTGTTTCGAAACACAAAATAGGCCATTTTAACTAAGAAGGACTATTACCTCGATACTTTGAGACTTATGAAAAAGTAACAAGTACCTAGATTATGAAAAACAAAGAAAACTCTAAGATCCTTATTTCCCAATACCTCGATACTAGACCACGTACCACATCTCTAATCTAGTCACCCCTATCCCCACAGAATCCCTCCTACGAAATCTATCCATCTTCCCATCTCCTATTCACGCATGCGCATTGGAGGCCCCACAACAAATAAAACATAACAACGGGACCACATAAACTTGCAGGCATAAGTTGCAAAAATACTAATCAACGCACCACCGATGCGCGACAGGTCACTGTCACTGGACACACGATGCAACCGGAGATACGCTGGTGGATGAACAAAGGGGATTCATTATCCGAGCGATTAGTGCACGCGCCAGACGCTGTAGTGGCGGTGTGCGATCGACCGTGCAGAACGGAACACCACCGGCTCGAGGCTGATTTCTCAGGAAGAAAGCTGATATCCACGTGGATCCAATTTTGTCTGAAGATCGGGTTCCCGCGGACTGTCCACGTTTCTCGCGGACAATATAATAATAGAGCAATGATAAGAAGCGTCAGTAGGCTACACACGCGCACCACACGCAGCCAATTGCGCGAGGCGATCCTCCCCTCTGATATATTATATACCCTGGGTCGATTCCAACGCCCACGCGCGACAACAGAAACGCAGCTCGTTAGGCGATGCGAAAGTTTTGACGGTTTGCAGTTCAAACGGCAGGATTAGAAATTTCACGACAGGTTAAGCGATTGGATATGGTATCGCGTGTGGATGTTGTGTAACTAGGAATTTTTATTTTGGCGCATGAATAATGAGACGAGTAGTCTGAGTAAAAATATGAAATATTCCGTGTAGTTCGAATTCAACTGGGACTTTTTGAAAGCTGATTTTTTGGAGGTTTTGGACGATGTTCGTAGTCGAAGACTGAGGATCTTTTCTTGTAAATTAAGGAGTTTTGGCATGGTCAAAGTGGAGGCCATACTGCTCCTGAGGAGATTTACTTCAAAGGACTGGTGTACGTTGATTGTGAAATTAGAAACAAAGGACCATTATTGTGAAGAAATTAATTAAGGCAATGTAGGTAACTATGATTCATCGAGATACAGAATATCGTCGAACTGGTGGACATTTTTAGCATAGAAATGAATCGAAATTGTAGAATACCTGTATTCGAATAAGGCATTGTTTTGGAGAAGATCAGTTTTGGAGATGGGAGAAGTGTTTTTCAAAATTGATTTTTCCAGTAAAAGGAAGGCTACACAGTATAAACCTATTTATCTGAACGTGGAAGAGGAACAGATGGTTCGAGTAATCGAGGTTCACTGATATTTCCCTCTTTCGATGGATTTTCATTTAGATAATAGTGTTTGGAAAACTAAACACGAGGATACCTGCTGATTTCATTTAAACTAGTACTTTAATTGCTATTAAGTTAACAAGTGAAATCTTGCCAATTACAATTGATTGATACCTTGTAATTTACTCATTAGTTTCCCGATACTTTTTCGATTTGGAGACAAATATTCGTATGGCTAGAGTACCTACCGGTCACTAATTGTTGAAGCAATTTAAATTATCTAATTTTCTTCGCAGAAATAGGGTTTCACTTTAGGTTAGAGTCTAGCTGTATCAACGCGAAAGACACCTCGAAATTCAAAGAGGCAAACATATCAAATTTTCATAAGAAAAATTAGGACGAAAAAAAAATAATTTTTAACTCACGTTATTAATAGACATCTAAAAATCTAACCCTATATTAACATGTCTATTAAGCTATTCTACCTTGCCAAAAGAAAGCACAGAATCGGGAAGATGCACTCTGACGTCAGTGCCAGTAGGTGTGCAGCCATCTAACGTAACAGGATCGTTTCATACGTGATAAAGTGTCAGCTGACAGTTAGCAATGCGATAAGCATTCGGACTGTATAATATCCGTGTGTAAAGTTCAAGAAATCATTAGAGTCAGCGTATATGCACTTTCGTGCCTTTTCCGTATTTTCACAGAGTGCATCGAAACGAGCAAAGATTCGTGATGAACATTAGTCATCTCCAACGTGATAAACCCAATACTTTTCTCAACCGATCGTGGTCATTTCACCCAACACACATTTCTGGCTGGAAATTATTTTTTATATATTTTAAATACTTTTTATATACATATTGTATTCAAGCCACTTGTGACAAATGAAAATGCTAAAAGGTACAATATTTAAAATAAAGACCTGTACAAGTAAATCTCTGAATTATCTGTCTTACTCCAAATATTAAGAAAAGCTGATGAACCACTCCCTTATCCTTTTCCCTCGAAATCTGAAATTATATATTCTCACATATTTTGATTCCAAAAAGTACGATTTTTAAAGTATTTACCTACCATATGAATTCACACATTTTCTTTCTCAAAAACAATAGATATTTTTTTCGTTAATAATCTTTAGCCCCCCCGCCTTAATTTGTACGACACAAGTTTTGCTACTGCATTTCTATTATTACCAATTTCAATTTTGCCTGAAATTTCATCTTACGAAGCTGATAAATCTCAACGATTCGTTTTCAGATGTTGCGCAAAGAACCGAGTGAAAGGTAAGAACGGGAATACTCGAAACACCAGGAAAGACACATATACCTACTGCTGACAAAGTGAGGTACCACGAGTCTATTGTGTCTCGGCTTGCCGTTGCGTCAACGAGTTTAGAATCTCGAATCTCCGAAACTGATCTAAAATTAGCACAATAATCCGCAGAAAATAACCGGGTGGCTCCTTTTTCTATTCAAAGATTTCTATGTTTGCAACATAGAGTGCAGTTCACAATATGGAATTCTCGCAATTTTGCAACAACTGGCAACAGTATACACGTCCTTCTATTCCACGCTTCAAATGAAATTGTTTATGGATAGAGAAGAGGCTTGAATTTTAATTACAACTTGCAGGATTTCGCACTTTAATGATTTACTTATCACAGTCCCAGAAAAACGGGACTTTTTGCAGAGAACATTGAGTCGTGAGTCGGTTTGAAACGATTTTATGCAGCTTCAATCCTCTGTTTGTTTGTTTGTTTGGCTTAAATCTAGAAACTCAATTTTAACCCACTTCCAACTATCCAATAGACTTGAAACTTTGCAGGGGTACTAATTTTGATTGCAACACAAATTTTTGAAAAAAAAAATAATCCCCGCGGGAGTGAAGAAATTACATCCCCTACAATAAACACGTATAACCACAAATCCAATCAATTCAATCGACACGAAATCAGGTTATAACCACAAATTGAAACTTAGATACTAAAAAGTAAATAATAAAAAAAAATTTAAGTTAAACTTTTGTTTAATTTGATCAAAAAATGCAGTAAAAAATAATTTAAATAAAATCGTGGGACGGGATATGTCATAACAAGATATGAATTAATTTCATGCAGAATGAAGCATCGAAATGAGGGATGAAATATCCTGCCCCACGATTTTATTTAATTATTTTTTAATTCTTAGGGCATTTTTGATCACAATAAATAAAATCGTTTAACTGAAAATTTCTTTTTATATATATATTTTTTAAATTACAATAATATACATGGGTTTGTGCAATGGTCAGGAGGAGAGCAAAAAAAATGTGCATTGGTTAAAATCGTATCACCATATTGCGCTATGACACTCCAAAGATATGTATTATGGAAATAAAACTGTAAGAACACTTTTCTTGCGTGAAAAGATATGAAAATTCAGAAACTCATATACCATGATATCTGTACCCTACTCCTAAAAAAAAATTAATTTATTTTCGGAGTATGATATTTTTAAAAGACAATATTTACTAGGTAACAATACAAATAAACTGAGTGAAAAACGAAAATAAAAATCTAAAGAACACAAATTTTACTCTGCAGTTTGCCGTGTGTTACTGATTTGCCATCACTAGATTAGTTCTCAAGCAGCTGGTGAATAATAATGAGAAAAACTTTGAACTCTCGCATAGTAATTTCCGAGTGCACTTGGATCTTTCAATCACGCACCCGTGCACCGTGCAACTGGACGCAGTCATTAAGCCCTGTCCAAATTTCGAGAACATCATGGAAACACTGAAGCGCGTTAATTACTTTCGGAAAACGGCACAATGGTAATACGCGTTCGAAGCGCGTCCACGATCCTCCCATTGTTTCTGCTATTGCCTCACCGATGTCATCGAACGCCAGTGCACGGAGGCATTGAATTTTCGTGGAAAATTTCACACACGGAGAAAGCGCATGATTGTGCTTCGTGCATTAAACGAATGGCAACAATAAACTCTAGGATGCGACGCGTTATCGCGCGTGCACAATTATACAGTTTAAAGGTACGATTCCACTGAGGCAACCCAAGGCAACACGTCGTATGCGATGCGTGCGAGGGTGGGTGCACGTGTTGCATGCGAAAAAATCGATGCTACGAATGGTGTATGTTGGCCGTGACCAAAAAATGGCCTCAGTGGAATCCCACCTTTACGTTATATGTATGGTAATGGCACCATTGAAGCTCTGCGAATTACGGTGGAGGAGCTTTAATGAAGTTCGTGTTCTAATAATAACAGTGACGATAGGATAAACTGCACGAAATAAGATTTCAGGGGGCATAGTACCTTTTTGTTCCAAAATTAAATATTCTTTATGATCTTTTTTTCTATATGAAATTTGAAAGTTAGAAAGATGGGATTTATTGCAAATGAAAGATCGCTGTTTGAAAGTATTAAGAAAGTTTTTAGAAAAAAAAAAGCAAACTCCCTCGTCTCGCTATATTCGCTCAAAGTAAACCTCCGCCTTCTATGCTTATCTCAAACATAAAAACAAATCATGACATTAAAATTTATTATATTTTGTGATCGTCGACCGAGTCGATTCTTAAATTTCGCACTTAAAACAAAACGGTGGTCAAACCTACAGTTTCAGTGTCGAAACTCGATACCTACAGTTTGACACTCCGCCATTTTGTTTTAAATGCGAAATTTAAGAATCGGCTCGGTAAACGACCACAAAATGTAATAAATTTTAATGTCTCGACTTGCCTTTATATTTAGATAAGCATAGAAAACGAAATTTATGGCATCGCCATTTTATTCTACTATCTTTGGACGATTATAGCGAGGACGGGGAAGGTGTTTTTTTTTAATAACAATTCTTTTAATACTTTAAAACAGTGATCTTTCATTTGCAACACAGCCCACCATACTCAATTTCACATAAAAAAAAATCATAAATGCTTAATTTTTGGGCAAAAAGTAGTCATGCCTCCTTAATAAATAGAACATAATAAGAGATTAAAGTAGAAATAAGAAATAAGGCACGGAATAAGAACCATATAGAACAGGGGTGCACAAGGGAGCTGTTTCAGCGCCTAACTGCGAGCAACCCGTTTGTCCCATTGCTAAGGTTAGAATCGGTGAGGAGAACTGCAATAATGTACGTGCGTGCTCGTAGGCTCGTAGCGTCAGTATATATGGCTGGGTTCAAGTCATACCAAATGTACGTACACTACTGCAGTTCTCCTCACCGATTCTAACGCTAAAACAGCTCCCTTGTGCACCCCTGATATAGAATATCGACGAATTTTACTACATTCGCGAAAACTATTCCACCATAAGCACACACTAAATTCAAAATAGTACTATTAAATGCATTTTTAATTGAGTACATAATTAATAAAGAGACGCAAGCTGTGTACTGGTTTCGAAATTTAAAAAATTATGAACCCCGTTTTTTTATCTATCCGTGATAAAAACCAGGAAGAACGATTTTATTCCATCATGCTTCTTTTTGTAGCTTTTCTTATGGTAAGGGTATCAATTACAGCACAGAAGTGAATGTACTCACATTTTTTGACGCCGAACGTGTAGTCGGTGAACTGTACGTTACGAAGGACATTGTGGGTAATAGCGCGAGGATTCGAAGGGGCGAAGTCCGGGTCGTCGATGTCGAAGGACACGTTTTCCTCGAATTCCGTCATCGAGCTCGCCATGGTCTTGGAAGTGAGTGACGAGGTCGAGCTTCAGCACCGATCTGAAGACGACAGAAGACTTTATGTATCACTGCTCCCAAAGCAAAAAGATTTTTAAAAATATATAGTTCCGTTCTACTAAAAATAAAAATTAACGTAAACGAGTGTTTAAATCTGGGAAAATATGATATAAAAACCGATATCCCGCTAATTCTAGTATTTAACTCAAAGTTTTGTATAATATACAATTAATTGCCCTCTACACGCCATTTAAAATTCGCGGGATAATCGAGTTCCAGTTCCATCAGCCCCATAGCCTACATACAAGTAATTTCTGCGAGACAATGAATTCAAATTTCCCGCGAGATTTTAAGCAGCAGACCGTATGCACTGTATACAGCGTCACACGCAATATGTACAAATTGCATGCAAAATTCGAGACGAATTAGTCATTAGAACCTCGTGCATTCCATCGTGAACGATGAAAGGACGTCAGTAAATACGAACGAGGCCGAGGGTCGCCCCTTTTCCAATTTAGTTTAAAACCCATATGATCCAACCTTTCCTCTAAAGAAAGAAACAACTGTGAGTAACTGCTTTCGTTTAGGCTCAACTTCTAACGCGCACATTCATCACTATCCACACCATGGAGCACAATGCAAACGTATGTTCGAAATCAATTAGTATATTTCACTATACAGATCATTTATTTCCTGGCTGCTAATTTTCCTATCAATATCGGGGCACGATACATTGCTACTGCTGCGCGGGATTTTGTGACTGCTGCGCAGGCGTGCAACGGTTGCTGCGCTCCACGCAACTGCGCAGCTTAGACAGACACCAGTAGGCTCCTACCAGCCAGCTCCCACACTATTCTAGGAAGCAGCTTCGTAGTGTTGGTGAATTATGTGTCTGTGCCTCTGACCATGAGCGACAGCACGACGCCCGTAGGTAGAAACGAGACGGACGGTTGACGCTCTTTTAATTCAGTTCGAAAAACATTTGGCGCTACAAAGCAATTCTAACACTGACTGTGAGGTAGTTCTCTCTCGCCATGTTAGACTCTCTTTGTTGCTACCTTCGTGTGAGAGGCCTTTGTGTAGAGTCGTATGCTTTTTTAGATCAATCAGAAGAGAACTCGCACTTACGGGTGTCGCAATCGCTGCTTAAAGGCGCAGACATAATGCGTCAGTAATAATAGTCTGAAACAAGCCCACGGATGGGTATGGTAGACTTCGTTCGGGGTTTGATGCGGTTTACGTACAAGGAATCGACCTGATTTAGATGGGGTTGGGCTGTATCTTATCCCCACAATATCCTTGATGGCTCTTTCCACAGCTTGCCAAAAGCAAGGACACGATTAAAGATTAAATGTACCTTTATGTAAGAAGAGGAAATGTAAAAATTCTAAAACTTTTAATTCCAACGGAGGTTATAAACATTTCAGACTTAATTGTGACAATTATTTTCATCTTATGTGCCCATCCCATTCAAAATGTAGCTTCTATTATGTATTGCTTTTGCAAGAAATGTTACTAGTGATTTCTGAAGGAATGGTAGGTTCCGATGCTGCGAAACAGTTTTGCCACCGTACAAAGTGACTCGACTTTTTAAATGGCACACGTGTATAGACATTAAGTTAAGCTAGAGATACGTATTACTGTAAACATGGCACAAAGTCGACAGACTCGTGTCGTGTCTGGTCTCATTTTCCTCGGGATGATCTCGCCAATGCGTTCAAAGTACTTTCGTAGCTATAAAACGTCAGATATAGAAATTCCCTTTTTCCTAGTTGATGAGTCAACGCGTGCCTTATCGCGTTCGGGCTTCGAGTGCTGGCGGTTCGAGGGGTCGATCGCTCCAACCAGTTTCCGGTAGTGGTGGGGATAGCGATGCACGAGCTTCTAGGTTGGAACTTCTTTCGGGGCACTGCAGTAAAGCAACGTGCACCGAAGGAAAGAGGACGTTTTTTCGAGTCGTCTGAGGCATCTGGCGTGTACTCGGCCAGAGCCGAAAGCCTCTCAGAAAGATGGAGAGTGGCAATAAAGCTACAAGGAGATCTCCACTCTCCATAGAGCAGAGGTTCCAAATCGTGCAGCAATTGAAAAGCGGAGTGTCCGTCAACACACTCGCTGCTACGTATGATATCCATCCCATCACCATTCGCCGTATTCGACAAAACGCCGGCACGGTGTGCCAGCTCGTCAAACAGGGCGCCGAAATAAGAAACCGAAAGAACCTACGGAGGCCAGCGAACGAGGAGTTGGACGGCCGGCTGTACGCGTGGTTTCTAGAGCACAAAGCCCTCGGCATACCGATCAACGACGTACAGCTATTAGAAAAAGCAACGGAATTGAACAGCGAGTTCGCGGGACCGTCGACCTTCAAAGCGAGCAGAGGTTGGCTGTGGAAATTTAAGAATCGCCACGGCATCCGCCTGTCGCACATATTAAACGAAATGGAGGACACGCAACAGTTCCTCGAGGACTTCGCCCGGCAGATCAAGAAAGAAAGAATCGATTACGAGAACGTCTACAGCTTGAGCGAGACCGACCTCGTGTGGAAGACCCTTCCCACGGAGACCCCAACGAGGATATTGAAAATGGACAAGGTGAGTGTGGGCCTTTGCGCTAACGTAACAGGCAGCCACAAGCTTGCGCCTCTGTTCCTCCATAAAGTAGAAGACCCAAGGGAGTTGAAGCACCCCAAAGACGGGTTGCCTGTGATATTCAAATCGCAGCCGGACGCGCGGATGGACCAAGAGATATTCTCCGACTGGTATCAAAGCCACTTCAAACCGTCCGTGAGGAAGCATCAGTCGGAGGCAGGTATCTCCGGAAAGGTCCTCCTACTGTTGGAAAAGTGTCGGGGTCATAATCTGGAGGTACCGGAAGAATGTCGTCAGGATGATCAGTACGAAATCATACTGCTGTACCCGACCACCAGCTCTCTGCTTCAGCCCATGGAGCAATGGGTGAGCGAGAGGACCAAAACGGCCTACCGTTACAAAATGCTGCGGCGCGTGATGAGCCTCCCCGGCGGGGTTCGAGAGTTTTATTTCGAATACGACCTAAAGGACTGCGCGGATCTGTTGTGCGAAGCGTGGTCAGAAATCAGCGACTCGTATATTCGATACGGATGGGGAAATATCATTAAACAAATCGCCGGTCAAATTCCAATAAAAGAGGAACCAGATCCGTTGGAGCTGAGCCTGCAGGATATCATTGGCGTAATCACTGGGGAGCCGGCGTCGGAGGAGAGTGTCAATGAGTTTTTATCAAACTGCGCTGACGCGGAGAACAATGTCTACGGGAGCGATGTGCAATTACCGGAGAAGAAAGACATTAAAAGGTCCCCGTCATCGTCGTCGTCGTCCTCGTCCTCGTCGTCGACGTACACGCCGATCAACGCCGATGATATGAGGAAGATCTTTAAAACTCTAATGAGGTGGTCGAAACGGAAGCCAAATTCTATTAGGTCACGTGTGAAATACTTGAAGGCTTACTATGAACGGAAGTAATATTAAATGGCACTAATAATAAACGAACAATACGCTTGACCATAGAGTGGATCTTTGAAGGTGTAGAAAAGGAATGTGGGGAGAAAGATAGCTTGTCGCTCTCTGCTTTGTTACGATCAAGTGGATCTGAACGTTGCCGAACACACAGTGATCACGTTTCTTTCTTTCTTCCCTTCGTTGACCGAGGCCAAGACAGAGGTTAAACCGCGTGCGAATTTTATTAAATTATACGCACTAAAGCACAATAGACGTTCGAGGCACCGCGCGCGTGACAAAGCGTTTTCCATGGATATTTTTAAGGGCATGCCTTATTGAAATATCCTACGCTCTAATATGTAGGTATGCAACTGGTGTATCATCAATAATAACGCGAGGTCGTTTTGCGGGACAGGTTGCGGATGCCTGCATTATTAAGCCCCTTTTTTATCTTTTTAAATTAAATATCGCCACAATGTCGTTCGATTCGGATCTAGTACATTACTGCCGTAAGCCTAACTCTCCAGCTAATGAATATTTAAACCGGTGCTGGAGATCGGTAGGCTTGTCGTTAGAGGAATCATATCACTTCTGCATGTATTTGCATTTGTAATTCGATGATTAAATTACGACCGATTTTGTAATGTGCATGATGTATTTTTAACGACTCGTGTAATTGTTCCGACAAAGTAAAACACGAATAGGTACGTAACTCGATTCTTTCTTTGTCGACAGAGCCCTTCCTTATCTGGTGCAGTAGTGGAGTGGCGAATTATACACAATTATCTTGGAACACCTTGGACAAGTTCGACTAATGCATACAGCGAGGCACGAAATTATTGGCACAGCCAAGGTTTTTCATAGTTGCTCGCTTTAAAAATTGTCTACCACTGGTCCTCAAGCGTTGGTGTTCGTAAAATACAATATACGTAAATAAAGTTTGCGATTAAAGTCGAAGCATTCTGTCTTTATTATTATATAATGCGTTACGTAAAAATATAAAATTTTGTGGATGCATAACGAACGCACAGTATTTATAAATATATGTGCATTCGTAATGAAAGCATCATCCTATAAATTGTCCAACTATGTCCAACATTTTACAAACTTCAACACTAAGTACAGAAATAAATAAACTCACTGTTTTACTGAATTTCTACTTATACTCTAAGTCTATTTATCATTGACATTACTTGTATAATTGTACTTGGACGTATTTTTCTATTCCATTTGAAGTGCACCTTTCATTTTTGTATTTTCTGAAAATACTGTACTAAGTACGGCTTTTATTTACAATTATTGCAATTCCGTTTGATATGCAAAAACGCGGAGCAATAAAGTAATGTAATAGTAAAAATGAAGTACTAGAAAACAATTCAGTAAAAATATCATACTTATTTAACCAATCCCAAAGCTTCGCATATTACACTTCTTATAGACAGTTTCATTAAAATGCAACATCTTGTGATACTTTTTACACTAAAAAAAGTAACAGTATAGATAGAATAATCTTACTTTGATTGCAAACGTGTCATATCTATCTCTTGCATTTTTAAATAAAAATGCGAAAGCTGTGGACAATTCTAAATCTGAGTCATTGTAGATTGATAATCCCTTTGGTTTCCCCCCTATGTTTACACAACCATCCGATCCCCCGGATATTAAATTTATTTTCATCGTAAAACACAGCATAGTATTAAAAGTCAATAAACTTTGACGTACATGTTTTGACAAATTCTAATCATTTTTTTTACCATTACGAGAGCGTTTTTAAAGCACCATTCGTATTGCTTCGTTAAAAACAATTTCCAATGTAAAAGTAGAATATATAATCTGTACCAATAATTTTGTGGCTCTCAAATTCCACCCTCGCGAATATTCGCATACAAGGAGCAATAAACCACCCAATAGCATCCGTTTAAAACAAACACTTAAATGGCATCGACAGCGAGCGCGTATCTCATAATTACACTACACTAACCGTGCCAGTCGATTCTGTTCGTGAACCGCTTCGGTTGCCCTCGTATTCTGTTCCTGAAAAGATTTCTTCGGTGAATTTCGTGGAATCGAGGAAAAGGCACGACCAAGTAGAACGAAGATAGAAGGGCAGGCTGAGTGGGGCAAGGGAACGGAAAGACGGCGAATCTACGCCGTCGCCTGTTGACAAACATGTGTCCCGAAAAATTTGTTTTCTTTCTAAGGTGACCGATGCCATCGATAGAGGTTCGCGGATAGAACAGCACAAGAGCGCTTTGTGCGTTGCGCGTAACCTGAGATGCATCGCAAATTTGTCGAGGATCTCTTTTGCGCTCTAGACGTTTTAACATCACATCAAGATCTATGTAGTACGCTCGTGACATTAATAATACGCGACGTGGGATTAGTTGAAGTTGACATACAATTTTACTCATCTTGCGACTTCGTATCTAATCTCGAAATTACATCTCGAGTTTCCGATAAAGCGTATTTATTTTTTTTTTATTTATAAATCATATTTTACTTGGAAGAATGTAATTGGGTTTGATGGGCACAGACAGATAAAAAAGAAATAGTATATGTTCATCGGAGAAAATGCTCACGACGATGTTAGAGCAGAGGGGAATATGGGAAAAAGCTTAAGGTTAAAGACTTTTGCGTGGCCTTGTGTCAACTCATCGAGAGATATCCTTTTACACCTACAGCGTGTGGTCGGCAAAGTGGAAAAACTCGAAGGGGCACGAGTGTTTACAGAACGCATCGTCGAAAGTTTCTGCTGATAACGAACCGACTCTCGAATTTCGAAAAACTTACGGTACGCTATTCTAGTAAACAATTGAGTAATTTCGGATGATACACTGTGGGAATATCGCTGTTTTTCTACCACGTATCCATTGTGTATAATTTGAAACACTTCGTATCTAATTTAATATAAAAGTCATCCACTCGTGTCAATTCTGAGAATGAGTCATAAAATGAATTCTTGAATTTTTTATTCATGAACGACATACTACGATTTTGTAACCGAAGTAACCGTGTAAAGTTAAACGTATTTAAAACTGTACGAGAAAGGCTATGGACATTTGCACACAAGGCCGAACTATAAATGAAGCACTGTAATGAATAACGCATATTCATACCTGTTTTCTAATCCCAGTGGCCTGGTGAGATTTTGGAAATTTCATGAATGCTTGACACTAACTTTTGAATAGCTCCGCGATGGAGAGGAGGACGCATGCCCTTACAAACCGCACGTACCGGTGGCCGATGGTCGACTGACACTTGGCACGCTATCCCGCGGGAAATTTGCCACACGCGTAACTACTGGTAAGAAAAAAAGTGCATAACTCTCAACGATCATCATTGCGTTACAACACTTTATACGTCACAAATCTTGATGAATATGTCCTACCTTCGCGTACTTTGTGTTTACTGTGGCACTCTTTGGTATCAAAAATCGAGTAAAAAGGGAGCAATTAAGTATGTTACGAGTTTGAATAGTGACCATCGCCACGCCTCCGAGCGCCCTCTGATCGGGATTTCTAATTTTCACACACTTTGAATTGTGATGAACCGATATATCTTCAATGTTCTTGCAACTATTGTTAATTATATAAAAATCGATTTTTTCAATTCGTCAGATCTTTTATTTACCTGCTACCATTTTTCCATGCCGTGGTGTAACAATTGGCTAGTTATAACATAAGTACGTTTATTTGCTGAAATTATGTAACGAAAGTAACAACGACATTGTTTTATTCAGATGCTCATCTAGCTTTATGAAAATGTTTAATTATATCACTTGGCGTCAAATTTAAACGCAGTTTATTCAATAGTATTTAATAAAACGCTCTAGTTTCAATTAAATTGTAATTAATTAAATCTTGGGTTTGTTATTGTTTTTTATTTTATGTATCGGAATGCATCGATATTTTTATTCTAATATTTTAAGTATATCGATATTAGGGCTGTCGATACGTATCGATATTTTTACTAGTATCACCCATCCCTAATAACCACTAAAGCGAAATTTCAGATCTAGAATTTACGGGTTACGTTGATGCAGATTTTTGCTAATGATGAGTCTGATAGGAAGTCGTACACGGGGAATGCATTTGTTCTGGGCGGCGGTGCATTGCACTTTCGACCAGTGAGACCGAGTATGTTGTAATGTCGGAAGCATGCAAAGAAGCGAAGTTTTTGAAAAGTCTTGTACACGAAATAACCGACAAACTACGTATAAAATTATATATGTAATGACAACCAATCAGCAATACCGTGGTCGAAATAATAAATGCTATACAACAGAACAAAACATATCGATGTGCGAAATCATTTCGTACGTGGTGCGACAAAGTCGAAAATTGTATAATTTGAATGAATGATTTCCGATGTCTTAACCAAACCTGTAACTGCGAGCAAGTATGCGAAATTCATTGAAGCTTTATATAGGATTTTTCGAACTAAAGACGCAGGGATTACGGGGAAGTGTTAGAACATAGACATAATCTCGACATCTGTGTGCGAATTAGAGCATATACATACGAAGATGGATCTCGTTGTGTCATCTGCCGTGTATTTATAATGCGTTTGCGTGGTACTGGTCTTGAGTCAAGACCAGGGTTGCCGGGAAACTTTCTGACCAGACAAGACGTTTAGCGGAGGGGGAACACCTACAAGAATGGTGGTAATGTGTGCGCAATGACACCGTGACGTCACTAATGCACCGCCACCACTCCGAGATGTTCCCCTTCGCTAAACATCTTGTCTGGCAGAAAGTTTCCTGGCAACCCTAGGTCAAGACTCTTGACTTATTCATTTTTATACCGAACGTTCCGAAGTGAACACATGTGTCAATAAGCAATTAAATATATATTCTTATTTCTATAGTAATAAAGATACATTATTAAAATAAGGGAAGTACATAATTCCAACAAGTAGAATCACATTAACCCTTTGATCACGGATCGTCCCGCTAAAACCTTTGCGGAAACCCTGTATAAATTGCAAATGATTAATGTTTCATTAGATATGTGTATTGTATATTTATAATTCATACTTACTAGGATTTAGAGGTGGACGGAATCCATACATATCTGGAGGTATTCCTATTGGTCGTGGTGGAAATGTTCTTAAAGGTCTCATCATAGAAGAATGTATATTCCCTCCGAGAGGTCCTCGAATTGGCATCCATGGTCCAACCATTAATGGTCTCGGTTGAAAATTCTGAGCAAGGAAATAAATGAGTTTTATATCATGGTTCAATTATCACATTTTTATGTAAAGTACCTACTCCATAATAAACAGGTACAGGAATTTGTTCAATATAACGCTCGGGAGGAACCCTTTGTTCTCTAGGCCTATCCCTATCTAGTTCTCTTCTGTCCCGTGAACTTTCTCTGGATCTATCTGTTTTTCTCCTATCTCGAGAACGGTCTCTGGGTCGCCCTCGATGGTCTCGGTAAGATCTCTCACTATCTTTCCGCTCTCTACTATGCTCTTTCTCCCTATGTAAATAATATAATAGTCTGGTGAAATACAATCGGAAGAAATGTAATGAACGCAGATACATGAAAGTGTAATAATAGCTTTTACCTATCCCTTCTGTAATTTCCTTTATGTTCATGTCTGAAAGAGGGTAAACAAATTAGTAAATTAGCATTAACGCATTTAAAAAAGCAATTTTTTCATGCATGCTCTACACTTATGTTTAACTTATGTTTATATTGCAATACTCTTTGTAAACTCCATATTCTGATTATTCATAGCCATACATTATATATTATTTCCACCATACAGTGAAAATTCGTTTATTACCACCAATTTTATTATCACATAGGTGACATTTTATGCAATTTTAAAATTTATAAAATTAATGCTTAAAAGCAGAAGCAACACATGTGGTTCCTAAAGCCACCCACATTCAAAAGCAGTTCAATTTATGCAATACAATAAAAATGCAAACAAGGATTATGCAAAGTAAAAAATAAAGAACATAATATGTTAACAATACAACAATTGTACGTTATTCATATTATTACGATATATTCTCATTCAACGTAGTTTTAACAATTAAAATTACTTACCTACCACTACCGGTATTTAATCATTCTATTAACAACATAATACACTTAAAGTATGAAATACCATTTGTAGAATTAAGCAATGCAATTAAACATTTTTCGTATGTATTGTTTGAAAAAGTCACTTTTAAAGACTTCATATTGTACTGATTAATATAGAATAATAAAATTCAGAAGTTAAATCTCTTTAAAAAATTTCTTTGGTAAGAGATTCAATTTCATTTAATTTCTATAGATACTAATAATAGTGAGAGTATCCACACGATGTATTCTTCAATATCAATTTTATAGTAATTTTAATACACTTGAAATTGAATTGTAAAAAATATTTTGGATCTTTGCATTGTCCTTGAGAAAAATATAAGAATGAGAGAAAGTAAGAAATAAAGCATAAGCAGTGGTACTAGCATAAGCAAGCATGAGCATACAGTAAGGAACATTGCAAAGCGTGTCCTCGTCCAGTATCTATGCCCACTATCCATATCCTTGCGAAGCATTAGTAAAGCTAGAACAATACAAACTGTAGTAAGACAAAATAAAGAATGCCTAAAATCGCAATCTCAAAACACAATTACGTCCAATACGCTGATGAAATATATTGTAAAGGATATATACAACATAAAAAACATTATACGCTTGAAAAGGAGTTCCCTTCCCAATACTTTTTAAAATTTTCATGACCCATATAGTTCTTTTTATACCAATAGAATTACGAAGCATTAAAGCACATCACATAAAACAGATCAGAACATGCATATTCTTTATACAAATCCATAAGCAATAATCAGTATAATTTTCATATGCACAATTTAACTCATGAAGCTTATACCAGCATTAGTATCTTTGTTATTCATTCACAAATTAGTTGCATAATAACAGTCATACCCATATTATATATCTTATCTTGTAAATAAAGGTTTAGGTACCAACTTGTTAACACTACATAATTGCAACAGCTTTGCTTTGTTGCAAAGTAGGATAGCTGTCCCAATTACCGTGCCTTTATACTTACAGAAGCTTTAATTGTTTAAAAATGCAACCTACTCGTTTGTAACACGTGTAGAGATGTGTGCGAGTTTTTTTTTGTACGGCTTCTTTAAGTATAAAGGCACGGTAATAGGTGCAGAGCACGGTAATTGGGACTTCTAGCCTATTACTGCCACTTCAGGCACGAACCTGGGGTGACGAGACGACGTGGACCTAGGACTGTGACGTCGGGTTCTTGTAGGACTTAAAGACGCCGAATGCCTTCTCGACATCCCCGACTGGTTTTCTAAACATTAAAATGTCCACATATGCGAAACAGAAGAGGCAATAAATCTTAGCAATTTGAAATAAGAAACATGTTGAAGTTAGATAGCGAAAAATAACGAATGCGAACCTCTTTTGGTTAGAAAAGACAAAAAAAGATTTAATAAAAAAGATAAACTTTGCTTGAAACGAAAAAGTCCAGTGGGTATCTGCCTTTCTCTCATTAAATTGGCAATAAAGAAAATATAATTTCTAATACTGATGCTTTAAGATTATCTCGCACGGCCGTCCGTCGCGAAATTCACGGAAATCGGCGATTTTCGACCTTATTCTGCGATCTTTAAACGTGTGTAGTTCAGAGCAACGTTAACCGATTTTGATGAAATTTTAGACACGTATATAACTTGCTTAAATCTACAAACGAGTTTTTTGAATTTTCATTACAGGCTCACAAAAAAAAAGGTTGAAAAATGACATTTTCTACTTTCGTTTGCTATTCCGACCAAGTGCATTTTTTTTTTCAAAACGACGAAACACGTCACTTAGCGGATTAATCCTTGTAGCTTCTCAAAAAAACTCAACTCGTTTGGATTAATTTTATAAAAGTTATGCCATTTTAAAAGTTGTAAACTTTTTTTCGTCCGCCACTGTATATACATATATACGCGGTAATTCAGTTCTCTCGCGAGAAATCACTCGAGAAGCTTCGCCACTTGGTGGTGACATCGCGGTACTGTTACGGGCGAGGTATCACGCATGAAGTAGACTGTCGTATACACGGGTCACGTGGTCTGCAAAACAGCCGTACGCGTAAAATGTTTACATATAAATTACATTTTAATAACGCGTTTCTGAGGCATGCTACATAGCCTATGTCCGTCCTAGAGTATGCAGGAATAACGTATCAAAATTTGAGGATGATCGATTCAATAGGTCTTGAGTTTTGCGCGAACATAAAAATCGGCTCTCTCTTTATATAATAGTATAGAATTATAGATAGATATAGATACATAACTAGTAATAAAGAAAAACTCAACAAAACAGACCTGAATTTTCCCAATTTACAGATACGACAGTGCGACGTTCCTCAACTTCTTCTGTTTCACTTATTGCTCTCTTTATTTCTTCTCTATCGAATATGGGCTTGGATCCCTCTCCTACAATTTAGTAAATTTATTACTAAAAAAGCAATGGTATGTAGAAACCAAAAAAGCATTTAAGCAATACTAGTGAGAATACTTTAAGAGAAAATTATATTTAAAAATTTTGAATTATTCTGATGACATTATTTTAATAAAACTCTAACTCTAACTATTCTGTAGCAACTGATAATTTTTAATTTATAATGTAATAGTTTACATATACAAAACGCATTAAATAATTTTTCAAAAGAATTTAGCTAAATTCTTGGAATGTTACTTATTTTCTATTACGAATTGATTACAAAAATATAAACATATCGCTGCGCCTTTCAACATAATTAAAATAAAGTAGTTTGTGTATAAATGATTCATGATTCCACAATAAAGTCTTCCGAGATGGTTCAAATTCTCCAGGAGGATTAAGTAATCTTCCATGTTGCTGAATCGCATTTTTAAGGTGTAAAAATATTCACCCTATATACAATGTTTTGGAACGCGTACTTTTCAAACCAACTAAATTAAGTCTCCGAGTACTCTGTAGTTATTTATTTAATGCAATCAAATAAAGGTTGAATCAGAATACGAATAAGAAATACTGCACTATGCAAAAATTTTGAAAAATTCCAAGAATTAATTTCTGATTTTGTCTCTTCCAGTGTTGAAGCGTAACGGCCATCGCCCATTTCGCCGAAGCGAAGCACGGCGATCAAAGCGAAATGTTGGTCGACGCTGTTCTGACACATAGGCAACGCGTGGTCTAATATTTAAAATATTTTTAATATTTTAAAATATTTCACTATGCCTCTTCGGGTGTTGATTTTTAAGATTTGTAACATCTTCAAATAGACGAAAATCTTCCAGTTGATCTAATCTTAGTAAATAAAGCAGTTATTTGGACATGCACACATTCCCAAAACCAGGACACAAGGAAAATGCACAAAACGTGTTTGCACTACGTTTTTGGAGGAAAAATTAATTTGAACTAAAATATATATTCATTATAGCAGTTAATATAGCTCAAGTATAATTCTTTGTGCAAGCTCGTAAACAAACAAAATACTGTACAACAAGCAACAAGCAAAAGACACATTAAGCATAGCAAACAGTAAAAAAAAAAAAATTATGCTATATATTACACATTATGCGAGCAATACAGTGATCCAATGCTGTATTCCAAATTTGCTATATCCTGGATGAATCAAAAACACGTTATTAATTTGATGAACGAAGTCGAGAAAATTTTTGAATATTACAGAGGCACAGTATTATTGTAATATCCAGAATCTTCACAATTGTAAATATGGCTGACAAGGATGCCATTCTTCAAATGTAATACCTGGTAAAGTAAAAACATGGAAATATTTATATACATTCTAATAATACATTTAAACAGAAATTGAATGGATTCTAAGAAGTAGAGAGTAATGTCTCACAGGTAAAAGACATTTTTTACATTAGAAAGCATACAATGTTCTTGATCAATTTGTTTGTATTCGTTCGCTAAATGACTGAAAATTTTTAAGAAATTACAGTCAAAAAACAACACATTACCCGCTCTTCTTTTAAGCACCACTTCTTCCTTGTTGGGTACATCCCGCTTAATTTCATGGGTAGCTGCTCTTCCAGGAATGTTTCTACGTATATTTACTTTAATTTTGCAAAGTTCTTTTGAACTAATTTTTGTGCCTTCAGGTCCTTTAAACAAGGGCGTTGTACCGCTTGATGTTCCAAACCTAAAGTGCAGAATAATATTATTTGTATATACGATTTAATAGATTTGTACTTGAAACTTACTGCAATTTAACATTTTGATTACTTCTTGAAACATACTTTTTTATAATATACAACTGTATTGAAAAATTGTATCAACTAAATTTGATATTTTATACAAATACAAGTTAACACTTAGGGTGCGTTCCACTTACACCCAAATCGCCCGCAAGGTCACGATATGTAATGGAAATCACGGGCGATTTGGATGTAAGTAGAACACACCCTTAATCAGTGAACTTTTCTGGATATGACCAAAACTTATTTAATTTAAATGTATTTAATTTAAATAGTATAGAAGATAGATAAATATAGATACATAACAAGAAATAAAAAAAAACTCAACAAAACAGACCTGAATTTTCCCAATTTACAGATACGACAGTGCGACGTTCCTCAACTTCTTCCGTTTCATTTTTTGCTCTCTTTATTTCTTCTCTATCGAATATGGGCTTGGATCCCTCTCCTACAATTAAGTAAATTTATTAGTAGAAAAGCAATAGTATGTAGAAATCAGAAAAGCATTTAAGCAATTAACTGGCTAGCTGTGAATAATTTTGAGCCAAGTCATTTCGTATAGCCAATTTCAAATTAGTTAAATAAATTGTTAATTTATATGATTTTATATACTAAAAGTATATACCTATAAATTTATATTTCATTATCTTAAATAAAGAGTACTTTATATAATTAAAAATGGTTTGCAACTCTTTTGAGTGTCAGATATATTAAGAGAAAAATATATTCTAAAATTTTGAATTATTCTGATGACATTATTTTAATAAAACTCTAACTCTAACTATTCTGTAGCAACTGATAATTTTTAATTTATAATGTAATAATTTACGTATACAAAACGCATTAAATAATTATTCAAAAGAATTTAGCTAAATTCTTGAAATGTTACTTACTTTCTATTACGAATTGATTACAAAAATATAAACATATCGCTGCGCCTTTCAACATAATTAAAATAAAGTAGTTTGTGTATAAAAGATTCATGATTCCACAATAAAGTCTTCCGAGATGGTTCAAATTCTCCAGGAGGATTAAGTAATCTTCCATGTTGCTGAATCACATTTTTAAGGTGTAAAAATATTCACCCTATATACAATGCTTTGGAACGCGTACTTTTCAAACCAACTAAATTAAGTCTCCGAGTACTCTGTAGTTATTTATTTAATGCAATCAAATAAAGGTTGAATCAGAATACGAATAAGAAATACTGCACTATGCAAAAATTTTGAAAAATTCCAAGAATTAATTTCTGATTTCGTCTCTTCCAGTGTTGAAGCGTAAAGGCCATCGCCCATTTCGCCGAAGCGAAGCACGGCGATCAAAGCGAAATGTTGGTCGACGCTGTTCTGACACATAGGCAACGCGTGGTCTAATATTTAAAATATTTTTAATATTTTAAAATATTATGCCTCTTCGGGTGTTGATTTTTAAGATTTGTAACATCTTCAAATAGACATATTAGACATTATGCGATCAATAGAGTGATCCAATGCTGTATTTCAAATTTGCTATATCCTGGATGAATCAAAACACGTTATTAATTTGATGAACGAAGTCGAGAAAATTTTTGAATATTATAGAGGCACAGTATTACTGCAATATCCAGAATCTTCACAATTGTAAATATGGCTGACAAGGATGCCATTCTTCAAATGTAATACCTGGTAAAGTAAAAACATGGAAATATTTATATACATTCTAATAATACATTTAAACAGAAATTGAATGGATTCTAAGAAGTAGAGAGTAATGTCTCACAGGTAAGAGACATTTTTTACATTAGAAAGCATACAATGTTCTTGATCTTCAATTGGTTAGTCTTGATTTCTAGAGAAGCCTGGAATCATCTTCAGCATTGGGCTTATTTTCCAATATGCTATTCGTTCGCTAAATGACTGAAAATTTTTAAGAAATTACAGTCAAAAAACAACACATTACCCGCTCTTCTTTTAAGCACCACTTCTTCCTTGTTGGGTACATCCCGCTTAATTTCATGGGTAGCTGCTCTTCCAGGAATGTTTCTACGTATATTTACTTTAATTTTGCAAAGTTCTGTTGAACTAATTTTTGTGCCTTCAGGTCCTTTAAACAAGGGCGTTGTACCGCTTGATGTTCCAAACCTAAAGTGCAGAATAATATTATTTGTATATACGATTTAATAGATTTGTACTTGAAACTTACTGCAATTTAACATTTTGATTACTTCTTGAAACATACTTTTTTATAATATACAACTGTATTGAAAAATTGTATCAACTAAATTTGATATTTTATACAAATACAAGTTAACACTTAGAGTGCGTTCCACTTACTCCCAAATCGCCCGCAAGGTCACGATATGTAATGGAAATCACGGGCGGTTTGGATGTAAGTAGAACGCACCCTTATTCAGTGAACTTTTCTGGATATGACCAAATCTTATTTAATTTAAATGTATCCATCGGAAGATAAAACAGGAAATTCCACAACCTGTCGATGGAATGTTAAAATTCTTTTTCGTCTATGAAATCCTCCAGAATGGGCACTGCGTCTACTTCAACAGTTAATAATTGAAGGCAGTTTACACTTACTTTTTAGAAAACCCAGCAACTTTAGGTGTATAATGCTCGGAAGTTCTTCTATGTAGACTAGGTGGAGATTCGCTTCTACTCCTACGAGGTCTGTCGCGTCTTCCATCGGGAAGTGGTAAGCCCATATTACGAGCGCGTCGTATCTCATACTCCATAGCCATTTTTTCTTTCAGTCTATTATGCCTGTCCATTTTTTCTTGTTCGAGCAGCCATTCGCGTCTACGCCGTCGCTTCTCCTCTTCCGTTCTTGCACGTAGAATCGCGCCATTATCTTCATTACGCGAGGGCTTAGGTTTTTCGTCACGATGCGAATTCCGCGATGTATGCCGTTTCATTCCTGTATACAAAGTAGCAAAGATAAATTCTATTACGCATCCGGTATCAAAGAATTTTCTACTTAGTTAGCCGCACGCAAAATTTCAATAGGTTTATACTTTAAACTGAATCGATGTAAAAGAAATTACCTTGTTATCACGCAAAAATTACCAGCAATGAATGCAGCCAATGTAACGCGTAACCATGTGCAACAATGTGCAAGCCAAATGCAGCTGCTGCAGCAGGGGTGGTCCACTCGCATCAGGGATGGTCCACTACGGGTATTATTTTGTTAACACCGCATTAGCACCCTCTAACGGCTTGGATATGCACTATATTACTAATGGCGGGCATTTCAAAATTTGTATTCAATGCACTCCTTACTTATAACTATATGTGCCGGTAATTATGAAAGTGGTGTTACTCAAAAATTTAAAAAAATTGAATTTATCACTTACTTCGTGTTACATTACAAAATAAGTAATAAATTCAATTTTTAAAATTTTTAACTAACACCACTTTCAAATTATATTTTGAGAATTAAAAATTTCCAATTGCATACACGTATAAAATACAATATATTTAATCTTAAGCAAATACTTAAGACGATCTTAATCTTAAGACACGTTTATGAATACCGCCCGTAGTGGACCATCCCTGTGCTGCAGTCAACTGAAGTGACCTCTATATTCTAAAGAATGAACCTCAATGGTTGTGAGCAGAGTGAATGGCAAATGGTTTGATCAGTCCGGCCTACGCTGACTGACGCATGCGCAGTGACGCAGTGACGTCAAACCAATCAGCGCCAAGGTGGGAAACGAAACGGCGCCACCGTCAAGTCAAGCCAAGCTAGCAAGCCAGGCCAATCAGCGTCGCCCCGCGGAATCTGTTGTCGACGCTGATTGGCTGTGGCCTCATTTACATTGGCTAGCTTGGATTGGTGGTGATCACGCCGTGCGTCAACCAATCCACGCCAAGGTGGGAAACGAAACGATGCCAGGACCAATCCGCGAAGCCGACGTCATATGCTTGTCCCGCCACTGCTATGAATTGTGGAATAATAACATTGGAATACTCTGATATTCAAACTTTATTCATAGCATTCGAATACTTGTAAAATATTCAAATAGTCCCAGCCCTAGTACGAATCGGTAATTATGTGTGAAGCACGTGGTTATATGTAATGTTGATGAAATGTAAAAGAAAACACAAAATAGTAATAGAAATATATATTTATGCACCTATTTGTTTTAAATTCGAAGACTGTTATTACTGTAAGGTATTATATATATATACATAATACACACAAAGACAAAAATGTACATAAATTATACATAAATACAAAATGTACATAAATTATAGCTAAATTTTATTACAAAATATGTACATAAAATATAAAACTTAAAGTACAAAACTTAATATTATACATATATATATATATACATACATATATACATATTAACAATATTTTTTAATTATTGGTACTTTCTGCACCACTATCACCAGTTTCCTGCGAGAAGTTATTCTCGGTGTCAGTCGGCTCATCTGTCCCAATCGGCAGTAAAATTCCCGTTAATTCTTTAGGTACCCGTTCTACTGTATACATGTTGCTGTTAAATAAATTTATCATGCTATTCGTGATTTCATAATTATAACACGTAGCATTTTTATTTTTTAAATCTAACTGAACTCTGGTTAGTGCAGCAATCGTTTGTGGCGTCAACTTATTTCTACGTTTTGTTTTGATGTTTGTTATTGTTGAAAAGTAACGTTCAACGTCAGCGTTAGAATGGGGCAACGTCAAGCACAAATCAGCTACTTTTGATAGATTTGGAAATATATATTCCTCCACATCATTTTTTGTGCCTCTAATTTCGCTCCAGAAAGAAGGAATACTCTTTTCGAGTAATGTTTTTTTTTCCTCGTCTGAAAAATATGATGGCATTTTATGCCATTCGTCTTTAACAAGGCCTGATTTAAATAATGATTTAAATTTGTTTAAAACTGAGTCCAATTGTTCATTGTTACGTGTGTCATTAAGAGCTGTATGAGGATCTAAAAATTTCAAAGAATTTAAAAAAGGTTCATCAAACGGCATTCTTTGAACAATATTGTGGAAAGCCGTTTGATAACATTTTTGAATGTTATTATAAAATTTTTGAAGTTTCTGACTGTCTGCATCACTTTTATTCCCAATTTCTAAGACTGATGCCATAGAGTCTGATCCATGATAAATGCTTTGTAGTGGCAGTAAATTTTCGTCATTATATACATCTATCTTGTGTATATTTGGTCCCTGAATATATTCAGGTTTTATGAAATTGGTTCCCAATATTTTTAACAATTTATAACACTGAGGCAGCAAGTGATGAATTACTACTTTCGAGTCCTGAAAGTATTTATTAATTGTATTAAATGTCGGTAATAAATGTTGTAAGAACTGTATATAGGCTTTAGTATAAGGACATTGAAAAGTGTCAAATAGTTTTCCTGCGGCTTCAGACCCACCACTTGCTGCCTCCGCAATAACAGAAAATAAAGGCAGCCATTGGTCCAAAACTCTTTGTACACACTGAAATAGTGCTAGCCATCTAGTTTGTGATGGCTGTATCATTTTAAGTTTCGGATATTTCATAAAAACCTGAGTATCTTCTAAAATGGACTGACGTTTTGGACTTCGGGAAAAATATGAGTAAATTTTATGTAAGAATTTTTCTATGTGGGGTGGCAATTTATCGCACGCGTGACGTGCAGCCAAATGCATTGAATGGCAAATGCAACGAAAGAGGCAAATTTCGTTATTATCTTTTTGTAAACGAGAAAACAATGAATTATTGGCTCCCACCATAACGCTGGCGTTATCAACGCTCAGACCAACGATATTACTGGCAAGCAAATTATATTTGCTTAAAGAATTCAAAAGACACTTATGTACATTTTCAGCTGTACATTCCGTAATTCCAATTAAATCTAACAAATCCGTATGTATTTTTTCTTCGTGCACATATCGGATTAAAAAACATAAAAGTTTCGTGTCCGAAATATCCGTAGTTTCATCTACTAGAATCGAAAATGATTTGCCTTTCAATCTTTCAATAGTCTCTAAAACCACCGCTTTGTTAATAACGTTTCTGATGATTGCGGAGATTTTGACTGGTTGAAGAGTCATGTGTTGTACTACACTAACGTGTTTCATTGCACTCTGCATCAGTTTAGTGTAATGCTTGAAAGAATGAAATGATCTGTTGTGTTCGATAATGTCAAGACAAACCTTCAATTCAAACTCCTTTACACTATCTGCAAAGCTTCTGTCTTTGTGAAGTGGTTCTGTCCGGTGGTTCATATTCATGAGATGTTTTAGACTCCTTCCATGTATTTGAAGCTGGCTTTTGCACGCTGGAACCATTTTGCAGCACGCTGCGCATCTTCCTTTATATGGATTTTCTGTTTCTTGAAGCCACAGTTTGAGCTCTGGATCCTCTAGCCATGAATTGCAAAATGTTTTGTCTTTCTTTCCAGTTTCTGTGCCACTGCTTGTAGCAGCTTCATCGCTGGGTGCAGAAATCACTGCTGCTTCTTTTTGCTGCATGTTCGCCTGATGCATTTTAGTGCTAGCGTGAATATCCAATTTATGTTTGCTTGCAGTTAAAACTTTGGAGCAAACTGTACATGCTACTTTGCATGGATCCTCAGTTTCAGCAAGCCAGGATGCAAACTGTGGGTCCTGTAGCCAGACTTTACGGAAAAGTTGCTGCCTTGATTTCTTTGCAGCGGGGCAGGTGAAGCTGCCAGTACTGCCTATTTAAACAATACTATTTATTATTCATAAACTATTAAAAAATAAAGTAAAAACGAACATTAAATTAAAGATATATCTTACTTGAATCAGTCCCTGTATCACTGCTTGTAGCATCTTCATGGCTGGGTCCAGCAATATTGGTCACATCAATGCCTGTATAGTACATCAATCCATTATGAGTAAATTTTTATATCATAATAATACTTGTTAAAAAAGTTACTTCAATTTTTCAAGAAATTATCATTTTTAAAATTATACTAATGTAAAAGTATTAAATATTTATCTTACCTGATTCTTTATTCATCCTGCAACTTTTATAAAACACTGAGTGACTGCAAAAATACGTAAAATACACAAAAGTGGAGTTTGCAACAATTGACTCAGGAACGATTTGAAAGCGTGGCGTCACGATGCGTAATGGTAATGGCATCACTCGCTCCACCAAACGGCGTCGCTTGGCTTGACTAGTGATCCTCTAGGGAGTGATCGGTATAACCGCAGCCATTTCGGGCAAAACCGGAAATAACATAACCTAAAGATTCATTAAATCGTCTGCTTTCCAAGCTGATTGTTTATCTATCTCTTTCTATCCGTATTTCTGTCTCTTTCTTTTTTACAGTTTTTTTCTCTCTCTACTTCCGCTTTTGCCCGAAATGGCGGCAGCCAATCAGCGACGATATACGTTGTTCCGATCACTCTCTAGAGGATCACTAGGCTTGACTTGACGGTGGCGCCGTTTCGTTTCCCACCTTGGCGCTGATTGGTTTGACGTCACTGCGTCACTGCGCATGCGTCAGTCAGCGTAGGCCGGACTGATCAAACCATTTGCCATTCACTCTGGCTGTAACCCCTGGAACTAGGCACTGTCCTTCAGATCCATGGGCCAGGCCAACCAGCGTCGACAACCGATTTCGCGGCGAAGCTGGTTGGCCAGGCTAGGCTTGGCTAGTTGGCTTGGTTTCTCACCTTGGTCAAAGAGGAGACATAATAAGAGGCGTCACTCGACAAGGACAGACATAATCTGGGGAAATCACTAAGACAACCAATTTAAATGCCCATACGGCAATGATCGCTGGGCTTCGGCAATGACCGCTAAGCTTCGGCAATGATCGCTAAGCTTCGGCAATGATCGCGGTAAACTTCGACAATAATCAGCCAATGTGGTAAGGTACATTTAGTCGATTTGAATATCCCGCTCGAAATAGACAACCAATTTAAATGCCAAGGTCAAGCAAGGACTTCAAAGGTTCCGCCCGGAGTGACGCCTCTTATTATACCTACTCTTTGCCTTGGTGTTAATTGGTTCGACGTCGCGACGCCATCGCGCGCACGCGTGGCGTTCCCCCACCGCTAATTATTGTACGCCTGTACAGCATTCCACCTGTTCCCTGAGCTCTAGCGTAGCGTTCCACTGCGCACATCGCAGTGCCATCTATAACCTTCCCATTTCCAACAATTCAAAATAAGGAATTCCAAATGTCTATGACGTCAGCTTCCTCCACAAAAAGTCTCATTAACCGCATAATATTGTCATTCCTCGAAAGACAGCCTAAAATGAAAACGTACACCAACAGAAATACTACAACGCTAAACCATGATAAACAAGCCGCCATGCTGTTTCTTTAGTTTCAGGATCAAACTTTAGTGTCATGGCCACGGTTTGCTAGAGTGTTACTTCGTTGTGCGTTAAATTGTGTTAAAGATCTTGCACAGAAGCGGCTCACAGTAAGAATGCTGATAAAGGGGTGGCGTACGGTTCTCGTCCACTTTCTTATCGCTTGGGGAACGACGGATTAACGTGGTTCGAACTCGGCCAGTGTATAAACGATCAAATCAACATCCGGGCAGGAGTGAATAGTGTATATAGGAACGGACGAAGGAACGCCGTAAGGTTTCACGGCGTGAAAGGAACGGAAACAGAGGTTAGCTTATTGAACACTGTTGAACACAACTACCCTAGTCAGTTAAGATGGTAGTCATCTTGGTGGTGGTGGTAGGGATGTCGATCTTTCTCGTAGAATCGATTTTTCGATTCAATTCAGATCGTTGTGCAAAGAATCGATTCGTAAAAAAATCGGAGCCTAAAAAATCGATTCTGTCGAGATCGATTCATTATAATAAAAGAATATAAAGACCGGTATTCATAGTCGTTACTTATTCTTAAGCAAACTTAGAGCATATAAACATGGTGGAAGCTGCAAGAGGAGAAAATGTAGACGGCGATAGAAAGAAAAAGATATACATTGGGGACACCCCCTCTCTTTCTAGCGCCAGGGGCGGCAGTGTATTTTTTTAATGTTAGAAAGAGAGAGGGTGTCCCCAATGTATATATTTTTCTTTCTATTGCCGTCTACATTTTCGCCTATTGCATGCTTCCTCCATCTTCTACTAACATAATGGCTAGTAAAGGATGCCGAATGCTTGAGCATTTGCTTAAGAATAAGTAGCAACTATGAATACCGGCCAAACGATAGTTTTGGACACTCTAAATTGCAAAATGAATGCACTCAAATTTCGCACTTCTGAAGTTTACGCTACACTCCGCTAGGGATTCACGATCTCTTTGGTTGCGATACGATCTTCGAATCGATCTCTGTCTTAAGAATCGATTTAAAAAATCGACAATCGCGACAAAAAAGATCGATCTTTGAAAGATCGATTTTAAATCGGCATCCCTAGGTGGTGGTACAAGTGATGTCATTGATATCAATTTAGTTAAAACGTTTAACGAAGGAGCAAGAGAAGAAAAGCTCTTCTCACGAGTAGCAGTGTTTGCGAGCAGAAATACTTATCTTATCGGAATTTTCTCTAATAACGTTCACTAGTACATAACTACATACGTGAATAGGCGCCAGCCTATAGTGGCGAACAATTGATAACTCATATATATATATATATATATATATATACAGGGTGTTTCGTGTGCAAGTGTTACAAGCGTTTCTGTTTGGGACAATATTTTCTTTCGTTCCGGAGTTCATTGAAGCTCTTTCTGTGAAGTGTGTGGTACCGTCGCTGGGCTATCTCGAGGAAGCTGTGACTGTATTCCTTTTTAAATGAAATGGTATAGAAGTGATCATATTTGTGGATTATCCTTTCCGAAACGAGTATGTTTTTATGCTTTTCTTGGTTAAAAATAAGTGATTGATTCGGGGTTAAGGTGTTAAAGGTTACAAATCGTTTTATTAAGCGCTTAAAATAGTGTGCCTGTACTTCTAAAGGTTTATTCGCGAAATTAAGTATCTGTTCAAATTTCTTTCATCACACGAAATTGACGAAATATGACAAGGTCATTTTGCTAATTTCTAAAACAAGGAAAAGATGCTATCGAAGACTGCAAAAATGGATGTACTATTCAATTTAAAATGCAAGAAGTAAATATAAAATACTGTCGGTTTGTGAATAACATGTAGCTTCAATCACGATCTAATATATTCCAAATAATCTTCATAAATAATTAGTAAATATACATAAGTACATTAACACTGTTTTAATCATTTAATTGAATGCTCAGTTGCAAAATAGAGACATTCAAGGCCGTCGCGCTTTTTGGCGAAGCGCGGCGATGCGCGAAGGAAAGTTTATAAACATTATTATTCATTTCGCCACGCTTTGCCAAAATGTGCGACGACCTTTAATAGTTTCAGGGAAAACAGTTTGTAACACTTCACACGAGACACCCTGTACATACGTTTCTCTATCCCTCTTGCCACTATCTTCCCCTTCTCTATCTTTCTTTCACTCCCATCCTACTCTTCCGTCACTTATTTCCCTTCTCTCTGTTTATTCATAAGCGTTAGAGCATCTTCGCTTTATTACGAATGAGTCTCCCGAAGGATAAGATGCGTGGCCAAGAGAACGCGAGCCAATCGCGTCTCGACCGAAATTTCGCGTGTTATTCCGTTGTGTATTAATTGACCAGTTAATTAAAGCACGCCGATAAGCACTAGGGCAAACATGCAGAGCTTGTAAAATTTTTATCGCGCGCTATTCACGGAGGTAAGCAGATCGAAAAAATGCACGTAGTGTGGATTATATCAGTGAATAGGGAAACTGCCAGTTCCCTGCCGCGAACATTTCGAAAATTCAACCACATTGCACCGTATAAATAGAACTAAGCGGGTGCAGTTAATTTATTCTCGTCGCGCTTCGAAACTGCTTTCGCTTTGTAAAAAATTAGAGAATATTATTCATTGCGACTGTAATATAGATAGTACATCTGGTATTATATCCTTTATCGATTGTGATATGGGTCATTAAGATAAAGTAGAAAGGCAAGTGTATTCTTTATACTCTGGTGTTACACTGTGATAAAATATACTTGGAACATATGCCTTACGTTAATCAATTTCTTCCATGATTTCGTGTCATCCGTTGCTAGATTCTGGTCAAAGTATTCACATAAAATCAATTGTAAAGCTGAAAATATTGTTGCAAGTTAAGTAGGCGTTCTATCAGTTGCTAGGATTTTTAATAACTTAGATCGTTGTTCCAATGATAAACCTGCGAAACTGCAAAAACACAATTAACTTTAGAACTTTACCACAGTACACGTTTATGACAAACAAATAAAATCATGCACCTTAGATTCAAGATTGCGGTTTTGCGATTTTGGCATTGAAACAATGATATCTTATCTATGAAGTGATAAATGATAGTTACTAAATTTCATTACAGTTCTTACTAAGATTGTAGCCGACTTGCATGCACTAATTAGCACATGTTATGAGCAAACGTCAGATGTAAATGTACTTTTAACAGGGTTGCAATAATGTCTAAAAAGACTAATTGCAACAAAATGTTGGTCCATCAATTGTCATCTGTGCTACCTGACGACAGGCCAATCACAGCCATAAGCGTCGTCGAAGATGTAGACAAGTGTCCAGCGAATTTCACGGTGGTAAGTGGACTTCTAAATTCTATTAGACTTCACGCTCTAAACTATTCTAATAAATCTGATCGCCGTGAATTGTTTAACCTACACTGCGTCGTCTTTACTCGCACAGGTGTCGAGAACGTACGATCAAGATACAGATGCTGACTTATGGAGAGAAACCGGACTGTTCATTAAAAAGAAAGGCAGATACATATGCTTTTCGAAGACCGAAGGGTTGCCCAATTGCGTGGTCGAAGACATAGCGGTGATTAATGAACGGGATCCTCCTCCAGAAGGGCATAGCATGATTTCTTATACTGTAGATTCAAGTGAGCATACGTAATATTGATACAGACCATTGCTTACCGGAAAGGCCAGTTTCATTTAGTACATTGTGATAATGAATTTTAGTGCAGAAGGCATGGAGAAAGAAACAACTGTGCTATAAAATTAGAAATAAGGATTTATGCTCGAAAGCAGTTACGGATATCATTATATGTAGTAGGGTTATCAAGGGTTTTACATCCCGAATGGCCCCGGATGGTTTCATCGCTGCTGGGTGTGTGCAAAAGCCATCGAACTTTTATAAAAGCATCGTTCGAGTCTGCTTGTTACTCATGCTTAATATTTCAACCTTTCAGTGTCATAAACGGAGTTTGCGTTTGCTACAAAACTGTGGATATTGCAAATGGGAATTCCAGCTCATCATATGTTAATATAAAGTAAGAATCAACTGTATTTGGATAAGGATTTTTTAACACATTTACCGATTGTCATACTTGATATTCCATTTGTAGTTTACTTCAAAATGCATCTCCGAATCCGTCAAACGGAACGCCTCATAAGATACCTCCTCAAAGGCCACCGAAACCAAAGTTTTCACCAAAACCGACAAATGGTATTTATCCACAAATTGGAGGAAATGCGGGGAAAGACCTGGACGAATCTAGTGACAGAGATTATGAAATTTTAAGCCCTAGTGCAAGAATCAGGCCAACAAGACCTGCCCCGCAACCACCGACATCGTCAGTTGTTGGATCCACATCAATTTATGGTACATTGCCAGGATCTTCCGATTTGGATGGAGTACCATTCGTCCTTAACCCACGTCTTAGTGTTCATTCTGACGCCTCTATTGTAAGTAATCTTTACGATGACCTTGTGTAAAAAAAGAAACGACTTATGCTTATTTTTCTTAACGGTTTAACCATTTGCAGAATAAACTTCCTGTGATCAAGGTCTGGACTCAGAAAGACTTAGACAAGGAGGTGAGATGAAGATTTGAATTGGTTGCTTGTAATGCTCGAATATTACGATAATATTCTTACGCTTTTCTTTTTCTTGTTCCAGTTCCATTATGATTTCCGCGCGGAAAGAGAAACTTGAAGAAACCACTGTGCCAAACTAATTGTGTGATTCTTCATGCAATTTTTCAGCTATGTTTATACATTTGTATTGATAATATAGCACTAGCCAAGTGTAATAGAGTGCCTGAACGAGTGATTCATACTAACCCACGAAAATGGAATATCCTTTTAACATGTACTGGTGAGATGTTCGAATTTAATGTCCATTTTCCGATATACTTTCTTCTTCCATGTCCTATTTAGATTTTGATACCAGTGACAATTAGCATTGTATTTTTATAGAGTTGCGTTGTATTTTTATAGATAGTAGAAGTTATATATAATTGTATTATATGTTCTAGTTGTTTATAAATCATTACAGAATATTTACTATTGTACTGGTGTATTCCTATTTCTTAATCAAATGCGAGATTCTTTCAATAAAGTCATCTTTAAATTTTATTTCCAACAAAAAAGAAGAAAAACAAGTACAGTTTCACTTTTATCCTCGTAGTCACTTCTCTCAACTCGTATATTCAATAGCGTACAGTACTTTTAAGGAGCGTATATATTTTGCTTGTATCGATGAACGATTAACCCGTAATTACACGCGCGAAACTTCTCGAAATGCGCAGGAACGGGAAATTAAACCGAAAGCTTGCACGTATCTATAGATAACACTGTACAAAGGAGTAATGTTATTTTAAATTTGACGATATAACGAAACGTATCTAATCAGAATGTCGTTACGGGTTAATGTAAAACCACAGAATAATCAAGGGACAAATACATCTCGTTTAATAATGAAGTATACAAGTTCCCTGAACTCGTCAATCTTAACCTTTCGATTCTGCACGATGTAGAAAACAACAGAACAAAAACGTTCCCATAATAAAAATATTAGCTCCAGCGGTAAACGAGTTTTTTTACCCGCGGATTTCACAGCAAAGAGAAGCTAGCTAATATACTTCGCTACGAATTACTTCATTTATTGTTTTATCCATTAGTGTAGCCATAAATATGTAAGAAATATTTTATTAAAATATACAACGCGTCGAAATATTTTTCAAATTGGAAGCCGTTATAAATAAATTAATTCCTACGTTCCTCCATCTATCGCGTAACAAAAAAATCTATGAAAAGACATTGCATTAAGAGGAGAATATTAATAATAATTTACACATTACATATTACAAGGTGTTTAAGTATGGTCAAGGCGTGTTTTAATCACGACCTCGAACACTCACAGTCACAAACTCCTGTTTGCTTTCATGATTAATCTTTCAACGTGCACAAGAGTAACTACCTTAAAATCATGTTTCTTCGTCACAAGCTTCTTGACGAAACAAACCCGCCGGGAAGACTTGGGCCAGCCGTCAGACAAACGGCCCGGTCCAATGTCTAACATGAGTGGTGCTGTTAGTCGCGGAGACACCGTGTTTCTCTAACACCCCGGTTGCTTTGATTTTATTTTTATATTTCACGTCTTTCGGCTTCAGCATGCTCTTATGGTTGCTCAGCAACCTCGAGGGCGTCAGTATAGATTTATTGCTAAGACCCGTTGCTTCCAGGAAGTGATCGTAGCCACTACTCGAATTGGTCGCAGCAAGAGGAACATTATTATTGTCTTTGGTTGCGGCAGTTTTCTCGTTCTGACTGACCGTGGCTCTAAGGTTGCCGAGTCTCTCCGAACCGTCGCCCTCGGGTCTATCTGGATCGTCCGACAGGTCGCACTCGTCCAGATTGAACTCCTCGAAGTTCTGCCTGATGTCGAACTCTTGGTCAAACTCGGGATGAACGTGCTTCTCCTTCGTTTTGCTTCGCTCTTTCGCCTGATCCTCGGGATAGCCGCCGATCTTGAACTCTTCGAAGTGACGAACGATGTTGGTGACTCGCGGCAGCTTCCTCGTCTGCTCCCCGACAGTTTCGTGGTTTTGCCGCGTCTGGAAGGAGGAACGAACGTTGTTGAACCTGTTCTTCCAGAAGTTACCTTCCTCGTTGGTCCCCGCTGCTTTGTTCACGGCCTCGTCGAAGTTCAGGCTCCTGGCTGACGTCAAGCTGATCCCCGCCGATTTCAACGGGGAGGATATAAAGCCGAGAATCTTTTTACTGTGCTCGGAGGAGCCGGACTCGAGCAGCGGCTGCTTCTTCCGCGTCTCATCGATCAGGAATGAGGGACTAGGTATTTTCTTCAGGATCAGCGTGTTGTTCTTGAATTGCGGCTTAGGCGGCAACGCCGGCGGGGTTTTCGGAGGTGGTGATATTATTTCTGGCAGCGACTCGATGTCCTCGTAGTCAAGATTCTTCGCTATGGTCAGTCCCTTCGTGGACATTTGCAAGCAGGTCTTCTCTTCGATCCTCTCTAGCTTCAAAGGCGGATTCGTAGCGCTGATCGACGCCTTAGCTTTCTGCGCCGTTTGCGACGAGGGGAACACCCTCGTCTCCTCCACTTCTACCTTTGGCTCTATGATTACGATCGGAATCGCCTTAGATTCCTCTGGCTCTTCCTCGAGGCTGGACTCGTGGCTGCTAATTTTTGTGGTAACGCTCGAGGAGGCTGTCTGGGTAAGACTCATACCGAATTCATCCTCTGTCGCAGTGGCTTCGAAGCTACTAGGAGGGACGTCGTTGAACTCACCGCTTGACACATCCTTCTCTATGATAGCTTCTTCGGAGTTCTTCCTCTCCATCTCGGAACCCACCGACTCGATGTCGGACAACCTAGCTGGTTGAAATCGCACGATCCTTCCTCGATGCTTAAATCTCCTCGGCACGGAGAGGATGCTCTCCTCCTCCTCCATGTCCCTCAGAAGGATCTGGTTCACGCATTCCAGAACGGAATTGTGGTTGCTATTTGGTCGATACGTGCTGTGTCTGAATACGTCGTCGTTCACTCTATCCTCGTCAGGATCGCTGTACCAGTTCCCGCTGGTCTCTTCTATACTCTGCTCCTCGATTTCCATTTTTGGGGGCCTGCAATGATGTATCAAAAAGTAATTTCAGTTTACTTAGTTAGTCACTGAGAGTCTATCTGTTAGGAACTGATAGATTCTCTATCTCTTGCACGCGAGTTATTGCTCAGACTCGTGTTAGAAACTAGAGATAACAGTGTAAAAATAAGCAAATCAATTGAATACTCAAGAGTCTAAAATTGAAATTCTTAAGTACCTGGGCGCAGCTGGCAGAAATATTAGCAAAATAAGGAGCTAATGTTAATGTTAATGGAACTTAGAGATTAACTTTCTTAACCCATTTGCATCATCGCTTTACTTAAGTTGCCGCGTTGAAACATCAGCGACGTTCAACCGACGACTGACTCGTATCACCGCGCGCGGTCGATCGTATGTGCAGTAACGGGCATCCAAATTATTCATGGAGTTTATTAACAATGTACTGTTTAAAACGATTGATACATAGTGTTATATCGCAAATATCGCAGTCGTAGGCTCGCGGATTATTCCGCGCTCGGTGATAGTTGACAGTCGTAGGCTCGCGGATTGTTCCGCGCTCGGTGATAGCTGACAGTCGCGGATCGCGGATTATTCCGCGCTCGGTGATAGCAGACAGTCGCGGCTCGCGGATTATTCCACGCTTAGATGCAAATGGGTTAAATACAATTCAAAGTCCCATTCATCAACTATAGAATAAAGTGTACAACATTTCCTAGCAACGAATGTTTAAAAAACAACGAAACCTAGTAAGTAATACTTACACGCTCTTGTCGTTACTGTTGTTAGCATTCTTGTCATCGTCTTTACTATTATTATTACTATAATCTTCGCTTGTCTTCGACACCTCCGTGGTTACATTATCCTCAGTCTGTTCTAGATTCCTCGAGTTATTGGTTTCGTTGCAAGCGTTAACGTAAATAGGCTCTTGCTCCTTCTCCTCGTCCTCCGAGGCAAAATTGCAGTCCATCCCATCGTCTTTGCTCTCCGTTCTAGCAATGTTCGTAGCTTCGATCGCATCAGTGTCTTTGCACGCTTTCTGTGTCTTCGACCTACCGATGCCCGCCTTCTTCTTAGCCACCTTGGGGCCGCTCTCCATGACCATGGTGGCCTCCTCGTCGTTGTCGCCGTCGAAGATCATCGTCGTCTCGTTCTCGCTATCAGTGACCATCGTGGGAGTGCACCTGTTGGATTTGTTCAGCGTCGAGCCGGGCGAGACGTCTGTGCTTTCACCTTCACAGAAACCCTCGGTGCTGAGCAACGAAGGGCTGCCCTCCGTGGTGGTGGTGATAATAGAGACGTCCGTGTTCTCGCTACTCGTCAGGCTCGTCTTCGAGATATCGCTGCCAGCGAAACTGTGAGTCTTCTTTACTCCTCTGTCCTGGAGCGCGGCCGGCACTCCCGAGGGGCTCAGCTTCGCGATTATCTCGCACTTCAGCTTCTGGATGTCCTTGCTGATGCTGCTGTCGTGCCTGGAGTCTGGCTAAAATTTTGAAATGCAAAGCTATTCAATTGTTCCGGGTCTAATATATGTTTCCAAGTCTCTACGTCTGATCAATTTCATTTTATACTTGATACTGCGATGTTGTAAAAAGACTATCCCTTTGATTTATTGTTTCGTTGATAATTATAGAATTTTAGTAATATTACTAATTCTTGCCAAGCATAGACTTTATGTGTATACACAGCTCTTATCCAAAGAATATTTCTCCTACGGACCAACCACTGTGTATTTTACCAAAACATTTCAAAGCGAAGAGATTACCTCGACGTTGGTCCCATGCAGATCTCCCTTCTCGATGTCGGTGGTCGTCTCGATCTTCATCGAAGCCTGGCCAAGTGTCTGCTCACGTTTGCATTTGATGTAGTTCTTCGTATAACGCCTGAGCCTCGCGATCTCTAGCTGCTGGTTCCTAATCACGTTGTCCTTCTCGCAGAGCAGCTGCCTGATGGACTTCTGCTCCTGCTTGAGCCGCGCCTCCACCCCGAGCAGAGCGCGAAGTATCCACGACAGTTGCTGGTCCCGAAGTGTTCTGTCGGATTCATGGCTCGCGGTACGATTGTCCAGCTCCTTCACCAGATCGCGGCACCTCTTCGTGGCTGCCTTCAAGGCCTCCTGGGTACGAACCAACTCTTGCTTGAGTGTCCGTACCTCGGTGTCCATCTGAGAAACAGATAGTTGATTGGTTAGGGATGATCGGTATTTATTATTAGGTCGTGGATTCAATCGAACCTCCATTAGCTGAAGTAGCTAGGCTTATCGTGAATAATAGGGTTTAGTTTTTGATGACTGGACCACAGGAAACTGTGGCTGGGTCAATCTTGACCCGTAATAACAGTGTACCGCTCGAATCACGTGAACTTGACTCTTGTGGCTTCACTAATTATTTAACGTTATCGTATTATGAATTAAAAAGAACTAAGAACAAAAAGGCAACAAGTTTTGTCACCTACACGCTAAATACTGAAAAAGTGGGTACCTAAGATTTAGAAAAAATATTTAGGTATTCTCGAAGGAATGGAGAATATTTGGAAACATAGTGTGAGGACCTTTTTATAGTCAAACGCCATTATCTAAAAAATGATTGGAAGCACGAAAAGTTATATCTACCGAAATTGTGGAAAATTGAATGCTTTTTTAATGTTATTTGAACAAAATTTCGATAGGGCTTACTATTTTTGAGAAATTCTTTAACTCCAAACCGTTGATGGATTCTAAATTTTAAGGCCTGGTCGGCACCCTTTCCTGTTATTCGATTGCAATGGACTTTTACAGGGATTACTTTTTTTTTAAATGGAGCCATTCTAGAAGGTGAGCAAAGAAATACGGAAAAAATTGAGATGTATACAGAAGGGTCACTCTAATGTGAAACCTAAAAAAAAATCAATTTTCATATGTGACAAATATAGGTGTATATTAATTGAAAATGTTCTGTTAAATTCTAGAAGAGAAATTTCAAGGATTGTGGCTTGTACAGCCCTTTTTGTACACCCCTCGCGGTGAGTGCTCCAAGTCCCTGACAACTTAAAGGGAGGTATTTAAACGCCTGTATCACTTAAAAAAAATTCATGAGAACTGGGAAATTTTTACACTACTCACAGAGGAACGCCCCTTAAATTTCACATCCCAATTTAAAAATATTGCGAGTACGCTTGTTAACATTTCATTTAACTATACCTCTATTTTCCATTTCAAAGTCTATATCCACACTTTATAATTCTAACATTCTTATCATTTAGTCGTAAAGGGATAAGGTCATCCCTTCCCCAAAATAAATATCAAATCGATGGAATCTTTCGGTTCTCTCGACGATAAATTGGATTTAGAATAAGTACATTCTAAGCGAGCGAAAGTCTAGGATTCCTGAAATCGAGTCCCCAGCCGACGCAAGTTTACTACGACCGAAAGAGGGACAATGCGAATGACGAGAGAGGCGAGGGCCTTCCCTTTGTTCCGCGAGGGGAAATGTCTCGAAGGTTGACTCCGCAGGAACCGCTGGAATTCGTCCAGGTGTAGACAGCACGAGGACCGGAAGGACCTGACCTGGTGGAGCTGGTAAGCCAAGCAGGCAAAAAGAAGAAAAGGAAAGGGGAGCCGGCCAAAATAAAATGGGGATTCGTTGTTCGACTCTTGGCTGAAGCTTTGCGTTACTCTGCGCCTTCCTTCACGGGATGACAGTGCAAGAGGAAGTCTGCCAAACTGGGTCATTATCGATTAAGTAAATCTGTTGGCAGGCGTAATGGATGCGGATTAATATTGATTTTAATGCCTGTTGCAGTCAGCGCGGAAGGCAGAATTGAATTGCGATTTTAATTCATGATATGCATTTTGAAATTTTTACACGGGATGTGGAACAGCCTAGGAAAAGTGATTCTACGCTTTAAAACGAGTGGGAAGGATAGGAGAATTCTCTTTTTTTACGTATGGTGTTTCGTTTTGCGAGGAACTGGTTTGGAAATTAATTAGACACGTGTGCACTTGAATGAAATGCGATTGTTGGTGTGATTTATTCCGTAGGTAATTCGACAGTGTGAATTGTTTAATTATAGGTTTAAGTGATATTTGATACGTTAACGATCAAATTTACGTTTTAAAGCAATTGTAGTTTGAAAATTGCCGTGACTTAAATTATAAAACAATGGAATTAATATAGTAATAAAATTATGCCAATAATAAATAGTCCAATTTATTTAAGTACATTTCTGAACTCGTTTCAATTTGGAAACAACTCATCTTATCATTTCGATTTATTTCGAAAAGTCCAGTAGAATCATTTCGTAGTAGTATCACGAATTTCGATCCACCCGAATTGCAATTACAAAAGGGAGTATCACAATTTCAAATCATAATTTTGTTTTCTCCATTAAAAAGTATTAATATTAATAGTAGGGGAGACCGGGGCTAGTTGTTACAGGGGCAAGTTGTTACAAAGCAGTTTAAAATTTTTTCGCTTGGACTATCTCTTCGACGATGAAGTGACTGATGTGTTTCAACCATACACACTTGTATATGTTGTGTGTTTGTAATCGGTTCACGCGTTGTCACTTTATTACAGTTTTTTGTGTTTTCGGTACTAATAGTAACTTTTCTCTTTCTACTTGAATCTTTTCTACCGAACAGACAGATAAATGTATGTAAATGACTATTACCAGGTTTGAATCAGTGTTCTTTTAGCTACAGATTAGCACCACGAACATAAGAATACACCCAACTGGTATGAACTTATAGCTGTTTATACACAATGGTGTCAACCGGGGCAAGTTGTTACACACGACAAGGGGCAAGTTGTTACACAAGACAAGGGGCATGTTGTTACATACGAAAAGGGGCACGTTGTTATAGAGCGAAAGGGGCATGTTGTTACATTGTATTTAGTAATTAATTTATTAATTTATTAATTTAATGCTTTAGTTACCACGAGTCACTATAGTAGTTTCCCGCTAAATGATTTTTCGGGGACGGAACGCCACTATGGTGGCTCTCTGTTTCATTTCGTAATGAAAGTCGTCTTTTGCGAGTCCCCGTATGAAACGGACGACGATAATTGACGATAATGATTTCAGTAGTTTTTATTATTTTTAAAATAGATTTTTTATTGTATATTTATTGTAAAAGAATTCTTAACATTAATAAATTTACTTTTGTCCAAGAAAATATAATTATATTACTCATAATAAGCCTCGTTTCGTAAAATTTAATTGTGTAACAACTTGCCCCGTATTGTGTAACAACTTGCCCCTACTCGGGGCACGTTGTTACAACATGTCTCGACTTTCAAAATGGCTTGTTTCAAAGTCATGGTTTTCGTTTAATTACATTCCATAGCGGTCATCGGTAGAGGAAAGAACGTACTTTAAGTAAGAGTCATTGATAGTATTAAATATGGAATGCAAAAAAAATAAAAAATAAAAAACTGAAAAGTGTAACAACTAGCCCCGGTCTCCCCTAATTTGTTGATATCTCTAAGAATCTACTGAAATTGTTAATATTTGTGGCAATACATTTCAATCCACCCAGTATAATAACTTCGATTTGTATTTTCATACATTAAAAACGATTGAAGTGGGTACAGGTCATTATTTCTTAAACTTGACGATTAAAAACTTAATTGATATTTAGAAATGGAAACGCTGCGTTTGAAAAATCGAGATAGGAATGAGCATTGGGATTTTCTCGTGACCATACGAAAAGTTTGTCGAGGTTCGATGCTCGGTCGGTGTGTCGAATCGACGAGTCTCGGGAGTGCAATTAAATCGCGAGATGCTAATCGCGGCGAGAAGGAGAACGCGTCTTTTCAATTAAGGAACATTTCAAGGTAACGGAACCGTGCCGACGATATTTACGGCGCGGTTTCGAGTCCACTTCCTGACATTTCACAAACTCGGTTTTAATGGTTCCGGTACGCATTCCAAAATCATTGTATCCACTGATCTTTACTGAACGATACGATTCCTTTCTCTGTAATTAGGGTCCTTTTCACACGACACATATCTGTGACTGACGACTCAGATTTTGGATATATTCGCTTGGCAGAGGGAATGCCGTTTAACAAAAGATGGAGAAAGTTAGAAAATGAGTGAATATGTGGAATGGAGTCACCAGCCACAAAAAGGTCTCGTGTGAAAAAGACTGAAAGGAATCTTTCGTACCTAAAAACGTACTTTTGTACCTAAAATGTGCGAATCCCCGATAAGACAAAAATATCGTGTCTTACACGAGCCAATTAGCTATTTAAGTATTAGGTATTTTGTCATTATTTTCATGAAATTAGACTCTCACGAAACAAGTCTCACGATATATTTTTAAAATCTCATTTCTCGCGGCTATTTCCAGTAATGGTGCACCCAGAGGAGGGGGGGGGGGGATATATAAACAATTTTAAGTTAAATGATTTTAAAATGCTTCCCTTATACTATAATTACGATGGTGATATGTCACTTTAAAGAAAATCGTGGGGCAGAATATTTCATCACTCATTTCGAGGATTGATTCTGTATTAAATTGAATCGTATCCTGTTATGAAATATCCGGTTCTACGATTTTCTTTGAAGTGACATATCACCATCGAAATTATAGTACAAAAAAAGATTTATTTTCAGTTTTTAGTGCATTTTAAAATCGTTTAACTTAAATTTTTTATATATTTTTTATTTTCCAGTTTTAGGGTTTCTAGATTTTTTATATATTTTTTTTTATTTTCCAGTTTTAGAGTTCGTGGATATTTTATATATTTTTTTAGGGTTCGTGGATTCTTTATATATATTTTATTTTTCAGTTTTACGGTTTATGGATTTTTTATATTTTTCTTTTACTTTTTCTTTATTCAAAAAAATTATTGTCATCACACCCACGCACGTTTACAAAGTTGCAAGACGATTGGTCTGGTGGAAGCGGGTGAAAATTGAGTTGTCAGATTTGAACCATACACCAAACAAACAGCAAACGTACAGACGATCGAAGTTAAGTAACATCGTTTAAAAAATACACTTCTCCATTCGATGAAAGTCTGACTTGTGATAAATATCTCGGGTCAATGGTGACTCAAGTATCACGAAACAAGTTAATTACCACTGCAATTACTGTGTTCGGTTACTACCGACAAAGGTTTCATAAGAACGAAGAATGAAAGTTAAATTAAAGCACCCCGATACCAGAACAATTCTTCTGCCAATCAAAATCCACAATCACCCCGCATGCTTTCCCAAAATCAATTCGTGTAAATACTCTCAAAGCACCGTTACATCAACACATATTATCAATTGCCGGCAAAGACTCCTTACACCCTCTTAAACAAAATTCACAGAATGACCAGTCAAATATTTTCGCAGGAACGAGTTACACCGGCATTTGTCTTCGACTGCGCAAGAGTGCCCGCTGCAGCGTTCTACATTTATCAAGGCGTAACACGTCTCAAGTTCGCATCTCAGCGCAAAGATCGCAATCGCGGGGTAAGAAAGAAGGGAGCGTTTATTCGAAAGTAATTACTGGTTCGGCGCAGCGAGACAGGGACTGCAGAAGAAGCTTGCCGCACGAGAAATAGCCAAGAGGGTGACGTCGTTTTCGTTCGACTAGGACGGTGCGTGAACGGTTCGTCGTAGCGCAATAATCCCGCGGTTGCAGTAAATTTACAGAGGCGACGCGAGATCGCAGGAAGCCGCAAATTTTCGCGGCTGTACACGCTGCAATTACTCGCGGCGGTCTGCGAGAAACGCGCAGAGTCCTTCCCTTTGGCTGTTTTCTTCGCTGTCGGGGAAAGTAAGTAATCCATCTAGACCAGCGTTTGCCAACTAAACTTTGCCACGGAACCCTTCCAAGCTCGCTAAACTTTGGCGGAACGGTAAACTTCGAAAGATTTTATTTTTCTATACAAACGGTCGTGGCATTGAAGTAACTCATTTATAAATAACATAAAAAAATCGGAGTTTTATCATAAGATAACACCAAGTTGAACACCAAAATCGACGATTGTCACTTCGATATGTTCGCTTTAGAGAAGTACCTTGATGAGGATACATTATACTACTTTACAGTATCGTATGATATTTCGTCACACGCCAATTGAGTACTTAAGCTTACACTAAGTATTTCGCCAGAGCTGTTCCCTCGACTATATCCTCCATCTTCGATTTCAGGTTCGAGTCGAGATACTTCCTTCAATCTGTGCTACATTATAACTTCTACCGTGATTAATGCACCCTTTAATCTATCAGCTGCGCCCCGTAGTAAATCATACTTCTAATGATAGCTTGTTTTTCCTTAATCCCTGTAACATGTTGTAATTTTCAGACGACAAAGCTGTGCGTTTGCGTCTCCCTGAAAACTGATACCATAATAGTTGAGATAACTCTGGATGAGGCGTTGTTTTATTTTTATTTATTCCTTTCTTATAGGTACCTGATTCCAGGATCAACTACGACACTTCTAAATGGAACACTGTAGGTACTCTGCTCTTTAACAACTCTGTGTATATAAATGACTCCACGTAGAGAGATCTCTATGTAATTTAGAGTGACATTCTAAAGTTAAGGTTTTGCTCAATTTTTATCCATAATAAATGAAAACAACAGATAAGATCCAAGTCTTTTTGAATAGTTTCGAAGATTTTATATACATCTATATTAAACTACATGTTATGTAAGAAGGGTAGATAAGCATAGTTGTGAAATGCTCGAGTTATTAAGATATCAATTGCCAACGATATTAATTGTGTCACATAGATTTGTACAGTTACATAATTTTTAAGCTATGCCGTTTCGGCGGACACGGAATGTAGAAGTTACGACGCAATAATGCGAGGCTCGCGTGCCAATGCAGAGGATCCGGTACACGTGACACAGACGCCAGATACTTTAAGACTGAACATTTTCCCAACTCGACAAATTCATATTCCATTACGTCACATGGAATCCCCCAAGACTGCCAGGGAGGATATTATACATTCAGCAACGTCTAGAAAGTGCGGATGACTCGTCCGTGCCCTGAATGCCAGCTGTTGCAAATGAGCAACCATTATGTACCGTCGTGTAATCGATCATACCGTGCCATTTGCAATTAATCAGAAATCTAGGTAAATTCATTTGCATTTAAAAATGCAACTGCCTGTAAGCACATCTCGAATTAAGAACGGTTCTTTCTTTATGAACTTTATGTGCTATTATTCAGTAGATTATTTGGATATTTACAAACTTATACTTGTAAATTGAGCACAACCATGCGTAAATAAATTAATAAACACAGGATAGTCTTAACATATCTTAAATTAAAATACAAAACTGCTTTTTGAAAACGCCTTTCTTTTATTATATTAGATCGCGAAGCTACATAGTAGCTAGACGCGAGGATACTCCATGCTTTTGTCTGAATGTCTCTATAGAACACGAAGTATGTATAGTCAGTGGCACAACACTCGAGTCAAAGGTAAGCTATATTATCTTGCGATTTTTTCCTTCACTCGCCGAGACCCGACAACTGTGCCTGCCACTTGTCTTACACACGAGAATGAGGCCTTACGAAATTCCAAAAACAATCTAAGATATCTGAATTATTTCCAATAAAAGAAGAACGTATATAAACTTTCCCACGTAAAAGAAGTTCTTATTCAATAATAGAAAAATCTTAAATCTACAATTATACAGTATGTCTGTTTTATATGCATATGTAGGAATATTTGTCAGTCAATGATAAAAAAGAAGTGTTCTGGCAGAAATTAGTTTTCTTCTGGGCGGAGGTGCAGAGATTTCAAAGTCAACATATTACAACAAAAACATTCGCATATCCTCACGAAACAGTTTTTAAGCATTTATTTTCTTATAGTTTTATTGGGCGTTGATCAATCAACCCTTCTGCTTTCCTTTAATATAATTCAAACTATCTACTTACTACCGACAAAAGTATGAAACTTTAAAAGTATCGAACGAGTCTTCCCAGCAATTCCAGCAGACAGATTCGTGTGATGCAAAGGATCTCTGTCAACGTCAAACTTCAAACGGATGCGGCCCTCGAAAAGCGGTAAGTAGGACTCCTTTTATCCAAACATGTAGGGACATGGCGGTTCAGATAAGAGTCCACTGATTCTCTCTTCCATCACATGATCGAAAACGCTGCCTTTTGTGTTACTGATCAAACACAAGGAAACATTTATATGTATTCCGTGCAACGACACGAGTTCGCAAAGTGGCACGTGGCGGGGCTCGGGTTCGGATAATAAGAGCTCAGCAACGTGTTCGGTAATCCAGGTACCGGTGCGAAATTCGTTCGGATAAATCGAGTTCTACTGTATACGTCTGAGACACCCACGTCCGTATCCAGTTCAGGTCGTAAAGTGGCTTACGGAGGTGACGAAAAAGTGTGCTGCGACTTTCTCCGCGTTGCGTATGTTGACCAACGGTTTTTTGGTCCATCGAGGTGCACGATAGGAGGCCAAACGAATCCGCTCGTCATCGTGCGCGACGAGACACCTCGCGTCGGTACAGTTACCTGCCTCGCGTTTTAAGCGCCCGTCAAATTCTTTTTCGGTGGCAAGTGCAGAGGTCAGTACAGTTGACTTCTACCACTTCGTTTCCCTTCTACATTAATTTCTACCGTCTATGCGTCGAGCAACCTGCACTTGCAGCATCCGCAAAAAATCGACGACGACAGAGAATGAATGGAGCAAATTGATTCAGCAATGTGAATCTCGCATTCTGTTATCCAATAATTAGGAAACACACTTTCTCTGCCGTAACGGCGTAATGAATCAACAGGGATCCTTAATTACCGTGGAAAACAGTCCGTAAAACAAAATTCCGCTAAGACTCTCGAATAGGCTAAGATTTTTTCGTCTTTGTTTTCAATTATGCACTCCACATCGCCTCTGCTGCTACTTAGGTCATTAGCGACAAATTTGGCTCGTGTTTTTTTTTTACTGAGATAGATTTTGTGGCACAGGTTAGTGTCTCGCAGGTAATTTAGAATTTAGGTTTGGATTCAGTTTATACTTTCGCCTCTGCACTTGTATAATAGATGGTTGGCGGTTATTTCGTAATTAATAATGGCAAACATTTTCCCACTGCCGAAGGAGTCGAGTTTCATTAAATGCACAAGTCAAGTCCGCACGCGTGTACACTTGCCGCGATCCACGCGTACAAAACTATGTCATTGTCGTGCAACCTTCGTCGATTGCGTCAGGCCACCTTATTACAGCCGATGTAACGATCGTTCGCCTTTTCGCGGTGTATCTTGATAAGGACTAGCGATTGTTGATAAACTTCGTTACCCAACGTGCGCGCGAGGGTAACAAAAAGTTCCACTTAATCGCGGGACTGATATCTGGGTAATTCGAAGCTTAACATCGACTAAGGCGCTACTGTTACGTTTCCAGTAAACAATGGACGGTTTTGCGAAGGTTGCAACACGACACTCCAGCGAAATCATGTGATTAACTCTCGTCATTGGACGAACGTGGCACATTGTGTTTAACTACCGTACCAACATCTACCCTATATAGGTACTATCCAGCACTGAAAACATCACTATACATTCTTTAATTCAAGTCATAGGTAACAAACGCATTCCTATTGTCCCATTTACGAGAGCGCGCAATTCAATTTTCTTTTCTTTTTTCATGCGTACCTGGAACGCACTTTCATCCTGCATTCTTCCCCCCCCTCCCGCCCCGATCGCGCAGAGTCGTAAAACTTGCGTATGTAAGTCAGAGTTAGGAAGCGTATCGGTCGCGCAGAAAAAATCCCATCCGTTTGCCGCAGTTTTTGCATTTAAAAAACGATTCGCCCGTTCTTATTTACGTTACTCTGCGTTATTACCTTGAGTCCTGGCCCTCTGGCGAAGCGCAGTTATCCGATCCTCGCGGGAAAATCCGCACACGTGATCGGCATGACACAAGCCCGACTTTCCTCGCACAATCACACGCGGATCAGCCGAATTTTACCCGATTTCGACGCAACATTCTGTCACTGGACCTCGAGGCATCTGTCGTGCGTCGCCTCCTCGAGGATGCCGGTTACGAGCGTCGCCGAGGACGGCCGAAGCCCGCCGAAGGTCACCGAGGCTTTCCGAGGAGCAGCGCGAATCACCGAACGTTCTTGCGTACCTGACATATTGCACTTCGAATTCTCCGCGATCGCTACCGATTTAATTTCGCGAGTAACCACGAAATTCTTCACTCATCTTCCCGTTTAGGGCGACTCCGGGTACTGTCGCGTGTTCGTAATTGTTTACAGGGAGCGAGGCACGCACCGCGTGACGCAAGTCGAACGCAGGCGAGGCGAACTTTGGCTACGAACTGGTCAGTCGGCGAGTGGACAGTTAGGCCCAAGAGGGAGTGAAGAATGGTAGGGAGAGGGTTGAAGCAGGCTCGGATTTGGGAAACGATTTTCTAACGATTTAACGCGGTGCCTGGGTGAATAATTTGTAATAATAGTTTTTAGTTCTCTTTTACGGCGTTGCGTGGTGGAGTTTGTGTGATTTAAACTCGAAATTATGTCCGATTCGTGTTTATATCGGGCATAGGGTGATTATTTGTGTAAAAATAGATTGAGAATGTAGAATATTTTTTTTTTTGATATGATCCTTCTTTTTTGAGGAAGTTAAGTTTGAAAAATGAGATGAATCTTTATGCTGAAATAATTTCGCATTATTTTCGAGAAAAATCAAGCTTATAAATCCACGAAATGCTAGTCTAGTTGACTAAGAACCGTTTACATTTGAATTTTTTTTTTTTGAGAATAAAGCTCCATTTGAAAACAAAATTATTCGACAATTTCAATTTACGTGTTTTTGCACAAGGATTGATATCAATTGCGATTATACCATATTTCCTGATAAATTATACTGACTCTCGATTTTCTCAAAAACAAGGGCTAAGATCAGAAAATTTTACTCTACATTTCAATTTATTTTTACATATGGAGTTACCCCATGCCCAATTATTTGACTAAAATACGAAAATAAATAAATAATTATTTCAGAAATAAAATTGCATAGAATTTCAACCCGACCCTACTCCTACTGGAAATTAATCAAATCAACTGAAAAAGAATTATGAAAAAAGTATTAAGAATATTAATTCAATCGTTTTAAAACAAAGGAATTTTAAGAGATTTCTTGCGCTTTTAATTTCGTAAACAATTGTTGGAGTTCTGTGGAGCGCAATTTCTAAGTGCCGCCCTGAAATCGAGGAGCCAGCCGAGGAGAAGGAAGGAAGTAAGAAAACGAGGCAGAGAAAGAGAGAGAGAGAGGAAGTAAGAGAGAAAGAGAGAAAGAGCCCTGTTCCGCGTGCACGAACGTTGCGTGCGCCTTTCTATGTGTGACTCGTTCGTGGGTCAGATGAGAACTGGTAGGGCCACTGATAGACCGTGCGTGATGTAAACGCGAGCGAGGCATGTCCTTTTTCAGGTAAACCGTGAAGCTAGCCTGGCCATGTTTCCACCCACGTCATTACGAGTCGAAGTAGCGAACAGCTGACTCGAGTATTTATCCGGAACACGGCGTGCTAGGATTGAATAATCAAGTTAGTACTTAAAATTCATGGATCGACGTGGTCAATTTTGCAAGATTTCTAACGAGTTGTTGCAACTTCGTAAAAGAGTTTAGAGTCCTATCGAAGCGTACTTTAGAGTTATATCTGAATTAGAGACTATATCTGAAAGTTTCAATGAAAATTGAAAAGACTGGTCTAGTCTGTCATTAGGACAGTAGTAAACGGAAGTGAAGAATATTCTACATTACCGATAGATTACGATCCAAACTGATAGAATACGATGACTCTTTGTATGTACCTACTGTTGTTCCAAAGATAGTACTCGATAATGTCACGAATATCCTCGTTTTAGCATAGATTAGGTAGTAAAATATCACAAGTGAGATATTTCGCCATTTACTTTACCAGTAAAGACACAAACAAATATTCACATTAATACCGTAGCCCTCTCTTTCAAGGCTAAACAAGGTGAAGAATAAAAACTCGTTATCAAGTTATCAAGTACATATTGAAACGAAAGGACGACACACAGAATGCCTCTTACAACACAATAAAATAAACGTGTATGAATAACTCAAAGCAATCTCTGGTAATCCTCCGTTTCCACATCATAAAAGATAAAGGGACAACTACATACACTATTCAAACAGATAACCGTCGTCTACTCTATCAGAATTCATTTGTGAATCCGATATTGACCAAGCACTCGAATGAATCATTGAACCTAAGTCCTGCAAATCTTTGGACCACCTCTCGGAAACATCCTGTACCTCACTCGCGCGTGCACGCGACGTTCCCGGCCGTGGGTTCTCCGTTTCCACAACGACACTAGGTACATATCAGCGGCTGCGGAATGTTATCGACGCGAGCAGAGTCCGTTCTTGATCTTGTCTGAACGAGATCGTTCTCAGCTATGCGAGAATGGCCGATTGTCCTAGAAAACGAGATTCTACTGGTCGGCGCCTGGCCCCTAGTAGTTGTGCAATTGCCCCGTAACGACTTCCCCGGGACCTTCCTCTTACGGGTTTTTGCGGAAGCCACCTCTCAAGATACACCTTTAATTCGCGCACGACTTTTAATCGTCGATCGGAAACGTTCGTCCCGCTCAATGGGTACTTTCTAGGAGACCGTATACAGGGTGAAGCTGTAGGTATTATCAGGTGGTTACTATTATTATGTTCAATATCCTTGAACTTATGAGAGCAGGACAAAAATTGATATAACAGTTGCATAGTACAGAAAGGAGTGATATTTTTTTGGTGGAGGCACGGATCTGAATTTTTGTTTTCTGTAATTAGAAAGCTTTACTTTCTTTTACATATTATTGATAGTGGGTTTTAAGGTGAGCACAATGACCTGTGATATGAGGAATAATTGATAGAAATGCAAGAGAATAATTAAACGCGGACGTTATTGCGTTGCTTTAATGTATCAAATTCTAATACGTGCAAGGAATAAAACTGTTGTTCTAATATGTACACGTGATTCATCCTAAAGAAATTTGTGAGCCGCTGTATGTAGATTTAATCATGAAACTGAGGTGATAATAGATAACGAGCAGGCGCGGATTTGTATATAGGCGAAAACATATACTAATTTCTAACTAATTATAAAAATTGTATTAAAAAATGAAGAAAAAAATATGATGAAATAATCTAGGTAAGTACATATAAATGTTGAAAAAAATTTCTTATCTTCAAATTTCGGACGAAAGAAATTGGAAAAGGTTTAAACACAGAGGCTTCAGCAAATTCAAAAGCAATTCACTTTTATTTCACGTAGAAAATTTGCAGTAACTCATATGTGAGTCGTTACATTGAATTAATTTTAAAATTGCCTCGACTCTTTCAAATTAAAATATTTGATAATATTTCCCGGAAAGGACGGTAGACGCTTATTAACCTAGGGGCACCAATTTCTAAATCCGCCCCTGATAACAAGGAAAAAGAAGAAGTTGAACGTCACACAAATCAGCCCCCTGCAAGTTTATTCCTGTGACTCCTTATTTTTATCTGCAGGTACGTCGATACATTTTGCAACGTAAGGTTTTAATTTGTTTCTTTTAAGAGTATTTTATATTCCTTATATTCCTTTTTGAATGGCATTGAATCTTTTGCAGGCTCTGCACGTAGAAGTAAACGAGGATGCTTATGGATTTATTTCAGATTTCTTAAACAAGTGTGTGTAGGTTGCTACAAGTGTTGTTTAAAATAACGCACAAACTATGTATTGGCAAGAAATAGCGGTCGACGTGGAACGTTTACACCGGGGACGTGACGGTTTTCCACTTGGCGATTTATTACGTTATAATTATTAGGAATAACTGATAACACCGGTTTCGTCACGAACCAGCCTGTTTACGGTCACCGATTCGAGGATTTATGCACGAAACGCATGCAGGAAGTTTTAACGCGGCGCCGACCTATTATTAACTTTTTCTTTTACGATAAAACGGGGCGTATCTATTCAACGTTGTTTTATGTTTAATAGTTGACCGTAGTGTGGAATTTGTTGTTTGTCGTGTGTAGCATTATCGTACGCTGTAATTTAATAATCTCTTCCCGCGGGTAAATAATGTTCTCGCTCTGACGAAACTACTGGGTGTTTCAGAAGTTGCTCTATGTTTTGAAAAGATAAAGGACAAGTCCCAATAAATATATCCAAAATACCAGTGGTGAGCCACAGAAGTGAAAAGGCTCATAGATACAGTGCTGGTTAAATGAGAATTTAAAACTCACATTTTTGCGTAGTTGTGTAATTATTTAATTCAAAACAAGGCTTTAAATATTATCTTGGCATCGTTGACCTATTCTGACAACCCCCAAAGAAAAAGGAAAAAGGAGATTAACATTACCACGACTAAAGTAACTCAAGAGCTTTGTAAAAAGAAAGGCCCAATTATTCTTCTAAGCATACAGTAGCGGACAAAATAGTTACCACTTTTTCGATTTGCTTTATTTTTGTTATTTTTGAACATCAACTTGGAACTGTTTCTTGTGTTTAATATACATATTCTGATGGATAATTGAAAGCTGTATAAAACCCCGTTAAAATTGAATTTATGTAACCAGAAAAAAATGTTATGACATTGAACGGGATAACACATTTTTGGGGCCGACAAAGGAGTTATCACTTTTGGTATTCTTTAAGGTCGTCCCAAAAACAGGAGGTGCCCCCACGAAATATCAGATGTTTTATTACATTTCCTAAGTGGTAACTTTTTAACAGCTTTAAAAGTGTGTTGTCGCGTTTAATGTTACGTAGGGATTTTGATTATTAATTAAATAAATTCAACTTTAACTTAATTCCATACAGTTTTCAATTCCCTATCAGAATATGTATATTGGGCACGTGCTGCAGTATTGACTTGATGTTAAAGAATAATAGAGACAGAGTGGATCGAAAAAGTGGTAACTTTTTGGTCCGCTACTGTACCCTTCTTACGTACGTAAGTGATTCCATCAGTAACAACAACAGAAGCTGACCAGGCTACTCCACGGAGGAACCTAAATACCCCGAAAGGCGGTTGAAAAATATTCCTCGCGGGCCACTAGATCGATCAGCCGTTTGCATAACCGCGGACCAAGCAAGCCCGCCCTCGTTCCCCGATATTTGGAAGCCCCGCCAAAAACAGTTCCGCCGCGGACGCCGCAAAAAGTTGAACCTGTTTTCGGGCGAAGTTTAGCGACGGGGGCAACAGGAGCCAGCCATTACTTTCCCGACGTAATACGAGAGCTTCACTCCACTCTGACGGGACAAAGGCATCGGGGAGCATAAAGCATCCAACGACTGTTTCGTCCTTGATCGTGACTATCGCGCGGCGAAGCAGGGGCGGGCGAGAGGGGAGGCGAAGAGAGAGAGAGAGAGAGAGAGAGAGAGAGAGAGAGAGAGAGAGAAAAAAAGAAGGCCAACGGGAATATTCTCCTTGGAAAGCAGCGCCGGATTCATTCCTGCACGATAACGTCTCATCGATTTATTAACTCGGTTACCTTAGGAACCCCGTTCGCCAGGCCACGGCCAGTCGGGCCCATATGGATAACCGTTATCACGATGCACGAATACAATCGATTTCTTACCGCCTGGGTGTAATCCAGCCAGAGCTTCGAGTCTATCTTCCTCCTGCACGACATTGTTCCGACGATTATTCCTCGACCCACTCGCCTCCCTTTTCGCCTGATTCCTTATTCCGCGCGAGATAACTGGCGGGAGTTCATCTCCGCGAGGGCAGGATCCCATTTACCGGTCTGCGGCGTCGATCAGTCGATTTATTCCTTTCCTCCAGCAGGCGAGCTTCTTATCCCCCCCCCCCCTCCCCGAAACCGGCGGACACTTTTGCGCGAAACAAGAGATATCTCTTCGTTGATTCATCCGCCCCGGACGATTTTGCATTCCTCCTCGTTGATGCAACGATCCTCGCAATTCCGCGCGTTATCAAGATCCCCGGCGTTGCTCGTCGTTTGCGTTGGCTTAAATCCTTGTTTGTCCAGGGTGAGCTTGGCTTCGCAAATGGCAGATATAATTGGGTTCAACGGTTCCTCTTGCTGAGGACGTTTTGTCGAATTGGGCACCTTCGTTGGGATTCCTGATGGGGCGACAAGTGGGGATCCTTCTTGGTGTCTTTAAGCATGCTTTTTGCTATTTATTTTCTATTTCCCTCGCTCGGTGTTTCACGCTGGAAGGAATCTCTGCGTTCTTCTTGTTCCATCCAGTAACGAATGGGGGACCTAAAGTGGGATGGTGGAGGTCCCATGAATAGCTTTGATCGTAGCGTAGTAATTTTTAGTGATTCCTTTTCTCCCCGCCACCGTATCCACTCAACGGATAATCCCTTTGATACGCTTAGAGTGCATCACAGTTTATTGGAAAAGTAACCTTCCCACTTGTGCCTGCGACATGTGCACTCGTGGCGCACAGTCACGCGTTGTTGACATATGCTGTGCGATAATTCTGCGTGACGAAATTGCATTTCGAGCGTTAGTTTCCTCGAAGGAGACGAAGCTTCTGGTAGGAAATATATATCGATCAAACCCCCAAGCAGCTTGTAAGAGCAGGGCTATGTAAAAAGTGCGATCGTGTGGTTGCAAAGGCGAGTTTTCGAGCAACGACGGCGATTCCCTGCAGCCGCGCCGCGTCGTCGTGACTCGACGAATCTGTAATTGACGCTGTGTGGTGTTAATTGGGCGGAATTAATTGGCTTCGACGGGATTAAACGTGCTGGCTTTGGAGGAAGATCTTCCATCGGGGAATTATGCAAAGCAGGGCCTTTCAGAGGCGTTGCAACGTGTGAACCTATGTTTTTTTTACCATTCTTTCCTCCATCGAGATTAAACGGTATCACTGATTCGTCGGATAGGCTTGTTGCTTAATTAAAATCCGCCACGAACTAGTCAAAGCGCGAGTTCGCCGGCGGCGGCGGTTTTCTGCGTTTCACTGGTCCACGAATAATGGCATTATCACTGACGGCACGTTCGCGGAGCATCGGCGCCGTGTAAAGTCCGCGTCCCGCGAGGAGGAGCATGGAACTAACCGCTGTCGGAAGGCTTGCTCGTTATCTGAGCGTTACCTGTACGACAATGATAACGGCCACGGTAATGACGAGGATCGTCGTAAAGATACGCGTGGATTACGTTCGAATCGTCGTGAACACATGTAAATACATAGTACGGGGAATTTGGGGCAGTCGTTAGGAGGCTCGCGGTTGTAATACCTGGGTTTTCACTTCTAATGAATAGTCGAAACCAGGGTTCGAAAGAGTTCTTTTCAATAGTTTCTATTTGAAACATGGACTGTAGAATTTTTTTAAAATTGTTCTCACATTGTAAGTTCCCATGAGAACTGGTAAAGTAAATGTTTTTGAAAATATAAGTTCTAGTTGGAATGGAACATATAAAATATAAAAATAAAAATTTCTCTATAACAGGAATAGATGTTTTGTTCATCAATATTAAAAAAGTTCTGAAACGACAATAATAGATTTTTCAATAAAATTTCCACAGTAACAGATATTTTCTTAATTTTTTTAAAAATAGGAGTTCCAGAACTTTTTCGATCCCTGATTAAAACATCGAGTTAGGTTTGTAAGGAAATATTAATGTACTTCTATTTAGTACAATAACGATTTATAGTTTATACATAAAGTGGCTTACTTTGTTCACAAAAAACTATATACTACATTTACGAGTACAAATTGTGAGGAACGTTTTATTAAGGAGTAAAACTATTAGACTTAAGCATGGCCATTCTGTCATCCTTATTTAAAATGTCCTATTTACCATTTTGAAACATCCGCGAATTTTTATTGCGCCGTCCTTGTAAAAAATAAAAAAATTAGACTGTTTCTAGATCTCTGCAAAGTACGTAGGATTTTCTAACATTACTTAAGTGGTAAAAGACGCGTGGATCTTCAAATATTTCAACAAATGATTAATTAGACATGTGGAATACAAATCTTCGCTACAAAACTTTGTGTTTAAGAAAATAAATTTCAAGACTGCTGGAGTACATATTTGGAACATCTTGTTTGCTGTCTCCTGGCAACGTGAGAGTTATGTGAAAAGTTACTATGCAGGACTCAAGTTTCAAGGTTTATGCTTCTGTTTATGCAATGTCACGGAGAAAGACGGAAAATCAGGGTCAAGGATATTACGATCAGGAAGTAGATATTAAGTCAGGAGTTATTTCAATTTACAACCTGTTTACTGGAACTTTTCGTATGAAAATTGAAAATATTTCTTGATTTAAAAAGAATTCAAAATTAATTAAATAGCAATCAAGATTTTGTGGGTGCCTCAAAAATATCACTAATCAACATTCTTCTTCAAATTAAAAATATGATGTCATCTTTAGATAAAAAATACAAGAAAAGTGAGAAAATATTTATCAAGAACAATCTAAATTGGTCTTGGAAAATAATATACTTGAATTTCTTAATCAATTTTAATTATCTGTTTTAACTTCAAGCTCAATAATTCTATTCTCCAAAATGAAAGCATTACATCAACAATCACCCAGATATTTTTTCATTAATATAACAGTTAATGAAATATTTTGTAAATATCTGAATGGATCATCGTTATTTAAACAAACCCATGAATCACTCCACAGTGACGTTGCGTTATGAAAAGCATGGAGAACGTAAGATGGCAAATCTATCATCGAATGACCTAAGAACATGTTTTTATCGTTTAAGGGGAACGCCGTTCGGTGTTAATAATCTGTGCAAACTAACTAATCACAAAGTTTCCGGCTTTAGGTGAAAACCACTACTCCGTCACATATTACATCACTGTGTATCGAATTATGGTGTCAAGCAGACTGGCTGTTATCGTCCAACGTTCTTATCGCAATGATACATATGTTTGAGCTTCCCCGAAATTTAAAACCACAGGTAGCTCCAAAATACAATGAACCTTGCCACGTGTCCAACCCAGAAACTATCATTTATAATCATATTAAAAGTTAAACATTAAACTTATGTATCACTTTTCTTATTTGATGAAATATTTACTGTCTCTGATTTATATTATCAATTTAAATTTTAAGTAAAAATGCTTAAATTTTTATATGGGACGAGAAGACCCTATAGAATTTTATAACTTATTTTAATTTACTCCCTTCTTTCGAAAGTAGTATGCACATTCTTAAGCATGGAATTGCATAAGCAAATTTTTTAAAATTCTGTAAAATTCTTACTTTCTTCAACGAGCTGAATATAGATACCTAAATCTGTCATTTTGCATAATTTAATTGATTTAGATCGATTAATATTCTGCTAGTACCCATACAAACTTCTAAGAAACTATTTCATATGTAAATTGTGTGAATTGCAAAGTAAAAGTACCAAAGTTGCTAAGTGCCAAAATTAGGCAACTTGGGATCCTCTCGTGATTAAATACTATCTGCCTTTACCACTAATCCTATGAAAGAGGAATGTGCCAGCCACTCCCTTGTAGTTGAAATTGGTGCCCCTGCTTTTTGTTCCTTCTGTTTCCTTTCCACAATTAAAGAATCATTATTTGGCATTTAACCTCTTTGGTACTTCCACTCTGTAATTACCAAGCAGTATATCAATAGTTAACAGTATTTTGAGACGTTGTAGTATCACTTTCTTTTACACATACCTAACGCGCTTTCTTCGAAGATATTTTGCTTTCCCCTTAATCTCATAGCATTGCATGCCTAGTGCTTGTCGAACAAGGTGATCGAGGAAACCTAAATACTTTACGAATGATGAATACGATTTATGCGACTGTGGTGCTAGATATACGATTAGTCAGTCACAAAGGTCTCATACACTCTGCAATATTTGCAACGCTTTTCACCATTATTCCGCAGAGAGTAGGTGTCCCAATACTTATCAACGACAGTGTACCTATTACGCCTTGTACCTAGTGCCGCTTCAAAAGCGATTTCCACAGCCGTACCCTCCTCTTGTTAGGCGTAGCTGTGTCATGCGGGTGCACATAGGCGTTTCACATCTGCATGCATGTATACAGCACACATGGGCAAGCAAAGACAGGTGTACAACAAAGGGTGCCTTTTCGTGCGGGTCTTTACACACTCCACGACCTTTTCAGCGATACCCCTCGATAAGCTGTGCACGTCAACGTTTACGCAATCGAAGTCGATAAACGAGTTGGTGACACCAGTGAGCACCTAGTTGACATCCTGCTCCTGTTTTTTATATAACGCAAATGGGGGAAATATTTGCTGTGTTAATACCGGTTTTGAAGATTTTTATTCCGATTCTATAGTTTTTGAGAATTTCATGTCTCGCTTTTGTTCGGTATAGTTATGCATGGGTTAATTGATAGCAGTGTTTCAAGTATCGATAGTGGTAACGTCCATGAATAACTAAATCGAAAATGTGGCAGTGGAATGGCTACGTCAATTTTAGATATATTGTAAAAAAATAGTTATGGGAATCTTCAAATTTCTAACTCTACTTTCAATACTTGAAACAAGGTGTGAAAGAATTGTTTGTAACGAAGCACTATAATTCATAAAGGACACTTAGTCACCCTAACACGTAGCAAAATTAAAATATTTGAGGAATATAAAAGTCCATGTGAATTTTAAATTTTTTAATCTTAGCCCTCGGTTGTCACACCTAATTTTGCGTGCATAGTTGTCACACTGGGTGGATTCGACCCAATCCAATTTTCAATCAGCTGTTGTGTGAAAACTATTGGTTAAATTAAGTCGCAAAAATTCTGGAATAAAGTTTGAACATTGTAGAATATATGTCCATCGTTGAAAAATTAACATTTAAAGTACCATCTTGTTGAAAAAAAATTTGAAAGAAAAAGAGTTCCGAGACACAGATATTTTGCTTAAAAATCCATAACTTTTTCAATTTTTAATATTTTTAGCTAAAAATTTGTGGATTTACTCTTGAGATATGCTACTTTAATAAAAATAATAATAAAGGAAGTTCCCCTCACTGGGGAAGCGTCACCATTTCTAATGATACCTCAACGATATTTTACCTCGATGTAAAATTTTGGGTTATTTTGACGCAGTGCGACAACCGAGGATTGAAAGTGTCTTCGACACTTCTATGCAGTTCTTGGATCATTTTCACCGCTACACGCCGAGTGAGAACTACTGCGTCCAGTAGTCTCTAAGCCCTTTGTCGCTTCTTGAAACAATGCCATGCGACACGGTAGGTGGCATATGGCTAACAACGGAAAAGGGACAAAGTGGAGAATCGATATGGTGGCCAGATAACAATTTGCGTCATAGTCAGGCGTTGCATTGTCCGATCGGTTTACATGATATTCGAAATTTACGGCGCCGCAATAACGTACTGACTTGCGCCCTCTAATGGACCTGACAATGCGCACTTATCGAGCTCAGACTACAATAGAATAAACACTATTTCTTATTGGAGCGTCCAATTCAAGTGGCATTCTTGAAACGGATGCAGTGAGTGAATATGAGTGAAATCTACAAAAGTCTAAGTCTAAGGTTAAGGACATCTGAGATAGTTTTGTGGTTTATCATTAGTATCTGCGATATATTTAATTCGAAGAGGCAAGGATAGTTTGCGAAAGATGGAAAAAATTAGAAAATGATTGAATACAGCCCCTGGCTTTGTTTCTTACATATAACGATATTTATAATAATATTTTTATTACATGATAAATGAAATTCTTAATTATTTTGGGGGTTTTCACTTTAAAATAGCCCAATTTATCGATAGTACAATGAAATTTTTCAGGAAAAAAAGAGCCAATATTGCAGAATAAAAATGTCCTCCAAATTATCTTTGGTTTCCAAGAAAAAGAAAGAAATCTTTATTCCACTGAAAATCATTTTTCATAGCTCCAACGAAATACCAAATCACACGTTGTACACGTAGAAACGAGGCTTAAAATGTTGAAATAATTTCTAAGAGGCACTCGTTCCCTCTGCGCCGTTCAGTCTGTGTTTTTATTTTTATCACTCTAATCGCGTATTTCGATACAGAAATCTTTCCTTTCATCGATAGGGAGTACAGTCTCAGAAATAAAACAGTCGACAATGTTTCGGCCTCGATAACATTTGCTACCGGTTATCTTATCGTTGTTTCCTCGTTGGTTTTCCATCAATTGCTTTTTCTTGGAACCAACACAATTTATATTGTCAGGTGAGACTAGATTTCACTTCATCCGTCACGTAGAGAAAAATTCATACTTTTTAGGATTCTGATGACACCGATGGAAAACACACATCTCCACGATTCTATTTAAACGATCGTAGAAATATTTTTGTTAATCACGTCCAAAATACAATTGCCCCTACTTAGTTATTAGAACTTGATATCAGTTGCAAAAATGATTTCAGAAAGAAGAGCAATTGGAGTAACGAGAAATAGAACGTGGAAAGCAATTGAATAACATAGAAACTAGCATCCTGCATTCCCGTTATCACGAGGAATGTCGTTATCGTGTTGAACATTTAAGAACCAGCTTCACTCTTCATCCGGCGCTACGTGGTAACAACTACAAAACGCAAAGTGGTCGACTAAACTGTTTCCACCGTTGTAGCTGCGCGCAATGCTGGAAAAGCTGGAATACTAGTTACAGGCAAATTATTACTGTGAAAGCTGCAGGGAACAATAATGTAAAATATTTATTGCTTACATGGTCCTTCGTTTACTTTTTCTACTAAGTACAGTAGAGAAATTTCACGATTTCCAAGCAATAGGTGTGTACTCGCAAGGCCATATATTATCAACTTAACAAATGATTAAGTCACCAAGTATCCGCAGACTTTAATTTACAAAATTTCGTCCATTAATTCACTTGGCTTAAAACAGAAAGTTAGGTCGTATGAATAAATCAGAGCTCTTATTAATCGACCAAAATATGTACGAGTACTTTAGAGAATGAATTTGGTTACACCCATTCACACACAGAGAATCAACGAACTACCACTGTACGAGAAAACAGGAATACTATTAATCAGAGCATATATGATATATGTAATATTAAACAGGACGGTTGAAATATTCACTCGTTTGCCTGTCAACTTTTTCCTTTCCAGGAGGAACGACACGCTACTATTCCCAGTTACGCTGGCCCCCGTTTGATTAATAATTATCTCCGCGTGTTACGCTTTCGTGGCCTCGGTTTCCTCGTCTAATCGACGCATAAAAGAGTTCCACTACCGATATGAGAAAAAGGTAGGAACGAGGACATACGCACGTTTCACATCCTCGTACTCGTGAGTATTAAATTATTCTTCTATTATTCGTCGTTACAAAAAGTGTTACTAAATGTGCCAAATAAGAGAAACTGGAGCGTAAGAAATTTTACTTTTGCTCGAAGTGGGTTTTTAATAATCAGGGTTTTTCATTCCTGTGAAATTTAGTTTCATCGTAGTGCAATATCTATAATATGTAATATTATAATTATAATTAAAGGAACTTAGCAAGTTTATATTCACCTGTTTATCAAAAACATATGCTTTTCATTATAATTTAAGGTCTGTTCTACCCAATGAATTAATTTTTAAATGGCTGCAGTATATTGACTGTACAAATGTAGCATAATAATTAGTATTTTCATTGAAGGCTTATGTAAATGAACTGATGAAATCTTTAGTGTTTCTAATATAATTCAAATTTTAAGTACAAATGCTTACATAATATTATTGGACAAGAATTTTATAATTTATTTTTATAAAATTTATATTTAGAAAAAAAAACAAAAAGACTAGCTCCAAAGTTGCTAAAATCAATTTCTCCTGAAATTCGCAAAGGTTTTTGAACCTTTCCTCTTGAAACTCATCATTTAACCTTATTCATCAAGAAAGGAACTCCGAACTCTTAGACACATACATGGCTAACAGAGAATATCAACCAAGGTACCGCACGAAACACACCCACAGCAATAATTCGAAAAATAGAAGGAGCAAAGCCTGCTGCCTCCTTGCCTTCGAATGAGGCGTCATTGGGCAGAGTGCCCAGCATCTATCATTACCAACGCGATCTTATCGAGAACGCCTAACAACACAATGTCGTGCCCAGGGACGATCTGGGTTAAACATACATTCCCAATGGCGTGTGTACCGCTACTTGACACTGTCATCTGATCGAGAAATAAGGGGATTAACTGTGAATTTTCCCGGTAACGAGTTAACAAATATGCGCGATATCGTCTGTAAAAAGTGGCAGCCGCGTCGTTCGTGACGGAGGTGTACAGAACTTAACGGGCATCTAACGTTCTTCGGCGGCTGAGCCTTCCTTTTTCCGATGTCGGGCGATCGTTTCTTTTCTCGCTCTTCTTGGCGATACATCGCCACTGCCAATGGCACGGTTAGCAAGGAAAATTGGAACGCACTGTGTCGCGCAAGGACTATTAATTTAACGCCGACCCAAATTGCGTAGCGAACCAAGGTCTGGAGATTACTGCCATTGCTCTCTCGAGAACGCAGTAAAAAAAGAGTCGACGATAAATGTCACGAGATGCAGCCATTCGATAAGGTAGCGCTAAATTAGCCTGGCTGTGTAAATGCGATGATACGAGCGCGAGCGATAAATAATCAGAGCGGAATATAGGTAATGAAGCATCACGGCGAGCTACAAAAATGGAGGAGGGGCCCAGTTTTCGCAATGAAACGAGTATGGGGCGAAAGTTAGTTTCGCTGTCTGCTGTAGAGTCCTGTTATTGTGCAAGTTGAACATGAACGTGAACTTCTCGGTAGTTAAATTCCAATTTGTAGATTTGATTGCTGGGAGAAACGGGCAATAAGTTAAGTAGTACATATTTATTTAAATTGAAGTTGCTACTGTCACTCGTTCGGGATAAATCGCCATTGAAATTGTGATCGACGTCGAGAAGATAGTTTCAGTAAAATGTGAAAAGTGTCTCTCTTACACTATTCTTCCAGTGTCACGTTTGACTTTTTTTTTTTAAATGACACTGTTGTGATGTAAACGTAATGCGAATTATAAAAGACGGCAACTGTGTACTTAGAAACTCGGCAATTATGTAAGTGACAAGTTAATAAAATCTGGCGTCCAGGATATCTGAAATTTTCTCATCACTGGGATCATAGTTGTTCAGAATTACGTGTAATGGGAAAGAGAAAGCAAAGGTGGGAAACAATAAATACTGAATCTTTAGAAGTCTGACACCATCTCTGTTTCGTTATATAATTAACAAAGATATTAAGCTATAGTTCTCAGCTAAGGATTACACAGATACGATATCAAAAGAAATTTTACTCTACATTTTCTACTTATTTCTTCATCTAGAATTACTGTTCTCTCGTTTCTATCACATATTTTAAAGCACTCTGTATACGAAAGCAAAATATTCGGTAGCCCTTTGGTTATTTCTCAAGAAAATTATATAGCAAAAGCTTTCAATTGCAGATTAATTAGTTCGTTTATGCATAGCTTCATCTCTGGATTCAGGGGCTACATAGGTGTAATTTGAGAATCTTATCCGGGCGTATATCAAGACAAACCATTTATCTCGATCACGAAGAGCAGCCCTTTCCCTTCGACATTACGCTGGTATTATTGCTGTTCAGAGCCAGCAGTTCGTACAGTCACGTATTCGCTATCAAATAGATCGATTCTGTGTCGGTACGATCCACTTAAAATACCTTCGATGCAAATCAGGCTTAATGCTCGTACGATTCTCATTCGAGGCTCAAACGGATCGAACCATCATTGGGGTCTGAATAAACAATATCCTTCCATCGATGAATTTTTCCATCATTTCACACAGTAATAATATTAAATGCAACATTATAGTGTTATAATACTATAATCATAAGATATTATAACATCGGTTTCAAGCTTAAATCGATCTTTAGTCAAGCATACATGTCCCGATGGATTTTCAAGCTCAATTTTCTCGGAAAAGGAGCTTCATTCGAAAAAAAGTTATTCTACAATTTCGACTTATTTCTTCTCAAATATCATATCACCGATTATATTTACAACCAATTATTAGTGTGTTAGAAAAAATTTCAAACTTAATTTTCTCGAAAATAAAGCCTTGGGTATTGTAAATTTATTTCTCCACAATCTCGACTTATTTCTCCTCAAGCAGATTGCAGTATATTCACTGACAAATTCTGCCGACATTCAATCAAACGCACACACGCGTGACAAATTTTCAAACTCGATTTTCTCGAAAACGAAGCCTCTATAAAATACAAAAAATTCTCTGGTTGCCATAGAAGGTCTCCATGGCCACAGGAAAGACCAAAAAGCGAAGTGTATTTAGTCGGGAATCTTACCCAACCGTGTCGGGATCTTCCCAGGCAGGTATGTACGCGACGAAACTCCCGAAATTCTGTCCCGGTTTTCCACTTTGCTCGCGGGAGCTATTCCGCTGCCTCGACCCCGACGACTGGAAACACGCTCGACGGTGCCAGCGGGAGCACTAACAACGACCTAGGAATTTAAGATGGCCATAACACCGGCGCGGTTACGTAAGCTTTACCTTTATGTCAGAAGGAACCAGGAAGCGTATCGTGGCCGACGGTAATGTAATCGTAATAACACGTACAAGCCGGTGGAAAGCTGTTGCACGTTGGAGGCGCGGAACAAGTAAGGCGCAAAACCGGAGAAGAGGATTGGCTCCCTGAGACTATCGGCAGAATTGCGCCCGGATTTATTAATGCCACGTTGTTCGCGATTTTAGACGATCACAAGTCGTGCAGCTTGAATGGGGAGCACGATGATAGATTTGTTGTCGCATCTGTTAACGTTCCTTTTTTATTTAAAAAAGTTTTTCCCGATTTCTGGGCGGAATTCGATTCATCTTTTTCAGAAGATGCGATTTTAACATTTTTTTATTTTTCTTAATGCATCTACTACCATAGATAGCCACATTCGTGTGGATTAAAAATTTATTTTCATTTTTGGGTTTCAGATAATCCTTGGAGTACCTTCGATCAACGCCAAGCTTTTTTCAACGCTCTCAGTCTTCACTCTGTATCTGCCAAGCTTTTACGTTTACCGTTACAAAAAAATTCAGAACAATAGTTCAAGATAGGTACTATAAAACAGCCCGCCAAATTTGAAATTAATTTGCAGAACAGTTTTGTGCAAAAAATTCAGAAATACTCACCTACTTTTCGGTCCCACAAGGTAGAATCCCCCCTTAATAATATTAAAAAAAAATCCTCCAAAAACCGTGGCGACCCACAGGTGGAGAATCACTGTATTAAACTCAGAGCTGGGGTACTTTTTCATACATACTGTACGAATGTTCCCAAAACAGATGTCGTGATATTAGATATACCTACAGACCCAGAAATTAATTTCAAAGACCAAAGACTGGCATCGACGAGACTGTGTCAGTTCGTTTGAGCCACGCAAAGCGTAGCGTTTCGCTGGGCAAGAAAGCAGGAAGCTCGTATGGTAATAGAATTCTGATAACGCGCGCGACCACGGAGATGAGAAGTTGATAGACGACGCGTTACGCGCGGTGTAAGAAGCGGAAGACCACGAAGAAGACGGGGCAGGGGATGGGTGAAAAAGGTGCAGATGGTAGCCGGGCAGCAGCCCTTGGAGCCACTTTGCCAACTCCATTACGGATTCGACACGTGTGCTCCCGTCTACGCTCCCAGTACGCTCGATCGTTTCTTATCGACGTTATCTCGCCTGCCCTTCGAGCACTCCTTAAAAGTTCGCCTGCGCTTTTTAATCGACAGATCGTTCGTGGCGAGATTATATCTCGTGTACTGTTAGTCCGCCGTGAGTCGATGCTGTGTATCATTGGGCCCTGGTGATAACGTCACGGGGCATTATACAGCGCTGGTTTCGACTGTGTTTGCTGGTTACAGTTAAGGAGGCGGAGTCTAAGTGGGTGTTAGGAAGCTGGAAGCTGTATTGTGCTCGTCAACGCCGAGGAAAAATTATTCAGAAGGATATGGACAGAGTTTTGGCAGAGTAGACCGGGGGCGGTAGTAACACTTTGACTTTGGAGTATGATTACGTGGGAACTGTTACATTTATAACAAAAACACTCTTATGCGGAAATTTTGCTTAATTATCTGACACCATTGAGTCGCAACAGTTTCGTCAGATGTCAAGTAATATCCAAGTTATTAATACAAAATGAGAAGCGGGTAAAGTGTTAGAAATCAATTGTGCGGTATCGCAATTGTGGCAGTACACTGAATTGCAGAACTGCAATCAAGAGAGATATCACCTGGATACACGAGGATTGCGTAGGGCTCACAACTGAGGAAGGAGATGTCTTTGTTTACCCGAATTTTACATACAAAATAGGTGGGCCTTATTACCTGCACTACACGAAACAAAGTCCGTTTACAAGATTTTTAAAAACCTATTAATTTTCGTATTTGTTGTATATATATATATATATATTGTTACAAATATTACAGTTTATAGTTTAATGTCTACAGATTTCTATAAAAAAAAAGTTTTCAAGAAATTGTTCGTTTTTTTTTTTTTAATTATAGTACCCGCACTTATTTTATTTTCCATTGGGTTTGCTTATGCTACGCTACAGGACTATATATCCAAAATTGGCGTTAGTATCTATTATATGTTTTGAGATATTTAGCGTGTTATATTCGCCGCCCCTGTTACTACCACCCCCGGCCTACTCTAACTGTGTTTGTGTATTTAATGTATTTAAAGTTGACTTGACAGGCGAAGGGAAACTAGATCTGTGCGAGGTGGACAGATGATTTCCCCTGGTCTATTTATTATTTACTTACTAAACCTCCTAAGGGCAAGGCTGCAGGGTCTAATATCTGATGCCCACCGATTCCCACACACTGGCGTGTTACCTGTCAAGAACCATTCCTGCTTTCAAAATTGCCTCTCAATCTTTTAAATCCTGGCAGTACGAGGAGGAGGATGTTACTCATCAAGAGTGCACCGCTAAAGGGGGCGTAAAATTCCTGTACCAACTTCCAAACCTTGAGAGACCCTTTCTACAAATAAAATTCTGTAATTTTCACGACGATTCTACTTGTACCTATTACTCTAATGCCAAAGAATTTTCAGAGGACGTGTTAACTCGTCTTCCCAAGTCACCAAGTTAAGGTTAGCGGGGAAACATCCTGTCACCAATTCCGCCCATTATTAATCGACTGGGTTGTAAAAATGGAAGAGCAGGGGAAGAAAGAAAACAAAACGCAGTCGAATGGAGGGGTGTATAAATCACAGTTGGCGCTATTAAATTCAAGGGTTACGATAACAGGCGTGAACTTTTTCCGCGGCGAGCACCGCGATGGAACTGTGTTGTTACGGACGAGCTAGACAATGGGCAGATATCACGTGCCGCGGAAAAGGGAGCGCAGAAGCGACGGAACGGGATGAGAAGAAGAGGCGAACTCGAGTTCTCGGGAATCTCCTTCGATGACCCGCGGCCGTCCATTAGATCGAACGTGCATGATAGCTTTGCAACGATTGTTGCGCCAATATGGTGTAAAAAGTAACCGGCCGCCATGATGGAAGGCTATGGAATATAGCTCATGGTTACACTATTCGAGGCTTCTGAGTTTATCTGAGAGAATCCACTGGCGGATTTCAGGAAAAAGGTGGCAAACATTCTGAGACACCCTGTTATACTATACGTAAGAGAACTGCAAATTACGCGCGTGTGGAATGAAAATTATGGAGAACAAATTAAATTAATTAATTGATTAATTTAAATTAAACCATTTTGTAATTAAATTAAATCAAACCATTTTTGTGTATAAAAACGCTGAAATTTTTCCCTTAAAATCGTAATTTTTTCTTTAAAGTCCCGTAACTTTGTCAATTTTAGACTTTTTTCTTATTGTTTTAGTTCATTAGCGATATTAATTCATGGCGGTTAAGAAAAACTTCGGTTTCTTTATTTCAGGCAGAACTATGATCCATGAAGAATAAATTATTCTTGAATAAAAGAAAAATTCTTGTTGCCCAAATATAGGGTACAGCACACTTAAAGTTTTGAAAGATTCGGGTTATATTTGTTGAGAAAATAATTCTTAAAAATCACTGTTTTTCAGCGCTCCAAATCAGGTTCCCCCTTTAAATCCGTCAGTGAGATTAACCCTTTGCTTTTCGGCTTGTTGAAGTTTGCAACTGCTGAAGTTAAGTGAAAGGAAAAGGTTACTAATCTCTGAACCGTCCGAATTTAACTTAATACAGTAACCACTGATTAAGAATTCTACAACCATCTTTATTAAATTCAACCCCTGAACGACGTCTGCTCCAGTACCGAGGTTAACCCTCGAATGGGTCAAATGTGACCCACGGTAAAATTACCTTTGTAGTTCAAGTACCTACTTTAGTAGATAGTAATTAGCAATTACAATTACCCAGTAATCAAGGTGTGTAACTGTGTTAATAAAGTTTGCGATTGTTGAGTGTTGGGCAACAGTGATTAATGAGTAACAGAAACACTCAAAGTGAACGTAATGATATATTACTGGGCATAATTGACTTATATAACTACCGAATGATCACACTTCTGATTGCAGTGGACTCGATATGTTAATGAGATTCCGTTTGCAGGCGATAGCGCATCAGGATTAATTGATAAACCAGATACGATGAAGTGGGAGACTGGAAAATCGACCATTAGGAGGACACGGGCCAGTAAACGCCCTTCCAAAAGGACAATATACACCCGGAAATCTGGAATAGCGCAGAGTGCAAGGATTGCGGAGGAAACTCGGAGAATCTCCTTCGGAAATCTCGTGGATCCCTGCGAAATGTATAGCTTCGTGTCTAGCACGAACACGTCGATGTTTCTTAATTCCTGCCTCGAGCAGATAGAATCGCCGCGCAAATAAAGGAAAATGACCGGCTATTTCAGCTAGAAGAGGGTACACTTACATCGTGTATTTACGTGAGCATCGTCCACTCTACCTGGCAGTTACCAAATGATGTCATTCAGCGGCGTACGCATATTATTCAACGATAAGTAGGGGCGCAAATGCAGCCAGCGCTGCACGGAGACACATGAAAAGAACGTATGAACATTATAATCACAGCGTTGTTTGTTCTGACGATGGATCGTGTTACGTCATCGATATTTTGGGACTGTATTATTTGAAGCGATAAGATTTCTTAGAGTGCTGTTATTATCTTGCAGAGTTTCCAGTCGTCTTTAGATACTTTAGATGCAAGCTGGGTTATTAATATCGGGGAGTGGCAAAGTATCAAGAATCGTGCTTATCGAGTCGTATAAACTTGCAACTTCTTGAATTTAGAATAATGAGAAACTTTGGAATATAATTCTGACGTTAACCACGCGTAATGTTTTTCTCTCGAGATTTATAAAAGGGGTTCTCCCATTTTAGAATAATTTTAACGTCTTTGCACGAACAAGTTCTTGGGAATTTCGTAGTTCATCTAATGAAATTTGAATGCAATAGGTTCTCCAAGTATCCCTGTAAGAAATTTCTGGATTAAGAGGATTTAAATGTGACGTTTATTTCGTGATATACGACGAATAGAAGCTACAGTCAGGACAGAATAAATTGGCTGCCCAAGGCTACTCGTGGAAGGCTGTCCCCCACCATTAAGCTGCATTGCCGTATTTCTTGCCTTTTCAAGCAACTCTGTGAGTATATGCAACCTATTTCTCAAACGGACAGGCTTAAGAGCAGGATAATTGTGTAGAAGTGGAAGTTCTGCCTGGTATGGTATAGTCGGCGAAGTGAGAGCTCTGGGGAGGAAAATTACAGTGATTGAGTTGCTGCACTGTAAGAGAGAATCGCATTTTCCTCGAGCAGTGACATACGAGCCACTGAGAATGAAAGTGGTAAGAGTCAGACGGGTCGAAAAATTTAGCTGCATTCATACTGTTTCTTACATTGAATATCGTAGGTACTTTAAGTGTTCATTTATCACGGTGAGGGCAAAATGAAATGCTTCGAAAAAGAAGCAGTGGTACATACACATACTTTAGAAATACTCATTGAAATACTTCAATTCTATACTTTTCCTTTACTTCGATCTACTGCATTGATATTTATTAAATATTTCTACAATATTTCGTAAATATACCTAAGTGAGAACTTATGGCTTAAATTTGTCGTAGATTTAAGTAGACTATACTCGCCAAATATTGTAGAAATGTTCACCAAACGAAGACTACTGTCGCGTAATTATTATTATTTTAAGTAAGAAATTCATAAAAAAAATTAAAACCGACTTTAAAGAAATAAAAATGCACTAAAAAGTAAAAAATAATTTTTTCTATAACTCTGTGTAAATCTGGGGCCGACTTAAAAAATTGAGAGTTGTAGATTAAGTAAAGGAAAAGATTGTTTTTTATTTTCTTGAAATCTTGCAACTCAATTTTAACCCACTTCCACCAATCCAGTACACTTGAAACTTTGCAGGCGTAAGTAGTAATAATGATGACAATACAAAATTTCGAAAAACTCACCCCCATTTCATAACAGGAAATGAATCAATTTAATGCCGAATCAAGCACTCTTTATATTTATTTTTCTATATGAAAACGAAAAACTAGAAAGATGGGATTTGTTGCAGATGAAAGATCACTCTTTGAAAGTATTAAAAGGAGTTTAATTTAAAAAAAAACAGCCGGAATAAATAAAAAATTGGTCTGCTCCAATCCCCTGCTAAAATTGTTCCCACCAGTTTGCATAATCAATTATCAATTCGAAAATAGCCATCCCCGTGATGCATAATGAGACTGGGTTACTGTATCGAGCCATGCTTTCCACGGCCCCGGTATAAATACGCGTCAGTAAAGGAGCGGCAATTCCATGTGCAATTCCTTTCCTCCTAGGATTCTGTGGTTTTATCAAGCAAAACGATTCACGCCGTATGTTAATGCCATTGAGGCTCATTATCGCCAGACTTCGGCCGTCGAAAGTCGGCGCCATCGGTCGCGTGGCTTTATTGCCGTGCAACAGTGTGAGGCAAAGTCTGCGATACACGAGTAGAGGAGTGCATAACGGATGATTCGCGTCGCTGTGATCCTCTGTTACGGATACTTCTTGCGTATCGTCCTGGCAAAGAGGATACTTAATTAAGCAATTTGTTGGTTACGCGATTGGCAACTGTTATCGCTTTGCGGGTAGCAAAGTGTTCTCCAAGGCCGGGATCCTGCATAATGGCCGTGCATTCTGATTTTTCTCCGCATTCAGCGGACCTTTGTCGGAATTAGAAACCTGGTGACCAAAAGGGTACGTGGTGCACAGGAAACGTTTACTGGAAACTAAAAAAAATCATGGAACATCTCTCTCGTCACAATTTCGAAATGCATATGAAAAATTGCACTGGAATTGTCAGCTAGAAACTTGATGAATTAGGTATTGTTGTTTTATGAGTCACCTCGAGCACGTAAGAAACGCACTTGCACTGAAGACAGAACGAGCAAATATTTGCTATGAATTTTGTCGTTTCGTATTGATTGTATTGGTAATTATTAATAATCGCCCAGTCAACCTGGCGACGCATGTCGTATAAGCAAAGAGAAACATTATTGCTGGCTATCGAGGCTCGCTTTCACAAAGACTTCAAAATTACACCGCTCTGGCAGCTCGACTTTCAGATATAATTAGCTGGACAGAATCGTTCCATTACATTTACCTCTCGGTCAGAGATAGGTGAAATCTTTTTTTCCACGGGGAAGTAATTACCAGAGGAACGATCGCGCTCGGGCTTACAAAAGGAGCCGTGCCAGCAATCCTCGTTGCCCGAGTAATTTTTCCTAAAAGCGTCGTAAACTTAATGTACTTTATGTACGTTCGTCTCTTTATTGCTGCCAGCGCGATATGAGATTTAATTAATACTGTATTACGCAACGGTTCATTTAACGCGATTCGTCCCGGGGAAAAATCATCGTGGTAATATCGCGTTTAAAGGCTACTGCCTGGTTTGAATTTGGTAAAACTCACTTTTAATAAATAAGAGAGTATCTACAACTTTTCCTTGACATAAGAAATCTAACCATCTTGGAAGTGAAAGAATCCCTTCCACCTTGCAACCTTTATCACCATCCATCTATTATTATTATTCTTAAGTCTTTATTACTTATAGAAAATAAATGAAATAATACCAATAGATGATTAATAGTAAAATTAAATCTATTCTAATTAAAGGAGAATTACTTCTCCTTTTATTAGAACAATTTCTGAGCTGGAAATTCAATTTATATTATTTAAAATCAAATCTATAGTCACCCTACTATGCCATATTAATAAAAAACCGAATCTGTTATCCTCTTTCAAGAATTTCATTTCATTTTCTTCTGTTTAATTTTAAAATTAAATTTCTAGGGGTCTGCATTTATTTTCCACTTCTTTTCTACCCACAGAATATACCAGCACACTTTGCCCGTTAGAACCTCAGGCACCCTGCATGCTATCCCATGCAAATGGTTCACCTTCAAGATGGATTCTCGCTACGCGCTCACCCGAAGCCAAGCAATCGTTCCCGTCGGCTTTCCTGACGAGCGATGACAGAAACCGTGAATATCATCGCGCGAAGGTGTTGAAGAACATTTCGACAGACCGCTGCGCGGCGTCGGATGGGCGGATGGCGAGGATCGACCACGGTACGAGTGGATTCGCGAGGCAGAGCGTGCCACGCGTATTTCTTCGACCGCGGCTCGTGGCCTATGGCGCATGCCGCGAAAGTCGCGATACTTTGCGCACCAGCCACGTGCATTCTGTTCCCCGGATACACGCGTGGCATTACGTCTGCGCCAGGCGTCAACGTGCAACTGACGTCATTTGGATGCACCCCAGCTGCTCTCTTAAAGTCGTCCCACACGCGTGTCGTTTGTGTGCGAGGAGGAAGTGTATCGCAAGTGATGTGGGAAGCAAGGGGCGAAAATGGGGGTACAGTAGCGAGGTCGTAAATCGGTGGAGCTTTGGAGTGAACACAGCGTTGACGTAAATGAATTGTTGATAGAAATACGAGAAGATAAAGACCCGAAGCCGAAGTCACAATTACAGACGATATACGGGGCGGTGATGCTGCTTGATGAATTAATTTAAGACGTCGCTGTACCTTTTTTGGCTACTGTACACTCTTTAGTGGCAATCTTTAAATTACGTCAGGCTAATTTTGGCGATTTCTTACCGTAATTTAAGGAAGACCTCTTATATGTACCTAAGTCAAGAACCTAGGTAGATTCGCAGCTTTTTGGATATTAGTGTTTTATGGATCTAGGCTGTCGATCGTGAGTTACGTGCTTAAACGTAAGATGCCTGGCACAAAAGAGGAATAAGAAATAAATCAATTTTTGTACAAAATCAGAATCTAAATTCTGGGCGAAGCTGGGTAGTAAAGGTAGTAGATGATAGAGGAAATGATTAGTGGATGGTACCTTCAGGGATATTAGGCGCAACTTAACAGTTTGACGGTGCACCTTTTGGAGAAAAATTACGCTCACTGCTGCTCATTTTCTTTCCTAACAGTATATTATAAGTAGAATAGTAATCTTTGAATGGTTTTGTTTTATTGGCGATAAATGCGAAGTGAAGTTGAATTCTTGGGAATAGATTGAAATCATACAATGAAGCATAGGTATGTGTCAGTGGTTGTCAAAGTGGTAAGTAGGTTTCCTGTTAGTTACTATATTTTTGCAAAGCAGAGACTGTATACTGAATAAATATCGAAGAAGTGGATTGCTTTCCTAGACCGTAGGTAAGTGTTGGATAATATGCATCATCGTTAGGAATAGCTTATAGGAAGTGGTCGTCCCGTTAGGGCACGAAACCGTGAACGGATAGAACTTCCGTTCTGTCGCTGCGAGAATATTTTCTGTCACGTCTTCTTCATGCATTGGTGCATTATAAGGATGTTTTATTGCAATTTTATGCGTAGTTTTATATGGAATAAGATTCTGAAGTCAGATGAGAAACTTGTGCTCGAATGGGTTTACTATTGCACGAGTTGCTATGGTAATTATTATTACATACAAACTCAAACCCAGAATTTGTATTATTTGCTAGCTCAAAGCTCCAATCTCAGAAAGTTTTAAATTCTGTTATTTGCAAACTTAAACCCACAATTTTTACTATTTACTAGTTTAAACTTCCGATTTCTGAAAATTTAAACCTCTATTATTTGCAAACTTAAATCTAGAATTTATATTATTTGCTACCAATTTCTGAAAATTTCAATTTATATTATTTGCAAACTGAAACCCATAATTTTTACTATTTGCTAGCTCAAATCTTCAATATCTGAAAATTTCAACATATATTATTTGCAAACTAAAACCTACAATTTTTACTACTCGCTAGCTCAAATTTTCAATACCTGAAACTTTTAATTCCTATATTTATAAACTCTATCTTGATTTTATTACAAAGCACGTTGAGAAAGTGTTGCTCTAAATTATATACTACAGAGTAGAGACACATTCGTCCAGATTTCACAAATTTCACTTAAAAGAAAAAGGAAAAACCGCATACCACTTTCCTAGTGCCACTGTAGCATCATTAACAGGAAAAAGTATTACGAACGTTTCCCACTCGGGCAACTTCTAAACACGTCCCAAGGTAACTTACAGGAACAATTATTTTCACACCTTCGCTACTCATTAATCTCCCGTGCAACAAGATGCGTACACACGCGCCGTTTAAATGGTAATTAGTTGCACGAATTAGCGGGACGAGTGAACGCGTTCACGTGCCGATGAAAAGAAAAGTAAAACGTCCGTGTTAGAAAGCGAGGGAGCCCCAGCTCCCTCATGATACACGCTGTTAGCAATGCAATTACATCAAGAATGTTTATAGAGATAAGTGCACAGGTTTCCTTCAAGAGAAGCGATCCAGAGATATTACATGTGCAGAAAAATTACTCGAATTACTCGCCCCGCGCACTAACGCGCCTCTTGCAATTGTGGAGAGAGATTACGAAGATAACTTTCGAAAAGAAAAAACATGCAACTCACGTCACATACCTTACAACCAATTAAGGCTCGAACTAATTCAGAAATCGTCCCTGAACAAACGATGTTGAATAGTTAACTGAGAATTTCTGATAGAAATATTACAATGAGTAGGTACTAATAAATGACATTAAAATAAAGATTAATTTTTATGTTAACATCATAGACTGCGTAGCTTTCCTATAGTTATTTATAATATGAAGAGTAGGTCTGTTTGATGATAAATTTTAAAATGATAAATTTTCTTCCTACGAAAGTTAATTTTCGACTAGAATTTAATAGCAATACGAGGGATCAGATCATCTGAATGAAATCACTTTTGAGCTTATAATTCAGTGCAAAGATCAATGATCTTCTTCTTCATTTAAGAAATTAGTGATCCTAGTTTTTGAAGATTTTTTAATCAATCTAATGGTTTTATATTCAGTTTTAGTTTCGAGTTACTGTTTTCAAATTGTTTCCAGCACCATTTTTTTTTTAACGAACCATTTAGACCAATTTAGAGTTTAGAGTGATAAATGAATAAAAGAAGGCAGCATATATTTCACAGTTAGTTTTCTTACACAAAGCTGCTGGGTTCTACAGGTTTCAGTCATTGCTTTCAAGGCAAACTGTTATAGCACAGTTCCCTGGTTTCTCGGTGAGACTAGACTTCCATAAATGCAACAATAAGCTAACGGGCCATGGTCCTCGATTTTCGATACTGTAGAGTGCTGCTTTCTACTGACCACCTTTTTATACTCATTCATGCCTATAGAGTTGAGAATTTCAAATACGTGAGAACCTTGACCTAACGGATCACTTGGTTGACTAAGCATCCATAACTTGCTTTGCAGGTATAAAATCGGGGATAGAACAAGGAAGAACAATATTACTCACCACAATTTTATACTGTAATCAGAAAGATATCTTTAAGACGAATCTAACGATAACACTTTTAACTTAAAAATTGAACAGAACCACCTCAAAAAGTATCCTTAAAATTCTTGATTTCGAGTTTTTCAACATCAAAAACTAATAGTAATACACCTCCAGGTTTACAAAGAGAGCACATAAGATGCACGTCACCAATTTGCTTCAAATTTTACACTTTTCACAGTTCAAACCTTTTTCGCGCCCATTATTTATAGTACCTACATTTATTTGAGCTTTTCGATGCCCCTGCTCTGAATTATTACTCGTAGCTTAAAGAAGGTATAGTACAACTTGTAATATTTAATTTGCAACTTTATTTTAAAAAATGCCAACAATGAATATACGCGTTTCACGCCACTTGCCAACTTTTCCCCCAAGGCAGCCCCCTAAGTTTTGTCTGCAGGCACGAGCCGCGCCTGGCAGCATGTGTAAAACGCAAATGTGGCGCCAGCCTTAGGCGAGATTGCTCGTTGCGCGCACAGTACGCGCGGTCGCGTTCGCGGCACGCGATTTGCGCAAACGTCTTGATCGCTCGTCTACCAGGCGAGCATAACGCAGAGGTGTGCACGCGTCACGTGCGTTGGCCCCCGACCACGTGACTGCAACGCGCGACGACGTACGCGCGCGTGACGGGACACGTGAGGGTGTGCGTGTCACGACATTACCGAGTTGGCAGTGCTTAAAGGCCGCTCCACACTCGTTACGCCAGAACTGAACTGTTAGCACTTCATCTGCCGCTGTCACGTATGCGTGACTTTACGATTTCTATTTTATTAGGTCGACGCAGTTCCTTCGCACACTGTTAGGTGATGCTAGGTGCACGGAAATGGCTTTTTTTACCACACACGCGGCACTTGGAATATTTATCGCATTGCCCGCCAAATCCACGTGCTGGGAAAGTCTTCATATCTATGTGATTGATTGAGGGAAAACCGAGGGATGCAGGCGATACTCTAGCAGGCTGGAGCGGCAATTGTGCCTCATGATCTTCATTTCAGGGCCGTGTTGGGCCTGCGTTTGCCCTATCGGCCCGTTTTCTAATAGCCAGAATGAAATCGCCAATGGATTAGTGGCAAACGCAGGCTCAACACGGCCCTGAAACGAAGGTCAAGAGGCACATTTGCCGCTCCAGCCTGCTAGAGTATCGCCTGCATCCCTCGGTTGTCCCCCAGGTACCTACCCGAGGTCCCTCGGACCGGATGGGATTTTACTACCGATTTCTTTTGTTCAAAACCGCAAAATCTCGAATTTTGAGGCAATTTTTTGAGGTGATTCCACCTGATTTTGAAATGATTCTAACGGTGAAAGCTCGTGGGTCATTAATCCCCTCTGCGACTTAACATTGTCTTTTGGTAGGTAGGTTGGGGATAGACTGTATGTACTCGCTAAGAAATCTTTTTAAGGGGTCATTCCCGTCAGACGGGTTGAAATAATCGATTTTTTTAAAAACGTTTTTCGAAAGTACATATCCTCAAGAATCAACTGACAAATTTTCATGGGAAAATTCCGATTATTTTTCAACTTCTACCGACGTATTTTGTAGGGAGTGCAGCATTTTCCCTTTAAGCTACGATTCTTAACCCTAGTCCTTATGTCAATTTCTTTTCGACGGAAAAAGAATTAAAACTATTACAAGAAGGAAGTATTAAAATCATTAAAAGAAAGGAGTATTAAAAGTATTAATTTTGTATTACAAGTTTAAACACAGAGTTCGGTTCAATAAAGCGAGCAAACTTTGGCAACGACCTAATATTACGTTGGCACGATTCTACGAATACGATTTTCTTTCACATTTACCACTGACGAAACTGTAAGTATTATACTGTCGAGGTCCCTCTTTTGTTTGCAAGGTACGCAAGAACGAATGAATAGTTTGGCACCTTAGGGTGATTTGTAGCGGCCGTAACTTTGCGTCACGAGTAACGGGGTGAAGCCTAAATCGCCAGCGTCTGGAACCCAACGACGAATCTCGACCGTGTAATTTACAATCGTTTGTTTACGCCGCCGTTGCTCAATCCGCAGCGGAGGATCGGCCCCCGTCGTTTTCAAGAAGCACGACGATCTTTGAGCCGCGTCGAAAGGAAAGGGTGGGGGGGGGAGGCCCACAATGCTGCCGTGTCCCTGAACTCGATACTTTCGCCGCCATTGCCTCGCTCTCAATTGCAAAAAGGATTTTTGCATCGTGGCAGCGCAGGCGAGCGCGCGCGTTTACGCTTTAAAACCAAGCCAATAAATTAATGCTACCAGGCGAGCAGGAAGCGCGGATCACACGGCCGGTCCCGCTTTTGCAAAAAACCTATTGTTAACATGCTACCCTGTTAAGTATGCAATAATGTTTCAACAATATCGCTGGCAATTTAACAACGATTTTGCAATCCACCGCTCGCGTGTGTGGGAGCCTCGTCGCGGGCGTTAATCGCACGCCCGCCAGTGTTTAAATATCGCGAATTCGGCACCGCGCGTTTACACAAGGGGCGATGATTAAGTTTTATTAGTCGGGACGGAGTCATCGGTGTAAATTACTTCTCGCGTGTTCCGACATTGTCTCTACTGCTTCCCGTTCTTTTTTATTTCGCTTTCGAATGAAACAAGAGAGTTCCTACGTCGTATGGTCTCTGGATCTCGAGTATTTTGGTATTGTTGTTCTGTTGTTTCTGTAATTGATTCGTCGGTAGAGCCGTCGTTGCTTGGGAGACGCCTGCAGCGGATGTTTAATGAGATATTGTGACGGAATATTAATAAAAGATAAGGTGCTTCTATTATTAGAGAATAGTTAAGAGAACACTTGGGCGGCGCCTGATCAGGGGGGGGGGGGGAGCAGGACAATTACTCAGAGCGGCGCAAAATTGGTAGAAAGAGAAAAATAAAATCAATAAAAACCAATGAAATAGTAAAAATTTTGAAAAACCGGTAAAACAATTAAGGGAAGGGGCGTAGGTACCCATATTAGATATCTTTAAAAAAGGCTTTTCGACTTACAAAAAACTTCACTCGTTGTCCAAAATTATATTTTAAAATAACTATTTATTTTATTGTTAAATATGATGGGCGGCAGAAATTATTTTTGCTTAGAAGCACTTGGGTTGTTTTTTTAAAATTTGTATAAATTTACGTTTTTTCGCGGCGGTCTATTTACGCCAAGTTGAGGATACTTAAATAGTCCGTTTGATAATTTCCAATCAAAAATTCGCAATGCCAAGTTTGTCGACAGAGGGAGGCGAGGGAAATTACCACCCAAGGGAAAATATCGATATTAACTATAAACCTTTTCAACAAATCGTAAAATCGGTACGTAGTTTAGATGCTACTGCAAAAATTTCAAGTGAATCGAATAAAATTTGTTCAAATGGTGGTGCTGGCAAATTTTTAAAACGTGGTTCTGAAGAACGTGCGATTAAAGATGTGCATAATGAAGGCGTTTAAACAGATTTTCGACTTATTTCTTCGTTTACCCACAAACAATTGACAAAAGTACACTACTTCTTTATGCCGCTACAGTGGTGTTACCCCTTAAGGCGATCTTAAGAGTACCTAAGTAGCGACTGTGAATTAGCGTGAATACCGCTGTTACACACGGACCGTGCACAAGCTTGCATGCTTGGATTTTTAGCTTCTGTTCTAACACGTTGCTTGGCGGTGCACTATCCCCGCGCAGCCTCAACATTGTTCTTTCCAATAACAGCTTCTGCTTAACGCCAATCTGTTGCATCCCGCAATCCTTTCAGCGACATTCGCGCGGACCAATTTGAAAGGGAAGTGAAACCACAGCTGTTGCAAGGTTAGCTCCAGAGCTGAATGGTTCCGACTTGAGAAACGTCCCTTGGCCAGAGTGAAGGGAGCACAGAGGCCCAGCGAGCGTGCGCAGCTGCACGGGTCCCCGCCGATTTGAGGCCCCCTTTGGCGGGACGCGTGCCCGCCCGCCACGAATGGCGATCGGAATTCCACTTTCCACGTGGGGCATGCTTCTTACCCTTTGTCCGCACTCGGAAGCGAGCGCGGGGCATCGGTGGCCTCATAAATAAGGCATAACCGTGAACACGGCGTAGGCGAGCCATCGAGAGGCTGGCCCCTTGCTCGTGTGCGTCCGCGACCTGCCCTCCACTTCTCGCCTGCACAATCAGGGTAAAGGAGGGCACAGGTGAGCCGAGGCAGAAGAAGGCAACGGGACGTGGCCACTCTCGGGAGGATGGAGTGCTTTCGCCGAGATATCTAAGCGCTTATTATGTTCCCCAGCACATGCACGTGCATGCGAAGCGGAGATGGTGAACAGACCCCTTCAAACGTCACCTTCTGAAAATTCGATTACCGCTTTTTCGCATTTTCTGGAAGGCGTACGTTTCAAGAATGCTCTCTCCAAAATTCCGTGGAGCGGTGTCAAGTTTTCTTCAGAATGACATTTTTCAACCGCGTTGACAGTCTACAGAGAAAATTATACGTCCAATTGACACGAGCAGGGGCATTTATTGTATGAAAACCCTTAGACCGTCGCCATTATACAAAAATTCAGAAAGATCCGTTGCATAGTTGCGACGTGATTGAATAACAAACATCCAAACATCCGAACACACTTTCGCATTTATTATATTATTAGGATACGCAATAAAGTATACAGTCTACCTCAGTAAGCTCGTGCAATTAGGAAATAAGAAAATTCTTTTAACGTACAATTCTATTACCCTTCTTACCAATTTCATTACCAAAGCGAGCAGACTACATATGACGAAATAAGAAATACAGAAAGCCGACTCTCGTTAACCTTCCGCTACGCAGGGGAATCCCATGAAACTTTACAGTTCCCCACGATTAATTTTGCCAAGTATCGCATGCGCGAAGGCTACAAAAATTTAAAACAAGATTTTCGTTATTATCGCCGCCGATCCCATACCAACAGCTTTACCGAGGCAAGCGTAAATACTTTATTACGCGCGCAGGTAGAGGCTAAGCAACCCCGCGTGTAAATTCCACGATTTTGCTGCTTCCTCCACCAACAGAGTTGCTTTCTGAACGCATTACAGTTCACGGGAAAAGATGATCTGCTCAAGAGTTTCCCTGCGCCTGCACAGAGTTGCTTATAGGTACTCCGCGGCCTAGGGGAACTCTACGGTGAGATTAAGAATCGTGACTGGTTAATACGAGCCATCGTGCGCCACGACTCCCAAGAATTTTCGATACTGGGTATCCGGGTTACGATATATTTATCGAACAAGTGGCAAAGCTCGGGGATAAAACGGGCAACGGGGATTATTTATCAAACAATAAAGTAGCCTTTTGTCCGGCGCGCGGCACATTGCAACCACGAAAAGAAGTAAAGAACGTTTAATTTCGTGGTAAACGAAGCGCGCAACAAAAGACAAAAGCATACGTTACGAAACGATTACTCGTTTATAATAATAATAATGTCGTAATACAATGGCAGGTATTTTGCATGAAACCTGTAGCTAGCTCGACTGTATAATTGTAACATCGAGTACAAATTTTTATTTATTTATTTATTTATCTATGCCTAAAAGAGGCTGGGGAACTAAAGAGGTTCAGGGTTTTGCAGAATTCATTCACGTAAGTCGTGCAATGGGATTTTTAACAAATTAAATGTCGCTCCTTTAACTGCAAAAAGTTCTGTAAAAATATATGCTTCTGCGTTTTCAAAAAAAATTCACAAACATTCGCCTCTTTTCGGCCGCCCGACTAAATAGGTATAACGTCAATGGAAAAATGAGTAGAATTAGCAAAATAAAGATTTCGCAAATGGTCTTTTGTTTTCGAGGAAGAAAGGCAAGTTTATTCTACCGGAAATGCACCTTAAAAGGGTATTCTCGTGTTCCTACAATTGAAAAATTCAATTTCCTTTCTTTTTTTTTTAAACCATGGTGTCGAGAAGCTACGTTTTAAAAATATTTCGTCGAAGTTGAAAGAATTCGCGAAGAAACGTGTCTTCGAGCACATTACTGGTGATTTATTTGCGAAAGGATAGCTGCGAGGTAATGCCTGCTAAACCGCAAAGAATTAGCGAAGCTACTCGTTCTTCTTTCATATTCTAGTGAATAAGGAGATCCAAAGTGTATTATGTTGAGTCGTGAATGATACAATAGCCATGGATTTGCATAACACGTCCTCGTTACCGAGCTGCCTCGAGAATCCTCCTTTTAGGAAAAGGAACGGTAAAGAAGAGGCTCGGTAGGAATAAAAGATAGAGCCCAGGCGAGTTTCGTGGGAAGCTTACAAATTTTTCGAAAATCCGCGCAACAACCATTTCACACGGCATTATTCTGCTAAGCCTTTCAGGCGGGCCCTTTCAAGAGAAGAACGAGATCAAACGCCACAAAAGCACGAATATTTTACTCCTGACTGGATACAACTTAGAATGGACGAGAAACACGCTAATGAGTGCATTAATTGTGGCAATTAATTCGTAACGAATAAGTACACGGGAAATGGGTTCAATTGATGCGCTCAACTGATGCAACGAAGTCCTACTTCAAAATTATTTGAACAATGATGTGAATAATTGAAGAGACCTTGTAGAAAACATTAAGCGCCAAAATTAGAAGAATAAAATTTTTATCGGAAAATGTTCGCAAAAAATGACAAAAAAGAAACTGTGAGATTTGACTTATAAGTAACTAATAAAAATTTATTCCTATGCTGTTAGCAGTGGCGCACACAGAGGGGAGGGGGGGGGGGGCAAAGAGCCCCGGCACCCGCAAAGATAATGGGAAAAGGAAATTAATGTAACCACGACTGAAGTAATTCAAGAGTTTTGTAAAAAGAAAAGAAGACTGGATTTTATTCTTTAAGTAAATTTTTATAATCACCTAATGAATTTTATTGAATTTGCATTGAAAATATTTTTATCCGTTCAATTCGGCCCCCCCCCCCAAAATTAAATCCTGAATGCGCCAAAATAAACTTTTATTCGATTAACAAGCTTGTTGATCACTCGGCATCTGATCCCAACTGCAACCCTGTTCAACGATGCCGATGTGCATGCAAGCATTTCGAGTCTCGCGGATGGAATGGTCTCGTCCTGTCCTTAAGGAGAACGCTCGCGGGCGGCAATTAAGCAATCCTCGGTTCGCCGGTTACTTTTAATTGTTCCTAACGAGGCTAAACGCGCCCGTGGTCCACGTCACGGCGCATAACAATGAATAACGGTCGCGGTGAACGAGTACGTTTACTTTGTTCCCTATTGTCATCGTCGACGACAATGAGCTGACCCACGCGAGTGCTCGAAATGTGTATCATTGACGTGCGAACTTCGCATTCCAAATATGTAATTCCGCATAGACTCGACTGGGGCCATTTCTTCCCTCATCAACGGCAGAGGATTCCGGAAACAGGTGTACGCATGTTGTAAGAAAAATTTTGATGGAAGCTTTGTGTCCAGGGTGGTTATAGAAAGTGAAATTAAATTAAATAGTATGATGATACGAAAAATTGTTGAAGGAAAAAGGTGAATGCCATAGTAAGGGTTTTTTTGATATAATTCATAAAGGTATGATTCTTTTCTTGGGTGGCGTAATATTAAGGGTTTATACTAGCAGCCTCACCCTCTACTCCAATTGTTCTATATTATTGTAAATGAGTAAATAGATTTTTCTTATTATTGTTTTGCATACAAAAGAAATACTTTGTGTAAATGAAATGAAAAATCTAGATCTTATTTTTACTTATTTCTTGTTTAATTTTCACTACTAAAGTAAAATTACTTGTATTCAAACATTACTAGATTTTACAGTAAGGAACAGTGATGGCTATTAGTAGATATGTGTGCTTTTGAAATCACTTAATGGGATATAAGTGCCACACATTTATTTAAAAATGTAGTAGGAAATTGAGTAAGAGCTGTGTTAAAGAAATTTCCTAATATAAATTATTTCGCAAAGTATTTTCTACTCAACAGGCACACCTTAGTACTTTTATATAGATTATAGAGAATAATGAAAAGAATCGATTTATGTATATTAAAAACCATTAATCCCAGTTAAGAATAAAGATGCATGAAAATATGAAAAAACATTCGCGACTTACATCAACATTCACAAAAATAACCTTCATTTAATTAAAAACAATATAAAGAATCAAAAAATGTATAATAGAAACAATTATTCCTCAGCTGGTAACGCGAAAAACATTTTAAGATCGTTTAAGTCTTTTTTTTTTAAATAAAATCCCCATTTTTTTGGTAATTACCTAATAGGAATTAATATGACGAATTGAATTATACCACTTGCTGCATGATTGCACTGGAAAGTATGGAAACCAGACACATTTCAAAATTATTTTATTACAGCACGCGGAACAACAAATTCTCTCCGAATATTTTGATTTCGGTAGTACCTATTCAAAGGATCGTATTAATCGCGCCTGGTACAGTGAAAGTAACTTTCGTTGTGGTAAAAATTGCAACGACAATTAGTTCGAGTTATTATGCGAACAAGTTTTTGCACTATCTGGGGCTGGATATTAAAATGAAACGAGTTTTCGCGGTTGCAAAATTTCATCGTTCGCTAAAACTTTCTCGTCGATGTGTCTGTTCCTTGAAACTGAGTCGTTTAATGAGCAACGCGAAATATAGGTACGCTGGTGACCCACGATACTCATTAGAAGCTAAACTTCTTCCAAAGAAATAAGTAATAATTTCTTGTTCAACGATAAATTGAAACAGTAGAATAAAGATTTTTAATACAAGCCTATGTTCTCGACAAACTTGTTTTTGAGAATCCTGCCAAAATAAGTCGAAATTGTAGAATAATTTCTTTCGCTTTCCGACTCAGAACTTTCCGAGAACAAAGCTCCGTTCGAAATAACTTATTCTCCACTTTCGACTTATTTGTAAGTATACCTACTCAAGATCTCATTTGCAGTTCTGTAAACGAAAATCCACCATCTGTATTCAAAGAGATAGGTTTCTTAAAGCTTACTTAAATAATTAACGTATTCTGACATAAACTTTACATTCAAGGTTCCCCTCACTTTCAAAGCCACGTTAACCTAAAAATCACGCAATCAACCGAGCAAATCGATTATCACGTACAATTTCTCAACGGTTGGCATGGCAACTCTAGCCAGTGTTTACACTCACGTGACTCTTTGCGGCTCGTGAACGTTGCAAAAGAGCCGATCAAATGACTCGTTTGTTCCACAATTCTACAATCTCAATGGGTATAAAACGGCGCAGAGCTCGCGAGCGTCACGCATGAACGTTTCACGAGTCAGGAGGAACCACCTGTCAACGCGAGGCCGCCGTGAAGTTGGTCGCGCGTTCGATGCGCTAGCGGCCAACATTAGCAAGTGATTTGAAAAACGCGCGTTCACTCACCGTCAGCTCGGCATTTCGTCCAGCGTCGTTTGAGTGTCGCCGGTGGAAACTCGTCACGCTCGACAGTATTGTCGACACGATCATGCGGGCGCAGTGTTTCACTGATCACGTTTGGCGTTGGTTGCGAGTGTCCCGAGGGACGATGAACATCGCGTAGAAGCCGGCAAGAAAAAGATACTCGACCCTGTAACTCACGCTGCGGAGTTCCGTGCCTATTGTCGGAATTTCGTTTGGAATGCGCGTCAGAGCGGTTCACGCGGTGTAACGTCAGGGTAGCGCGGTTAACTGCACTTTCTCTACTCTACGACGCGCGAAGCACACCTGACCACTGGTCGAACGATACTGACTTGAGCCCGTGCGTCGCGAAACCCCCCACCAAACTTCCCCCACTGCTAACCCTAGGGCGCCTCTCGTGCCGCCGACCGGCGCAACCCTTGGCGGTTTCCAATGAAATTTCACATCCTTCGGGGATTTCAAATTGCGGAGTTGAGCGTTGTAAGTGCCAGAAGTGAACGTTGTCTGGATTTTCTCATCAACCACAGCATTATTGGTATGTACTTGTGATGTGAGCTTTATACTGTGACAGCTTTAGAGTTTGAAATTAATTATTCTAGCACAGTGGTGCACTCGGGATTTTATCTTCTGGGAGCTAAGTTATAAGGCACGGATAAAAATATTTTTAATGCAAATTCAGTCAAATTCTTTAGGTGATTATAAAAAATTATTTAAAATCCAGCTTTCTTTTCTGAATATAAAGAGGAATACCCCCATAAAGTTTTTAAAAAATTGCACTAATATAAGCGCCTTCCAGTACAAATGCCTAACTAAAAGAGCAAGTCTGAGAAACCTGTGATATCTAGATTAAAATTCAACAACTCCGTTGTAAAAGAATATCCCCAAAAGATAAAATGCTGCACAAAAGGAAGCAAAGCACACCTCCAATCTGGAATACCCCGCGGAAGTCTAGAACACGGTGAAACTGACAAAAGGAGGATGATCACGAGACGTAGAAGCGCGGCCGTGTGCATCGCCGAGCAATTTACTGTCTATTGAATTTGTTTAACGCGTAAACTACAGCCTTTCGTCGTAGAACACGCGAAGACACTTCCCGCGTGTTTATCGATGCATAGGCACAGATGCATATACGTTTCGTTGGGATCCCAGGCGCGAACTACTTTCCGCGGTGTCTGTGATCTTGTACTTTAATGATATACTACGCGCACACTATCGTACACAGTGTTCCCGAGGGTGAACAGATTATGGCAGGGCTGCGACTATAAAGCCTTCCAGATAGCCACTTATGAGTCACGCTCGCGGTGTAGGTTGTGTAGAAGGCAGCCCCTGGCGCACGGTATAAATGTTAATATCGCTCATTTGTTATAACACCGAGGAACGCCGGTGCATCCTGCCAGGGGCCAAGAAAACTGCTATTTACGCCGTGAAAGTCCGGGCGCAGCATGCCCCTCCGCTTTTACTTTGTCCATTAGGGACGAAACACCAGGAGCGTCTATAAAATGTCCCCTGGATACTACACCTTCGAACCCCTGTTACATAATCAATTATGTATTTTCCGGAAGGTCAAATAACTTCCTTTTCCCTTTGTGCTCATCAACGCATGATCGCACCCTTTGGAAGGTAATCGGGCGTGATCCTATAGCTAATCTATAGCTAAGGATATTGTAAAAAAAAATAGCGGCTCAGCGCTCGCGCCTCTCCCACTCGAGTCTTTGAAGAAAAATTTCTGCGCTCCCGTCACTTGCAAGGAGAGTATTTTAAGTGTCCGCCTCCGATCATTTTGATTTTTGGATATGTTATAGAGGACCGAAAAATAAGAAATACGTGTTTTTTTATTTTTCCCCGTTTTCAGATTTGGGGGGTGAAAACTGCGTTCAAAGTTAGGATTGAAAAATCATTTTTGTGGAATATCTCGAGAACTATTAGAGATAGGGGAATAGTGTCAATGGACGAATTTTGTGTCTTTGAATGCGAAATATGACTGACTCACCAGATTTTCAAAAACTCCATTTGTTTAAATAATACATAAAAAAAACCCTAACTTTGAACGCAGTTTTCACCCCCCAAATCTGAAAACGGGGAAAAATAAAAAAACACGTATTTCTTATTTTTCGGTCCCCTATAACATATCCAAAAATCAAAATGATCGGAGGCGGACACCTAAAATACTCTCCTTGTTGGTGACTTAAAGCTAATGTTTCAAAGGGACGCGGTGTGGAAAAGGGGGTGACGCGTAAACAATGTCAAGTTTGTTTACAGGACTGGAATATTTTAATCCTACGTTTTAATATTGATTTGCAAAGGAAATGCGAAAGCAGCCGAATTATCTGATTCTCAGAGCTCTTGTGACTTTTATTGCGATATTTGAATGATTCAATTTATCGATTTATTTTCCTTTTGCATTCTTTTCTCAAAGATAGCGTGGTGCTGAGGCGATGATGTATGTATAATTAATTAACTACGCTAATCGATGAATACAATATTAAAGAGAAATGCAAGCAAGCATTGTGAATTAGGGATTGTAAATTACTGGTAAACTGGTTTTGATTGAAAACTTTACCGAATTACCGATAACTGAAAAAGTCGATTATTTTGCAATCACTATCTTGAATTAATGAATCCTTTCAGCTGCGATCTGTTATCGCTGTTTTCCTGTATCCGTAGTTCTGGTGTTATCTATAGTCGCGTTGCTGATCTATGATCGTTCCGTGGGCAGAGGTAGCTCTGGTACGTCGCAGCAATTGAAATATTTTTCTTTGATTTTACAGTAGCTGGAACAGCTCCATTCAATCATGACGGGACAATAGCACCGTCGCAAATGTCGACATTCTCAATTACGATCCCCATGTTCGTGCCCATCTTTTTCTGCGGCGCGGCTCTCCCACATTCGGTCCCAAGCTGACCGCATTCCAGGAAGAATCTGTGCCTCCGTCTATCAGAATGCATTTGCATCGCGTTCGATCCGTGAAATTGCTGCATCGATGCGCGTCCTTTGGCTCCGTTCGATTAATCTATTCGTTTCAATCGCCTCTCACACGAATATACATATACCTACCCAAATCCGTCCCCGCGTCCGCGTAAATAAGTCACCAAATAAACGTCATTTCCCCGCGTATCGTTCGCTCGTTCCCCTGGGAAAGATTGCGGAGCAGGCGTGGGAGTCGACGCGCCAAGGAATGTGGAAAATTGGAAAAGAAATGAACGCTGTCGCGGGGATCAGCGGCGCTCGTAGGGATCCCAGCTGCTGGGACTCATTATTGCCATTGTTAGTTCCACTCGGCGGCGGCGGGAGGAATAAAACTTCGCGTTTGGAATTTACGCGGTGCCGTTGTAAATCACGGCCTCGAGTTCGGCGTGCAACATTTCCTGCTGGATCGCCGCGACACGACAGCGCGTCGTGAGCCAACGTTCTGGCTTTCTGAGACGCAGCCTCCCGTATGGCCTGGTACAAAACATGATGTACTATGACTCCCTGACCCAGTAGCCTCGCATCTTCAGGAGTTCTATGGAGCATCGCCACCAGGATAGAATAAATCAAGTCACTGTATTAAGACGGTGGACTCGAACTGTTCCGTAGCATGCTACTTTATTGGGCATAAATATAAATGCTGCCTGAATAATGGCTCGCCCTTGCAGTTTCTCGACGTGGCACGGCAGGGTAAGGGATTAGATTATTCCCCAGAAGAAACGATGTACGTATATGTGAAAGGCAAGGGGAAGAAACGAGGAATGTTTATTCTTCGTGATTTTGCGATTTATAGCATATTTTGTTGCTGGCAACTGGGACTAAAGAACTGTGGAATCACGAAGGGTTATAAAGGTCCAATATTCCTGTAAGATAACGTTAAGTATTTGGTATAGGTAAGGGTGAGTAGGGGAATTACGAACACACGTAAAAAACTTCGAAATGTTAAGCGACAAGAATAATTGCCATCCTTCGAAATTACCCCAAATGGACAGTTAAAATTTTTTAAATAAAACAAATAAGGACATGTATATACATATATACAAAGTGATCCCGCGATTTCATTTAGAATTATGTAACCGAACTATGAAAAAAATGTGCTTTATTGTTGGTTCTGCTTAACTAATGATAGTTTATTTATGCAAAAATTATCTTTTATTGCTCTCGAATGCATGAGAGGTTTACGTTTTTATTAAGTAAAATAAACAATGTGATAGTAGTAGGGACACTGGCAGTAATTGGGACATCTACCCTAATTTTAAATAAAATCAACATAATTACATTAATTCACTTTTGAAACTGCAATTAAATTTACTACAGAAGAAATCACCACCCTCTTCTCTGCACACTTAAAAATTTGTGAACTTTGATAGGGTGGAAAAAAAATCATCATTTAATACCATGATAAATTACTTTTCTTCGAATACAGAACAATGACATGATTAAAATGAGCCATGATACTTATTGTTAGAAATTGCAACAGTTTCCAAGGGACCCCCCGCCACTTCCTGAGGAATACGATCACGAGAAACTGTGGTTTTCGAAAGAACTCGATAAAACCGCAAACCACGCGATTGTCCTTGATAACCGGGTAGTGTGTTTCAGTGAAATACTTTCCATTAACCATGTCTGTCGAAAGGGATAGCTACGGCTATTTCCGTGGGAAATCTATTCGACGAAGAGGCGAGCTACATATCTGTGACATCTGCGCGGGGCAAAAACGATTTTATTTCAAACTTTACTTCGAAGCACCATCTGTACAACATGGTGCTGCCCATCAAGCACGAAGCTACAAAAGAAATAATTTTCCAGCAATCATAATAACAAATTAAAGTGTCCTACTAGCCCAAAATTTAGGAAAAAGAAATAGCATTTAATTTCTCTGAAAAATGCGTTATCATTAGCAATAGAAACACCCTCGAAACTCAGTACCAAACAGAGAAGGGCAAAACTTCTATTAAAATGAATAACGAATAAAAGTTAAAAACCTGGTAATAAATAATTAAACCCGGATTAACTCCAACCTTAACTTAACTTGAATTTTTTAACTTTCATTCGTTATTCGAAATTTTTATTTAAATAAAATCTTCGCCCACCTCTGGTACCAAATGCGTTGACCGAAGACGTGACGTGGAAATATAAAAAATTCCAAGAAGACGATCCACTTTCACTTCAGCCCATGAAAACGAAGACCCTACATGTCGCAACCAGGCGAGTTGGTGCATTAAAAAGAAAACGATCGAAACCCAACCACAGAAGCAACAAAAAGAAGGTACATCTATTTTATGTACGTAACTTCCACGCAGTCCATTGTGTTTCTTTACAATTATATATTATCGAATGGTGTCTTCGATGGCATTTCAATCGGCACGAGAACAGAATACACGCTCGATGACACCTCCCCAGCTCCGTGTGGCTGTGCGTGCACCCTTTGTCAGACGGCGCGTGCACGCCGTTTAAAAGAAGAAAAAAAAAGAAACCCGCGGTATGAGTCAGTGTCTGGTTGCGCGGCGCGCGCAGCTCCCTTTTTGAAAAGCGTCATCGCTGGTTCTTCCTTCCTTCTCAGCAGCGCAAGTTTTCTAGCGCTCGCGAGCCGGCTACCGTGGCCAGCATTAGGCGGCACGATGATATTCACCGCTCGTGCGACCGGAACAATGAAACGCAGCGAATACAATGCGAGTCACGCCGATCATGCGGATACGGAGAACGCGCGCGGCCTCGCGCATGGATGTGTCTCACAAGCGCGGTGTACGCGAGTACGATAAGGCGGAAACATCGAAGACGATAATAGCCGAAGCAAGAAGGGGAAAGGAGAAAGAGAACGAGAAGATGAAGAGGAAGAAGAAGATAAAGGAGAGGAGGAGGAAGGTGAGGGGAAACGACGACAAAACCAAAGGGCAGTGCAACGTGCGCGCATGATTTACGTGCGCCGGCGTACAGCTGCAGAATTTATCGTTCGATCGAAGGCGCATGCGCCGTTGCCCCGCACTGCCGAGATTATGCATGCACAACTCCCGAAGAGCACACGGGCCACCGCGCAATCGATCACTGTCCACCTCGTTCGATGACGTTAATGAGGACGATCGGTACTTAACGATACTTTACCCCCCCCCCCCCCCCCACAGCCATTGCAGCCGATCATACGCGCCGTTTGTTTGTGCAACGGGGAAATCGTCTACCTGCCGGCATGAATAAACATGCGTGCTCCTGTCCTTTCTCGCGAGGGTGCCTCGGAAATTTCAGAGGCATCGCTGGTGCTTCAGAGTGATTGCCTTCGTGCTTTTTGGTTGTGGGATTAATTGAAATTGTTTTCGAGACTTTCTTTCGGCAGTGGTCTGTATTATTTGCAGAAGGGTTTACTTATGTTGGAATACTATATAGTGATTCCCGAAAATAATCGGACACTTTTTAAAACCGCATAAGTTGAGTTTTTTTTGAGAAGCTAGAAGGATTAGTTTGCTGAGTGACATGTTTCGTCGTTTTGGAAAAATTGCAATTGATCGGAATAGAGAAGAAAATAGTGAAGGTCGTTTTTAAACTCCTTTTTTGAGAGTGAAATGAAAATTCAGAAAACCCGTTTGTAGATTTAAGTAGTCTGACAATGGACGATCTACAACCCACAAATTTACCCAATTTTTGTTTACTGTCCAAATTTATTCTAAGGGGGTGAAATTGATTTCTGGAAATCCAGCTGTTTTCTGATTTTCTGTTATAACTCGCGAAGTGTAAGCAATGTAAGTTACCAAATCACAGTCCTAATCAAAAGAAGTAACTTTTGCCCGACTTTTTTATAACACAAAATCTGAAAATAGACGAATTTCCAGAAATCAATTTCATCCCTTTAACCGTGAATTTGGGCAGCAAAAAATACGTATATATCCACGTATCCCCAAAGTTTCCTAACTCTTGTAAAATCCGGGTTGGGTGTCTTCCCTTATATGCAAATTTTACTCAATTTGGAGAGTATTAGACAATCTCTAAATCTTGAACCCGTTAACCCTCGCGAGGGGGTTCTAATACATATTAGACATCTCATAACTTGCCAGTGAACCGCACGGTGGGTACAGGGGCCAGTTTCATCCATAATACAAGTACACATACACCTGAGAATAACCCACCTACCACATTCTAGCCTTATTATAATCTAAAATCCCTATTCCCCTAACAAATTAATACTGACAGCAAATAACACAAGCAGTCATGGTCAGCTGTAAATACAGCAAGTTTCCTGCATCACGCCAATTATCTTATCGAAAATATCGTGTTTGCTTGTCATCTTTATAGACAAAATAAATAAACAAATAGTTCAAATGGATACAGCATCCGCCACGCGCGTGTTAAAGCGACAAGAAACAAGTAAACGCCCAATCATCGCCCCGCGAAGATGTACAGCTACTCTTGTAATCGATCATCGACCAAATGAGATATTCTGCAGAATTATCGCGCGTGATCGCGATCGATGAAGATCGACACCGATTTTGCATCGGTAACGGAAAGTATCTTTACTCAATAATGTCGGTGTACGGAGCGGCGAACAAATAAAACGACGCTGGTGACGAGTAAACGGCTCGCCGTATAATAAATCGTTCGCAATATTCGTTGCCCGAGAGTAAGACACGTATGTACGTGGCGTGGACGACGCGTCGAAAACCACGGGAGGGAACCGCGATCGATCAATGTCATTCTGCGCGATCGCCTGGATGAGCATGATTGGCAGTGTACACCAGCCTGCCACGGTAGCTGCTACAAGTCCTCGTGAAGGGAAGGAATAATCTGTTTAAAACCCGGAAAGAATCATGGTGGGGCGCTTTAAAGGGGTATTTCCATGTGAAGGGTCAAAAAAGGCGACCCTATTTGATAATTAAATTTTCCTCGAGCTGAAGGGCTTGAAAGCGGAGGTTTGAAGAGAGACAGAAATTTTGGAATATTTTTACAAAATGGTATATTTATTTATCCAGATTTTCCAAAATTTTGATTGAAATTTGGATCATTGGACATTATCGGTGGTCAAAAATTGAAGGAGAAATCTTTCCAGCCGCGAAACACTACTTTTCAGAAGAAGCTTCCTATAAAAGAACCGTCACTAATAAACAATAACTTTTTTTATTGTAGAAGTTTAATAAGTTTTTAAAATATTAAACTGTAATAATTAAATCAACTGCATTTTATTTTCGTATGCTGGTTTTTCGTAAATATATTATTATTAGGTAAATTTCACCCAAATTTACATATCCATGTAACATTAAAAATTTCGTATAAGGTTTAAGTAGCATCAGTAAATAGTTTCGACAATAGAAATTGGGTAATCTAGGAAACATTTAATTTGAAGAATAAATAAAAATTCAAATTGTTCCACGATGAACACATATCTGTTAAAACTAGAAATATAACTATTTCGTAATCAATGGACGCCTACGAAAACTGGGAATACTAAACGTTGCTGCTGACTCATAGATAAAGTGTTAAAAAGTGGCGTGAGTACTGGGACAGTAACGTAATAAAAGTACAGGCCCACTGAACACGAGGACTTCCGTCTGCAATTGGTCAAATGAATCTCGGGGACAGAGTTTGTACCGCGCATATCTTTGCCTGCGGTTAAAACTGCGCGTCGTCCACCCACGGTTTGCAACGAGCTGCGCGATAATAAAGCTTCCGGTCTGGTCGCGGCAGCCGCAGGGACGCAAAACAAAACATAGGGGAGAGGGAAGAGGAGAAAATTATTATTCCTTAACCGCGCGGTGCGTATACGGAACGGGCTACAAGCACCGGATGCAACGCGTTTGATTTAACTCGCGTACACACCTGGTCACCATCCCCTAAACGCATCCCTAATTGCACGCCCCACGAGTCGCGTAATTGGATAAAATTGCCTATTTGGATACGGTTGGATCATATGACAGGGATTCCGGGCCCCGTTGCTTAATTTCAGACACCAGGTATATTTTTAGAAATGATAATGCTTGGAGCCTCATAAGTGTCTCGTAATTAGTATTCTGAATATTTTTATTCTGGCAATATGTTCTTTTTTAATTAGCACGGACTTTGCTAAGAGAATATTCCTGAAGTGTCTGTTGCGTTTCGTGCGAACAGGCTTTTATCTGCTTTATTTTATAGCTTTAAAACCTTTTCACGCGAGACAGTTTTGTGATTTCGATTTTGTTTTTCTAATTGTTATTTGGCAGAAATAGATACGATTTAAGGAAGATAGAAAAAAGGGGAATGGGTGAATGTATCCGGAATGCTCGTCGTGTATCTTGTAGTTTTTTCACTCTCACTTTTGATACACTAGTAAACTTAAGGCAACAGTTAGTCCGACTGAAGTTTTAGAAATAGTATTAATTTTGTGATTTTCTTTCTTAATTGCGATGATGAATAGGTATGAATATTCCAGAAATTTGTAGTTCATCGTGAAACATCGCTGACAAAGTATTAGTTTCCAGCACTGAGAATTGATGTTCTTTAACCAATTTACATAAAACGCAACAAAAGAAATACGATATGGAATAAAAAGTTATCAATATCTTTATAAAAAAATTACGAGCATAAGGAAAAAAATAAAAACAATATTAAGCAAGAAAAGAAAATGGAAAAAAACATTAATCCCTAAAATAAATATTGTTCTCAAAATAAAAGCTAACATTTAATGATATGACAGCTACAAATTACAGTATCGTATGTCCTCCATCACATCGTAAAACCAATTTTAAAAAAATTTCTAATGTGACAATCGGTTTAAAGAGTAATTAAATTTTGTCAAAAAATTATGGGTCATTTTCACTAGCCAGATGTTGGAAAATACAAAATACGTTTTATACCAGCTAAAGAGTTATTTAAATGCACCCGGCACAGTTAATTTTACGGTTTCTGAACTAACGTTCTATTTCGCTGTTGAAGAACCCGAAGAACTCATAAACGTGGCACACCGTTAAGTATTACCGCTTATAAGTTTCACTTTTTTCCACTGTGCTGTGTTATTGTGTCATCGGATGCACCGCAAGTGCGAATGAACTCTACGATAGCGCATTATCTATCGTATTTTAATTCCGTGAAATTTCAATTGGAATGGACGAAACACGCGTGCCATCGGCGGACAAAATTTGCCATAAAATAAGACAAACAATAAAAGCCCTAAGTGAGAGTAGAGTGAAAAAACCGATTTGAAGCTGAATATGAAACTATTTTTCGCATAGTATATTAAACAATTCTGCATAAACTAAAAACTACATATCGGTAGTAAAAAAGTAATAAACACTTCATCGACTCACCCCTTCATTTTCAGTCAAGCTCATAGAAATACTGTTGGTGTCCACGTAGAATACAGAGTACATTTGCTGATGAAACCACATTGTGTGCAGCTAACAATACATTCTCTCACAAGGAAAAATGAAGTTCAGTCTTGCTGCTTCGCGGTCAATTCATCGATATCATTCTGCGAACACAATCGTCACTGGTTAAAAAAAAACATTTCCGTGACACGATGCTTTTTTAAACGTTAAACTTCCAACCGTGCCGTCACTAGATTGTCATACGCGAACTCTTTGTGTATTTCAATTAATTTGCGACTATCAGCAGTTGCTTTTCGGAAATGTAAATGTAATTGAAAATTGGCACACTTAGGACGAAATAGCTAATTCTATTATAAGGTAATAAGGTAACGAGAGGAAGTTCCACTTTGCAATTAAGTGTCGCGCACGTATGGAGGAGTGTGCCTCGGGAGGAGACATTCGTAAGTTCTTTTCGCCTCGGTAGTCCCGTGAAAACTGGAAAGCGAAACGTTAATCGCACACCTCTATCGTGGTTTGTGTACGCGACGTATCCTGCCCTCTCTACCCTCCCATAAATCCTCTCCACTCCTCTTGAAAACGATGGCCCTTCTGGCGGTCAATTAGCAGCTCCCTTAATACGTTATCCATTGAAAGTCACGGTAAAATCAAACCCCTCCGAGCTCACTCGCAATTAACGCTGTCTGCAAGTGCAACAGCAATTAAAAGTAAAAGCACTGACTCACTGGGATTCCCCTATCCCCCTTTCAGCGTTACGAGGGTTATCGAATTGAAAATGGGTTGTTGATTAATGCGGGAAACCGTCACTAAAGGAGAATAAATTTAAAAGATGAAACGGAGGGAGAGAATAGAGTTAGGTAAAATAGAGGAAAATAATAGAATCAGAAGAAATAGAGGAAAAGAGTAGAATAAGATAAAATAGAAGGTAAATAAATGAATAAAATAAAATAGAAGGAAAATAATAGACTAATACGAATTATATGAAATAAACAATTGTAACGTTTCGAAAAATCAGATTATGATAAAAATATTGCTCATTATATCGTGTCAGTCTACGCAAAGTTAATGGCGCGAGGGTGTAATATAAACCCCATCAAAAAGAATCCCATTTAAAAACATTGTCGTAAATTAATACCCATCAAAAAGAATCCCATTTAAAAACATTGTCGTAAATTAATACCCATCAAAAAGAATCCCATTTAAAAACATTGTCGTAAATTATTAGCTTTACAAAACTAATGATATACACAAATTGCGCCAATTATCACAATGGCTATTTATACAAAGAAAAAAATGGATTAAATAATATTAAGCAGATATATTTTTATACAAATAAATATTTTAATCCAAGAATGGTATTGGAGTCTTTTTTTTAATATTATTTGAGAAATAAAATGAAATTGTAGGAGAAATATTTAGAATCAAATCTGGACAAATGGAATAGAAATTAACGGAGATAGGAGATCGCAGCCAATCGGCTCGTATTACTTGTCATGTAATTAATAACTGAATTACAATGTTACTTGTGATACGATTAGTAATTATACTTCAAATAATACAGATTTCCCAGGTCTCACCACGTGGAGGCGCTGCGAGTGGAGACCCGCCCTAACCGCGGCCCATCCGCCCTCCTTTTATGCAAAATTTTATTTTCATTTCCATCGAGCCCCCTGATGCACGATTGCAGAACGATCCTTGATCGCTCCACAAGCGGGCAAAAGAAGGAGTTATTCTGTAAAAAGCTACCGCGATGAAACTAAGCAGAATTTAAAACATTTTTTGTTTCTTTCTGTTTTAAATTTAAAGAATTTTCTGGTATATTTCAACCATGATAATTGAAGGGTTGGATGCAATAAGGGGACTAGCGCTCGAAAATGCGAAAACGTATTATTCAATCGCTAAGAAAAATTGGAAAATTAAATGTCGTTAAACTGTATTTTAAAGAATATAGTGTTGTAAAGCTGGCCACGACACATATTTTTTCTATTTACAGTTTTTTCATCGAATCATTAGTATTCGAGATAAAAATTATAAACAAAAAAAAATCCGTCAACCGAAATCATTATTTTTTTAAACATAACTTGCGATAACTTGAGTAAATATTAACGGATCGTTATGAGACTTCAAACATAAAGCTCAGAAATCTCTTGCGAAGCCGTAAAATGTATGCACAAAACCCTTATGTTAAAAAATATAATAATATTTAATTAAAAAGTAATACTGAACATAACCCATGGTTTTCAACGTTTGCCGTTAAAATGTATCGAATCAATTTTGAGGTACATATAACTTGCAGTGACAAAGTGTTTCCTTAATATACAAGGAAGTATTTTACGAATTTTCATACTGATTAATAAATAATTGTGGAAGATATGACGATATATATAATTTTCACACGATGCCAACTGTCAACGCAAGTGCCTAAAACTGCTAAATAGCGTATTATACGTGGCGATTGACTGATGGAGGCGCGCAAGATTTATATACATCGTCATATCTTCTACAATTATTTATTAATTAGTGTGAAATTTTTTGAAAAACTTTGTTGTATATTAAGGATAAACTTTGTCGCTGCAAGTTATATATACCTCAAAATTGCCTCGATACTTTTTAACGGCGAACGTTGAAAAACATGGGTTATGTCCCGTGTTACTTTTTAATTAAATATTATTACATTTTTTAACATAAGAGTTTTGTGCATACATTTTACGGCTTCGCTAGAATTTTCCGAGTTTTATGTTTCAAGTCTCATAACAATTCGTTAATATTTACTCAAGTTATCACAAGTTATGTTTAAAAAGATATTGACTTTGGTCGAAGAAGTTTTGTTGTTTATAATTTTTATCTCGAATACTAATGATTCGATAAAAAAATCTGTAAATAGAAAAAATATGTGCCGTGGCGAGCTTTACAACACTATATATTTTAAAATACATTTTAACAACATTTACTTTTCCAATTTTTCTTAGCGATCGGACAATACTTTTTCACATTTTCAAGCGCTAGTCCCCTTATTGCATCCAACCCTTCAATTATTCACTAATTGGGAATGAAAAAAAGAATAAAGGGGCAATATTTGAAACTTTCGCAAAAGTATTAATAAAAATTCCGTGAAATTTCGTTTCTCAAGGATGATGAACCTGAAATCCTATTTTTAGTAGATAATCAAAAACTTTTATGCAAATGTTGAAGATTGGAATAATTGCATTTTACTGCAGAGTAATCGAAGTTACATTCATACAGAAAGTAGCAACAACGAGCACGCGTTAATATTGACTATCACTATCACTTTGCACTAACACGTTTCACTATTACTTTTCACTATCACTTTTATTTTTAAATATATTATTTTATTAAGTCTCTTCACCGCGAAGGTATAACTACGTTATGTTAGTAATAGTGAGACCAGCCTACAGGACATAAAATAAATCACGCAAAACCATAGACGAAATACATGAAATAGAACAAATTACGCAAATTAGCAATTGATATTCATAATATTAAGCACATTGGGTGCTTTGTTACATCAACTCAATAATTTCCTTGTAGTTTCTCATTAATTGGCATTTTTTGCAAAATATGAATATACTTTCAAAACAATATTTCCAGTGACAAACACTCGATTCAAGAGCGGGTAGGTGGTGGGAGTAGAAGGAGGATGGTGCAGCCACTTAGGGCTGCTCCATGATCATTGTCCACTCATTAATGCAAGAAAACCGTGAGTGGACCGTTTCTTTCTTTCGCAACGCTAGCTTATTGCAGACTAAAATGAACTCCCGAGCATAGTCACTAGGACTTTAGACTACTCGCAGCACTAATTTCTCAAACAACTTCAAAATTCCCGAATGGTGCTTCATTACTGAAAATTCTACTATACTTAATACTCTCAAGCAGCTACACTACTCTAACAAGTATAAAAAGCTACAGAGAACCACCACGTGGGTGGTTTCATTTTTTCGCAACACTAATAAAACTTCAATGCACCTGTGTCTCGTAATACGCAACTCTAACTTTAAATCGTTGCAGCCTTCCTAAAGGCTGTGTAGAGTCCCATGCGCAGCAAATCCAGCTGCTCGGGACTCTTTTTCCCCAGGAACATGTCTCTGGACATGTCCCAGGACAGTTTTGGGGCAGTGGGGGCTGGGGGTCGCAACTCTAATTACAAACGCGATCAATCATCATCGCAACGCTAACTCAAAAAAATATTAAGAATCAAACTAGAACGAGTAATTAAAGAAACGCGATCAGTCGCATCGCAACTCTAATAAAAAGAATACAATGAATCAAAATTAATGTTATAAATCAAACTCTAGTAGGTAACTTTAATTCAAAATACAAGAACAATCTCAAAAACAATCGCGACACTTTTTTCGAAACACTACAAGCAATCACGTTCGATATTTATTCGCAACGCTATGCTGGTACCAAACGCGGGGAATACTCGATTCGCAACACTAATTCAAACCGTGTTCAACATTTAGTCGCAACACTAACTGGCCGCGTAATCTTCTTCGCAACCCTAATTGAAAACGCGGTGTGCTCAATTTCAGGGGAGGGGGTATCGATGGGTCAGCCTATGGCCAACCAAACTACTACTACTACTACAACTACCGACGAGCATAATGGCAAAATAATACCTACGAAGAATGACCCTGCACCCGAGGATGCAGGGCCATTCTTGGTTGCCCACATGATGTGGCCGTTTTACTGGCCGGGCTATCTTCGGCTCTTTGGCCACTTCTTTGCTTCGGGCAGTCCGCCCTTCTGAAAGTTAAGGGGGTACTCCACAGTGAAGGTATTTTTTTCTCAGTAAATACAACATATAATGAAATAAATCTTTTTGGTGTTTATAAAGCTACTCTTATATTATATAAAAAAAAAAAATTAAAAAAATATTTTAATTTGTTTTACTTTTTTTTTTACAAAGCGTCAATATGGCAAATAAACAAAAACGTGGTGCAGGTGATTAGGCTTAAGCTTATCTTAAACAAAAAATCCGAAAACATTCTTAATCTGTATGAGTGTCGCTATCGCCCGTAGCTCAATTAACAATTTTTGTTGAAAAATAACAAAATGGCACCTGTTTGAAGGAAAAAGTTCTCCAAATAATGGTGTTTCTCGAATGTTCCCCGAGAAAAATCTCGGTTATTTTTCGGAAAAAATTGTTAATTGAGGAACGGACGATAGAGACACTTATACAGATTAAGAATCTCTTAGAATTTTTAGTTTTGGATCAGTCTAAGCCGGGAAATCACCTGCACCACGAATATACCGTTTTTGTTTAAGTGTCATATTAACGCTGTAAAAAAACAAGTAATACAAATTGAAAATATTCTTTTTAACTTTTTTGGTATAATATAGGGGAGAGTAGCCTATATTGGACCGGCTCCTTAATTGGACCATTTGTGTATCTCGATAAACAAATATATTTGCAGTGGTTCTTTCGGCTACACTGATTTAGGAAGCTGCGCTCGCATGCTTCATCTCGACTTCCTAAATTAGTGTAGCCGAAAGAACCACTGCAAATATATTTGTTTATCGAGATACACAAATGGTCCAATTAAGGAGCCGGTCCAATATAGGCTACTCTCCCCTAAGAGCAGCTTAATAAATACCAAAACGATTTATTTCATTATATGTTATATTTACTGAGGAAAAATCTTTAAAAATAGCTTGATTTTTCGACGGTTCACAGTGGAGTACCCCCTTAATAGCGTGCCCAAGCCCGTCCTGCCGACCGCGACCAGCGACAATGTGCAATGTCCCACTGGCGTCAAAAAGTCGACATAGCGGGGCTAGAAGCGAGGGCATACCCCACTCGCGCTAGTCTGGCCGTCGACTTTTCTCACAAATTTCCTGAAAGCAGGTCATCGCAGGGGGGAACATGCGATCAGAGAATACGATGACCTGCCCCGGCCCTACCTACTTATATTTAAGTTACACATTCGTACCAGAAGGTAAGTTACCTATCCTCCCAAACAGCTAGGTTACCCATCCTACCGAACAGCTGTTACCTATTCTACCGAACAGCTAAGTTACCCATCCTACCTAACAGCTATGTATATTTAAAAAATGGCAAAGCAGTCTCTCACACACAATCACACTCTAATAAGTACGTACCAGTTTTCACTGAAATCGGCTAGCAAAGGCAGTGACCATTGCGTATAAGTATGATTTACAAAACAATTAACTATTTTCAATTTCAAACAATGGATTACTTGATAATGTGCATTGTACATATGTATTATGTACATACATGAATCGTTATTACTATCTGATTTGATTGTACGAGATTGATTAAATTTCATATTCCCAGATTATTTACTAGAATGATCATCGTGTGCAACAAGGAATATGAAACATTGATATCGTTATTGCAACGTTATAGTTTCGTTAAGATGGTCTTTAATGAAAATCTTTCACCGACGCAAATTCCACCGCCTAACCACACAAACACACATAGGTGGAAAATGCGGCGTGCACGATACACTAACGCAATGCTAGCCGCCGACATGTAATTATTTAATAAAGAAAGTCATCGTGCCCCATTGCCTTCACCCACCCAAGTAGCACCTGGGCACGTGGATGAGTTAAAAGGCAATGAGTACGGAAAGATATCCTAAAAATCCTCAACTAGAAAATATCATTAGTTGCTATAGTGTCTAGCAGGCTAATATTCTTTTATTTTACATTATTAAGCAAAGTGGCTCGACTTTCAACTTGTGAATAGTTTAAAGTGAAGATAAATAAGAAAGGACTCTACTTTAGATCAAGAAAAAGGACTCTACTCGATATTCATTTAGCGAGAAGAAAGACTTTAAAATTAAATTGTTTAAGAAAATCAATCTAAATCATGAAGAATTTACTTTAAGAATCTAAAATGGGCTATTCCATCGTCAAAGTAAATTTTATAAAACAAGAAAGTATGATCTCATGCTAATTACTTTGAATCTGAAATTTCCCCACCCTCAATTGTCTTCTTGCACATGGAAATTAATTATTCTATTGTGTACGCAAACGAGTGACCTTTTTAAGAAAGGAATTACATTTTTATGTATATTATCATCATTTAGAAATCAAATTACTTTTGAACAAATAGTATCAGAAAAATAAAAGAAATTCAAGTCATTATAATCGTTCCACTACATATTAAATCAAAATGATCGTAGCTGTGGAGTCTGAGAGTATCAGACTTCTTCGCTACATAAAAATTAGCATTCAGTCGTATTGATATTCGTACCAATACCTTCCGAGCTGCTATGCACCTTTATGTGCATTATTTAATAAATATCTACATCAATGTATGATCAATGATAAATATTCGCGTTAGGAACCGTTTATATTGGAAATTATGATTATAATATGATTCTATTGAAAAAGCGCGGCGTACAAGAAGGCCATAGCCTCGTCTAATAAATACATACACAGACAAAAATGTTACAATTCACGGGCATGGTTATCATACCCGTGGTCATTATGCTCGTTAAATATACAACCGGTCACTCGTGTCGATTCGGACCAAACGTCCTACAACATGATTGAGTGACCAGAGGAACCATAATGCATGCGCACTCACATTTCGCTGTGCCCCGGTGCCGGAGACGCCAACACCCTTGCTACTGCTCAGGAGAAGTCATCAAGCTGCTCAGCTGCGCCCAAACTGTAACGAAGGAACAGAACACGATTATAATTTCTTTCTAAAGTTACGATTGTTTCAACTCTAATATAGAACCACGAAACAGTTCAAAACTAACGAAACTTTTTATCATTTAGACATTTTAAGAAAAAAATTGAAAAGATGAAATATCAAAAATTAAAATTAACAAAAGTTTTTTCTTATAATGTCTAAATAATAAAAAGTTTCGTTAGTTTTGAATTTCTTGTTGATTCTATTCTAAAAATTAATTTGTTTAAAATTGTTTGCTTTCTAAAATTTTGAAGAATGAACTCTACTTTACAGGAATTAAATCAAATACATAGATACTTACATCTTTCCATCAATATTCTGCGTACAAATCTCCTCTTCAGCTGACGCACTGACTCTAATTTCCGACAACGAGTTTCTCTTTCAAAAGTAAAAAAAATAAAGAAATAGTAGACTACAAACGCGCCCCAAAGATCATAATCGGCGAACAAAGCACTGAATCTATTCTCGCGATTCGAAGGTCAGAGCCGCGACGCTCGTGAAAGAATATAAATTGCGTAGAAAACACTGGCTCTACCCTCGCGTATCCCGAAATTGTTAACGAAACTCTACTATGAGCAACTGTGCTCTTCAAAACGAAAAACTTCGTACGTCATAAACACTGACTCTATTTGGCCGCATTGCACGCGGTCACAATCTCTGAAAAATAAGTAGGATAGGAGGGTGGGGTGGATGTGGTTTCATCGAGTGTTTGTCACGAGGAAATATTGTTTGTCGTGAAACCAGCCAAGGGACTTTCGCTCCTTGTTATTTAGAATATAAGGTGTGTTACGAAAATACAGAATGCTCGCTCGATAGGAGCAGCTTTGTATTTCAGTAACACGATATTATCCAGAATATACTACTGCAGATATCATTATTACATTTAAATGAATCATAGTAGTGGCTTTCGTATTTAAAGTTGTTAGCAAGTTCGTGTTATTCGAATAATACTTTAAAATATATCACGATCTTTATAAATATCCAAAATTCATGGCAAGAATCAAAATTCGTTAATTATTCATGCTTGAATAGCATGTCCTCGATCAACTACGCAGTTTCTGAACATAAAGAATAAAGGTTGCATCCAAAACCGAAGGTAAATGCAATTACAACAGCTTCATAGAGGTAGATTCTTAAAAATCATTGAAATATCATTGAATTCTACGTAAACGCGACCGAAATGCAATAGAATTCGATCATTCCAATATTTCGTAAACATCTACACATGCCATTTTAAAACTTTTGAACAAATCTGATTAAAATTATTCAATTTATCATAATTCAATCTTTTCCCATTTGAAAAGATCGAATTATGAGACTGCAAAATTACCCATCACCCTCACAGCCAACAATGATTCAATAAAATAATGAGAAAAATACGTATACCACACGTAGTGTCATCTCCTTTTTCCAAGAAATGACCAGACGCCATCCAAGCATCGTTCAAATTAACCGCCAAGTGTCATGGCGTCGCCTGCCCTTTGCTTTCAATTTCCGCCTCAACGTCTGTTTGAAACAAAAACATTAAAACATTCATAACGCAATTAAACAAGAAATAAACTTGAAATATGCCCGAAAAGTGATGTATTTGAATACCGAGACTCGATATGTGTGCACTAAATGTGCAGAAATATCGATACGAAGGCAACGAAGGGAATACGTGACGAATATGTAATGGTTTTCTCGCGATATTTAATCAATTTCGGGACAAAAGTGTATTAATAGCAGCAGCAAGTGACGATAGAGAGTAAAGAAGAAGGCTAATAATGAATAGAAGTAATTATGTGACGATAGATAATGTACGCGTACCATTTACGTACGTAGCTGTCAAAACGTCTTAACTCAACGAAGTCCACGGAACGAATGACCCCCGCGTCGCGTCACGTACCTCGGCGAATATGGGCTTTGGTGGGGGGAGACAAGGCAGGCCTCGCGCGGCAATACACGGCTCTTATCGCACGCCGCGTGACGTAAACATCACGGCTCATGGCCTAGCCGTCTGAATCGAGCTACCGGTAGAATAGAAATATTACGCATAATATATTTCCTTCGTTTATAAAATATCTATGTAGCATCTACATACAGCAGTGTGCTTTAATTAAGTTTGTAAAACGTCTTAGTAACTACATATTCATAAATTGAAGGGTTGGATGCAATAAAAATTGGAAAATAAAATATTGTTAAACTGCATTTTAAAAAATATAGTCTTGTCAAGTTCGTCACGGCACACATTTTTTCTATTTACAGCTTTTTTATCGAATTGCTAGTATTCGAGATAAAAATTATAAACTAAAGAAATTTCTCCGACCAAAATCATTATTTCTTTAAACATAAATTGCGATAACTAGAGTAAATATTAACGGATCGTTATGAAACTTGAAACATAAAACTCAGAAAACTCTAGCGGAGCCGTATAATGTATGCACAAAACCGTTATGTTCAAAAATGTAGTAATATTTAATTAAAAAGTAACACTGGACATAACCCATGTTTTTCAACGTTCGCCGTTAAAAAGTATCGAGGCAATTTTGAGGTACATATAACTTGCAGCGACAAAGTTTTTCCTTAATATACAAGGAAGTTTTTCAAAAAATTTCACACTGATTAATAAATAATTGTAGAAGATATGACGATGTATATAAATCTTGCGCGCCTCGCGTTGACAGTTGGCGCCGTGCGAGAATTATATATATTGTCATATCTTCTACAAATATTTATTAATCAGTATGAAAATTCGTAAAAAATTTCCTTGTATATTAAGGAAAAACTTTGTCACTGCAAGTTATATGTACCTCAAAATTGACTCGATACTTTTTAACGGCGAACGTTGAAAACCATGGGTTATGTTCGGAATTACTTGGTTTACTTTCCCCTACACAAATTGCGTCAATTAACACAATGGCTATTTATACAAAGAAAAAAATGTATTAAATAATATTAAGCAGATATATTTTTATACAAATACATAAATATTTAATACGAATAAATATTTTATTTAAAATACTTGGCGCTGCTCTCCGAATTGGTGTTGCTAAACTGAATAAATATGTATAAATTGCATTAAAATCTTTTTCTTTCGTGTCTCAGTGGTGTCTTGTCTTGTTTTATTTTATTTATTAACCAAGACAATTAACCTTTTTTGGTTTCGCAGCGCCAAGTATTTTGAATAAAATATTTATTCGTATTAAATATTTATTTGTATAAAAATATATCTGCTTAATATTATTTAATAAATTTTTTTCTTTGTATAAATAGCCATTGTGATAATTGGCGCAAGTTATGTGTATCATTAGTTTTATAAAGCTATTAATTTACGACAATGTTTTTAAATGGGATTCTTTTTTATGGGATTATATACTTGGCCCTCTTTTTGTACCTTTTTTTAAAATAGGTAATTTGTGGGGATTTCACACATTTTGTAGTGTTTATGTATTTACGGAAATCGTGAAGCGACTAGCGACCCGAACGCAGCGGCTTTTTGTCTTTATCGCGAGTGGCTGATTTCAAGTACTTTTGCTGATTTTAGTACTTTTTTTCACCCCATCGAGGTTATTTCTTTTTAACAATATATTATATTGTCATCCAAACTATGCACGCCTGCAAAGCTACAAGACAATTGAATAAGGTGGAATTGGTTTAAACTCGAGTTTTCAGATATGAACCAAACATGCAAGAAGCAATCAGGATCGACACTGAATAAAATCGTATAATTAATATAATACTATGTCCCATTTATTTCTTTTCTCTATTAGCTTTACACAAAAACTCTAAATTGTTGGTATAAAAATAGCTGAAAATTTAAATGCAATGCAATTTGTTACAATACATATTATTTTGTACATGCATGGTACCCAGAAACTTATGCGAAAGAATATGCTTCTCTGTCGAACCTTCTCCGGACAACTTCCAAGTTTGCGACTCTACATACGAAATCGATTTAAAAAATTTTGGCGACATACCTTGTTAATTAAGACAATAATTCAGTCTCTTATTAAGTGTAAAAACATAAAATTAAGCAAATTGCAACTTTACATCGAAATATCTCAGCTCATAAGGCCCGTAGGAACAAAACGAAGACACTTTTCTGATGTAAATCAAACCCAAGCTGTCCATTAAGACCATTCAAAATCTAATCGGATCTGCCGTTATTGAGATTCGGAAATCTCAGGGTTCTTGATAGCGAGTCGTGGCGTAATAGAGCCACTCTGTCTCGCGCTGCGCATATATGTATATGTACATATACTTGGCGCGAGACACCACCGTGTCTCTTGATTGGAACACAAGTTGCAATAATGAATTCGTAATTAGAACATTATAAATAATTCCTCGTTTGTTTCAGCGAACCTCGGACGAAGCAGACCGAGTTTCAAAGCAAATTTCACGCGTTACATCCGCGCAGATGTAGCAGACAACTATTTGGCAGCATGTCGACAAATTAATGTTTAAAACGAAGCAATATCCCTCCCGGGGACATTAAATTTCAGTTAATTTCTATAGTCCATTCAGGCAAATTAAGACACTTTTAGGTAAAATACATCTGCATAATGGCTGCTGGAGCGGAATTGCTATCTACCGCAGATCCTCATCTCATACCAGGGTAACTAATAAAAAATTCACTATCACTCAATTACACGTTATCATTAAAAAAATATATATCTAATAAAAATCTCTTTCGCGTGTGGTGTCTTCGCTCGAAAACATTCCACGCAGTATTAAATAGCGTGTTTACCCTTGCTTTCTATACAGTCTTATCTATGCCTGTTACGTACATCATTGAAAAGAGGAAAACAAATTGTGTATTTTAGATACGCTGGATATGTCCCACAATATCGATACAGATGTGGCGAAACATATGGAAGTCTTACGCACAAGTTGCTCCTCGATCCTACAGTAAATCATGCAGAAACACTCATCTTGTCGAACCGACTCACGGACGATTACGAAGTACTGTTAAGCTATCTGCAATTTTATTCGCAAGCTGCTGTTTATCACCCGTTGGTTGCAAACGATTAATTGGCAAAATGTTAGGTACAAAGGCCGCCAAAAGATGATATAGACATCGTGAATGCTCGATACAAAAAGACCGACCCTATATATGTTCACCCTATAATGCCAGGCTACGAAGGTTTTTAAAAAAAGAAATTGAAAAATTAAATGGACAACATCAGTGAATTTATGAATCTGTTTAGGTTTCACGCCGAAACTAAATGCCAGGAATGGGCAAAGGTACACGGTACTCGCTACCGAGGGACTCGCTGAATTTGAAAGACAACAGATGAGAGACAAAGCTGCTCTTAATGAACTTAAAAGGACAATAGCTCTGCAAAGTGGTCAGGGTGAACCACGAAATTTAAAAGACCGATTGGTAAGAGATTCTGCCAGTCGACAGTATTATTGTACAGTCGCGAAGAAAAGCCCTGTAGCTAATAAGTATTTGTTTAAATTCCTTATCACACAGCTCATTAAAAGTCAGTTCAAATTGCCTATGCTCACTGTTCGACCCGACTGCGTGGGCGTAATGAGAAACTTATTTTTGGACGAACAATACGAAACACCCCCGGATCACTCGCCATCCCCGTACTTTATGGATAATTCAAATCCAGAGAAATATTTTATCAGCCGTGAGTCCCCGCTGTTGAACCGTTATCACCTTGAACCTGCCTATGAACAATTTTATAGAGAACTTCAATTACTTGTGTCCGCAAGATTCAACTGTTTTAATAAGCAGTTAACCTTCACTGATGTTTATGATTTTCGCTTGAATAATGGATGAAAGAAATAGTTACTATGAAAGATAATCTACGCATATTTGACAATAGAAAGTAATGGTACAGATGGATCTTACGGACAGCGAGAAACGAATGCGATATTCTTTCATTCGAGAGAATGCAAGGAGTGAGTGCAACTCTTTCGTAATACGAAGTTACTGAATATTCAACGATATCTGTGGGTTTTTCAAAGGATATGCGGGTCATATACCTTACGGATATGCGCATTTCGGAGCATCGAACGTTCCCGCCACCAACAGCGCGCTTTGCGACTTCACATCCGACTATCGGAAACGACAGAGCACGGAATGGGCGCCGGCAACAATTTCGCGGCCCGATCCACCGCTTCTGATTCAACCAACCACGATCTACCACAAGCACGTTGGAATGATTCCAAATTATCTAGGTCACGTTCCTGGAGAAACATTCAGGTAACTCGTTCGTACTTCGTCAACACACGTTTTCGAGAAGTGCGAGTCACTTTATTGAAATGCTCATTCCATGCAGATTTGGCAAAACTTTCGGAGCGGACACGAAAGACGCGAAAAGTTGGCTTCGTGGCGACTTCTCTGTATAAGAATCTTAGTCCTCTGTGTTGAAAAAAATTAATTGTACAGTAGACATCGTGATAATTGTACGCAAACAATAAATAATAGAATTGAAAAGAAAATATGCCGGGTTTAATTTATGAATAGAGGCTTAAAAATATGGCACGATAGTTGAACGAAATAATAGCTGCCATTTAAAAGAATATATATTTTTATTTCAGAAATTCTACATATAAAATTGAAAAGTTTCTACTACAGCTTAGATTTCCACTTCATTAAGATTTCAGCCGCTTTTTTCAAATTTTCATCTTTCTGCAAGAAGCAACGTAGATTAGCAACAGAAGATCGATTACCACTATTAATATCACTATGTAGTATCTAACATAATTGAATTCTCACCTTTATGAAACAATATCGTACGTAATCTTCCCCTAAGTGTTTGTGCTCATCGCTATAAAATGCAGATGGTGGGATCCCTTGAACTCCAACGTTTTTAGTCATCCACTTCGTGAAACGATAATCTTTATGCTCGTCCGTTTCCTCTTCCAATCTCACTTTGTCCTGCAGAGCTGTCCAATCGGCTACTATAAAGTATCCACCTTCGGGTATTGTTGGGGACATTCCTACATCACTAAGAAACTTAGCCACGTAATCTCGCTTGGGCAGTAATTCCTTGGCTAAGCTCTCGAAATAGCAATCCGGTCGACCGAATCTCTCTAACTCTTGCTCAAATCCAATAGCTATCGCTTCCTGTAATTTTGAATTAGAAAATACTGTATCAAATCATAATACTGCCCTCCTTAGTTAAAATGTCCTAAATTTAACTAATTCTTGAAAAATGGTAAAATGCTAGGTAGGACATTTTAACTAAGCAGGTCAGAATAACGCAAGAGATCGCGGATTCGATTAAATAAATTCGATATTCACTTGGAGTGGTGTACTACAAGTGTACACTGCATTCTGGTGAACAATCTGTAAGTTGTAAAGTAAATTTGCAGGACCATACGCCCACCCGATTTTCCATCCAGTGACGCTGAATGTTTTGCCCGCAGATCCAATGGTAATCGTACGCTCGTACATGTCGGGCAATGTTGCTGAAATATATTCGACACTTAATTCAAGCACTTACCAGTATAGGTAATTATTTGAATATTTTTCAAAAATTCATACCGATCCTAATGTGTTTGTATGGTTCATAAACAATCCATTCGTAGACTTCGTCGGACACAACAAGTGTATTCCACTTTTTAGCCAAGTTGGCGATAAACTGCAATTCATCGAGAGTAAAAACTTTCCCTACAGGGTTATGTGGAGTATTAACAATAATTCCTTTAGTCTTCTCGTTGAAAAGACTTTCTAATTCTTGTCTATCGAATACCCAGTCTGCGGAACTTAGAGGCTTCTTTGTGGTATTCTTAAAAATACAAAAATGAACGCGTAACGTGGATATAAGCACTTGCGTTTATATCTGTAAAAAATGCTACGATAATTTCAAGCTTACCGGTTTTAAAGCAATGAATCTTGGAATTCCACCAGCGGCTTTGACCATTGGTACATAGCAATCGAAGAAGGGCTCGATGATTATCCATTCGTCACCAGTGGAGGTATGACCTTGCAACGTAGCGTATAATGCTTCGTACGCGCCGGTAGTTACTAGAACTTCGTTATTTGGATCTATGTTACGATTCAGAAGCTTAGAATACAATTTTGCAATAGCATTTACTAGACGTGGGTGGCCCTACAATAACAATGTGTATTCTAAAAAAAAAGATAAAAACACAAACATTAAACTGCATAAGTTCACACTTACGAAACCTCTGGTATATTGATTTAAAAGAGGATTATCGCCAGTAGTTGTAGCAGCTAAGGCTTTCGTAACATTCTCAGGAGCATGAAAATCAGGAAATCCCTGACCCAAGTTCAATGGTTTATATTTCAAAGCCAGTTGAATGTATTCCACCCTGAAAGAAAATTAATTAATGGCATATATTACAAACTGCATACATTCGTACTTTCAACGTAACATTCTTGAATTAAGAAATTCTAGTAATTCGTCGAATGATCCTACTTACCACACTGATTTTTCATTGCCCTTAAAGCGATCTGGTAAATCAAATTTAGCCATCGCAGCAGAATAAGTTCGAATATTTCTTAACGGGGATAATAAAACTGATCCTTTAGAAGTCACTCCAAAAACGCAAATCCTAGTAAGCATCTGAACACATATTCATGAGTAATAATTAAATTACCATGAATTAAGTAATATTCTTTTAATCTCTCCTATTGCATTAACGATTTAACATCCTACATTCTTAAATATTATGTGCACAGTCGAAAGAACTATTGCATAAATAAGAAGTAACGTGGTAAAAAAGAAACAGATGTTATAAAAAATTGGTGATGCAATTCATATGTAAATTTCCATTGGGTTATTAACATTTCATAGCCAACACATGTTACTGAACATAGGTATGTATATATTATTTATACTATTACTTACTTTATATTAGTAATACAGTTAATGACAGTTTATGAATACATGATATTATTTAAAACATGTAGTAAATGGTACCATAAAATTTTCAACTTTTTATAATTCACGTATAAAAATGTATTTTAATATATAGGATGACATGTAAAGAAAAAGAAATATCAGTTTAAAATAATTACGATTAATTCTTACCAGCGAAAATGCACTTATTTATGATAGCTTACTTTACCCAGTTTATGTATTATTAGTGCATATTTATAGTAAAGTAGTCGAATGACTGGAATGACTGGGAATGACACAATTAAAATAATGCAGCTTCCTTATCAACTGCTTAGAGCAGATATATATATGCTCTAAGATCAACTGACTTACGCAAGTTGTTTATTAAAAAATAGTAACATAAATTCCTAGCTTTGCATAGGAACTTTAATGCATATTATTGGTAGTTTACTTTCTATCAAATGAAATTCTTTTGAAAATTAACAAATAATATGATAGTAATATAATAATACAACACATAAATTAATATAATAGTGAGATAAAATGACACAAGAGATGATATAGGAGTTTTACTATTAACTCAATTACCGGAAGTATAAAACCAACGATTAAAATAAATGTATTTTATAATTTGAATGTTTTTAATATACAATATATTTTTACATAAGTCTTGTAATTTGTATTAAAAATAGAGGTCGATTGTTTTCGTCGATACATTAGAAAAGTAGTACGTATCAAGAGACTTACCGAAACCAGATACAACGTACCGATAAGTTCCATAACAAATTTTCAAATTATAAACTATATTAAGCTTCGAAATACTACGTTCAATGCCATCGTGAAATTTCCACGTTACTAAAAGCATGCCAGCGTAGAATTAAAATTACCTTTGCCAATGATCCCTTTTTACCGGAGTTCAAGGTAACTCAAAAGGTCATTTGAAGTGAAAGGATATTGAAAAGCAGTGCGAAGCTACATCTTGCGGGAAAGTTTTCTACTAACTATCAAAGACAATGTTTGAAATTGGAAAGAAAATAAGATTTATCGGGTTTCCTTTAAAAATTTGAGGAAATTATGTAACTCATAGCTTATATCTTCTCAGATTATTATATTTATCTATTAACAGAGTAAATGTATCGTTTCACGGAACGTACTATTGTATAAAAGTTTCCATTGAGTATGCATTGCATAGGTAACAAATGTAAAATTTAGGATACTGTCGGAAAACTGATTTTAAAAATGACACAGTCTCAGCAAGTAATCGAGGAATTGTATGATTGTTTTACAAAAACTGCTGCTAATATTGTTTCTTACTATGGTAAGTATGTGTAAGGTTAGGTTCGATTTACTTAACTGAATATTTAAGGTAAATATTCAGTAAATATAAGTAACTCTGTATTATTCAATAAATTGATTAAAAAATTCACCACTGAAATCGATGTACAAGTCGTCTTAAGTTTCTTGAACTTTTCTAAAGACAGTTTACATTGGAATTTCTAATATTTCCATGGTTTGGCTAATATAATTACAATTCCAGGGGCAGCTGAAAGGAAAACTAAATTAAAGGACTTGAGAGACATCGTACAAAACAATTGTCTCCAAGATAAAAAGCTGAAATCAGCGGAGATCATAAAAGAGCGATTATTGAGCTTGTACAACGATGGCGATGATGAAACAGAGACTAATATCGAAGCTATTACACGAGTAACTATATCATAATTATACAGGCTCAATCACATAATAGAGATACTACATAGTTTTTCAATTTCAGGAATATACAGAGTCCATATCCAAGATGGACACAAACGTATCGAATGACGAAAAGCTTTTAATATTTGATAGACAAGTAGAAGCACTGCTAGGTAACTCCACAGTTATACTAATAAATAAGAAAGGTTTGCTCTGTGACTAATGGCAGATATACATGTATATATTTTCTGGCTTTCTTTAAAGATAAAGTAGCAAATGAAGAGAACGACGAAGATGCAGATTTACAAGTATCAGGAGGTTTAATAAACGTGATTGATCCTATTTCTAAGAAGAGAATCGTGGATCCTGTAAAGAACAGTATATGTGGGCATACCTATGATCGAGAAAGTATCACTGAAATACTAAAAATAAACAAAAAGACCAGGTAAAGATCTTATTAATAAAATTCCACTTCTCCCCTGCTAATTATCTTCATTTCTTTGTTTACAGATGCCCCGTTATAGGCTGCAAAAGTATAGAGTTCGTAACGCTCGCACATTTGCGTACAGATATCGTAACGAGAGCGTATCTCGAGAAGAATCACGCGTGATATTCGATGATAAATAGGCCGCAAGAAACGTGTACAAATAGCGTAGTTTCCGAGATGTATTCTAGGTAGATGTACACGTATGAAATTCGACGTCTAGGACTTATATTTGATTAAAATAAAAATAAAGCCTGCACATGACGCGTCATATGCTTGAATACATCGCGTGACTTATCGAGACACGCTTTACATCGCGAGAATATTTTTGTGATTAGAGACTAGCACAACTGTTGGCCCCCTTCCAAACAGCTGTTTTCAAAGTCTATTTCGAGTGCTAAAGTGCATTACAAAAACGTACTTCTAAAAATGGCGTAGACATCGCGATATACATCGCCACATTTAAACTTGTCCCTTCTAATTTAATAAACATACGCTTAGTTTCTATAACTTCTGTATTATTTATTTGAAAAGCCTCTACGTACAATATAGGAGCATTCAAGAAACAACATCTATAATATATAATACAAATTACGGCTACAAGTTTCGAGCCTTTAGGGTTTGAACCGCGAATCGAGCTCTCGAAGTTCATGGCTCGAAGCTCATTTTAACAACACTAAATTACAAATAATAAAGTGGCAAGTACGAAACAACTTCAAGCTGCTACATCTTTGTTTATCCCCGTGACTTGCATCACGGTTGATCGATGATGTCAACACTTAGGCTATGTTTGTACTTACGTTTGTATCAATAGTTCTAATTCTCCCCCGTGGAAAAGCTCGTCGCATCGTTGACGGACTCAACGTGGACGGCAACAATTGGGACCCGTTTCTGTACGTATCCAAAGACCTGGAGGAATCGCCGAACTATGACATAACAGGCTGGGTACGGCAGCTGCATTTGCAGCAATGCGCTTTCGTGGAGATCGGCGAAGGTTTCTGTGCTGTAAGAAAAATAGCATTTAAATATCTCCTCTTCTATTTACTTCACTGGACTATTTTAGCAGACCAGTTCTGCGCGCAACGTTCGCAAAAGAATGCAAACGAATGCTGTAATTGTACGACTGCGGGCGTTTCGAATTTCGTGAGAGACAGGTCTGTTCACTGTTCGTAGCTGTTCGTCGAATTGCGTAGCATACCTCCGAACACAAATGTCCTGGACAATTCCGGCGTGGGCCAATTTTTTCTGGGTATTTGCCCTTGCCTGACGCTTCACACCTGGGACCTGTGCTCGTTGGAACTGGCGAGACAGAGGAGGGCTGATTGCACTTTTACCGAGGCTACTCCATATTCAAACACGAGTGCGAGAGTCCACCGGCGATTATGTGACGTAACGTCGCTTGGCGAAAATGCTCCAAGCTGTAATTGCTCCATTTCGATAGCTGGTCAGGGATTATATAAAACGAAAGGTTCTAAAATATTTTGATCGTGTCAATTAGATAATCAGGTCCATACAAAGGCATGCGCTACTATCGCGCGTTAAACTGCACTTTTATAAGCTTTCGAACTGGTAACTTTTAGGATTTCCTACCTGTTTTTTAAATCCTTTGCCCGAATCCCTGTGCTCACCACGCGGCGTCTGCGGTATCGCGCAATGTGCTGCGACCACGATAAAAGGAATACACACACCCCAATGTGCCTCGAATTGCCACCAGAGACAACCAGTAATGTTATTACAAATTACGATAAACATACTTGCGTAGAGTTGCAGGAATAATGTGTTGTTTATAAACAGATAAATGCGCTCAAAAAGATGAGTGGTAGATACATTTTAATTTACTAAATGTAATACTCAGAATAATTGAAAAGAATAATCAGAGGTTGCAAAAATATTCCACGTTCACTTTTAGTTGCAAGATTGTTCCATTTCAGTAGATGGCAGTCAGCCTTGTATAATAGGAAGATTATAGAAAAATATGTTTTCGTTTTTCAATTTAGGAATAATGGAGAAGTCGAGAACTAGAATATTCTGTTTTATATTAGAAAATATGTAGTTGTTAACTTTGATGTTTTGCATAAGACACATGGGAATCAAACTGTGGCTCTGGTGACCCTCCAATTATTTCGAGCAGTGCATATCACTGCGCTCGCATCGATGCAAAACCAATTTGTTACGGCACTGTGCATTGCAAAATTAATGTAAAATAGTACTAATGAACGGTAAATTGGTTACTGTAATCTGTTACGTAGCAATACTTGGAAGGAAGTATATTATTTCGATCACTGCACTCTACAAGCGGAGATTTTAAGACAATCTTACGAAACTTGAATACGCTGAAACTTTCAGTTCTGCGAAGAAATCGGGCCCTGGACTTCAATCCCAGCGGAAATTAATTCGTTGTGGTCCCGATGGTCGTCCGCGAAGTGTAACAATACCTGCGGCAGAGGGTTTGTGGTAGCCATTGCCACCTGCCAAGATCAAGTAACGTAATTGAAAATGAAGATTTGGCTTCATTTAGAAGATAGAAATATATATATACAGGGAGCTACGCGAAAGAGAATTAGAAATCTTTAGGGCTCGTGAAACGCAAACAAACGAGAAACAAAATCTTAATAAATATATATACGCCCCGATAATAATACTCGACGAGATATGGCAGATGTGTTGGTGAATTCTGAAATGCAAATGCAAATGTAATTGAACTGATCTGTTAAGGGGGGATGCCACTGCAAAAAATCGGAAAAATCAAATTTTTTCTTTTTCGCATTTTCTAAAGGACATGCGTTTCCATAATGCTCTCTCCAAACTTTATGAAGAAATTCGTAAAATTGATGGAAATATAGTATCAGAAGCGGTGTCAAGCGCGCGACTCAGCCGAGCGGAACTTGGAACGCGTTTTTCTCAGAATGACATTTTTCAACTGTGTTGACAATATGCAGAGAAAACTATATTTCCAATTGACATAAGCAAAACTATTTATTGTACGAAAAACCCGTCTCTATTACCTGACTATCATTTTTTTTTTGTAATTAACGGCCTCCTATTGCTGAATCAAAAACTAATTACAATATTAGCATCACTCGAGCGACATCTCTGCAAAGTTTCAGATTCTTTTGAATTTTCGAATTGCCGGAGTTTGCCTTGTAAATCGACACGAGTGACCAATTATTTTGGCCACTTTACGTGACTGTATTTTACAGAGGGAAGCCAGCCATAGACTGCATCGGGCCTGGATCATTTTGGTGAGCCAGCACTCGCTCGAGGAAATAACCTCGAGCTCCCTGCCCATTACGAAAGGTGTGAACTGTTCCAGCTGCCCGGACAGCTTCGCTAAATGTTACTGCGAGGTAAACATCGCCGATGGAGTTATGAGAGCGGCCAGGTTCACAGAACCTTGCATTTCTACCGAAGGGTGTATCCCAAGCAGCGCTGGAACATTCACTTTCGAAGGAGAGCTCGATCCCGGCAACAGCATCGACTTCGACGAGGTTTACGAGAACGACGATCGTGAAAGGTTTGAGGGTACATGTCCCTGTTACGTTCACGACTTTCAATCGTCGACTACGCGTCGTTACACTAAAATAAAAAGAAAAGAGAAATACAAAGCAGTAAAAGCTGTGCCAGAAACGGCTGAGTAATAAAATATACGAGTGCTGGAGCTGCATATATAAATCCCTGATACAGTTCGTCTATTTCCGAATCGGTTCCGTTACAAGCTATTATCGCGTTTCCAGATACGATTCCCTGCCCAGAGTCTGCGCGACCGTCGCGTCATCTCCTGCAGGCTTACAGCCGCGACGCTGAGTACGGTTTACGCGAAAATAGACTGGCGAATAAGAAGCTGAGAAACGGCAGGGGATATCGGTCCGCGTTGAGGCGACGATTAGACGACGACGACGACTACCAAGACGAGGACGACGCTGAAGAGGGGGACAGCGAGGAGGACGCTCCTGGCTACGACGACAAGGTCGACGAGGAGGAGGAGGACGAGGAGGAGGGCGGGGAGGAGACGGTGACCGACGAGGAGCAAGGGCGCTATTACGATTACGGTTAGTACTTTCGGCGCGAATCTCTTTTTCCTGGCTTTTCTAGATGGGGCTGGGAGGCAGCGAGAAGGGTCGCCGGAGCCCCAGGAAACGCACTCGTGAGGCGAGGTCCGATTACGCGGAGATTGCATCCGGGGGTAAGCCAGAGGTCGACGAACCCGCGATGGGGGCTATGGAGATCGGAGCCGTTACGGACGACTGTGAGGAGGATACCACGGAACCGCTGCAATATTACGATTACGGTGAGGAAACGTCGACAGGAAGAGACTAGTGTCTAAATTCCACATCGAGGGCACCGTTCCATCTAAATCGGCTAAGCAATTATTCCTGCGGAACCTGGCCTCCGATATTACGTGGAACACGGGGACACCATTCAAGCTTGGGTGTCTGAAATCTGTCTGCGTTTTGTTGCGAATTAATAGTAGCAGCTTCGTAGTTTCTGTAGAAATATTTGGCTTCAGATATGTGACGTGTATGAGGCATTCGGAGCAAAAACGGAGTCACCTATATTTTTTTTTTGAAATTGAGTTAGTGGCAATAATGTACTGTATTGATTATGTAAAAGGGGAAAAAATTCTTTTTCTTTTTCCAACGTGGGTTAAGTCCGTTTTTGCTTTCGATGTCTCATATGTTGTATCGAAGTGTACCGTGTTTGGGTACTTTTTTCAGATGCTGGAGGAAGCGTGTCGATTAGGGGAAGCGCTCCATTGGTTGCGGAATTGATAGCGCTGAACGTCTTGCTGCAGCTCCTTGGATGTTAATGGACGAAGGCGAAGATTCGGGGATAAACGTACACCTGCCACTGGCGAGTGGGATATAATTATTCTGGTGGTTGTTTTTTACTGTAATGTGGATTAAATTAGTTAATAAAGCAGATCATATTTCAAGTCGAAAGTAGAGTTATTTTTTGGGCATTTTAGGGCTTAAGGGTATCGCCCTTTCAAAGAATTATGAATACTGTGCATTTAAAAGGCAGAGTATTGCAATAGAATATTTTGATCTGATGAAATAGTAGTGAAGGGGGAATTTATTTTATTTTACATGCAGTGTCTCACAGAATAAAACTTTTGGTTTTCTATTCGTCAGGTGACTGCAAAATCAACTTGAATTTTTTAATTAGAATACTTTGTTTTTCTCGGATTTTTTGCTACATAAAGAAATCGTGAATTCAGTGACTCCATGTACGGTGATCTTCAAATTAATTAAGGAAGACTCATGAGCAAAGAAGTATGGGATTTTATAATATTTGAAAGACCAAGTTGAGTACGAAATTATCTTAAAAATAACACTTTCCTCATTGTGTTTTTATTTTATTTTAGTGACTACTGTACAGATAAGTTTATACTACTAGAATTTTTGGAGTTTGAGGCATCCCATCGAAGTCATTTCAATAAATGAACTATTAATTATTTTAAGAATTACGCGCAATTCAATTGTTTCTCGGAAGGGCAGAATGGACAAGTGAATTACGAAGTTAACTGTCCATGAAGTTCCTAGACGTGTTTAAAATTACACGCTTCTGATATCTACTTTCACCGGCGATTTAAATCACCTGAGAAAGTGGGTCCTTAAATGCCTTAAATGGACTTTGCTCCAATTTCTTTAGAACTCTCGTAGATCTTCATACATGGCAATATAATTATTGCCATACTCAAGACAGTGTAACGCTGACTGTACTGTCATATAAAACAAGTTTGATGAATGAAGGATTCAAGAACTGAAAGATACTGTCCATATCACGTAATAGCAGTATAATTATCCCTGTATTACTAATTTTAATCGATGCAATTTAGAGGCAAAATTCTACCTTAACACAATTTTTAACTAATCTCCCGGGTCATTTCAGAATTTTTGAATAATTTAAAAACACAGTGTGAACAAAATAAAGTGATAAGAATAACGAGCATGAAATAACATGCTAATGAAATTAATTAGGAAACATATATCAAAGGAACATCTATCACATTCATTATCATTATTCCAAGTAGTATTAGATTATCAGAACAGACCAAGCTTTAAAGCAAAAAGTTTTCACGGTCAAGAGTTATCGCCCATCGATTAATTTGGAAACATAATTAATTTAAATCCAGTGGCCCTTCAGATAAATTTAAACTTGGACAGTTAAATCACCGACAATTTTAAGATCTGAATAAATTCAATTCGAAACCCTTCCTGTGAATGCCTGCACAGGATACAACTTTACACACGGAACGTCGGAAGAAATGTGGGACAGGTTGTAAAATTGAAATGAGATTTCAGGAAGAGATAAGCAGAAGGATGCGCGCGTCCCAAGTTGAAATATATGTGAGAAATTTTCAACGTAACGTCGGTCTGACATATTTGACGATAAAGCTTACGGTAAACATGAATTTTTATATCACATTTGTCTCTGGTTCTGTCGTACTACTTGCTTATGATAATCCAATTGAAAAGTCCCTGACAAAACGGTGATAGCGAGAGAATCAACAACATCTGTGTATTTCGCAACGGTGTTATCGAATTGTCATTCATAACCGAAGAGATACATATATACATAATGTGTTGCGAAATAAACATCTGCCATTGAAGCTATTCAACGCTGACAGGTGAATAAGACTGTAACAAAATAATACTTCCGGCTACTTAGAACTATGGAATTGCAAGCAACCGATTCTTTTTATTCCCTTCTTGAAATATCGTGGAATATTTTGATTTCTTTTTCTTAATATACCACGAGACTAATTTTTTATTTAAAGGGGAAATTGCGTGGCCAAGAAGGACCGTAAAGGGCATTTAATTGGGCCTAATCAAGTTAATTAAGACAATTCCTGCGGTTGTCAACCGGCCGCTGAGAAATACGCCCTGCGAGAGAGGAAGTTACAGTGGTGGTCAAAAGAAAGTTTCTGTCGATAATAAAATTCAGTTATATATAAAGAAAGTTTACACCTTTTAAAATCGCATAACTTTTTTAAAATTGGTCCAAACGACTTAAGTTTTTTCGAGAAGCTTTGAAAAAAAAATGCACGTAGTCGGAATAGCGAAAAAAAGTAGTAAAAGTCGCTTCTTTCAACTCTTTTTCTGAGCCTGTAATGAAAATTCAAAAATCCCGTTTGTAGATTTAAGTAAGTTGCATACATACTCAAAAATTTCATCAAAATCGGTTAACGTTTCTCTGGGCTACTGAAATCTACAAACGGGATTTTTGAATTTTCATTACAGGCTCAGAAAAAATGTTGAAAAAATCGACCAATTCTAAAAGAATTATGCGATTTTAAAGAGTGTAAACTTTCTTTCATCCGCCACTTTAGGTATTATTGGTGTATTCTTATAAATGTTCTTACCGTAGATTGCGTAGTTGTAAAATATAGTTTCACATATAAATTTGCGGAAGAATTTTTCGACTTGAATAATTAAAACGATCTTTATGTGTGATTCATCTCGAACTTATGACCACTTGAGAAGAACATTATGTAAGTTGTAAAATTAGAATCCATGGATCTTCTATAATTGTTATTTTTGGATGGCACGGTGAGTAACTGGTTTCAAAAAAATCCTACGCGAGTAAAGTCACTTTCAAATTTTACGTAAACATCTATCGCACGATCATAAAAGAACCACCAATATTGTGGATAAACGGGTATACGTCATTATGTTATTTTCAACGCACACGAATGCCACCGTGAATAATGATTAGGTGTGACTCGTTTGGTTGCGTGAATGACTCGTTGAACATCGAATTAGTTCTACGTGTCCCGAAAGATTCATTCGAATAAGCGAAAAGGAACGCAATAAACTAAATACGGCTTTATCGGGCTTTGTGTACGATTCAAAATATTTTGAAAGAATAGTCGTGAATGAATTATAACTATGTATCGCACGAATCATTAAATACATATAATGTACAGATTGATTTGCTGGAAAAACAGACCTCCTCGTCACTTCTTTCATAAAGTAGGAGACAACTTTTCGAGGCAAAGATTAAATGATTTGAAAGGGTCATGAGGTGAGTGAGGCGCGAAGATAATTTTTCTGCCTTGTAAGTATTTTTACAGAAGCATACATCCATTCGAAAATAACACTGATATTCTTGCAATTTAGTTACTCGTTTAAAAAAAAAGAATGACGTGAGAAAATGACATTTAGGCCTATATGTAGTAAACTTTTGCACAAAAAGATATATTTTTCCTTCAGAATTAACCAAGAACCACATAAATTTTTATCGGGAAGGTAGTTAATTATTGTATCTTTAATTTAAGTATAACACAGAATGAAGTTAGTACGTTGAAAATAAGTTCCATTATATCGTTCTTAATCGCAAATTTTCTTCGTTTTGCACAATATCTCAGAGGATGGAACATTTTTAAATAAATTCTTCAAAGCGTTATTAAAAGGAATGAAGAATTATTTGTATTTAAAAATTGAAAATGAGATATCCTGAAGAGATACTGACGACTGAAATATCGATTTTATTCAAAGAAAATGTTGCTCTCGCCGATCAGTTAAGATTACACAAATCTATTTAATACACTAGAAACTCGATAACTCGAAAACTCGATAAGCCGAAAATTGTTTCCCTACCCTTGAGATTCGAGTTATCAAGATTCTACTATATCTATATTTCATCAAACCGAATTTAATAATGTACATTTCCATTCTAAATTTTACCATTCCTAGTAATTTAGTTAAAATTCCACTCACCTTTCAATGAATAAAAGCGAGAAGATTAATTTACTTAATTGCATATCGTTCAGTAAGATCCCGTTGCATAAGTAAACACGTTGTAGCAACGTCAAGACAGAGGAAGATTCATCACCGCCTCCAATTTCTCAAGATGAACAATCTGTTATGAATATCAAAAGAATCGCGCAATATTGAGAAGAAATGAAGTAGGCGTTCTCCAAGGTGTTTCAATAATTAATTACTAACCTCTATCTCGATAGTAAGCACCGTTATTCGCGTTCTTATGTCAGGCATTCATTTATACATTTTCCGCTCTGACTCGAAAACTAGCTGTGAGAAACAGTTACTTTCAAAATGTGCTGCACTTTGAGCGGGTAATTATTTCGATATATTTTTGTATTTATGACACTTTTGTGTGTAGGCACCAAACAAGATTTCAGATATTATATATCGTTGGCAACAATCCTTTAAAGAATTAACATACTAATTATCGTTCTCTGTTCAAATGTACTGTTACATAACCTGCTCTCAGAAACTCCGAATTAAGAAACTACGAATTAAAAACTTGGAACACTTGCAATAAACACTCGAGCTATTCAAGTAGATATATCAAGCTTAAAAATGTACATACGTCGTATGTTCCACAAACACAGACACCATAAAGTATTCAATTCAAAGATGGCGGAGTCAAATATGCCAATTTTATGACGCGTATAATAAACATCTAAACATAAACACAGCTTTTCGCGCAGCAAAAGAAACCACTAAGCAAGTGCGATACGACGCAGCGATGATTTAACGAATGTTAATGTTTAAGAGGCGTGTAACGTAACCCTGTTGCTCGTAAATTGGAAAATTAAAGCCAACAAGAAGAACCATTTACGGTCGAACAAACATCAAACATCACCGATACAGTTTCGACGTGACGCTTTACTTTTTCCCCGTCATGGCGTCCTCGTCGATATTGTAATCGACCAGTGGTGCTCGAAATTGCAATCGGTCAGGCGCGTGGACCGGTCGAAACGAAATTGGCAACCGAACAATATTCGGTATATAAAGTAGAAACTGACACGCGCTCGAAACACTTTTGCCTCCTCTCAAAGTATAAACGTATACGTATAGTTACCGTTTACCGCGAGCATTGCCGTTCGCGCCTTTCGCAACGATTTACGACTGGCATCGCTCGTTGCATAGCCAAAGACTGAGTTCGTACGATTGATCGCGGTGCCCGTGAGTAACGCGATATCCCGCAAGGAATGCTCGGCGATACCTTTAAACCCGAAGGAAGCGTTGCCGACAGCGCACCGTAGAACTTGACCCCGCCGCGTCAATCCATCGCCGTTCGGTGTCAGTGACCTGCCTCAAAAAAAAAAGAAACTAATTCCACCGGACACTGGCCCGTTACACACTCGTCGTAGCACATACAGTCCATAGATGGATAGTGCCATCTCCCCGAGACGAATTCAGAGCCGCCTGTCGTTTGTTTCGGTGACTGGATCACCGTACCAATCGATCTATCCATCGATTTTTACCGGCCCGAATTTCGATGGGACGGATGGCGTTCTACGACGTAGGTTCTACATCTTCCGTAAAACATGGCGTAGCGTCGGTCCGAGAACACTGCACCACGTCGTATTTCGACGAAAACGTTTATCTATGGTAATTGAATTGCGCAATATTCGTAACGCACAGCAGTGCTACTCTCGTCTCAACTCGGCAGACGTTACTCGGGCAATGGTAATTTTGTATTTTATTTAGAAGGTTGATAATTCGGGTTAACGAGGTGATTACTCGCGTTGCTGGTCACGTATAAAATTTCGTAAGAGATTAGCGGGATCGTGTACGCTGTATCGCTTCCTTACACTTTCGATTCATCGGTTAACGGGTTAATTAAGCTCTCCGCGGTTACGTTCTAAATAATTTTATGCGCGGAAATGCCAATCATTATGTCGTGACGTTTCAGAGATTTAATGATGCTTGGGTACTCGACAAGTATCCATACCGTTGAAGATAACGTCTAAAGTTCAGAATATTTTCCGACGAGTGACATGGTTACTTCGTTTATTACCAGTGGAATATTCATATCAGGTATGTCGTTGCAATAAAATACTATCTATACGTTCATAAATTTGAAATAAACAATTTTTCTATGCCTAAATCATACTAACTTTAATGTAATCTTATTTAATCGTATTATTGCGTTGTTAAAATCAATTACGTGTAAGGCGGGACGAGTAACTTGCCTCTTTAGAGTCCGACTATAGTCCGACAACAAATCGCCGGTCGTATCAATTAATTCGTTTGTATTGGCTGCACAGCGAGGCGCACTATGCTTATCTTTCGAAGGTGATGCACGTTTTGAGTAGTGTATGCGAGCCCGTGCAAGCAAAGATACGCTGTCATACATGTACAACAGCCTTGCAAAAGTCTAGTCGAGATAACAACGGGACGTTCAGACTATAGTCGGCGGCATTTCTTCAAAGAAACGCGACGAGAAACGCCAACGGAAGTAACAATGCTTTTGCGCGTCTCTTCGCATCGGTTCGAGATAAACAAGGAACAGGACAGAGGGTTACGCGCGAGAGAATTGACCGATCACGAGAAAATTTTCTGAACGCATAGAATCCGGTATCGTCGTCGGTGAATCTCGTACACATCGCGAGCCGCGGGTACGAGCGTGTGGGTAGAGATCGGTAAGTTATCCGCGACGCTGCAGGCGAAACCAGCGAGTTTCTTCAGCGTTTATCCCTCTGCGAGATATTTCAGTCGATCTCCCATTTAATCCTATCGCAATCTTTCCTTCCGAATCATGCGTGCCCGTTTCCTCCCGCTCGAGGTGAAGAGCATCGTTCTGCCGAAGAGGGGGCGAAGGGGGGGGGGAAGGGAAAAGAACGATTTAAATATACCGGCGAAAGGACGATCGTCTCTCGCGTCCCTTTGTGGCGTCTAAATGTTAAATCGGTACAAGAGGAGAAGCGAGGAAACTGATCGGTAGCAAGCCGGCTTTACGAACACGTCCGGGGGGGCCCCGCGTAACCAGCCTGCGATTGGCCGAGCCGTGTACCACGTGGCGGCGTTGCGCGGGTGGGGATTGGCCAGCACGGCCGCGCACCGCGGGCGAAAGCGGCCAAGTTTTGTTCTAGTATTTACCCCGCGGTGTAAAGCTGGCTCTCGCGCTCTCCGGTGTCCTTAAGTCACGTTCCATTGTTCCGCGCCGCCTGTTCCAGAGTCCGTTCTCTCGTCGCGAACGGTCCACGTCGTTTGCCGACTCGTGCGTCTACTGGCCGCCGAACGCGTGAGAATCGTGCGCCATGTTCGCGCCGCGAGCAACACGCGATGCACCGCCGGCTACCGTCCCTGGCGAGTGATACGTTTTCTTTCCCTTTTCTTCGCGGCCAGGCTGGGTGCGTGCGTTTTAAATACCGCCCGGTGGTTCGCCTAAGTGTGTTTTGTGGTGCGCGGGCGAATAGTGTGTGCGCCTGTACAGTTGTCGCCGGCCAGGAGGGCAAGGAGCCCAACGGCGGAGTAAAACGACGGAGGCGAGAGCACGCTGTTTGGGACCGTGGAATGCGCGCTGACAGGTATCCACAACCGCCGCGCCGTCGCACTCTGAGAAATTCACCGTGCGGTTCTAACCTTCCCCTCTCTCTTTCCGTCGCCCGCAACAGCGTAACATCTTTCTCGCTCGTGTAACGGCTAGTGTAAAGGCTTGCGTGTTTATACGCGATCGTCCGCCCCCCTTTGCCTCTTCCCTTTCTATCGTCGCCTCCTTCTCTCGTTCTCTTTCCTCTTTCTCTTTTACCCCTCCCCTTGTCAAGCTCGTCCTTTCTATCTCGCTCCTTCGAATCGTCTCCCTCGCGCCTGCGTGTGGACGCTTCGCCACTTTTGACAGCTGTCACGGGTGAAGTGTGCTCACAGGCGACTCGCTTTATTTCATCGGATGCCTGGGAGGGGCCAGAGAAACGGCATATTGTCGTTCATTGTCTGCTCTGCCTCCTATTGTCACGTATCGATGGTTTTTCACGCGATAACTCGATAAACTGTCGGTCGAGTTCGGTATGAAATATTGGCATTCAAATTTACGGTTAGAACCGCCTCGATGAATTTTAAATAACTTCCTTCTGCGCGGGTCGCGACCTGGACGGGCGTTCTTTTTTTACTTGAATTTGGGCTTGAAACGTAGGTGGCGTTATACTTGTTGAAAGACAGTTCGAGCTTAGCGGAAGCCATCGGACAATTTAGAAGCGTATTGTTTCGATTGTGATTCTGTTGAAAAACTATTCTCGTCCAGATCGGTGGCCCTTCTAATTTTAAGATTGATATTATTTTTACTTCGAATGACGAATAGGTTAACGGTTTCGGTATAATTAGAACGCCGTGTAGTACGATGAGATTGTATCAATTAAAAGTATTCAGCAGAGCAGTGCATTTAATCTGTATATGACGTAAATCAGATATCTCTATTACGGCAATGGATGGAACGATTATTATTTTTAATAAACGTTAATCATGCGATCGTTGCCGGACTGGTAAATGTATCTGCGGCACAAAGCACGTTATGTAAAGTGAAAGTCCCCGCAGAAACGTGTTAAAGGTTGCGATACGCGATGTAAAATCGTATATTGTAAATTCCGGTTGTTGTACGCTTGATTTCTCGTGCACCGTCTTGCCGGGGAGAAGGAAAAATCGCGATAAAGTACTGATTCCATTTATCTATACAGGCTGTTACAGATCTGTAAATGTTTACAAACTTTATTGGGTAATTGAATTGATAAGAGTAAAAAGTTTTAGCAAACATAGTTGCAGCAAGTAATACTTTTGGTGATACAGGGTTTTTCAATGACAGGGTATTTATTTGCAAAAGTTTCGCGATAGGTGCAACCACTGTTTGCATATTTATGCAAAGTGTGAACACTTATGGTCGAGGGGACTACGGTGAAGTAACGGGAAGTGTAGGGAAAGGCAAAGGAAAAATAGCTACAAGCTGCAGATTAACTTTTTTTTTACAAATAATCTCAAGTATTTAGAGTGCACCACTAAAGACGTGAACAAACATTATCTACAGTGATACATATTAACTCACAGGTGAACTCTTTTTATAATTTGAATTTTTTTGTTTAACTATCGTAAAACTATCGACTGATGACAAAAAGAATTGAATATCTGAAAGAAAAATCACCTTACAAAACCTGTGTTCATTAAAACTTTATTCTTCAACTGATCAGTTCAGAAAACTTCAGTATACTTCCAAGTTTCTTACACATTTGGCTAAAAATATCATAAACTACATAATTAATTATTAGTTATTTACAATACATTAAGTCTGAGTTCGGTTTATAATTAGAAAATATACACCCCTACTGAATTAATTTCAATAATATACACAATTATTTCTTTATTCAATGTGCCAATTTCAAAGCTCCTCGACCTCCATACAGTTTATGGTTGTTGAAACAGTATTTTTGAATCCATAGCGTCTATAGTTCTAATACAGCCTGTTTCTTTTGTCATTTAACATTCTTATTGATGGGTATTCAGGGGTAATTACGCGTTTTTGGCTTTTTACATTGTATTATATTAAACATTAGCATGTCGTTGGGCGCAGCGCTCTTAAAATGCTTACGGTGACATGGCGAGCGGAATGGAACAGTTCATGTCCCTTTCTTTGATGCTGCCCGCTAAGGACATCTGATAAATCACGCGAGAATGCTGCTCCACTGGTGATAGTTGAAATTAAAACATTTGCTGAAAGCATTCTCTACGCGCAGTCTTTCTCACGCCTTCGAGGTATGTCTAGTTCATACGTACGATTGCGGCTTGCTATAGTACGAGTCAATGGCACGTTACAGTTTTCTTGACACCCTTCACTTGACACTCTTCAATTTTATCCAGATCGTGTTTAGTTCTGAAGTACCTTCTTTTGAAATTCATTTATATGTCCTGAATAATATGAAGTTATATTTGCGAATTTGTATTTCATCCTAGTAGCTATTGTCGAAACAAATTCAATTGGTTCTATCGTTAAAAGAGATAATTAATTTGTATGGTGGTCGACTGTGTTCTGATTAGATATAGTTTGTGGAGTGAAATACAAATATTTATATTGTGAATAGGTAAATTTAATTAAAAGCGCATAGTTTCATTTTTGGCTAAGGATCGCAATAAAATTGTGGTAAAAAAAAGCAATAAGATACATCCCTAGTAGCATTTCTGGTTGGCATTTGGATGGTCAACTAATTCCCAATTGGAGATACTGTGGACAAACTAGAAATGCTACTGGGGACACTTCTAAAATTTAATCAAATATTCTATTAGTCACGCAAATTGGAAAGTAACGTAGAAACATAGATAGACAAACGCTTTTCCCGAGTTGCTACAACAATTTTGGCCAGTAAATTTTTGGCTGTATTATATAATTTTCCCATTTCTGACGGTTCACTTCTTATAATTGCCTTAGACTATTCAAGATACATCGAAGTTATTTATTTTCCGTAACATATGATTTAAAAGGACACTCGTCCAATCACGACTTAAATTTCTCAGGTCAAAATAAATAGGGAAAAATAATAATGACCTTGAAATCTGAGCAACCAGCCCCCCACAGACAAATCTCCATTTCCGAATGAGGGTCGAGCAAACATCCTCGCGTTTTAAGCGCTGTACGTGTCAATTGAGCGCGTTCATGCACACTATGTCTGAAACATAACGGGATTGACAGTATAATAATTATTAGACACTATAATATCTATAAAAATCGCGCGGAATTTGTAAGGTTACACGGATAAGTCAATTTGTGGTCACATTGACCCAATATCTTATAGGTATTTACAAGAAACAAGCATAAAAAAATAAAACTCACAAGGGAAGATCCCGAACCCGGATATTCAAAGAATTCTGAACCTTATTCTTTGTGAATATTAGAGGATTTCCTTCTGATTACAACGCAATTTTTATTTGCTGCCCAAATTTACTCGAAGTTCATTTCATTATTACAGTTTAATATTTTAATAACTTACTAAACTCCTACAATAAAGAAAATTACAAATAAAAATGGAAGAAAGTATTATTTAAGGATATGAAGGAGTTTCAATCCAAATAATACATTCGTAAAGGAGGACTGAAGATTTGTGACTCGATTTCGGTGTCAAAATGACCCAATTTCCATACAAGAGTTAATACAACACTAGACACAGTGAACCTATGACTAGATTTCTTCTGATCTGCTTTTGGAATCGCCTGGAGGTATCCTTACCACGCTTGGACCAAGTATCCTTGCTGCTTGTACGGTTGGAAGTAATGCACCTGCTCGTCGTACCGCGGCCGTGCGTGAACTTCTGGCCAAAAAGCAAAAAGCAGTTGTCGGCCATCCGCCGCATTCACCTGATCTTTCTCCCTTTGATTACCTCCTACTTCCAAGGCTGAAAATTCCAATGAAAAGCACTCGCCACGTTCACATTTTCCGACAAACAATGAGACAATAATTAATTTAAATTTTATTAATCCCGTGGATACACGCTACTTCACCTTGTCGACAGAAATCTACCCACGCATTGCTTGGCCATAACCTACTTCGACTAAAATAAACAATTCCTCCAAATATGATCATCGCTTGAATTAATACATCGCCAATCCTGTTCTTTTCCAACCACACCGCCTATAAACCCTCGGGCAAGTGGTCGCAACATATCGAACCAGGAAGCGCGAGGCGCGAATTTGCGCTTCCACGTATATACCGCGATCTCCATCGAATTAGAACAACGAATCATATGATCGAAGGCACGCGTGCGTTACATAAACTTCATGACGCAGGAGGAGCATCAATTTGAGAAAACAAAGTCAGTCTCCTTGCATCGCGCCGCGGCGGTTTCCTATCAGCGGTTCTCGGATTCAGTCCCGTTCGACCGTTGCGCGTTGCCTCGGTGATCTTGATCGGCCGGCTGCAGGAAACGCATCTCCCGGTCTCTTCGCCCGTCGACACCGCGGGCGCCTTCTCCGCGGCGGGTACGCCTCGGTAATTAATACAATCGCGATATTAAATTCAGCGTTTCCCGGTCGTTAACCGTTCGCTCGGCCGAAGTCGCGGATAAGTAAGAGGGTACGGTAGGCGGTCAATTATTTCAGCGATTGGAATAATAAAACGCCACCGGTATAATCGTGGCGGGGCGAGAGGAACGGGCGGAAGGAGGATTTCGGCGAGGTCGTCGAAATTACGAGCACGCGTATATACGTGTCCTTTTTATTTCGTTATTTTCTTTTTCGTCGAGGCTGGTCCACCGAGGAGATACGACCGCAATAAAGTTTCCTCTTTCCTCGGCGTACGTTCCAGGAAGAGTTCAGGACCGCGAAGGGCGACAACCTCCCCTGATCCTTATCCAATTACGCATGCGTAACTCCTGGTTGCATAAGAATTCCTATCGCGCGCCGTTTAAATCCGTGGCCGCGGGGCAATATTTAAAATCCTCGGCAAACTTAAGCATGGGCTCTCGGGTCGGTACGGTTTAAATAAAGCTTGGTATCCTCGGGTAATATAAGCTCGTGGGTATAGTCTTCTCTATTCGAAGGCTCTGCATTTAGGAAGCGCAGCATCGACGCGCTGGCCAGATCCTTCTCGAGTCGCGGTCGCTGCGAAATGGTTACAGGCGAGGAGCGTTCAAATCTCCTGTATCTCTGATGCGTACGGTACCTCCCGATTCCCCCGAGGCCGAGAGATCGTCACACCTACGCGTCTCCTTCGCGCGTGTAACGCTTTTTCCGTCGGACTCGGGGAACTGGAATCCAACGGGCGCCTAGTTACAGGAGGAAATTGTTTCGTTGCTGAACCGTTGGTGGTTAACGGATACATTGCGCTCGGAGATTCGATTGAGCGAGATTAACAGTGGCTTGCTGGACTGTTGTCGGCCTGCTGGGTGAGTGGTCTGGTGTTTCATTAGTATTTCTCCGAGGCGCGATGGCTGCACAGATTTCAACGTGTCTACGTTCGTGTCGCGGATCGTTGAGCATCTGGTGCACCTTGTAATTAATCAGCTGATCGATCGAGAAATCGAAATTGTATGCTCCAAATAATGTTAGCTTATGTGCTCGCTTCGTTGTTTGCGTGGTTTCTATCTTTCTGGGAAAACACCATGCTGTTTTGGGTGTTAGTTTAGGTTGGTTGAATAGTACGTGTCTGGTGATTTGTTGAGATTTCATTTGGTTGATTATTTCTGTATAGTTTAGTCTAGTGTTGCTTCGAGGTTCGTCGAGTACTGTGCTCAGATTGCTCTTAGTTTCTTTATTAAATAGATACTTCTCTGTGGGAGTAATTTTTATAAGTAGATGGGTGTATGTCAGGGTTTTCTAAACTCTTTTGAGTTTCGATCCTCTTTTAAAAAGGGTCGAATGAAACTGTTAAAATTTTAAATTAATTATTAAATAGGGGAGAGTAGCCTATATTGGACCGGCTCCTTAATTGGACCATTTGTGTATTTCGATAAACAAATATATTTGCAGTGTTTTTTTCGGCTACACTGATTTAGGAAGTCGAGATGAAGCATGCGAGAGCAGCTTCCTAAATCAGTGTAGCCGAAAAAACCACTGCAAATGTATTTGTTTATCGAGATACACAAATGGTCCAATTAAGGAGCCGGTCCAAAATAGGCTACTCTCCCCTAACTGTATGTTTTTTACTATTATGTTTTCTGTTATAATATGTAGTGTATTAACTGAAAATTTTATTCCATACATTTTTGTGTAAATGAGAAACTGTTATTTTCTTGAAAGTCAGAAGAAGTTCTAGTTGAACAGGAACATTTATTCTGCTCTGGAAAAGTTGAAGTTGTGACAAGTTGACTTCCTGGAAATGTGGAGTAGATCTGAAATGAAGTTGAAACTTTAAACTGTTCGGTGAAAATAATTATTGGTATAAAAATCTCTAAATAATACCTAGTTCGATAAATACCATTTATAATAGTTTCATTCGACCCCTGCTTTATAATATTCAAATAACCTGCCACCCTCCTCCCTACATTAGGCAACGTAAAAATAAGGTAAAGAAAACACATTAAAAATAGGTATTTCACAATATAATTCTAATTTAATAAAATTAAAAAAAGAAAACAAATCGCAACTCACTTGGGGGCGTAAGGTTGTGAATCACTGGTGTATGCGGATCCTTGAAGAGAAGGACTTCGGTATGTATCTGCACTATGGAAATCGTGTGTTCGCTCATTGACATTATGTAGACCAGCATCCGTATTAGGGAAACTAGACAACAGGTGACAAGGATAAGTAGGGGAGGATGAGTAGAGGAATTTACTCCGTAATTTATTTACACCACACGTTCGATGCTTCCATTCCTGGCTCGTGACTCTGGCAAGATCCCTGACTCTTCTTTATTTCATGCTTATCTTTATTTTTATGCGCGTGATTGCTTTCCTTCGAAATAAATAATTTCAGTGCGTACAGTGGAACTCCATTTGTACGAACATTCCGGCAGATAAGACGATTCGGATAACGGGTACGTTCGGATAAGGGTTCATTGATTCGCCCCTCTACTGAGAATTCTTACAGCTGACGTTTGTCAAGGTAGATTTAAAAATATCTGTTTACTTCGTTTAAACTACTTCCTCGAGCTGACTGAATTTATGGATAAAATTTAGTAGAATTATAATTTCCTGATACATTTATCGTTTGGTTTATTGAGTGATTTTTGATTTACGAGTATGCTTGTTCACAAGTGTTCTTAAACCTGGGATACTGTTTGACAGTAATTCAGATAAGGATATCACAGCGAATTTAGCAAATAAAGAAGTCAATTCTACATTTTCTTTACTGGTCTGTTTTAGAAGACTTCAGAAATAAGATTAGTATGTGCGTGTGGATTAATAAAAAAATTCAGAAAGTTATGAAGATACTTGAAGTTAGTTTTGCAACGTTTTGTGATCTTGAGATGTACTTACGCAAATAAAAACATGTAAACTTCTTTAATTTTGCAGCATGCTATTACAGTATATATTGAAAAGTAGATTTCGTTATACATTAAGAAAATTTGAAGGAATCTTGGAATAATTTTGAAAAAGTAAGCTTCTATTTGATGAAATGAATATTTTCCTTCAGCTCCTTACCATTTAGCAGCTCTTTGACCATTTCGGAAACACTCGCTCTATGGTGCAAATGAAAAGAAGAAATACAATTATATAATAATGATTTTTGTAAACAAGGTTCAATAGATTTTAGAAATAAACGTATCTAGAATCTGATAAAGAGTTATGCAAACATGGGAATTATTTAGCATTAATTAGGTATCAATTTAACTAGGTAGGTCATTCACCACTGAGCTCAGATACATTAGATAGACACACATTTTTTAAATAGGTCTAATTATCTAATAGTAACATCATTCCTGTATCTTTTCAAATAAATATCAATTAATAATTCTTAAAGTAGGTTTGAAATGCGTTTCATTTCACGGCTTGTCCATTTAAGATGGCTTTCAGGTTTAGACGGGCAATTTTTCAGCCGATTTTATGACTTTTGTTCTAGGCGACAAAAAAAGATACAATATTAGTGCCTTTTATCCACATTTATTCATCTCTTGGCTATTTAAAATCACGAAGGATGATTCAAAATGTTTACAACATGAAGATACACTGTTTACCCTCCGTAAAAAGACCCTCAATTCGTAGAACCCTTATTTCTTAACTTATTCCTATAATAATTTTTAATGCTGTACAATATATTAAAATTAAGTGCCAAACCGCAATTTAATCGGAGGATTAATTTCTCTACACTTTGCAACAGAAGATTACCTACTTCTTCGGGCTTTTCGTTCATAAAACGTTCATAAAAAATCCCGCGTAAATTCGATAAAGCAAAATACTGAATTCTATAAATATTCCACCAAGTTTACACCCAGTGATCATTGTGTTCGTAACGTTCAATGCAAACAGATAGTTCACCAGCGCACAAAGAAACGTACCAAGATAAACTTTTGGTTTGAGCAACACGAGTTCGTCCGAGAAATCCGAAAACACTCAGACACGTAATACGCGAACGGACGAGTGCCGCGCGCAGCTGAAATGGCGGGAAAGGAATTCGAAAACGAAGTTTGCCCGCGCACCGTGAAAATACCATAGTAAAAGCACAGTCTTCTCGACTAACGGGAGTAGCTCGCGTTTCTTTGCAACAGTTGGTCCATTAAGCCCGCTAATGGGGACAAATAATACCCAGCGGCCTGCGCCGTCTCGTTATTTATTGTAAAGCAGAGAATTGCGTCACACGAGATGCCGCACGCGGTCGCGCCGTTACGTACTTATCCCCGCGCGGCGATTCCTCTAACGGGCATGAAATTTCGCCGATGAAACAGCCGGTTAATTTTCCAGGATATTACCCCGCAGTCGCATGCCGCTGTCGCTGCATCCTTGGGGGGATCCACCATCGAAAGTTCCGCGAAACGCCACGGATCGTAAACCTCGAACAAAGTCTCGGCGATAATTTCGATCCGCCGCCACGCAACGCGCCGCGCCGTTTCATGAGCCTCGCGTTACCCCCCGCTCCCTCCCTCTATTGTGTTGCGTAATTTCGCGAACTTCCTCTTTCGTTTGGCTTCTCCGCTTCGTTCCCCCGCCCCGTGAGAAGGGAAGGTGAGGTTCGACCGCGCGGAATTTTACGGATACCGTGCCTTCCAGAATTCTGCTTAGTCACTAAATAATCTGGGACTCAGTGAAGCGGTGCGTGAAAAGATATCCCCGAGGGTGTAAACCGACAAATATATTTTTCACTGATTATAGGGTTCCTTTTATTTGCGTATATTCCTACGCTTATTAGGCTCAGTGGCGGATTTAAGAATCGTGGGGTGTCTTAAAAAAGAAACCAGTATTGCACGTACCATTTTGCACGTTTCAAGCTTTATTCTATCACCTTTCAAGATTATGAAAACAAAATTATAAGTAAGAATATCCATTTATAGCGGAATAGGAGCACAGTTGCGTTTACTGAGAAACAAATCACTTTATAGGGAGAAGACCGTATAAATCAACCGAAAAATTGAAAAAGACTCTATAAACCGCTTCTAAAACGTTTCAAAAATATTATAGATCAATCTATTTGATCAATCAACTTCAAATTCTGCACAATTTTAGTTTATAATATTCCCCAGAATATGAACCACAAGGTTCAACTAAATTATTAATTTTAACCACTGTTTTTAAACAAATGAAACGCGAATTTCTTTCATGACGTTACTATATCTCTGCAAGGCTCAATAATATGCTTCGCAGAGATCTAGTGACTAAACCGGGAGTCACTCAAGTGACGTGTGAAAGGATATCCCGTAGGGTGCATACAAACCATCAAAATAAGTTCGTCCCCGATTACAAAGCCCGAGTCATTTGTTTCCATCACTACAATAGGAGCTTCGATTATATTCTACTGTCCCAAAAATATACTCTCTTCACTCAAGAACCCAACTGACTTTATCCCTCCCCTCGCCGCTGTTTTCACATCACTATATATCCGAAAAGCGCTAGGTACCTACGCATTGTTTACGTCCACGAAACGACGCCTCCGCTACTTGTTGCAGAAAAGGGAAACCCGCTGGCGGGAGGTGCTCGAGGGTGGATTATGAGGGCCACCGAGGAAAGGCGGGAGGAACGTTCACAGCCCGGCGAAGCGGTTAACGATCGGCAGTCACCGAACACAGCTGGCCACGTCCCGGTCTCATCCCCCGGATGGAGATGAGCGCGAACGAGGTGAACGCGACGACAACGGCGTCGACGGCGCTGGCGTCGTCACCGATGCTCGACGCGGCGGTCGAGGACGAGGAGGAGCCGCCGACCTTGGGCGAATCCGTTGACATGGACCTGGTGAACGGACCGAATCCGTGGCTTCCTGCCTACGGCTTCCAGCTGCAACATCACTCCCATTTTCAGCCCACGCACGAGGATCTACGGGCTAATGGTTCGTACTGTTACCGTTTCACTTTCTCTTCCTAGTTCAACAATGCCACCAGCTACGGGCCGTGACGCTCTTCGACGCGTGTGAAACGGTTAGAGGGGGGTAGCGTAGGGTGGAATCGAAGGGCGAAAATTGATAGCTGGCGGAGAACGCGGCGTTTTTGTAGCATACATTGCGACCACAAGAAGTATCCTTTAGGCTACAATATTCTTACACGCCAAGTGTTTTTAGTTATGTAGCTACTCGTTAAAGTGTTCTACTTATTTGAACCTGTAGGTATTATTTTATCTCAACCTGTTAATCACGGGACGAGGTAAGCTGTCATTCAGAAATGCCTTTGTTTTGGATGAAACGAGGTAAATCTTCTTGAATACGTGTACCTACTATTTACTGAAACTAGGGAATTCAATTAATCATTTTCATGATACGAGATCTCTACTTTCACTTAAATTCACAGAGTATTCAGTGATGGATTTAAGGAAAAAGGCACAGGTAGCAAACGTTTCGAGGGGACCACCTTTTTTCTGGAAAATGAAGAGGTAGTTTTCTGAAAACGTTCTAAGTGTACAGGAAAAAGTATGTGTAGTGTTTGGATAAAATCATAATTTGTCATTTGAAGATGGGGCTCAAGCCGCCCGTTAAATCCGCTACTGAGAGTAATACTAAATTTTGCGGGCAGTATGCATCTTAGGAATTTTACTTTCAGACTATTTTCTATCGCTGAATTTTATCAGAATATTCTGCTTGAAGGAAAGTTCACGAAATACCTTTGTTCTATTGTAAGCTTCCAAATTTGGGAAATTTTACACCAGCGGACAAATTCCGATATTCGAATATACTGTCAAGCCTGCAGGCGTTAATTAACGCTGCTTGTGTACGATAGCAGTGCGTAAACAATTGTAGGTCGAGACTGAATAAGGATAAGAATGATAACACTACATTGAATTACTGTTGATACCACAGGATAAATAGTACCGCGTAGTAACCGCTAGTCGTTCAGCTGAATCGCTGCTTTAGACTATAGTAAACATCATTCAATCGAATGACCGATTATTCAAGAAATTAATATACACACTTTAATAATACAAAACTGAATGGGAAACGGTATGCAAGCTTGGGAAGATTACGAAAGGTTTCTATTAGAATAATGTCGAATTACCTATCTCAGTTTTTGTTTGCGTGTTGCTAATATTTTCAGATTATTTTCCCGGTCTTATAAATTATGAAATGCTAGAACACTGTTTCCTTTGATGTTAAAATTAGAAGCAATATATTAATATCAGAGGAAACAATTAAAAAGCGATCTAAGATTTGTGATTCGCGGATTGGAGCAGCGATGTGCAGATAAGCCACAGCACGCAAGTTTCTACACTAGAAATTATATCACGCTTTCGTTATTTCTGATCCTTCTGTATCTTCGCTAATAATACTCGAAAGAAAAAAACGCGACTAGCGTGTAATCGTGCAAACTGTCAGGATTTCACGGGCTCTTTTTCAAATGAATGTAGCGTTAACTGATTGGCGAGTCACGAAACGAGGATATTAATTTCTCTTCCGTTGCATCGCTAAATGAGTTCATTTCGAAATTCACCGTACAGTATCTTTCAGAACAGATTGCTGCTAGATTGGCGGCTCGCCGGAGTGCGCGCCTTTAGCTTTTAATTTCGAGCCATTTCTGTATTTCTCTACACTTTGCGAACCAGCTCTCTGCGAAATGAACACACCCAAAGTACCACTAGTGAATCACAGATGCCACGTATGAAAAGGCATTTACGCATCACTCAAGATAAACTTTCTGTATCAGTACCCACCCCTCACCTCAAACAGAAAACTAAGATAATTCGAATATACTCCCAGAGTTTCTGTACTTTTCTACATTTTTCGAACCAACCCTCTGACAAATGAACACACCCGAAATGCCACTCGTTGAGTCACCGATCCCCCGTGCGAAAAGGCCTTTACGCGTACCTTGACTCGCGTAATCAACGCTGACTCACGCCAAACAGGGAACATAAACTATTTACGACGAAGTTTAGAAGTCCTTCTGCTTGTCTACGCTCTAAATATCGGCGTAGGCTCGTATCATTACCGTAATTTCCATCGGGTAGAAAATGGCGCGGGTTTGCATACAGATCGTTCGTTAATGGCTGGGCTACTTTCTACAACCGTGGGCGAGCGTGCGAGAGAGTTAATGAAAAAGTACAACTGAACGGAGCCGGGGCGCCTGTCGTGCAATTTCCATCGGCGAAGACGCCTTAATTGTTCGTGAAATTTGCGTACAGCAGCCTTGGTAAACACCGAGGCGTGAGAGTGAAGCCAAAAGTTCGCATGATCGTCGGGAATATTAATTATCCTAATGCTTAAAGATCGAACGATCTCCATCTTAGTTGTTTGTTTATGCACAATCGAAGAGTTCTTGTAGAAAGCACTGTAAGTGCCAAAAATAAAAACAAAAATTTGTCGTGAAATGTTCTACGTGTTAATGGTAACACTATGGTATGGAATTTTAATGAAATTTCCATTTGAAAATAAGTTACCAATAGTGCTAAGAAATGATACCAATGCCACTTCTGTGGAAAACAATGTATTTCTTATTTTTTGGAACTCTAAAACATATTCAAAAACCAAAACAATCGGAGATGAACACTTGAAAATCTTATAACTTTGGGGGTTGGTTTCGCCCTTAAATTTGAAAACGGGCCGCTATAAAAAAACACGTACCTATATCTTATTTTTCGGTGCTCGAAATCATATCCAAAATTCAAAGCAATCGGAGGCGAATATCTGGGAACCTCTCCTTGTAAGTGGTGGCACATACAGTGTTTTCTGCAAATAGTATTTTAATGCAAAAAATAGTATTATGACAAGTTTTCCTCTCGCCCGAAGAATTTGATTTTTCTCACCTATTCTGCATACGAAAATATTTGATGGAATCTTAATGCCGTGGATTGCTCCTGGTAGTTTAGATTATAGAATATTCGTAGCACTCCTTATAGCACTCTAGTTTCTGCAATACGTGATCTAATTTATTCCTCGACCTGCAATCAGCACAATATAAGAATAGACATTTGGTGCGTTCATGCGCCAGATAGGATAAAGATGTACATTGATGACTTCATCAGTTACTATATTTAGTGAAGGTACGCAGTGGTAATATTTCAATACTCATAAAATGTCACGTGTTAAAATTCAAGACCAAAGAATAGTTTGAAGACTTTTGTTTCGAACGAGTTAAGTTTCTTCTTGTCGTTTTGAAATACCCTATATAGAGTACCTCGCAATAAGTAGTATTCATCAAGAAGAAAAACTCGAAAATGTGGAATAAGACTCTGTAACAGGAGTGTTCCAATTCGAGAAAATCGCTGTCAAAAATCAAGCCCATTTTTAATATCTTTGAAACGCACATATACCTACCGACAGATTTTCAAAATCGATTTTCTCGAAAGTAGAAGACACTCTTTTCTTCGTATCAACTTATTTTTGTACCGCGACTTATTTCATATACTTACAATTTTCCGATTTTTATTAGGGCTGCATTTTCGTATTTTTGTAATCAGCTGTACATACAGTTACACAAAATTTTGAATTGGATTTCCTCGAAAACGACGGCTTCTGTAACAAAATTCTCATCTACGTATATTTTCGATTTTTATTTTTCATGCAAAATTACCTCTCACGTGGTTGTGCTACTTATTGTGGGACACTCTGTATATGGGCGCGAAAGGAGGTAGATCACCGATTATTTTTGCGCGAGTCGGTGGATTATTCACGTCAGTTTGTTGCGGAACGAGCAGGCAACAGGCGGCTGCAACAGGTGGTTCCGGTGGTTAGCGGTGCACGTGCCTCCGCACTTGTGCAAGACGAGTCGCGTTCCTCCGGAATGATTTGTTCTCACAAACGTCATTAGGTCCAATCTCTTCGTCACAGCATAGTAGAAGGAACCGACGGCAGCTCGCTCCAATACGCAGGAAAAGATTCTCTGACTTCATCGTCGTTAAAAAATACCTGTGTCAGAGATTTCCGTGTACTGTGTAAATATTCCGCAACTTAAGAGCGATCATAGTCACCCGTCACGGAACAGCCTCGGAGTACCAACAGCAATTATTATCGACTGACCCTTCGAACTCGCAGATTTTCTATGGGATGCTTATAATAAATCAATCCCCAGTTTTGCAAATTCCTGAATAACAGTACTGTCATCAGGAATGACGTAGAATATTAAAGTGCATCATTGACATTGGAAACATTCTTATCTCTGACGGTGCAGATTTTATTGAACGCGAGTGAATGGAAAATGCAAGGTAACTGTGTAGATAACTGTGTATGCAACGTGTTGAAATGACGTTAATAAAGGATATTTCATAAGTAAGAGAATTTTATAAATTAGTATCTTAGACGTCACACAGTGCCATAAAAGTTTTATTATGTATTTATGTCAATGCAGCAGATTGGATGATATAGAGTGACTGTACCTAGTATCGTCACCCACTTATACCCGAGATATTTTTCCCGCTAATTTGAGATGCTATATGCATTCTGGCCAATTAGAAGTCACCTAGGTGGCGGACATAAGCAAAATATAATTTCCAATTACAAATATTAATAAATATTACATAAACCCCTAAATTGATATCCCCTTTCGTTATTTAAAAAAAAAATCACAAAAGACGATCAATTTTTGGCAGATTTGTCCGACTGGGGAGGGCGGGGCATTTTTCAAAACCTTGCGTCACTCAAAATGTTAAAAATCGTGAGTTAAAATCTATTGAAGGAGACAAATTGATAGCAAAATTGTATCTTGTTAGAACTTAGGTCTAAAGACACTTGACGAAAATTTTTGTGGTATAAATAAATGTTAGCACTGCAGTTTAACAAGAAGAGTGAATAAAATTCTGATCACCGAATTGGTTCAGATTTTTCAAACAGTAAGTGGGCATCCTGTACAATTACGCATTAAACGCAGTGGGCGCAGTGTTGAAAAGCTTACGAGAAAATCGAGTTCAACGTTTTGCCTTTTCCAGCCCCTCGGTATATGCACTCACACGTGAACAGGAAACCGTAATTAACTTGCAGTGGCATCTTAGATACTACGGTACATGCATTTATAAATCTTCTCCTAAACATGCAATTAATGATACCTAAAACATTCCACAGTTCTATCAAACGAATCAAAATTTTTGCAATATCCATTTACCGAGACACATAGTATATAACAGCGATAAGCTGTTGATGTAATCACCCTTACTGTTTAATATTCCGATCTCGAAGGGAGGGAGTCACTGAACCATTTCGAATGGTGGCATCCTCGCAGAGGATTGGTGGACGTACATTAGTTAATTTGAATAAAAATAAGGCTTGGGTACAAACATTTTCCCTTCCAACGTTTTAACGCGATAAAATCGTGTAACAGAATCGTAATTTTGGTAAAAAAATAATATATAAATAAAATTAGATATTATATAAAATTACAGAATTTATAATATATAGATACTACCTATATATAAAAATTATATATTTCTGAAGTTATTGTCATGGAAAAGTCCGGTGTCAAAGGACTCTTTCATTAAATTTGACAACCACAGAACGTAAAGTAGAAATAATATCTTTCGTCAAAAGACATACATTTTTACGTTACTTAAATTTCACATTTTGCATTTTACACTTACTTATGTGTTATAAATATATTTATGTTATAAATATAAGTGATAGGAATTTGATGGAAGGTATTATTTCTGATTTTCGTTCAGTGGTTGTTAAGTTGAATAAAAGCGTACGTTGACACTGGATTTTTCTGTGAGAGTAACTTCGGAATTAACGGTTCGAGAGTGCATGCAACGCTGTTACTGCACAATGCTATGCAGTTATGCAGCGTGCTGTACCTACTAACTATATAATTGTTACCGACATCAGCATGTCATACGACAGTAAGCAGTTCTTCGAGGGCGACGAAGAATATAAACAGATTGCAATTATGCTTGGCGACAGTTCCTTTGACACTTCACTGTTTATTCATCCACTTTAACAATCTTTAACTCATTATGACTTTGAGTTAGAAGTTATTATCTATTGTAACTTTTGAGCTGCAGAGATCCATTTTTCACTGTATACTTTCGTAATGAAAGGACATAATATCCAAAATTGTATATGTTTATTTGCCCTTAACTTTTTTCGAAGTATAAGTAGTCGTATAAAACCGATAAAATAAGAAGAAATTTATAACCAGATTTATTAGTACGACGATACTTACTGCCATCATACCGCGACAGCGAGACATTATAATGTGCATCGCGTGTATCATTAGACCCACAAATTGTACCTGTTGGTAGAACATAATAGTATTAAATATAAACAGACAGCTGGAATAATTGAGATTGTTTAAAATAGAAGTGATACGTTTGAAATTAATATTTCTCTATTCACTTCGTGGTAAATCGCAGCAACAGCTATTACAAACTCATTTCAACCAATTAACTTGATTTTTGCAAACAAATAAAAATTAATTCCACAGGAAGCTAAGTGTAAAAAGTTTTTTTTTGTAAAATATTCAAACGAACTAAACAAACTTTTGCGCTCTCAATTCCGACGTTTCAGCCTTTTTCCGAAAAGCTTCCCTTGCACGAAGCATTGTTTTATTCGTGGTTACTTACCATTTGTGTCATTGTAATTATAGGTTTTATTGGTTCAAGCCTTCGTTGAATGTCTGATCCAAAGGAGGACAGCAAATAATAAGTGTACATTAACACGTGTATGGAGCAGTTAATTACTGAAATTGTTATCGTTATTCCGTTTGCATAATATTTCACAATCCACCAAGCTATCAAGGCGGTAGTAACGTGATGGTAGAGGTGCAAGAACGACACTTGCCGATTTTTCTTTCGAAGTACAAACATAACAGTCTCGATGTAATCGATCAGTTTCAACGTAAATATATACCATGTTATTTTAGCAAACTGTAATCAAATTTTTTGTCAGCATAAGGATATAATTAATACTAACGCAACGATCAGAAAAACGTCTTCGCGGGTACCTTGTACGCTTGGGGATTGAAGGTGTAATCTGTATCAACGCAAAAAAAGAAATAGTCTTTGTACCATCCGGCGTCCAATATGTAAAACACAGCTACAGCATTGGCCACGATTTGGAATAAATTGTAAAATTTGATGAACGTATTGAAAGAGTATGGTTGTTTGTCTTTCATGTAATTGGGGCACCATCGTATAACGACATATAAGTACACGCAGGTAATGAAGATGATAGATATAGGAGAACCTATTAACGGCCAGTCGTTCGTCCTCTTGTCTGTAAAATATTTTCCATAATTTTAGCACGTTCGTTTCATTACACAGAGTGGTAGATAATTCATTTCGCTGTACGAAGGTAGTGCACGAGGTTCAAATAATCGATTTGATCAAGATTTTGCACGCAGACAGTGCAGATCACGTAAAAGAACGTATTAGTAATTAGGGGGTCAGGCCACCTTGGAGGCCTGAAAATTATACGTAAGTTACAGATACTTTTTTGAGCGAAATTAGAAAATAACCGGAAAAACTTTTTTGTGGGCTTTATTTTACATTCCATATGGTGGTATATAAAAAAATTGTAACTATTTTTTTTAAACAAAAGGGCGTTGTTGGTGCTCTTCCATTCTTGCAGTATTTGAAAGGACACTTTCCATGACTGGCAGTAGAAGTCCCGTATACTGTGACGTAGGATAGAAAACCGAACATTTTTATTATTTACATAGCAATTTGGCAGAATTTTGATTTTTGTGAAAATGGTGGATTTTTGAAGAGAATATCAGTTTTAGCCGAAAAATTTGCCTAAATTTTTAAGCTTAAATTTTGTCTAAAATTGCTTATAGCAAAACAAGTTTTTAATGAATCGTAAAATCGGTATGTACTTTTGTACGTGCATTGTAGAATATACTATTAAAATTTCAAGTGAATCGAATAAAAACGGTTCATGTTATGCTGCTAGTCAATTTGAAACAAGTGATTCAGAGGAACATCGCGGGATTTTTTAAATATTTCTGTACAATAATCATAGGGTAAAGGACCCAATTACTGACACGTAACCAATTACTGTCACCTTAAGTTATTTTACTTAAAATAACGAATAAATAAACTGTAGTTTATAATCTATAGTATAGATTATAGGTTGAATTACATAATTCTTTTTATGTGTGACTTTACAATGTTTAAATATTCTTTATTTTAAGTAAAATAGCTTAAGGTGACAGTAATTGGTTCGGTGTCAGTAATTGGTTCCTTTACCCTACATATATTTATTAATACATGCCCGGAACATAAAAAGTATAGAAATAATTTCCAACCTCATAGTATCATAAAAATACGTCTCGGGGTGCCGTAACCCTTTAAGAAATGGGTTTTATTATTAATCCAAAAAACGCAACAACAACAACAATGAAACAAAACAAAACCAAATACTTATTATCACATTAGTCCAGGCCTGCACAGCTAGGCTGTGGTGAGCAAGAGCGCTCTCGATTGTTCGTGAGTAAAGCAAAGAGTGAAGCCGTGAACAGTTCCCCCATCCTGTGGCGAGTACTTGCTGCCTTAGTATGCGTGTAAAAAGTAAGTTGGGTTGCTGACGTTCAGCGGCACATTTCACTCACGAACACTCCCCACTGCAAGTACCTATTTTATTTTATTTATTTATTTTTTTAATAAAACCCTTAAAATCATTCATTTTCACCGCGGCTAAACGTATGTAACCTTTTAAACGCATACGGCGTATTGCTAAACAAATTTCCAGAAGATCGAAGCCAAAGTTTGGTCTTTTCAGTAATCACGAAATCGTAATCGTGTTGGATGGAAGAACTTTTTGCATAAAACGCATGATTAGATCCTTCATTCTTTTCTACATAGGTGAAGAGAACTATTATAAATTTTGCGAATATTATAAATCGTATCTAATGTATATGGATTTGTTCAATATTCTATATTTTTTCAATTATTATGCAAATATCAAAGAAATAATAAAAAATAATGTTAAAAACAACCTTTTTTCTATATTTCTGCAATTTATACAAGAAGGGCCTGAGAGGGATATAATTAAAATTAATTTCACTGATTAATTTATTACATAATTCCGATTGTTAATCATGCAACTGCAAAGGAGATATGCATATAAATTTTTCAAACATTACAAACAGTATTACAACAACTTCACTATGTATAAAAAATATCTAACTTCGTAATATTTACAGATACGTTTCTCGAAACTGACTTTTGGCCCTTCTTGTATCCAACAGTACAATTCCAGGCATAATTATTCCTATGATTGATCATTTAAATTCTTACAGTGTTTATTCAGATAGAGGAGTTGGAAAAATCAAACTTTATGTTTCACTTTCTCGCGAAATTTTGAGTAGTGCGTATTTTGCATTTAACACATTACTATATATACGGGACATGCATTTATTGGATTAACTGCAAGCAAAATGTTAACCAAATCTCAATCGTGTATTTTTTAATTATGCTCAAATTTTCATATTTGATTTGGGCCCATACCCCGGGTATATTTGCGATTTCTGGCTTCAAATTCGACTATGAACAAAATCCCGCTGGAATATTTTCAGAACCTCATCACTTACCAGCGAGTTCTGTATTAAAATAGTGGTACGTATCCAGTAGTTCCATGATTGCCATTTCTTCCACTGTTATCCTGTTCACACACTTGTGCACTGTTTTCACGTTGCTCGGTCGAATGAGGAATTTAGGATGGAATTTGATAATTTCTGTTGTGTTTCGAGTCTGCTCCAAGGAGCAATGCGAGTCTGTTGCATTTATTGTTCCCTATATATACACAGTGAGAATGATTACGCCACATGTACATGAAACCATGAATAATAAATAGCAATTCTAACTATGATGTCGTATGCACACTGTGTTCAAGTTCAGAGTTATCATGAATTATATATGAGACTCCATACATCATAGTCAATTTAACATTTAACTTTTCCGATAATATGATTACATATAGGTACGCGTAACCATTTTGACAAATTACTTTATAAAGTAGAACGATTTTCTATTAAATATCCTTTGATAAAGCACTATCTACCACGCGATCGTACAATGTTTCTTTATCTCTTAATACACGGTCTAAATTTGGTAATATAAATATACATATGTCTCTTTGAATTCATGGTGGCTCATCACAAAGTTTCGTGTACTAATAGTTTCTGATGAACTTGTGCTCCACAAGTTGGTGTCTCCCAGAAGATAAAGGAATTTAAGGAACAGACGCGAAATAATAAGGAATTTCGTTGCAAGATTATTAGTATTCGTTTCATAATATTTATTGAAAGCCTCTAGTGCATACACCTGGATTAAGGATTTTCTCAGTGAACGGAATTGATAACTATATTAAAGAATAACTATGTTCAAGTATCGAAATTTTTCATTTTTACTTGAAGTTTGAATGCGCATAATTCTGTTAAATTTTTACTTCCGTGGCTAATTCTGGCACCTGCGATAGCGGTACTCCTAATGATTAAAAATCAGTTGTGCTTTTTTTGCTTCAGATGAGTCTGTGAGCTGAAATCACTCCCGCTGTCTTTTCAAAGGCGCGATTTTTAACTCCAAATAACATTGAAAAACACAATTAAAAGTGTATTTAAAAAAAATTCCGTTTATGTTATAAGTAACCTAATAAATGAAAAAAAATGTTTGACATTGTTATTCATTGCATTCACTGAGAAAAGAAAACCTGAATTTTGCGGCGTGATTACCAGAATGACCCCTTAACCCATCGTTGACACTCTGGGTATGAGCCACCCATAAACTGATTTCGACGCTCTGTACCCTCTATATGCAAAATAAATAACTTTTTTCCAAAGCCGACTTAGAGACTATATTTTCTCTCAAAATATTATATCTTAACAACAACTCTGTAGATTTTTAGCTTCTAATATTGAAATTTGTAAAAGCTACAATTTTTTGAAGATTTTCTTCGTATTCTCTCGATATACAGTGGCGTCGGAAAATAAGTTGACACTCTTTAAAATAGCATAACTAAGCTAGCGGAATTAGTTTTCTGTGTGACGTATTTTTTTGTTTTGAAAAAATGTCCTTGGTCTGAATAGGAAAACAATATAATGAGGGTCGTGTTTTTACTCTTTTTTTTTGTGAGCCTGTAATGAACATTCAAAAAACCCGTTTGTAGATACTTACATGCTGAAAATTTCATTTAAATAGGTTTACGTTGCTTTGAGCTATAAACGCTTAAAGATCGCAGAATAAGTCCGAAAATAGCGAAATTCCCGGAAATCAGCGATCAATTTAATGTATGATTGTAGAACCTAATAGCGTTCAGACATATTAAAGAACGTCAAAACTGTGATTTTTTTATATTCTGTATTTTTGTATATTCTGGCTCGTCTAGTTTCTTTTGCAAATGCTGTGTAAAACTCATCTTCATAGGATTGTATATGTATTGTCAAAGATCTGTAACAACTAGGAACATTTCGTTTTACTACTACTGCTCCGAGTAAATATCCATTTTTTACAAGATGTTTGAATGTTTATATAACGTGATGAATCGGCATATTTCCTGCAAATTATTTCTTGAGTAGCAGTGGTCGGAGTATATTCATTCAGTTTCTTACACAAAATCGATTATAACGTTAATTAAGATTCGTATAAAAATTAGATCTTCTATTTTGTTTTATCCTGGAAGTAAAAATTTTATTAAAAATAGTGTAACAGAAAGAAATTAATAAATTGTTAGTAAATAAGGCTTCATATCAAAACTACACAGTACGATATTACACATACAATTTAGAACACATGTATATATATGTTGTCAAGGTCGCCATTCTGAACAACATTTCCCTTTAAACTTTTTGGCGGTCGGCCTTAGATTCGGAGATATCAATAAAAAAAACTTTCAGCATAATATATTGAAAGCTACCTCGTCACTTATTTCAATCATCTTGACATGTGTTGTTAAAAACATATGAAAAACTTTCGGCATAATAAATTGTATTATGTATAATAAGTACATGTACAATAGGTAATTCGCGGTAATTCTAATGTTAAGTAAAGTTTTTTGCCTATCTCGTTAACCAAAGCCGATCGCCAAAAAATTTAAAGGGAAATGTTCAGAATGATGACCTTGCGCGTGTAATATCATATTGTGTAGTATTGATATGGAGCCGTAAGTAAGAAGAAACTAAATTTGATAAAAGAAGAACTTGAATTATTCCTGATGACATTGTAATTCAAGTAATTCAAAAGCTTTGTAAAAAGAAAAGAAAACTCGATTTTATTCTTTAAATAAATTGTTATAATCACCTACTGAATTTTATTGAATTTGCATCAAAAATATTTTAATTAGTGCAACTTGCCTCCCCCAAGATTAAATACTAGGTGTGTCACTGTACGTTACATTATGTACTAATTCTGCTGCACATGGTCTCAGGAACCAAATATACTGTGTACCTACCAGATATGACACATAAATCGCGTTATCACAAGGCCATGAAAATACTTTTGACAGTCAACATGTTAATGAGACGCTCGTTGTATATTTTTTTTACAGATACGGTGCTAGTGCAGCAGGTGGACTTTTTAGAGACTATTTTAGAAGAGACTTCCGACGATCTGCAAAGTGACTCCGATCGAAGTGGTACCACGTACTGGGTCGGTTCTGACTCAGAGACTGAAAGCGTGATACACATACGGGCGAAACAGCGATCAGCAGGTAAGAGTCAGATGAATCCTTTTTCGCGTACAGTATTTTGTCGTACGTTTTAATAAAAAGTCAATTTGTTACAATTAACAGTATTAACATGTTCACAATGCTTGACTTTGGTGCGCCTTTACGTTGATATTTTCTGGAAAGCATTGGATGATTGTCCAAGGGTTCGGAGATAACTTTGAACCTCGCCGATTCAGCTACTAATCAAAATTTTAATTCTAATAGTTTCTGTTAAATATTCCTGGGAGTATTACCAATACATTGGCGAGGCTTTTCCGATGAGAATGAGCCCAAACTCGACCACACTTGAACTATTTTTAATTACAGGTTCACAATTGGTGGGAAGGATTTCAGAAATAATTTGAATTACGTAAAACTAAAAATAGTTCGAGTGTGGTCGGATTTAGACTCATTTGCATCGGAAAAATGTCACCCATTCAGTAGTAGCATTCTTATGAGGATCTAATAGAAAATCTAGAAATTTAAATTTTCAATTTGTTGTGGTCACGTATAACTATTTAAAGTGAAGGTGTACTGGATAAAACATTCCTAACTAAAGCGACCTCTCAAAATGGCTTAACCGACTTGAAATAGTATTTCGCCAAACGTTTCGGCATTCCGAGTGTTAATCTCCTGTAAACAATTAAAGAGTGAAAAAACTTTGCCTGAAAAAAAAATATTTATAATTCACAGGCAAATGAGTAGATGAGGATAACTGTGTATTTACGACATACGAAACCCAAAATTAGTTTCAGTCAACCTAAATAATAATTTACCCGCCGGGATGATTGTTACGTGCTTCGAATAGACTAACAATAGGTCTAAAAATATCAAAGCTCTTGGACTAGACAATTCCGAACATGGGTTGTGTGCAACGCGTTACATTTACGTTCTGAAGACTGTGAAAACTATTTTGCGAGCCGCTACAAGATTTCTCTGCGAAATACTGCGATGGAAATCGATTCGATTCGTTTTATAAAGGCCAGCTGATTTTACCTTGGTCGCTTGACAGCGACGGATATAATTATCGCAGAGACTGATATAAAATTCAAGGACAAGAAGTGGACAAAAACTGTTTAGAGATTTAAGTTAGAATTTCAATAATTATTTCGGTATACCGCGTGCGGAAATCCTACAGTCATATCTGATAATCGTAATAGTCGAACGCCCATCGGCGTGATCCGCACGGTACTTAAGGTGTCAGTCCACTGCGACGGTTTGAACAATTAAACTATTTTTAAAGATTTTTTCTCCGTAGATACAAAATATAATGCAATAAATCTTTTTGATATCTATTAAGCTACTCTTATATCATTCAAAACATTTAAAAGAATTTTTTAAATTTGTTTTAAAACTTTAAAATCTCAAAACAATATTTTTTTAATCGGTGATTGCGAAAAAACTATTTGACCAATCAGTCTGAAATTTTGATACGTTATGGTCGGGTTCACGGAAACCATTTCTGATTAACCATTTCATATTTTTTTACAAGCAAACATGATTGAAAAATTCACCGTATTTCAACACTTAAACTTCAAATTTTTTTTATCAGTAAAAATAATCCTGGTTCCGGCGATAACCACACCCAATGATTACAACACGCTTTGAATTTTTTTCTCTCAAGCTAGCGTTACACCGAAATTTCTGGTGCGGCTTATGACATTAACAACAAGTGAACGGTATTTCGTTTCGGAATGCATCTTGTGAAATCTTATTCTCGCTTCACGGGGAACTCCTCGTGGCAATTATTGTTCACTGCGGTCTACTTTCTCTTTTGAGTTGGTCCTTCGATTCATTGACTTTTAAAGAATGAAATCGTTGCACTTCGCAATTCATTCACATTTGGCATGTGCTGAATTCTGCTACAGAGTACCAGGTTCATTTCCTTTTTATTAAATACAAGTGGATTAGTTGTCAGTACAACGTATTACTTGTTCTGTACACACACTGTACACACTTTTTTCTTGTTAGAAGAAAAAAAGTCAATCGAATTTCTTTAAAGTACGTGAATATTATTAAAATTTATTTAAAGTCCTCGAATTTTATTTCGGACTATACGATTTTCATTTAAATTCTTCGAATCACTCTTTCATTCAAACTCTTTCATCTACTCCAATTTAATCCACATTCTCCTGAATTTTTCATTCCGATTCGTTGAACCACTCAAGTTTTACCCAAAATATTTAGAGTATCCTAATTACGAAACTGTACAAATTATTTCAGTTTGATCAAAGCCACCGAAAACTCAGTTTGAACATTTGAGCCAAATAAAGCTCGTCTGGCTCCTTTCAAATGCTTTAGCAGTTCTACCACCTGCCATGATTTGCAATCAGGGAAATGGCATTCAGCAGTTGATGTACCTCTGACTATAATTACATTTACAGCATATTACTATACAATTTTCAGATCTCATTAATAGAAAATTCCTCATTAGTCTTAAACAAGCATTTCATTTCCTTTCAACTTAAACTTTCCAAGTATTCCCTATTTTAATAGGGAATTACAAATTGGGAATCAGAATTACATAGTTCATAGAATATAGGGTAATACGATTGCAAATTGTGCGATGGGATTCCGAAAGAAAATAAAATGTTTCTTTAAGTGCAACGAAAGGGAATCGCATCGTACAATTTCTAATTCATTGAAAATTGTTTCCCAGGGTACGTTCCCTTCCCAAATAATAGACACTTGCTACCCTTAAACAAGCATCTTTCTTCTAATATATGGACCAGTATCGTCTACGTATGCATCGTGCAAAGATTCCTTCGAGTATGCAACCGTTGCAGCCTGGAAGTGCATGTGGTTGCCATTCGCCAGGCGACGAGCGTCCAGTTAATGCACTCTCTCTTTTTGCAGCGGTCGTGCATTAAGTAGGAATATTTAGTACACCTTAGAATGCACCGTCGAAACTTGAAATTAATTTGTTACACATATCTTGCAAACCACAAAACAATTTTTTTCTCTAATAGCACGTTTCACTTTTTTTTCTTACGGACAACTGCATGTAGAAAAAAATGAAACGGGCTACTTTTCGTAACGCGCGTCGATATCAACTTTGACAATAAATAACTTCGCACAAAATTAATACTTTATAACGGCCCTTGCTCCATTTTAAATAACGAATAATGCATTTTTAGCGCAATAATTAGTTTCGATAAAAAAGGTGTTATCTAACTGAGAAATAAATTACAAAGTCGACCTATATAGTAAGGTCGAACAGTATTTGTAACTTGTACGTAGAATATTAAAAAACTAAAGAGTGATATCAGCGCATACGTTCGGTCATATAAATGACACATTATATGACCGAACCTACGCGCTGATATCACTCTGTGGTTTTTTAATATTCTAAAAATACGGTCGAAATTCTAAATTCTTTATTTATACGTAGAATGTCTATAAACCTCAAGGCTGAAACGATTTTTAACCGACTTCATTGTATGCCTTTTGCAATTGTTACGAGGACAGTTAATAAGATTCATAAGTACTATTGATTGGTTTTTAGTGATTGGCGTTTTCCATGATGTTTGAAAGGGAAGCATGGAAACAACGATTGTTTCGGGCGCGTACATTTACTTTTGAAGCGGACTCGAGCCACTTGTCACGGTAATTAGACGGTAACCGCATCTCAGATTATTAGTCCTTCGCGTTTAACATCTTCACCTGTATTCCACTCCCATGAGTACCGCTACTCCTTTTGATAAACCTCCTTGCTAGTCTAATCGACCACTATTATTTTATCTTCTGTATTCTATTAAGTGGTCTTTGATTTACTCCATTTCAAAAGAAAGAGGAATTTGTTAATGGCCCGTGATGGGATTAAGTGGCAGACTGTAGTTGCTTCTTGCTTGTCGAACACGGGACGATTTGATACCATCCTATTTAATTACTAAACTGTTCATATTATGTAAACTATTTATATATAAAAAGAAAAGGAATTTTAGATCATAGTAAAGTTAAAATTATTTTGGTAAGTGCACGAATTACATTATATTATGGGTCAAAATGTACCCTGTATGAATATTATTATAGAGATTTGAAGCTTGTGTTCTCGTTATTAGTGAATGGTTATGTTCTGTTGGCTTCATTTACACGTCTAGTTTTCAAATGAACGGTTTCTGTGATTATAGTAGGTTGCTTCAGGTTTCCAATTAAATAGTGGTCCCTCTTTTATCGAACAGTCGAACCAGTTTCCTTAAAGGAATATTGCATTAACGTTTATTATAATCTGGTCACGATCTGGTTACGTTCACTAGGCAGGCAATAAAGGTGCAATCTTTTTTTTTTCATTCAACGTTAGAGGTGTCTGAGTTCGTCTAGTGCGATTCTCCGCACGATTCTCTTCCGACGTATCTAATATTAGATCACCTTCAACGTGATTCATATAGGATTACCATGGACTCTGTTGAATTCCACGTGCATGCGATCATGCAAAAATAAATTGACAGGGCAACGCGTCGTGGAATCAATTCAATTGTTGCTAATGGGCCCATAAACAATTTCATACCCGCTACAGCCAGACCAAACACCACTTGTAAAGCGATTGGAAACGATTGGAGCATGTTTACTAGAATTCTTGTAGGCAGAGGATATTGCAAAATGGAAACCATAAAATGGGCGATATCCTGCTTATCGTTGCTCTTACAGTTGTTGAAAATTGTATTAGGTATATTGATACATAATGCTTTTGTTATTGTATAATGTATACTATAATATTATTGTAGAATGTAGAATACCAATTTTTTTAATACTGTTTTACTATTTTTTTTTATGATATTATTTTATCTTTAATATTATTTTACCTTAACAGTTACTGTTTTTAGCAAACTTTGTTACCCATATCTTTGCTGCAAAAGCAACAATTACTGATATTTCGCCCATTATATAGTTGTCCTTTTACTATGTTTTCATATTACAAGAATTCTGTGATGTCACATGGCTTATATTTTAACACGTTTTGCAATGCAGTGGAATCTAAGATTCTAGGCGATATTTCGCTTTATGACGTATATTAGAAATGAAGCTTTCATCAGAGGGAGGAGCACATCCATTGATTCTACGAAGAATGCAATTTAATTTTTAGAATGTAAGTAATAAAGCTTGACCTTTTCTATGATTAATATTACCATCCAATGTTTTGATCAGTTTATAAGATTTTCAGTAGTAGGTACTTTAAAAATTAATCAAAAGGTTGAACTGCAGTGTTTAATTAATTACATACAACAAAATTGATGTAGTGTTAAATTTTAAATTTGTCATTCCTTTTTCCATATTTTAATTAAACATCGAATAGAAGAATATCTTCTTCCTTTAAAAGTGTCACTTACAATAGATAAAATAGATCCACGCGGCACGAAATATGTTGGAAAAAGAAATGACTACTCTATAGATATCTTTAAAATTTTATTGCAATCGTTCCAGCCGCTTTGTTGTGATGCTGTAATAGATACATAGAATTGCATTGTGTTGATATATGTAGATACACTTTCCCTCACTTGATGCAGTTGTAGTGCAGTCCGTTTTAGAAAAAGTCACGTGCATTAAAATAAGTTTAGTATTAACAAGTGATAAAGAATATGCACCTTAAAAAAAAGAAAAAGAAAATTAAAAAATGGATACGTTAGGATTTAAGTGAAAGTAGGGTGAAACTTAACAAACTCCATTAGGAAAGTAGTTGAGGACACGTTTACTTAAAAGTAAAATCCTTTTACACGTCGACCTTTTGCGCACCAAATATGCTTCTCAGGGACATAAAAATTTAAATAATCATTACACACCGATATCACTAAACCTTGCGTAAATAGAAGAACTAGTAATCCTTACAATTTCGTGAATAATTCACTCTGAAGTTACTCTGCCACATTTTTTCCTATTCCGAAGTTCTGTATTTATCAAGCGCATCATGAAGCTATAAATTTCTAATCCATTGACGGACGAGTAAGTCATGCAATGGGTTCTGCAATCAGTGTAATTAATGTAATTAATTAATGTACCTCTGACTATAATTTATTACATTTATAACATATTACTACCCATTAGGGTGGACCTTAGTTATTCTTGTCGAAAAATAATTTTGAATTTTTTCTCATATTCTCTAAAGATTGACAAATGAAGCCACGAAGCTGGAAGAAATTATATTTAATGGTTTTGTTTTAAAAAATTCCCAAGTAGTACCCTTAAAAGAACATTCTTGGTTGCTCTAAAAGAAGTATTTTATTTCCTTCCAACTTTTTGATGGGCTCGTCCTACAAATAAATAAAAAATTAATAAATATAATCTCTCCATCCATCCTCTATTTACGAATCCTGTCGAACAATTTCTAATTCGTTCAAAATCGTTTCCCACGTAATGTTCCCTTCCCAAATAACACACACTTCATTGCTACATACCCTTACACAAGCATCTTCCAATACAATAATCAATTCCTGCAAACATTCCTACGAGTATGCAACCGTTGCAACGTGCAAGTGCATCTGGTTGCTGTTTGTCAGGTTAGCATGAAAGCAAAATAAGAAAAAGCCAGTACAATATGAACTACTTAGTACACTCCGAAACAGTTGCCAAATAAAAGCTTCCCAAGTCCTCTGAGCGCGTGGTGGTTCCTCGCGGCGCTAGAAACTCGGTGAAGAGCCCCCGCTGGTTGGAGGTTTTCATAGCTCGCGGCCCAGTTTATAGAGTCGAGTCACGGAAGTGGGTCTTCGACGGAGGGGCCAGCCAATCCTCGTGTTCTCGTACCCGCCGCCAGTTTCACGCGTGTCTCTCCTACCCTGGCGATCGTCAGGAAGCCGTGGTTCGTTCAACCGGAAGCAACGCTTACGGCGTTATGCGGTCACCGGTTGTCGACTTCGTGACCGTCGCCCGACACGTGATCGAGCGACACGAGCCACGATAACTCCTGCGGATCGATCGGGACCGCACGCTGCTTCGAAACGACACCTTTCGACCACGACGCTATCGCGTAATCGCCTCGTTAATTACTCCAATTTGCAATCCTGTCAAGAATCTCGCGCTTCGAACGATTAGTTGACGTTACGCTGGCCACTTGACTTGCAATTGGCTGGACGTATTTGGTGTATCTTTTTTCTTTTAGCTATCTTTAGGATGGAATGAAAGAACGATGGCTAATTCGATTTAGTAGACAGCTTTACTTATGTTTCAGTAGTGCACTCAGCTTTTTCTCGAAACTGAAAACATTGGACAAAGGTATATTTTGTTTGTTATTTGTCGGAAGGTTATTTGAACCTTCGAGTAGTGAATAAGTACTTATCTATTATTCGATTCTTTATTTAAATAATTTCTTATTTAGGTATCATCATTCCCTCTCACCCTTTCTGGCTTGTTTATTAGGATTTTAACACTATTCCAAATTTTGCGCCTTCATAATAAGATGTTACTTGTATTACTTACATTAATAAACTCGCCGAACAGATTCGAACGCTCTTGTTCCGAAGAAAAGGTCCAAATTTTAGTGTATAAATAGAACAAAAATTGGTGGCATGTCAGACTCTTTCGCACCAGTTAGGGAACGAGGTTCCCGCCTCACCAGTTAAGCGCTCAAGAAATGAAATTATTAAGGATAGACCCCTCATAATTTTAATTTCTTACTGGTTTCCCAAAAGACGAACGGCTGGATGGCAGCGGGAGCGAGTGCAACTCGGTGGTGCCGAAGAAGAGACGTCGCAGGAACAATGGCACCAGCGACCGAGATCATCAGGTGGCGTTCGAGGACTTCCCACCCTCGCCCAGGTCCTCGAGGTCATCGGCCTCCTCGAGATCCAGCTCCTTACTGCAGTTCGAGTCCTTGGAGAGGACCTGCGCCACTCTATCACCCTCCAGCTACAGCTTCGATTCCTTGGAGTATTCGAATCGATCGAACGCCTCCCAATTCGAGAACACGTCGCCGGACAGCCTCGAGCAGGACTACGACAAAGTTCTGCCGAACGGCTTTGGGAATGCAGCTGATCACTTCCACAAGATCAGGCCCTACCGCAGCTTCGAGAGCCTGGACACCTGCCAGAAGGTGGACGACTTCGGACCCGGCCGCCTGACCAACGGATTCGCACCTTTGTACCTGAAACGCAACTCGGATCTGTCGAGACCGCGAAGAAATGGGCATCGTCCAAGGTAACAGTTTATTTGGTTTTGCCGCTGCCGCGAACGGGGTGCCGTTCCCCGCCCGATATTTCCCTGCCTGTTGAATGGCAACTGTTTGGCGCGGATTGATCGCAACGTGAAACAGCTGCCGTTTGTGATGGTTGGCGAACAGGCAGGGTTATTACCTGATACAGGCCCTCGTTGTCGTGGTGTGATTGTAAGAGATGAATGGATAAATGGTCCGCAGACTACGGTTACCGTAATCGCGGGGTATTTTTGCGTTATCCGAACGCTGGGCGCAAGATAAATGGGCAGTTCGCGGAGGTCTTGAGACTTCCTTGGCAACGACTCTCAGAATTAAAGCTCGCTACGTGACCCTCGTCTTTTGGCCAACTTGCCACAATCGCGACCCTGAATAGACCTCCTTGACTTTTACTTTTAATTTCAACGAGATCTGAAATTACCAGGGATGAGGTGTCGCGATTGTCTGATTAACTTACTTCCCATTTCCGCCGTCTTGCCTCATCGACTCTACCATTTACTTTTTTCCATATACAAATTCGCATAGAGTAAATTAATTTTTATTCCACTTGATGACTTTTGCTCGCTCTCCTATCTGCACGTGTTTCGAGAACTTTTTTTCTTTACCACGGAGCAGGGACTTTTGGCACGACGACGAGGAGTATGAGGAAGAGGAGGAGGAAGAGGATCTCGACGAGGAGGAGCGGCTATTGAAGGATAGTCGGGCGTGCTCCGAAATGGATGATCGATTGATGGTGTTCGGTGATCCCAGTTGCAACTACGCGACGTCCGTCGATTACAGGAACACGATCGACCTACGAGAGATCGGCGTCGAGTCGAAGAGGGACGCGCTGTTGGACCTGAAGTCCGGCCAGGCGGCCGTGTCGAGTTCGTTTCGTCTGCTACAGAGCAGGTTAAATATAGCTGGCAGCATGGCGCACGGTCGCAGCAACATGGTCGACGATCATCATCATCATCGTCATCACCACCATCATCATCAGCAGCAGCAGGAGGACCAGCAGCAGCAGCAGCATCACCACCACCATCACCACCACCACGACTACGAGCACCACGAGCCGCGGCAGCACCAGCGTCAAGGGTGGAGCAAGGAGGAGTGCTTTAATTTTAGATTCACGGATAAATCTCAAAGCGCGCCCAGTCTGGCCAGCATCGTTGACGAGTCAGCACACGGTCCACGGTCGTTAGCGGCGTACACCACCTCAAGGGCAACGTCTTTCGTATCCACGTCGATACTCTTCGAGAATTACACCAGGGTAGCCAGCGTGCCCGTAGATCTAAACCTTTGCGGCGTCCCCGCGGCGTACGATGATACGCGGTGCCCCGAATTGAGCCAGCAGAATCACGAAATGGCGGAGGCGACGGGCGTACACGAGAAGCAACGGCTGGAGAGCGTCGAGGAGAGACGGCAGAACGGCGGAGAGGACGAGATCGGACAGCTGAAGAACGCTTTGACGTCTGTGAGGACGCAGGCACCGCAGGCCTCCATGGCGGATGGCAAGACTGACCGCCGGGAGAAGATCGAGGAGGAGCCGCTGGGGGAAGAAGAGTGCGTTGACGGTTACTGTTCGAAACCGCGGGAAAAGAAGCAGGTGACGTCGACGGTGAAGACGCAAGATCGCGGCAATTGCGTCCTCGACATGGCCATCGCCATGGAGAACCATCTGGACGGCGTGGTGGACGAGGCGATCAAGCAGCTGAAGCGCGAGGTGGAGCAGGCCACTGCTTCGAACGGCAACAACGGCACGCTCGCGGCCGTGGACGGGATTCAGCGGACGCTTTCCGGCAAGCAGCGGAAGGTGAAGAACAACGCCAGCTACGAGCTGGCTCAGCAGTTCGAAGTGGACGAGAGGAGCTTTCGGTCGAACAGATTCCGCAAAGCAATGGGCCATGACATCGAGAAGGCGCCCAAGTCGCCTAAAAGTGGTTCCAGTGGCAAGAAACGTGTGTTCAACAACGCCAGCTACGAGCTGGCTCAGCAGTACGATTACATAAACGCCCTGCAGTTCCCAAGAGGTGCTTTCCAGAGGATGGACGCGTGCGACGAGCTCGAGGAGCCTGTATCCGGGCGATCCTCGCGGCTCAGGGTCAGCGACATGGTGCAACAGATGAGCAGCAGCTCGACGTCGAACCTCAGCAGCCACGCGAAGGAACCCTATCCGGAGACCAGGCGATCCAAGTCCACGGAGGACATATCCACCCAGTTCTCAATGGGCCCATTCACCAGGGTGCCGATAAAGCAGCTGGGCCAGGCAGTGAAGAAGCATCAAGAAGAGGAGTCCCTCATCGGCCAGATAAAAAAAAACTCGGATCCATTTTCAGTCTATGGAAGAGATCGTAGTGGCCATCCCGTAGTAGACGACGAGATAGATTATCCCTGCTTGGAAACTAAACCCATAGGAGCTTCCAGCCTGGAGGGGGGCGTGTCGCGCGAGCAAACAAACGCCCACGCGCCTCAGCAATTATCCCCAGTACACGAAAAAGCCCATAGAATCACAATATCGGACCCATTTACAGAGACCCACGAGCTTCCCGTGAGCGTCGAGAAGCAAGCGGACGAGCTGGCGAAAAGGTCGTTCATCGGTGACTTTTATCCGGAGAAAATCGAGCGTCTTCAGCAACAGGAGGATCCGCCGCAGGACCATCGTCCCGCGGTGTCGCCGGAACACGGGGGCGACGGGAACACCGGCGACGAGAGCTCGTCGCCGCCGTGCAACAAGAACGGTGTAGAGAGGCTGTGGAGGGTCGTAGTGGAAAAGCAGGCCGCGGAGAAGGAGGCTTGCACGGAAAAGGAGGCGACCGCGGTGGAAAAGAAAGAGACGGTGAAAGGGCAGATGGAGGAGGTGGTAGCAGCGGAAGCAGCGAGGGGACACACTGTCCACGGTGCTCGTTCTCCCCCACCACGCTGTGGCAGCAACAGCGACCGACTGGAGCCTAGCGAGCGGAGTGGGAATCCAGCGGTGGCCGTGGCAGTTGATACGAATCATCGCGGTGATCGCGACAAACGTCACGAGGAGAACGCGGCGTCAACAACTGCGGCGTCAACAACTGCGGCGGTTAGGGTGGACGACGCGACGATGTCGGTGACGTCGGCCACGAATACAACGACGAAACGGTCCCTGATCCCACCGGCCACGAAGAAGGACACAACTACCACCCGGTTCCAGAGGAACATGGTGGCGGACGCATCCCCCGTGGCCACGGTCAAAGAGGAACGGAAGAAGGGTGGCTTGGGCGGCTTTTTGCAGAGATTCTCCAGGCTACGGTTCAGTGGTAGATCGAAAGTGCCGCGCTCCGAGGTGCAGAAAAAGAGTGACCCGCTAAGCCAAGTGAATCGCGCGAAATTGGTCGATGAAAAGAGTAGAAAGGAGCCGGATTATATCATCATCCCGCTGCACCCGCCTGACGAAGAGAAACGAAGGGAGGAGGATGTTCTTCCAGCGGAGAACAAAACCGACGGCAGCAAAAGGAGCGTCGGTGACGTCCAACGGAGTTCCTCCAATGTTAGGTGAGTCACTTTGCTTTAGTTGGCCTCTTTGTTTGGGTATCGTCGCGATGCTTATTGGGTTCGGTGTCTTTCGCACTTGGTTGGCTTGTTGGTGAAACGTAGACTCCACTTTTCGAAAAAAATGTTCTTTGCTTTCAGTTGTTATCTGATTCGTTGTAATAGATTGAAGTTTCAATTTGCATTTATTGAAAATTACGAAATATAGACTTGGTCAGGTTTACCAACAAGCCAACGATTTGCCGCGTGCGTCGCGTTAGGCTCCCTTCACACGAGACACTTTTGTGCCTTTTGAGCTCGCGCGTGCACTCGATTGGTTTAAGAAAGAATTCTGAAACTCGCAGTTGGAGTAAATTTTACCTATTTGTTTATCGTTTGTTTTTTGCAATAAGACATGAGTTTGAGAATTATAATGGCTGATTTGAAGGGAATCTAATAACGTGTACATCTGTTGCGGTGTATGCTTTCTCAGTGTGAGTTGGTGAAAGTATCCTGTACATGAGCATGGTGTAATTTGAGTCTAATATTTGCATACAAAAGGATAGGATAGGTTACGTAACACTTACGTATATAATTTAAAAATTCTTTCGAAGAAGATTCGCAAATTTTCATGTATTTAAACTGCGTGAAATGAAAACTTATAGCATCTTTTCTCTTGGACGATTTCTGAGATCTCTATTGATCCCATGCAATTGAATGCTATCCATAGAAAATTCTACTTACAAAAATAAGTTCAAACACTAACACTATGATGAGACGCTAATCCATTGCAGTAATCGCTATTTCGAAATATCGTGACGTAAGAACACATTATCCAGTTAATTACATTGCTTTCGTGTAGCCTTGTGAAAATACTTTCCACTTCATTGACGCGACATCAGTTAGGTAAAATAATCATGCCTATTCGATCATAACAGATTAAGTGCCTCGTGTATAAAGATATGAATATTCTTCACAAAACACAACTAGTTCTCTTTACACTTAATTACGTCTAATTGGAATCTACTACAATCTTTATCCCCAAGAGATCTTAACAGACTTCAGCAGTCGCTCCACAGTTTAGAAGCATCTATATAAAGAAATAGTCCAAACTGCAAATCGCGTGACGCGAAATGTGTCTCGTGTGTAAAGACCCTCAGAGTCAGATAGCGGCTGACTTTGACCTCAGTAATTGTTTACACGGTTTCGCGCAGGTATACAGAGCTACCGTGAATCACGGTTTACGTTGCTTCTAGGGCTTCGATTGTAAACGTTCGCGTCTCCAGCTGGGACACGGAATCGTGTTTGTAAAGGCTGAAATTACTGTGCATGCTGCTTGCTCGTTTAACGTCCGCTGTGCCGCTTATATGTGAGGCTTAATGGTCGAAAAATGTTTATGTAATAAAGTAGGTTTAAGATCGCGTAATAATAGATTTATCGAACGTAAAGTCGTACAATGTTATTCGAAAACGGGCAACGTAATGCCTTACATAATTATTACGGGATTATGAAATACGCCGCGAGCACGTAGGTATCAGGTCTTTCTGTTTATAAGTCGCGCGCTCGGCGCGCTGGTGCCGGAAATCGAATATGGCCACTGCTTATCCTTTTAAAGTACACCAATCGGGGGTCCTAAATAACGACGTCTTTGATTCGGTTTGTGAAATATTGTGGTTGGAGAATGTATTCAAATTCTTGTAGTCGAGGACGTTGATGGGGCTAAGATACAAGAATTAAATTACAATTTCTTGAGATATCGTTGTGCCTACCATAGATGGAGTAGAAGAATTTTAATGGAATTGATTCGAGGGTAATTTGATAGTGTGAATATCCGTTGTGCGGCTTTCTTTCTAAATGTGGGTTTTTGGAAGGCTATACGAGTATTTGAATAGTAAGATTATTATTATCATATTGGATAGTATTTCAGCAGGAATTAGATACTTAGAATGTTCTTCCCAATTACTCAATATTTTTCTTCTTCGACCACTAGTTGCTTGACCAGGTTAATATTAAGGATTCGTAATGATGTAGGGTGCTGTGTATAAAATCGAGTCTAGGATATTTGATCGTTACCATTTTGGAAATGAAAACAAAAATTACTTTTGTTTCTTCCGATTAACTTAACAAGCATTGTTTAGTATAATTTGAGCTGCATGTTTCCTAAATTTTTTCGAATTTCAGCTGCTTTTACTAGTCTAAATGAACTCTAATATCAACACCTACATCAAATTTTAATTTTTTAACCATGTAATAAAATGTACATCTATTTAATTTTTCTGCGTCTTAAATGCAAGATTTCCCTGCAATATACAATTCCAGAAGTATTTTCCTTTCGCGTTCTGGCGTCCCTGATTTCTCGGAATTTACAATTACCATACCCCAACAACTACGCGTGTCGTACAAACTTTAAACAATTATCTATGATAATATTACACTTGATCTGATCAACCTATTGTTTGCATCGTTTTCTTAAACCACCTTCCAAGTTGAATGCCACTATTATCGTAGCCACTCGTCCGAACCCCGTGACAGTAGGATAAACGACAGTAAAATATAGTTGGGGCACACTAACTGCGAGTCCTACGAAACGAGGAACATCAGAACGCGAAGGAGAAATAATGTTGAAATGGTGTAACCTATTGAAGAAAGGAAAGTCTTGTGCTGAAGTCTTCTGAGCTGTCAAGTGCAAAGTAGATTAGCAAAGCTGGATCAATTACATGGCCTACTTCCTTCCTTGATTGAAATTCCTTGAATATTTAGTTGTGGGGGCGTCTTAAGGCTCCTGTTACGATACTCGCGGCGCCACTCTCGGAATATGTACTGCTGTCTTATCCTCAATTTGAGTAACGATTCCCGAAAGATGTAGGTACTAGAAATTTTTGAACATCTTCGACGAATCTTGAAACGGCAACACATTTCCAGTAACTTCTTTATTGGAGTAAGGAAACGGAAAATATTTATATCGACGAAAATAAAGAATTTCTGGACTCATATTTACAAGACCCCTTTCATCCTTAAGGAAGCCTGGTGTGCTCGGCAGAAATCAAGGTTCTTTTGTAAATTTTTCATAAGGAAACCATATATGCAATCTTTCCCAAACTTTCAGTCTATATTATTAAGTTTCCCAAGAAGTGAACATTTTTTTTGATTTAAAAATAACTCGATAATTTCCAAATTCCCAGGTGTTTGGGAGCTGATCCATACACATTTCAAAATAAGCTTTCATATTGAAATCTGACGTTGTGATTTATAATCCATACATTCTTCCAGAAATAACACTAACATATCAAGTATCACATATAGTTTGATATTCAGAATCTACCTGAATTTTGTATGGGCATCTGATTTTGTTAAAATTAAAATCCTTTCCTTCTTGAAAAAATAATACCAAGCGAACTCTTCATCCGCCAGGCGAAAGCTAAGACGAATAGTCTTAGCTACTATTTTAGTCACCGCATTTATACCTCCTAAGGTCTTCCTCGAATTCCGCCAGTGTGGACCCAGCGCGGCGTGTTTCATTCTAAACATAAGGATACTTTGAAGTCCGTATTCGAAGTTACACCAGCAAGTGTTCGAACACGTTCGCGAGCCAATGTACATGTTTCCCTTGAGCAGTTGGAAGCAACGAGGTCAGTGATACCGTGGCTTTCGCAATGGCGGCCAGCAGAGTCGTGGAACAGCTGCCGGTCCCGCGCTTCCACCCACTCCTCGATCATCCTCGATCATCCTCGTTCAGCTTACTACTCACTGTTGTTTGATTCCGCTGTTATCGCATCCCACGCCGCCCAACTCTCAACCACAACGCACAGGCGTTTTACGAACGCGCTCCTCTCTGTTTACCGCCTTGCCTCGCCTAATTCCTCTCTCCGATCAGGCTTCTACGCTTATCCGATCGATAGGATTTCACTCTCGCTTGCCAATCGTTCCTCCAATCCTTCTCCTCCTCCCCCCCCCCCCCCTCGCTCTCAAGGGGGCACCAGTTCGCTTCCCTTAATCGAATTTCACTCTCGCCCTCGTTGTTGCTCCGTATCGTTCGGACTTGATTCGACCTAATTGCATTCCGCAACGCCGAACACCGTAGTTTAACCTTCCCTCGCGCCAAACCGTGCGTTCCCCTTTCTTCCTTTCGAGCGCCCCGGGAAACTGGCCTGTTTGCTCGCCAGCGCCGATCAGATGATGCCTTCCTATGAGTTGCAATCAACAATCAGCCTCTATTCAACTTTTCTGCCAATTAATCTTAATCCCTGCCGCGACCCCGGCTCGTCGACGGTCCGCCTCCCTCTGCTTTCACCCACTCGTGGCTCGCGGCAGCGCGAGCGCTGCTTATCATCGTCTCGAGGAAAGGGGATTTTAGGAAACGACAGTTAAAGCCTGTCCAAAGATCGCTCGGCTACTACATCTGGCTCCGTTTTAATTGCGAGCTGCATCGTCGCCCCGCGCTATCCAACCATTGAAACGCGTGTTCTGGGAACGCCAGTCGTATCTGATCGCGCTCCCCACTCTCGTTTGGCTTTTTACTAACATTTGTTTTATCGCGGCACGTTTCGTCGAATCAGCTGGGCCTGTTCTCCAGCGCTCGCAGCTCTTGCACGATCCCTTTTGGTGTTGAATTTTCTGCGAGGACCGAAGTAAGAATTGTGTCGAGTTGGTGCTTATGAAATTCACGATCGCGAATAGTGTAAAGTTTCGTTTATTTATGGTGGGCAGGCAATTGCAATTGCTAACGCTGGCGCGCGACTCGGGAAATAAATAAAACAAATAAAATAGTTAAAATGGAAGTAATATTTTCATTCGAACTTCAGTAATCTAATAGTTTCTGTGGATTTTAACAAAGCATTGCAATTGGATGGAGAATTCTCTATTACTTTATTTAAATTTCATTTTAAACACAAGTGACATCGTTGTGAAATACTGTTTATTGCACAGTTTCAATCGAAGCAAAACAAAAATGTGATTCACTGTATCGTGATAAATATTGCACTCGCATTTCTCGATAGCAGAATGCGAATATCGTAGCTCGAGGTCGTAAGAATTTAACGAAGTAGTGAGTGAAACAGCGTTCTCGTCATTGAATATCTCGTAAAAGGTTAAGTGTCTATACAAAAGACGAAGCATCGGCGGAATACTTTTTATCTCTTTGCCTGCTTAGAAAGTTACATTAACAATTTGAGCGGCACTGACGTGTTTTTATGCCGAGGCACACTGTCAATGGTTTTGGTGTGGTTTCACGATACTTAGTGGGAACCGTCGAAAGTATTGTTCTAGGGTTGCAAATATTGAATTTGGAAATAAACCAAGCTCGAAATTTATTTTGCACAGTTTGTACAAAACTTTCCCAATAGAAGCAATCGCTCAGAAAATTCTAACAGACTTAAGGGGTTAGTCCACCTTGGACGAAGCAAAGTTGTAGTCATTTTCGACCACTTTTTTATTTAAAAACCAAAAAGTTTCATTTTCTACATGCCTAAAACTGAAGAATTACATACCGATTTTGCGATATCTAATAACACAAAATCGGAAAATAGCCGAATTTTCAGGGATTAACTTCACCCCCTTCGAGTAAATTTTGGAAGCAAACAAAAATAGCGTCGTAATCAGGAGAAAATCCCCCACATATTCACAACGTTTCAAAATTTTTTGAATTTCCGGGTTCAGGATAATCCCTAGTACCTAAATCAATCTGTATAGCCGCGAGATTAAACAGCGTGGAAAACGTAGGTATTCGGCAAGAGTTTATGTATCACATCTCTACCGCCGCCTTTTGTACGAAAAAGAAATACCACTTTTTCCGTCGAAACTTGTACAATGACCGACTTCATATTGAATTTTCCATTTATTTCATTATCTCTCTAAAAAAAATCCCGAAAATACCTCTCCCTAACCCCTTAAACAAGCAATTTTCAAAATCCTGTGCTACCCAAAGTGCTAAAATCAGTACATTAGACTTCGTATAGTCCCCGCACACGAAGCTTTCCCGTACTCTCTATTCACGTTACATACTTCCTTGCTGGGTAATTCATTGCCCCCGCCAAGTCCCCTTTATCTTACTCGGGCAGCGAAACTTCGAACCCTGAGTCTGTCGGTTTGCTTAACAAACTGTTAAACGTAATCGAGGTCGATATACTGGCTGTTTATATATCGCTGTTTACTCCCGCAGCGACCGCGGGCGTGTTAGATCCGATGAATCATCGTAAGCCGCGAATAATGTAATTTAAGAAGCGACCTTAAGCGTGTTTCCCATCCTAAAAATGGCGGGTGGCTTCTTTTTGACAAGCTTGAGAAAATGGGCCATGCTCCAGTAATAATACGTGGTCCCTTTCGGTTTCGTCTGAAACGATGTTGCACACGGTCGTATATTTAGAGGTGTGACTCCAACGCTGGATTTTATCAAGCTGTTAAGTAATCGCGACGCGTCGCCGGCTACTGCACTGACGAAGCAAACACGACGGCATTATAATTCGTGCACGATTGAAACGAACAAGATTAATTGTGCAGCTGCTTTAGGATTTTAAGAGCTTAGTAAGTTTACGTGCTAATCGCCTCGGCACATCCATCGTCGCGTAATCTCTTGGTGACGGTTTAAGGAAACTGATAATTTTTCAATGGTATGTTGAATTTCAAATGCTCCTTTTATCGAAAGCCTTAGAAGATTTTACTTTTCTTGCCGATCTATAATTATTCGATTCAGCACTGAGTAGGAAAATGATACACGATTAGTTAAGTTACTATTTTAAATAATACTTTATTTGATAAAACTCTATATTTCACCACTCGAAATATTTATTGCATACTTTTATAAGTATTTTAAATATTCTTGCTTAATAGGTAACTAGATTTTCAGTGCCGAATAGTTTCACCCCAGTAACTTAAATACCATCATATAGAAACTATGAAAACTGTGATTACGTAGATTTATGAGCAATGCAACGAACCATTTGTGTAACATTTAAAAAATCAACCGACCATCCCGAAATTTGAAGAACACCTCAGCCTTCACGATCCTCTCAAAAAGCTGCACAGCAGATAAAGCGCGAAGACAAAAGAGTTCCTAATGTCTCGCTGTTATGGAACCGTTTCGTCCATCAAATTCACATGACACCGCGTCAGCATGTCGTACAAGTTCGTCACTGTGACACAAAGCTTGATCTCGATAAAGAGGCTCAGTTGGGCAGCTCTGGGATGATTTAAGGTCCTGCATGTTCTTAATTCACCGACCCCACAAACGGGCGAGTGAGCCGGGGCGTTTGGCGCACTTTGGAGCGGCGAGCAAACAGGGAAGAGGGACGAGTCGATTGGAAGCATTAAAAAGAACAGAAGGAAGAACGAAATACGAGAGAGAACATTGTCGATCCTCTTTTATGTAACAAACGACAGAGAAGCAAAAAGTTGGGGGGAATTCTGCGCGGCCTGACCACCTCCAACGACTTCCGGACTTGTACTGGAATGAAATAAGATTAATAAGGCTTATCTGGCTGCTACACCTACATGCATATAGGTGTATATTTAACCGTAGGCACGGTCGTGCGCGCATGCCTCGGGTTCGTGGCATCGCGCGGAGCAGAAATACAGGGTGTTTCGTAATAGGCGGCACAACAGAAAGGGTAGTGATTTTCTATGAAAAAAAAGAAGAAAAAAAAAACAATTGGGAAATGTGAAATACGAGGTGTTCATTGAAGGTTTTGTTTGCGAGAAAATCGAGAAAAGCTCGTCTAATTCGCATGCACCTATGTAGTTAAAAATCGGCAGAATATTATCCGTAAACGTGGAATAACTTTGAACGGAATGAATTTCGATGGAAAAGTAAATCGATATTCTGGAATATAGTTTTTTAATCGAGGCTTTGTTTTCGAGATAATTAAATCTGATGGTTCAGTCAGTAAATATAATTTTACCTCGAAAATAAAAATTGAAATAAAGAAATAAAGAAATAAATGTTTTTCGAGGTGTTACACAAATAATAATACATTCTGGTTCTTTGAAGCTATAAATGGCTAAAGATAAAAGCAATGCACTCTTCCCAGATGTAATCGCAAGCTCCGCCGGGTTTCACGGTGTTCCTTTACCGTCGAAAATGGAGCATCTCCAGGCAGTGGGATGGACTCGGGGATTTCGACAGCTCCTCCTAAATTTAGAGAAGTTACTCCACGATTCTCCATCATTGTTACCAACCGCGTTTATAAATATGATCTCAGCCTGTGCTGCAAGGATAAAACTGCAGTCAAGACACAGCTAGTTTTATGCGCGTCTTTGAATCGTAATCTGATGTTTTTCTTTCCGCTGGTGCGCTTTGCTTCGTTTAGATGTGTATCTGACCATTCCTACGGTCCCTGAGCACGTTTCCTGAGATAACGCCCCCCTTCCTTTAAATTTCCCTTTCATAAACTCTCCTCAAAGATTTTCAATTAATCGCTAACAGTTTTTCAAACTTTTTACAGAATTCAAATTCTTGAACCGCTGGGAATTTTGGAGATATTTTTGGCCTCGTCGCTTTTAGTATCTGTGATCTTTTCGATCCACTCAGGCCACTAGATTTTTCAGACAGCCTGAATAAGAATTTATAGTGAACAACAGTAGGCTAAGGTTTAAAATTGATATTCAAATTTCGACCATTACAATTTCCTAATTTCCTCTTGGTAATTATTAGCAAGCTCGTTAAACCGTAGGTTCTGAAATCTCCATTCATCGAGGCCCACTTTATCGCGACCGCCATTTTAATCCTCATGGAAACCGATACTATTAAGATAAATCCGAGCCCTCTGTGATTATAGAAGTCAGAGATCATCAGATCTGTTTGAACGAAACATTTTTCGTCCTGGTATTCCCTTTCTGTATTTAATCACTGAGAAATAACAGTTACGGGATTTTTATCGTGATTTCATCTGCTTTCCCCCCAGCTCTGTTTCAACATCCAATATAAAAACACATTTGTAATGTGTTTAAAGCTTTAGGTTTATGTTCTGAGGAATATTATAAGCTAAAACTGTGCAAAATTTGAAGTTAATTGGTCAAATAGTTTCCGAGTTATCCCCGGCGTCAATTTTGGAAAACGTGGTTTCGAGAGAATTTCTTTCAAAGTTAAGAAAAATTGTACTTTATTTATATTTTACATCTACTATTTCTGAGCCATACAATAGACTTTCTGGTTCCTCAAATAACGCATTCTCTTTCAATTCTTGTTATCTGCGAGTTCGATCGATTTATATGGTCTTTTTAAGCTTTCCGTTTCCAATAAAAATCATGGATCACCAATGATAACTTGTGTCAAATACGCTAAAGTATAATAAACAATAAATTATCGCAGCTTCGTGGAACATCTCAGTTCCCTTTGTGTTTCGAGCGCGGAAAACTCATTTCTAAAGATACGTTTTCCTATAAGCGCCTGGACGTAAAGTGGATTTTCTCGAAAATGAAAGGCGATATCAAAAAATGTTATTCCTCCTTCTCGACTTCTTTGCTTGTTACAAGTCGAAAAGAAACAGTAACTTTTTTCGATAATGCGCTTCATTTGCGAGAAAATCGACTTTGAATTTCTTTACGCGTATAGGAAAGCATAGCTTCACGTAAACCTATAACAAGATTTGCCCGCAGAAGATTGCGAACGCGCTACATACCTCCCAGCTTCTGGGTGATCTTTGAACGTCTTCCTTTCTGCCCGCTTAATGAAAGAGTCTGGTTATGCGGCTGATCGATGGAAAAGTGTCTCGTTAATGACCGGCCGTCCCGTCGGCATCGGCTGCGATATTTCTGTCCGTATCGATCGATCTCGTCGGGGCAAAGAAAGTCGAACGGCTAATTCGTATGATCACCGGGCAAATAGTCCTCGCTCGTGCTGCGAAATTAACCGCGACGAATGCCGCACGCACCGCTCTCGCGTGCGTAACGACGCGTGATTTGATTTTTCCTCGGCAGACAGAAATAGAGAAAAAGAAAAGGGAAAGAAATGGCTGGGACCAGCGATTGAGAGCAATTGAAGCGATCGTTCGATTTGGATCTGTCTGACTTGAAGCACCCACTCCATCCCGCACGACGGAACGACCAGCCGCAGGCGTTCGCTTCGAACACTTAAACGCGCACTTAAACGCCTGAATCTTCGTCTGCAAAAATCCGGCCGTCGATTCTTTCGCGGGAAACTGACCTCCGCGAAGCACCACCGACGCCGTGCTTGATGGACGTTGCTCTCCTATCCTTGGAGGATCGATTTGAATACTCGATTCATTAGGGATTACGCTGGGTGTCTACTCGAGACAGGACTTCAGACCTGGAGAGTGTTTGTTACTTGCTGGACGCGGAACGTGGGCTACAAAAATATTCGGACACTCTTTAAAACGGAATAACTTTTTTAAAATTGCTCCAATAAAATTCCCCTCCTTTTGGGGAAGATAGAAGGATTAGTTTCCTTGCTGAGGTGTTTTTTTTTTGTTTTAAAGAATTGCAGTTGGTCGGAATAGCGAAGAAAATAGTGAAGGTCGGTTTTTCAACTTCTTCAAAATTTCATCGAAATCGGTTAACATAAAGGTTTTATATAAAATAAAGCTGTACGACAGCTTCTAAAGTTTACTTGAGAACGCAGATAGGGAAATGCAGACAAGCAACAGTGTACCAAGAACTCGGACGGTGCCATTATCATTATCATCGCGCCTCGCCACGACTGTGACTCATTTATCTCACAGCTTCAGGTGTTTCCCATGGACCATCTACTCACAATTAAGTCCCGAGCTTATCCAATTACCAGCTCCACTGTGAGACCAGCGAAACCTTCCAAAAGGATGCTGGACGCTAACGTGCAATCTTCCTTCGTCATTTTCTCGATCGAACGATCGTCAGAGCCATTCAAGCAGAATGCATCGCTCCATCACGGGCACGCTCGGTCGGCTTGCAGTGGTCCATGATTATTTAAACATTCCCTTGCGAGACAAACAAGCGCTCGAACAGCGGAGCTACGTTATTCCATGGTCGCTTCCGCGTTTTCTTCCTCGCGTAACGGGAGCCTCCGTGTGATTGATGATCGAATCGCGTGAAAGCTACCGCGGATTCAGCGCGATGAACCACCCATGTATGTGCTCAAGATTCTGTACATAGCCTGGCGAAGTTCAAAGCCAGGGCGAGAATAGACTAACGACCCGCGGGAAAGTGTTGTGTGACGACATCGGTTCAAAACAGTGGGTGACCAAATTAATTATTAGAGCCACAGTACGAAAAGTCTCGTGTTTGTGTAGAAATAAAAGCATCCATGTGACAGTTAATGTTGCTTACGTTGCTCCCAAGTGTATATTTGCAATTTACGAATATCAATGCTTCATAGAAAAATTATTTAAGTAACGGATCAAATAAAAGTTACTTTAACTTTAGATTATTTGACGAATAGAGATAATTATTTATAATCTTCAGAATAGTAACTTGACCTCTTTATTACACTTTCTTCGTGTATCGAATTCAAAATATACACTGTAGTTGGATAAAATTACTGAGAATATAGTGCCGCCTGTGGCAGATGGATTTCCAAATGCACAGTGGTAGCGAACATGTTGAATTTTGCTACTTCTATTTTAGAAGAAGGAGCTGGATGCGACAGCTGGTCTGTACGTGTCGCGATTAACTTTCTGCCATTGAGAATCGACGACCACTTCTTCCTGCTGGAGCATTGTGCAGGGCCGAAGTATAGTCGTTTCGGATTAGGCGAACTGAATTAAGCGAGCGACGAATTTCGCAAATCGGATTGCCTTACCCTCTGCTCTTCCTCTCGAGAGAGCCTCAGACCTCCGTGTGGTCTTTCACCGGAGGCAGATTGCTGTAATAATCGTCCGAGGATGTTGAAAGACGAAATGCCTTTGAGCTTATCAAGGATTTGCTTGACATGGCGCTTTGCGGTGATACATGGTCGCGTGGACCCGTTTAGCAAGCGTAAGCTGTTTTCTGATTAACTGATAGGGAGGAATCAGCCTTCAATGTTATTTGCAACGAGCTGGACTCGATTTATGCTAATATGTCGAGAGATAAGACGGTCAGATGAGAGGTTTACTGACTCCACTCTATTAATGATAACGGAAGGATAACTGGAAAAACTGTTTTCACGATGGCCATGCATTTAGTTTGAAGCGGTATTTTTGGGGAAACTAAATAGACAAGTGGAGTTTAGAATATATCATTTAGTATTTATTGTAGGTTATTGATAATTTATATTTCACTTGAGATAGTTGAGGTAAAGGGTGCTCTGCAAGGAGTTGAATAAATTGGGAATTGAGTAAAATTCCTCTTGGGCAGTAATAATAATTCAAAAGGCAGTTAAAGCGAAGAACACTGTTTTGTAGTTAATTTTGTACGTACAATAACATGACACTTATTCAGACGTTGGCAACCACGCCGAGCTGCGTAACAAAATGAGCAATTGCACTGAAATATACCTTTGACAAAGTTCGTTATAAATAACGATGAATAAAAACAAACAGTGTAAATAGTATATAGAAACACACGTGGCAAGTAAGATATGTATAAGTGTTTTATCCTTGGATAGAATTCTGTTTTAATACAAGAGAAATAGAAGATTCTTCTAATTTTTCCAACATTTCGATTTAATTTCTCGTAATTGCCAAAGCCGCTCCAATTTGAAAAATATGATTTGGAAGCCACCGCGATTGCTGACTCATTAAAGGGTAATTCTGAACTGAAACACTTGTATTCTATTTTACATTGATCTTTGATAGAAGATTTACCAAAGGACGAAGCATAGTGATACAAAATCCAATCCTGCTTTAATCATTTATACTCCTATAGGCACATTGAAGTTTACATTAATTTTATATGCTGATTGCATTAACACTTTGAGCCACACAGTCGTGTTTTCACGTGGAGGGATTACTTCCCTATGCATGGCTTTGGCAATTTTCCACGTCGATATTTTTTTAAAATTTCTGAATATTTGCTTTGAAATCTACGCGAGCTCCAGGACCGCTCTGGATATTCCTATTTTCTATTAAATCTTAATGGCAGCATTACCAAGGCGAGGTTTATTGATGAAAGTGTCTCTAAAATCGACTTCACTCAGACTACCTTTATTTATACGTAATGTACTTACGTAATGCAATACCTACCTACGTAATGGGCTTGGTATTTCAGAAGTGATTACATATAACTAAAAATAATCAGAATGGTGTCGTACTTGGATTCACATTCATTACAAAAACCTGTCAAATTTACTCAAATTATACCATATACAGCTTCGGGAAACATGGTTTCGATAAAACAGCATTTAAAGTTTTCGGAATGTTTTGATATTTGAAAAAAAATTGTATATATTATTCAAAGATATCTCTATCTTCATTGAAATTTTTCTATTGGTTTAATGTAGTAATTTTTATCACTTAGAAATAAATTCCAAAAGATGCGATATTTTTTGACCCGGCAAAATGAAAAAACAAAACCAAATTATGCTATGTAGCTACCTATGTTAATATGCTATACTACTACTTTATATTAATAAATTTAAGTTTAATCCCTTAAAAAAAAAGTCCCAGACGCACATATGTTTATTTGCAAAGATAAGCAAGTTACGAAGACACAAAAACTAAAAAACCACAAATCTCTCCGGCACAGCGGTTTTAGCGTGAAAATATCATTTCCCATATTCCAGTCTGCCCAATGCGTTCAACTTTATAAAATTCTCAATTCCTAAACTCGAAGAAAGTACCTACGGGTTTCGAAACTACCCTGTTACTCCACATTCCAGAGTTCCGACGTATAATTACCTCCAATCGATGAGCGAGCGAGCGGCTCGGGTAGCAAAGCGCGAAGCACGGTGCCCGACCAGAATCCATCGAAACAACCGAACACCCATTAATCCTGTCCGACCGAAGCTGCAGTGTTTTCCGCGTTTCAAATTTCCTTGGTTTTTGCAGCGCTAACGGGAGGGCGCCAGTATCCAGCAAGCCGCCCCTGCCCCCACAGCCGCCCCGCGTCGGGGCGCTGAGCTCGAGACCGTCGACGGGCGCGTCGTCGGCGTCTTCGTCGCGCCGACGCGCGGCCACGGACCTTGGAAATCCGGCGGCCATCGAGATGGCGAAAGCCCGCACGATGCAGGCCGCCCAGGAGCGCCCGGTCGGCCTGCTCGAGACCGACCTCGACGAGGCCGTGCCGTCGACGACGACCACCGCCTCTGGGAGCACAGCCGGCAAGAAGACCAGGAGCCTTCTCAATCTGAATCACACCTCCACCACACCGCGGGCCAGGCCGGAGCACGCCCTCCACGTACCCCAGTCGCCCGTCGCCGCTTCCCACAGGAGCCCCCGCGACGACGACACCGCGTCCACCATCAATCAACGGCCACACAAATCCATGGAGTTCCTCCTCGACAAGGAGAACCTGCATTTCGTCAAGGTGAGTGCGCGATTTCAAATTGCTCTCCACCTGGACGCTTAGGCCTCGGGGATGATTTCTCCTTTCTTTCTCCCTCTTTCTCCCTTCAGATACGTTCTCCTGTACGCTATCGGACGCAACGTCAAGAAGTTCAAAGTCGCTTTTCTCGAGAATGAAGCGCGATATCGAAAAAAGTTACTCTTCCTCTTCGACTTGTGACAAGTAAATAAGTCAATAGAGAAGAATACAATTTTTTCATATCGCTCTTCGTTGTCGAGAAAAACGACTCGGAAGTTCTTGACGGTGCGTCTGGTCGCGTACAGGGAAACCTACCTTTAGAGTAGCTACCTACCTTTTCTCTCCCCTACGCCCGCTTATTGTGCGTCCCGCGACGGTCGATCGCTCGGCGAGATTACCTGGCACCTTGGTGCTTCATAGAAAGGACCTGTCCACTGGGATACTCTGGGTGGGTGTGCACGGGGCACGAATGGGTGGAACTAAGGATCGCTGGGAGAACGGGCATCCTGACCTTGCCGCTATGGGGAGTATTCCTGACTTCCTTGATTAATCGGGGGTGGGCAGTTTGTGGCATTTTTGACGGGCGGTGACGGTGATAGATCGTTAGGTGGGATCTGGGTGGACGGTGCCAGCATATGGGTGGTTTAATTGCGCGCACTTTCGAGGGACGTGGATCAGGGCGATGCGAACCTTGGATCGCCGTTTCTCGAACGTTTTTGTCGATGATCGCGTGTGCTCGTTTTCTTTTTTCGCGGGTTATTTCCGTCGGTGGTGTTAATTACGCGACGTGGCTTCGATGGATCGTTAGTTTAATTAAGTTCGAATAATGAATGGGTCGTTAATAATGCAATGTATCGCGAGGGCGAGCTCGTGGGAAGGCCACTGCTGTGGACAACAATGCCAGTGAGTACGCCGTGTGACAATCCACGCACGATAACGTATCGAAAGGAGGGAATCGGAATATCGACTTCGTTCGGTGCTCGGTTTCGTCTGAGATTCTGGTAACAGTTACGCGGTGCGGTATAAATGTTGCAAGGAATTAGAAAGAACTTCCTTCGTGGCGATCAGTGTTCTATCGAACGTGTCGCGTGGTTTCCTTCGTCCTCCCTCTGATACTGGCTATTCCCTCTTGCATAGAACAATACTTCGGCCCAAGTAGATTCGGTAGCCCTGTCTTCTTAGCACGTTCAGTGGCGTTAAGTCGTTGAGCAGGCAAAGGAAATCTATAAGCGATGGATGACTATCGGCTCAAGTGTTTCTCGGCTGATTAGCTTAATGAAATTATACCGCGGAGTAGAATGCAATGTGATAAGTGGATTAGAACTGTTTCTCGTGAAAGAAGACTTTAGAATTTCTCTCTGTTACGTTCCTCTAAATAGTCTGAATTACTTGTCCATTGTTTTTAAAGGAATCCTACGCCGCTGTATTTTTCAATTATAATACAATGCGAGGCTTCACCTCTGACATTCGTCGATCAACTGGTCTAACGCGCCACTGATTTCTGTATTGCCTTGACGGTCGAAAACGAGCGACGCGATGAAACTCGTGGAATATAAGCGGTCGCCGATAGTGAGTTATAGGAATTCATATAATCTGTTCACTGTAAGCTTTATTATCTGATCGCAGTCGCAGAGCTTTAATGCATAGTGTACCCGAGATATGGGCAAAAGTTTTATTTAAATACAAATTTCGGATATCGAGTAAAAGTTAGAAAAATTATCCTCCACGTGTCGAGTAACGTTGACCCTGGTAACTTTATTAATATTCACTTTATTTTTTATTCACTTTAGATTAATTGTAATTTTAACTTTAACTTTCACTTTATTCGACCTCGAATAAGAAAATTAACTTTATTCGTCAAATAATTCTAAAGTTGAAGTAACTTTTATTCGATTCTTTCATTTTTTATTTAAGTAATGCCTAACTCTGCTGTGCTCCGGTGCACAAAACGCAAATCCCTCGAGGCGAGAACACCTCGACGTCAGTCGAAGTGTGAATACCAAACTTAGCCTATCGAAAACCACAGTGCTCGGACTGACAAACGATACGCGACTTAATCTCGTTTCACCTTTAATCGAAGAATAATATATTTAACCCTGCGTGTCAGGCAAAGGGTAGATCATTCTCAGACTTCAAAGCGGCGAGATACCACAGGGAGGAAGTTACTTTGGCGCACGCTGGTTCCTTTTAGCGTGATCGATGGACAGTGTCGCTTGAGCGGCAATTAGAACCGTTCGATGCAGCCGCTTTTCCGTCCCCCTTTTTCGAAGTCGAGGCCGATGAAATCTCTCTCAGAGGCTTTAGGGCAGACCGTTTGAAGGCTTTTCGTAGATATCGCTTAGCAACTCTCGCCTCGCCCACATACTCGGACGTTTTAATTCACGCTGTGCAACGGGCGAGAGAAATCAATTTGGTTCCTTGCCGCAATGGAAATTGAGCTTTATTCAGTCCACGGCAGTTCTGATTGGCATGAGCTCGTTAAGCTGCACGAGGAGCGCGAAACAGTTGCATAATGGCTGCAAAATTAAATCGTCTGCGACTTACACACATTGTGCTCCATTTTAATTGTTACGTCATTACCGCAGGATCATTTTCAAACTTACTTAGTGATTATTTCACAGAAGTTATTTTCGATCTAAATTCCTCCATTTCGAGGGGTAGGTGTATTTATATATATCTTTTGGTTCCATATGGAGTCGTTTCTAAAATTCGATGCTCGCCATCCTTTTTCTAAATGCGATCGAACGTTTCTTCTTCATCGAGGCTTATGGCGTTTGCAGAGACAAATTCATTGGCGTGGAGTTTTAACGAGTATTTAGCAAGTGAAGTTCGTTTTCTCATGTTTTCTTTCAGCGTTGGCATGAAAAGCACGCTCGCCAGTTCGATTAAAGTTTCATTTCTGATACGTATCGCGGGTCACGGGGCCCGCGTAGCACGGAGCAAGATGTTAACATAATTCAAGGATGAAATTTCAATAAATGACTTTTAATACTTCCTCGACGTCCAGCTTGCACGTTGCACACGTGCTCCTGAAATTCGATACACTGATTTAGTTATTTTCTGCGCTCTGCTTTCGTCTCATTATTCCCTCCTTCCAGCAGGTCATACGTTGGATAATAATACGACTCGATCTCATCGCATAAAAAGCACAATGTAACGTAGAATAGCACGGTAGATATAAATAAAGGGGAAAACAAAAGGCGAAGAAATTTACCAATTCGAAGGATGGGGGAGTTCCCTTAACCCCGGGTGATACGTAATACCGGTCGTTAGCTATATTAGTAATTATTCCCCGTAAATCGTAGGAGGGATAGAAAAAAGCAATAATTAGGTTTCGACTGATTGATTTAAGGAGGTATTTTCGTCGTGGAAGGCCAATTTTTTTGCCCTTCTTTAGGGACGACGCACAAAATAACTGCACAGTTATTTATTAATGTTTCGGTAAGTTGTGAAAAAAAATCAGCCATGTATAATAATAATTAATGGAGATATGAGTCATGTCGTAAAGCGTGTTCAGAAAAAGTTGCCTTGGGGCATGCACGATTCCGGCTGTTCCGCTAATCTAGAGAGGGAAAAAAAGATTCTTAAGCATTAAGAGTGTGGTTATAGCCCCTATCAGATTTATAAAAAAAAAAGAAATAAAAATTCATAAAATGGTGAGACTTTGAATTTAAACTCCTTTTTAGCGTCTTTTTCGTCCGTAAACGGCCTTAAACATGTAAAAGAAAAACTCTTTCGACCGAAGGTCTACGAAAGAGATGTACCAGATTGGCAAACTGGAAGTTAAGATATCGTGAGCGCCGTCCTGAGAACACAGTTTTGAGAAAAATGAGCAAAATATAAAAATGAGCTAATGTAAATGAGCAAAATATAAAAATTAGCTAATGTAATTACAAATTACAAATTACGATTAAAAAGAAAATATGTAATTGCTTATACATTATCTTAAGTAGTAAGCAAATTTCTGCCCTGTATAATAATAATCAGAGTTAGGCAAAATATAATCTAATTACAAATTGCAATTTACGATTCAAATTTAATTGGGTAATTGATTACACATTATTTCCTGTAATCGTTAATTTACACCATTTTCAAACCTAAATATCTTTCATTTCTCCGAAACATTTAAAAACTGTTTAAAAAAGAGAGAAACACATCCCTATACCAGTACCAAACTTAGTATTTTCTCTAAATTACACTACTTTCTATCGAAGTAAAAGTTCAATCGAGTCAGAAAAGACTCATGCGCCGTAGAGGGGTTCTATTCGTCCACGCTTGTCGTTCGCAGGGGTATAGAATAATAACTCAGCACTTCTGGCAGACGAGCAGCGGCGGGGTAAAAGACCGTACGTGGTCGTATCGCTGACCTTTTTCGTTTTTATGGGATCGCGTCCTATGAAACGCGTACACGTCTTCCCCATGCTGGGTATATTCCCCTGAACAGACGCGAGGAACGATCTACTGCCGGTCGTCGTGGCCCCGCGCAACACCGCAAGCGATATCGAATGCAACAAGGTCAGCGGTGTGTAAGCCCCGCGCCTGTATAATTTATCGCCGGCACGCGGGAACTTTTGAATCGCCGGAGCGCGAGTCAAAGTCGCCGTGGCGTCAGATAATCGCGAGATACGTGACATTTGCATTTTACATGCGCCTGCCGACGCTTCCCGGCGAATTTCACATTGGATATCGAGCGCTGGCCGGCCACTCGGATCTCTCTTATCGCCGTCAACGGGCACTTTCACGATCGGCGATGCTCGACGGCGCGTTCTGACCGACGTATCGGGGCGATCATCGCGATCCTGGCACGGTGTCCTTACCCTGCACGTACGTTTCAACACCTACGTACCGTGCCTCGGCGAGAACTGGCGCTGTCGATTGAAAAGTTCCGCCGACGGCGGGCAACACGTCTGCCAGCTCTAAACGTGAACTTTCTACATACTTTCCGTGACTCGGAGCTTCGGCTCCGACGATCACGACACGACACGCTGTGCTACTAACCGCCGTTGCGTCGCTGTAGCTAGGTCCGAGTGATGGACGCCTCGTAGAATCCTCCAGGAGCTGTTCCACACTTTGCTATCGATAGCAAGCAGGTCGAATGTAGCGGCGCGGTGGATGACGGAATCGTCAAACTGGGGATACGGATTTCAGAGGTCGATGGATAGTGAAGTTTGGGGGGAACAGGTGTATTATGCTTTGCAGAGATGTAGCGATGGTCTGAAGGTAGGAGGAGTAGAGTTGGTAGCAATCTTTGAGTGTCTTCCCTTGGGGTGGGACCACTAGGAGTGTTTTTAATATATTTTGGGGATGTTAGGTGTGTGTAGGAATGTGATTAAGGGGTTATGCTAAGTCAGCTTTGGAAAAGGACCGCAATTTTATTATAGAGAAATGTACTTTTAAAATAAGCAAATAGTTGTGAAAAAATATACAGTAGATATTCCGCAAAAAATTCCCGAGAATCGCGTTCTTTTTCGAAAGGTGACGTGTGCTTCGAAAGTATTACTTCAAACATACCTTAATATGTAAGCAAAACGCCAGATATTAGAAACTTACAGTTTTTGTTAAATTAATTCCCGAATATGGGGTTGGAAAACGGACAGTTACACTATAGTACCTCTTTAAATAGATGGAAGATTTTAAGGGAGGCGAAGAACTCGTTTGTGGGTTTATAACCGCAGAGGTGCTTGATTATACCTTACAGAGGTGTAGGAACTAACCTAGGTCACACCGCGAAAAGTGTTTCGTTTCACATATTACAGTATTACACTTATATTAACTAAATTCCTATACACCCAAAAGTATTAACCCCGGAACCTCTTCTCTGGGTCAATTTCGACCCCTAATTCCATACAAATACACCTCGAAATAAGCTTCCATCATAAACATAAATTTTCTTATGCTATAAAATTCTAATCTCTTTCAAGAACATATCTACAATTTGATATTTAGAATGTGCTCGAAGAAGTATGTGGAATACATCCTTGAGATCTTGCTTCGTCAGCATATACCATTGCTTTCACATTGCTATATCTCTGCGAGGCACCCTACTTTAGAACACCTCGGTATATAAAAATAAATAGACTCCTGTAGTAACTCACGAAAAATACATTTGGTGGCTGGAAGCCTCAGAGGTACATATCTTTACACACCGCCTAAGCGAGCCCCAGTCATTACTCACTAGGCCTCGGTAAGTCACTGTACAAGAGCGTTGTGATCGAAGGAGCCGAGAGAAGCGTCCTGCTTTCTCCTCGTGTCTCTGTAACCTCCCGCCAGCCAAAGTCCTATTATGCCTGGTCGCGAAAGATGGCCGCATCGATCTAGAGACGACGATGCTGCCGATATAATTACTGCGACGACCTCGACGCCTCTCCCGTCTCGTCGTGCTCGTCTTGCTGGCATCGTTAAGGTCGGCTGCATTTAACAAGACGCCGCGATATTCGATTCTCTATTTTTCCCGACGTCGCGCCTATGGACGCCTGTCCCCATATCGCGAATCCAATATACCGTTTCGCGGTTGATAAGCACGGTTTCCACCTGGGAGGTTCTCTCGATCGACGAGGCTTTTGTTTACGTGGACCTTTTACGATTTGCTAAATACTCCTGGTGGAAGCTTGGAGGACTAGGTGAGATACTTTAGAAATTGTCTCTGAATTTTTTTAAATGTTTGGGGGAGACAGAGGTAGCTGGGCTTGGTAGAGGTATTACTGGGTACTTTGTGCTTCTGGGACAAAATAATCTTCGTGCGCTAGTATATTCATTGTTTGGAGAAGAATCTCTCGAGAACAAAAGTGTTCTTAGCATTCCATAAATTCGTAATTCCTGGAACTACTTAGGAAATTTACTGGAATAGAACAGCAGAGCTTCTATGAAATATAGTTCCTTTAATGTTTGCTTGATACCACTTTGGTCTTGGCGTTGTTTTTATAGACGCGAAGGGCGGTAAAGTGGTTTTCAGATTTCGGTGGGTAATGAATCGTGTGATACCTTTTTTTTTATATTTTTAACGCGGCTGGAATTTTCATGATCGGCCATTGAATACCAAATGTGAGGGGAAGGTACATTTAATAAGGGTCGATAGTTATAAGGTTACGCTTCGTGAGACAGTCCGTACGATGATGAGCACACATCGTGGGAGCAAGCCAACTCGGTCATTTGATTCACAAGGCTCCTCCATGATGAGACAACTGATGAGAATCATTGGCCTTTGTTGGCCCCCTTTGTGCAACGCGCGTCTCGCGTCTTTTGAAGCTTTTTGTCCTTTTCTTGTATCATGGATAGCAGATGAATGAGCTGAAAAGCATTTTCACGATATTGCTAGAGCTTCTTCTGCATTCAACAAGTCGATAACAGTTGTGAGCTAACGTGTTCTTCTGGCCATGAAAGCCGCTTTTGAAGCAAGATTCTTCGAGGTAGATTAATGTCTCGAAACTCTGAGAAAATCAAATACAGTAACCTAGACTTAGGACGCCTTAAGTCTTCACAAAATTTATATAAAAACTTTGTTCTGCATTTGACAGATATTTTTCGCTCGTCAAAGTAAAAACATATTGCTTCTAATAATATTATCAATTATTTTTATTATTAAAAAGAACTGAATCGCCAGCACTGAAAGTTAAGGGGTCTAGGCAGTCGAATAATCGATTTTTTTTATATCCGGGTATGCTTTAATTCTTTTTACAAGAACATTAAAAAGAAAGTGTTTTTATCACGGAAAACGACTGTCTAGTCCCCTTAACATCTGACAAGATTAATTTTCAAGCCAGCATCAACTGATGTTTCAAAACACTAAAATATTATTAAAATAAATCAAACCTTCTAGATTAAAATAAAAAAAGAATGAACTCAATCTGACAGTTTCCCAGATAAAATTTCATAAATAAGCTCGCTTTCACGAAACTATGCAAGAATTCTAGAACCTTCCAGTCCGTATCTTTTCAAACAAATTCTAAAGCATCAAAGTGATGACTCGAACCCCCCTAATTTCACACAGACTACATCATATTTCATTTTGAACAAAATCCCTGACGTGGAGCGCAAAAAGTGATCGATTTCCCGTGGAATGACCCTAATAAATTCCACGACATAAGTCCTGAAACCTTTTTGTACCATCTCGCACATCCGACAGAGAGAAAATATCGCAGTGTAGCAACATGAATGGAGAGAATCGATATTCCTCATCATCTAGAATACATTTGCTTCCTCGAGTCTCGTGTCTTCTCAAGCATTCTATTCAATTTTATTCCCCGCCGATCCCCTTTGAAGGCGGGTAGTTATAATTCCCAGATGGTAAACTGAAATTCCCCGTTCACGTCCCTCGATACTATCAATCGAAACATTTACCGTGCCTCTGCGAACAGTCGTCGTACGCGCTTTTCCAGCGAGGCCCCGCCATTGAAATTAGTTTCGCGCGCTCGTGCCGCGCAACGAAGACAGCCAGCACTTTCATTTCGAATTCATCTCTGGGAGTGGCGTCTCGTTTACTTTAGAATCCCTTTCACTGGTCTCGATTTATGCGCTTCCTCTCGACAGACCCCGTGTTTCGCACTCGCGCGAACGAATTGTGCGCGAACGGCCTTCGGAAGCGTGCAGGTGAAGCATTCGTTCTAATTAGCCCGTCAAAGTGTTTCAATTTGCTCGTCCGATCATCGAGATGTACACTCATCGAGCGCATCGCCGAGGCCCGTGTTTTAATTGAGCCACTGTTGGATGGCTGGCTTTTCTGTTAGCATTTAATAGCCACTGAGGGATCTTTCTGGTAACAGCTGTCTTTCAACTATGTCCAATGCAAGTTACTCATCACCGCACTTTCCATAATTCAAATTCGTAGACAGCTCGAGTTATTTACTCTGTTGTCAACCCTCTAGCCTCGAGGTATCGCGTATGATACATTCCCTTCACTGTTTCGCAGTTCGCACTCGCAATTCGCTAATTGCACCAGATTAACCCGTCGCGGTCGCACGGAGTGTATTGTATCGCACCCCAAGAGCAATTTTCGAGTTCAAATGTCGCGCCTTTAGGAGTTCCCAAGGAGATCTATCACAAAATAATATCGCTTCTTTCCATAACCGTGGAGAATCGCTGTTCTTCAACTACAAATTTCATCATATCAAAATTTACATTCGTAGAAAAACATTACTAAAGCATGACTGTACGAGTATTGCGAATTTACAATTACGTATCACTCAAAAGTTAAAAGGTTCAAAATGGTAACCCCAAAATTTGGTAATTTTTTTCATTGAAGAAGGATGGACCTTCCTGAACCTCTAAAAAAAAAAAGAAAACAATTTTTTATATGAAAATATAAAAATTCAGATCTCTTTTACCGATAAAAAGAAACTGGGATATTTTTCCTTCAACGTGATATAGGTGTCGGCTATAAAGAGTTAAAACTCCCATGAAACACCTAATCTGAGAAGTGTGAAGCAAGGATTCGTGGTAAAATTGAAGACATGGTGGTTTCTCGGGTAGAAATAGTCATCGACAGGTTCAGTCACTGAAATGTACATAAATAATATTGTTTCTGGAGATTGCTACTTTGCTTCTATGCACTTGCCCGCGGCACTTTAACTTTCTGTACCCAACTGTTGTCTAGTTTCTCAAATTCGAAAACGAGGTATAAAAGCATCGATAGAAATTGTAGAATGCATTTGTTCCAGGCGAGCCTCCGTTCTCGATAAAAACGACTTTGAAATTTCTTTGGGTTTCGCGAGCATGTGCCACGAGTCCATTTGTCTGACCATTGAAGGGAGACTTCTACTTATCTACTTATTACTTGGTTTAAATTTCCACCTATTCAGTGTTATACATTTTTGCCAAAATAACTTAAATTGTAATTAAATTTCTCTATTAATGCGTATACTTAACCGTGATTCCGCCTCCCTTTTGCCATTTTTTTCGCGCTTGCAACCGCAGAATACACACTGGCAGAAAATTCGAAACATCGCAATGAACGTGTAGGAGGGAAGAACCTCATGAAAATTTATTCATTCTTTGGCCGTGTGCGGTTGCAGCCCGCTTTTTTTTTCTCTCATCACGCAATTCTCTATCGATCGATGGTCGCTGAACGCCATAAACAGAGCGAAAAGAAATCGTCATTCTACCATAAGGCTTCACGTTCATTACGTGGACGTACTTCGATGGTTGATCTAATAATAATAATAATAGTTTATTGACGGAAATAAATTCCACTTATACAGCGAAAAAATGGCAATAAAGCCCTTAAAGTAAAGCACCGACATCGCAGATATACAACAACTATATATATTTGCAACGATAAATATTTTAAGCGCCGTTTATATTTATACCGCGCGAACTGATGTTCACAATGTCAATTTTCTTGGGTAAGCCACTTCAAAGGCACACATTCGCGGAGGCTTAGAATTCCGTACTCGGGTACATCGTTTTCCTTTTTCTTATTTCTAAAAATACATTGTCACTTTGTCTTGAGTCACTGGAGTCGTTTGCTCGATTCAAAATTTTTTTTCTTAAATAATTTGGTTTGAGGACGGCTACTAGATAATTACAGCTATGAATTGCAATAATGAGGGAAAATTTCAAATTCCTTTCCCGAAAATAATAAGCTTCGGTACGTATTAAATTCACCACTGTAGCTATTGAAACATAACAATTAAAGATACATCTAAATCCACTCGAGAACCTACAGACAATCTTAAGTAATAACGTAACAAAAGTAATTCCTAAAAGCTGCGTCTTAATCCACTGATAAAAAGCCTTCCAAATCGTGAAAGAAATATAAATCAATGTAAGGGAAACCGGGGACAAAATTAGCATTTTTTACATTTTGCCTAGTTGACAATTACCTTTTATAGATATAAAAAAGAAAATTATGCCTTAAGGTAGTATGTTTCTTGGTTTATCATTTAATCCAGATTTAGCTTTACGTGATAAGTAGTCAAAGAATTACGGTACCGTTCCAAAGTTACTGTCATTCTTACTTTCGTGCTGCCCCTTCAGGAATTATTTCGAGGAGAATTAAGTAAAAACACTTCTTCGCGTAAAGATATTTTACGTGACGATAAAAACAAATATATTGTAAATAACGAAAGATAGAAACCATAACCAGCTTCGAACCTTTCATTGGTATTATGTATTTATTTGAATGATAGGTATTAAATATTACCTACCAGTACCAGAACGGACGAAGCTGATCAAGTTACCAAGTTCATCCCCCAGGTATTTCCTCTCTGAACAGTCCCATCTGAATTCGCTTCGTTTATAATTCGAAATCCGTCCGCCTAACGGCTACGCATCGCCTCGACACTTGCATAAAACGTTCATGAATAAACAATAGCGGAAACTGTTCTTTTACGTTGCCAGCGTGTGGAGCACGCTGGAATCTTGCTCGCTGGTGGCGGTACCACGGGAAACGCGGAGCGAGCCGGCTAAAAAGGGCTGCAGCTGCCTCTTCCCGCTTTACTTTCATCAACTTTCGTCCATCCGCATCGGCGACTAAGGCAGGCCCCGGCGAGCATTAATTTCTGCCCCATATTTCTTCTCTTTCCTCCAGGGAGGAGCTCTCCCTCGGGGGGGGGGGGGGGAGCCCTCTCCACGTCTGGCGCGCCGCCAATTTTCCCTTCTTTCTCTTTTTCGCCTTCCCTGCCACCCTCCTGCGCTCATTTGTTGCCCTCCTTCTTTTTGTTCCTTCCACCCGCATCTCTTCTTCTCGGGGCCTCCTCGCCGACGAGCGCGATTACGCAAGGTTTACCGGTGGATCGATGGGAAGGATCAAACGGAAGCCTGGAAGGATCTCTGTTTCCCTTTCTGTCGATAGCGTTCCCAGACTGTTCCTCCGCGAACCGCGAGAGAGCCTGCTGCACATTGTCGCTACGACTCTCGGATAAGCCGAGGGAAACGGCGGGGGGAGGGAGGGGAATTCTACGTCGCTGTAGGTCGATAACCCCTGCGCGTTCTTTGCCAGACCTAACCCAGAAGGAAGTCCCAATGTCGCTTGAGGGTGGGATCTTCTTAGCCACCCTAAAGAAAAAAGAAAAAATAAAAACAATGGGCGTGGGATGATTCTTTAACATTGCGAGTAACGTGGAAATCCGCCTAGGACATTTTGTACATCGTCCATGGTTCAGGGGTGCTTTCACGTCGATATTTTCCGAAAAGCTTTGAAAGTATTGTCCGTGGGTCCACGAGTATTTAATCTGAGGGCGAACCAACGAAGGAGTTCTCCGCTGGGTACTTCCACTTAAAGGGGTGCTTCTTAAGTAAAGAATCTTTTACCATCGATCGAAAACGATATCCTCGAAAGTTGCAAGCTCATTACACCCAAGAGAGGTCCATTCTTCCCACGCACTCGCGGCGGCCTCCTGGTTTCACTTCCAAGTTCAAGCGCACAGCGATTCCACTGATTCAGAGCTGCAGGCTGTCGGTTTATTGCCGACAATTTGTGTGCTCAAAAGTGAGAGATATTTGGGCGCCGGAGGATGATCGAATGTCGTCCCGGTGGTGTGTGTATCCGATAGTTTAACAATACCCCCGGCCCCTCACGCCCTCTTCTGATCTCTCTCTCTCTCTCTCTCTCTCTCTCTCTCTCTCTCTCTCTGTCTCTCTCTCTCTTTTCCTACGGCATGCTGTATTGATCGACGAACACCGGCAGTCGAGTTGGGAGGACTCGGTGGTGTCGGTCCCTACATGGCACACACACGTGTCCCGATTCGATGCCCCGCGGCCGTGCACGCGCGCGTATGCACCTATACGCCAATGTTTTATTCCATTTCATGCACCTCGGCTGGGCGAGCGCCCTGCACCGGCAGCTAACCGAGCCCGTAGCACAGCCGGCCCATTCACTTCGCCCCGAGCCAATTACCGTGATCTTTTGGTTATGCCACCCGTTCTGGGAAGAGTAACGCGGGGTCCATGAGTCGAATGATCCTCGTGCTTTTTCGCCCAGAACTTCCTCCATTGAACGGCTCGTATCGACGGACTCGGCGACCCCGGAAGCGTGCGAGCATCGATTCTTCTTTAGGTTTGTTTTGACGCGTGACTGACTTTGGGATGCTTTTTACACTGGGAGCTTTTTACTGGAGATACTTCTGTATTTCATGAATGGCTCTTTAGGTAGATTCATTTTTTTTTTTTTTAGCGAATTGTTTATTGAAGGTTGCCGCGATGTGAACACGATCACTTGGACGAGTACAAGCTCTTCAATAAACAAAGGGGTTACTGGGATTCAACAAAATACATGTCGTAAGACTTTGCGAGTAATGGGGATAGTTGGTACTTATTTAGTTTCTTGACTTATTTATACAGTGAAGCATAATGTCACACAGTCAGCTTCTCAATGCGGACAACTTCAAAATTTAGTTTTACTTTAAAACTATAAAGTTGAATTATCATTGATTTCTCTTTGGCTAAGTAGTTGAGAAGCTCAAAAAGTGTTGCAAAGTCACCCCAGCTTACGGTACTTTTTTTATATTTGAAATAGTGTTCCCTATCTCTTTTTGAGTTAAGATTTTCTTTTATAATATTAAAAATTAATATAATCTGCGATCCTCTCCTATATAAGATAAGGTAAATTTAATAAGGTAAAGGAAACACATTGAAAATAGGTATTTCAGAATATAATTCTAACTTAATAATAGTAAAAAGAGAAACTTCGTGACCCATAGATTTAGAATTACTAATTTAAAATCTTTACTGGTCCTTACGCGAGCTTTTCTAGAGCTAATTTTGATTTTGGACTCACATTTCTCAATTTTATTTATTAGGTGTCTGTACATTTACGTCCTTAATAACTACATTTATACAGTGTTCAGAAAATACCGGTTTTTACACCGGTAATATATTCACTTGGTAGAGGCAGCGCTAATTTTAAAAAAGTGGATAAAAGTAAAAGTACAAAAGGGGGGAAGCTTCTAATGTTGTACAAATAATCGCGTCTAAGTGATCGATTTCGACTGTATTTACCACTGAAACGTTTGTGTGCGAATTTTCGAATTCCTCGATTTATTCTCTGGATCGTGGAAGTTCTGTTGAAACAGCAGCGTACACAAACATCGCTAAATTGTTTCTTTAGTCAGCTGTTCTTCTGGCTTTGATAGTTTGGTGTACACTCCGGCTTTGTTTTAGTCTTTTCTCGTTTCTCATCTGTCGTGTTAAGAGTTTGCAGCTTTGTTGCGAAGGGTTTATATAACCTACAGAGGGCTTGGTGTGTTTTATAAATTAATTTTTACACGGAATAAAATACTGTATATTCGTGTACGTTATTAGCGTAACATCTAAATGGAGGAGATTTTTTTTATAAAATTGAACACGGAAAACATTATTTTCATTGAACAATAGGGGTGCAATAATTGTTGGAACAATCGATTGTTTCTCTCATATTCTCTTATGGATTTCAGTTTATAAAACCGTACACAAATCCCCTTTAATTGCAATATTTTATTTTAACACGCGTTTCAGCGTAACGGCGCGTAATCTTCATATACTAAAAATATTATAAACGAAAATATTTAAAAGAGAGATGCACTGTATTAAAAAACAACATTCCAGTATCTTTATAATACAAAACGACTCCATAGTATTCTCCGGAAGCTGGCCTAAAATACTTAAATCGAGAGAAAATTGTGTACAGGTGCAATAACGAATAACGGAACGCAAAAGAATTTATTATTTTCGTTATTCCTTAGTATACGGAGCGTTTAAAAAAAAAAGAGGATCACAAACTTTCAGAGTAGACAATGCTCATCCAAGCAAGTAATTACATTCACAAATCATACCTACTTCAACATATTAATTCTACAATACTAAAAGCAGGTAAAAGAATTAAGTATTAAGTATTACTTTCGCGACGCTAATTTGTAAATAATTTTTCCTTCTTTAAATTTGAATTCCGTAGCCCAAAAGTTTCTTATCCTTTGTTCGAAACACTCTGTACAAAAGGACAAGCGTGAAAGTGCATATCTGTGAGAGTAATCCGAGTATAAATTCGCGTGTCCTTAATGCGGTTGCATCTTAACGCTTACGTGACGATATCCATCTACGCGGATTAACTGAATACCGTGCACGGCATTCATCGCGAAAACTTAAGATCAAACGTTCGAGTTGAATGGATGGAAGCGGACGGTTATCACGCAAAAGTGACGTCTGGCTTATTTGAATGACTCGCGGGGTTCTCGAGCACGTATACGAGCGATGACGCCCGCCTGCAAGTATTCGCATTATGCACAGTGTTTAATCCCCGCTTGATTTTAGTACAAAGCGAAAGTAAAGTGTCGGTTATTACGGCAAGTATCCGAGGTACTTGGGTTTGCGTCGCAGAAACGCTCTTTCACCGGCGCTGGACGAAACTTCTTCGAACGGGAAACGGTGTGAGGGCCAATCGCGGGAAGGTTACGCGAGGTAGAATCAGTTATCAGTCGATAATTTATGTTTACATGAAATTCTTGATCCCTTTTTGGCAAAAAATTGCGGGTAAGTCAAACATCTGTGTTTCTCAAAATATTGTTGTGGGAAAAGTAGGGAAAGGGAAAGTTATGAATTCTTTATTAAAATTAAATTGACAAACTATCATTTCATTATAAATTTGGAAGATGTATCTTCTACTTCTCACTGACTACCTTGAATAGTTGAGAATTATCATTTAAAAACAATTTAATAAGTAAGCTAAGTCTCTAACAAATAAGAAATTTAAATTCCTGTGTAAAGAAATTTGATCTTAAAAAGCTCAGACCCTTAAAAAACTCGCTGTTCGACAAAAACATTATTCCTGAGGCGTCCAAATGATGTTTCATAAAAGATCCAAAGTTTCTGCATCGAATTGCATCAGCTTAAAAAGGGAATTTCAATAATTCACGAAGCTAGCTTCTGTTGCCATAAGGAAGTAGTTGGACGAATCTAACAGAGTCGAAAAAGGAAAACCATCCATCCATATAGCAGCAAAGTTCCGACGGTTTTATTAATCAGAGTTGGGCGTTATTCGAATTGCATTTAATAAATATTCATTAGAGATAAATTATCCAAATGAATCTCCTCCATTAGAATATTTCATCCGTATAATAATTATTCGTTATTCATATTAAATTATACCTACATAATATCACTTATAAAAAATGTAGTCATTTTATTTCATTCAAAATTGATTGTTCCTCAATTATCCCAATAATGGTACAAACGAAACTGTCAACAGTCTTCGCTATCTTCTCACTGCCAACTAATAGGTAATGAATGCTAAGTGTAGTATCCCTCAAATAACACAAGCCGTGGACAACAAATAACGCACAAAACGAACAAACAATTATCCAAATACCTAGACCATTGAAATAAATTCTCATTCCATTATTAGATCTTACTTATTTCTGCTGAGTAAAAGTTTATTCGTCACTCTTATTCGGCATTTACCCACCGAATGAGAATGCGCCCAACTCTGCTATGAATACGTGTCTGTCCTTCGACAGTGTTACGGAACTGCTCGCTGTTTGGAAGGTGGGCCAGCATTTCCGGCTTATTTACGAAACCGGGCGCGCCGTGCCAGCGGCCATTTATCTCGTTCCGTAAAGCCGCAACGAAATTCTGCGGCATGTAGGTTTTCCGTAGCCCGCGAATCGATTCGCGTATCCCTGCACCTGCACCTCGCTCGCGTGCACAGACGCGCGTATTCAGCGTGTCGGGCACGTGAAAGGAATCTGGAGAAAGGTTTCGACGGTGTAACAGCTGTCTGTCTCTTGGAGAATTTAGGAACACTGCATTCGACGTTCGCGTAACCGTTTCCACGTTCCGTGGTACCGTTTGCACGAGGCATGGCAGGATTCCATCCGCACCAATGAATTCTTTCCAACCCTAAAATCTACTGAACTATAACGTAGTTAGCAGCAGATTATAGTGACTAAATACCTAGCCTGCCTTCAATTTTGGAGCATACTTGTGAAATTTTCAAGCTATAGGTATTTTTAGTTTTAGAGAAATTTATAATTGTACTTTGGAAATTAAATACTGACCTTTCAAGAGGACAGTGTAAGCTATGATACATTTCAATTCAGGTTACGCTCTTAGGCTTGCGTGTGATAATTGAACGGAATGGGGAACTCGCATGTGCGTGACACCGCAGATAAAGTGTTAAAATTGTACGAGTAGTCGGTATTCTATAAAATATTAAAAATTTCAATTTAATTGCCTGGAGGTGTTAGTTTCAGTAAAATGTTTAAGACGCCTTTCAGCTTTTGATATCCTCAAAAAACTCAAGTCATTTGGACCAATTTTAAACTAGTTATTCTGTTTTAAAGAGTATCCGAATACTTTTGCACGCCACCGTAAGTAGCGGTCATTTTGTGGGCATTATATTTAATTTCGCAATGAACGATAAGAAAAACACCACAATTTAGAGACCTCCAACAGCAAAGGAGCACTACTAACACAGTAAAAATACGCTTTAACCAAAATTATATAAACATATCGTGCATCAACTTCCTTCTATTCACCACTGTAAATCTCGAAAGTATCTAAAATGCCACTGGAAATCTGAAGAGGAACTTATATCTACTCGCAGAACGAGATGTCATTGATGAAGAAGGGAATCGATAAACTCCTATTATTCCAACTAACTTGTGTCTCACTGTGTTAGGCTAAATAGAGTCCTCTGGCGATTATTTAGGGACATAATCCCGATGCAGGCGTTCATCAGACGCTCCGCGATGGACAGACTCATTTCAGAGGCCTAATTCGAATTAACACCCCATCGACCTTGCGAGATACTTCCCCTCAACGAAGATCCTCCCTCGGAATAACGAAAGTAGGTCGAACATAACGGACACAAAAAGCACTGGGTCGCTGGAACGACGAGGGTGGCTCCTGGACAAAGGGGCGCGCGTCTTTTGAATGCCTTCGAACGTGTCTGGAAGGGGTGCGTTATCTCGACTTCTCGCGCCAGTCGTCGAATTGTTTGGAAAACGGATGAAATTCCACGGCGGGGGTTTGCGGGGTTGGCGACGCTTACTGCCATTCTTGTCACAAATCTTGCAAGGGAGCTGGGACTGCCACGCTATCGATCATATAGTTTCAAAGCGTCTGGTAGGAAAGATTGATCGCTTTGCGAGAATTCAGTAAGTCCTTTGGTAAAACTTCTCTCGGGCACGAGAAGACCTTTAAACTTAACGACCTTAATTGTAACCAAGGATGTTAGACATTATTTCTGCTACTGGTTTATTTATACAGCAGATTTTCTATTTTAATCCTCGCCTGGCGGATACAGGGTCCATTTCGACCCATGGTATCTGTTAAGCTATTTATATTACTTACTATTTATTGGTACCATTTCAAAAATGGAAATTGTAGATCATAAAAAGACAAAGATTTAATATAGAAGTCTATTTTAGACTGCGCATGATGGGACATATAGTATGGGTCAAAGTAGACCCCGCCACTGCCGTGCGGTCGACTAAACCCTTGGGTATATCCCTCGCCATGGAACGGTTCAATTGAAATCACAATATAAAAGACATAAACCATAATTGATTGTATAATTATAATACTACCATTCAAAGGAACAACAATAGAAGCGGGGGTGTTAACTTTACGTACATTAATGTGTTATTATAATACTTTTATTTCCATTCGGTCGATGTGGGGTACATTTTGACCCACAATAAAATGTCCACACAATTCTCAGAATGAACTCTTAAGTTTTAACACAGATTTTTTACACACTTCTTTTTTAATATATCGACGATATAAATAAAATACCCTTAAAGTTTTGAAAAGATTCTTTTTATATTTGTTGAGAAAATATTTCTTAAAAAATCACCGTGTTTTCAACGTCCTACACCAGGTGCCCCTCTTAAGCTGCAAATCCACGATGAGACAAAAATATCGCGTCTCACATGAAACTTTAATCTCACGAAACAATCACTTCCAGGAAACTAAACTCCGATGAGACAAGTTTCAAGATACATTTTCAAAAATCTCATCTCTCGCAACTATTTCCGTTATTTGATTTATATTGTTGCTGAGATTTTTGTCTCATGACAGAGAAGTCTCATGTAAAATCTCATCGCGAATCCACACCTTTAGGACCAAAGTCACAAATTTCCATCTGTAACCACAGCGGTCCTCAAGGTCATCAAAAATTGTACGCTGCATCCACCAAATGAGGGTTTAAGTATCGACATACATTCCCCAGCGCGTATCCGATTCACCCCGTAGATGTGAAATGAGCATTGCGAAGAGACAAAAATCGTGTCATGCTCATTCTGACAGCCAAAGTCAGGGCAGGAGGTGTCGGGGCAAAGGGAATCGTTGCGAATCGATAGGTCAGCGGCGACAATCGTGGCGCAGTTCACCCCAGCGGTGGCATTTATCGAAACAATATAATATTCCCACATTATCTGGGAAACATCGCGCGGCTGCTGGGCAAAGTGGGTCGAAAGCGACGAAGTGCACTGTGGACGGGGACCGTCGCGTATTTGCACCGTTCACGACGGAGTGATTGCGTCGAGGGTACAGAGAGGGGAGTAGGAAAAGTGAACGAAAGATGGAAAGAGGGAGGAGCATAAAGTGACAGGAGTGAGACATTCAAGGGGAGGCATACACACGAGGACACACTCCAAGTGAGAATACCACGTATGCACCGGTCGGGAAACTTGAAGGCCGAACGGGAATCCGCGACGCGTGGGCGCTCTTCAGCTTTCATGCCCACGTGCAACTGCAACTAGCGGTGCCACGTGCAGTGTCGCGCACACCAGGGGCGAGTGTTTTCACGATCGATCCCTGACAGCGACGGAATTCGTGGATGGGTGGACCGTTATCCCCTTTATTTTTTCAGCGAGCGTGTATTTTGGGGGCAAATCGAATTTGGTGGATGGAGAAATCTTTTTTATAGCAATTTATTCACTTTGCGTGTAGATATAACTAACAAGGGATGTTCGTCAATTTTTCATATTATCGTGAATATGTGCGAAACCGCGAAGCATATCGGCAAAATATTTTCTGGTTCTTAATATACAATATTTAAAAAAAATTGTTTTTTTTTTTGGAAATTTTTTATTGCCATATTGTTGGATATCAAAATTACCCCTAGGGCCATTTCATTGCCCTAGGGCCATTTCATTGTCGAATGAAAAAGTGGTCAGTTTATTTTAGCACCACTTGATTGAATCACATCCCTGCAAAGTTAAATTTTTTTGTATATTCGAGTTTAGAGCATCCCTTGTAATTTTTGAGGGGTTGGCAGGTTCCAAAATGAATATTGATATTAGTTCCTTTAGGAATATTTCAAAATTCTTACCTGAAAAGTAATTACTATTTTCCACAGTACTCTAAGAAAATATTTGTTCTTAAGGGAGCAATAATCTTGAATACCAGAAATTGAGAAAGTAGGCATTTATTGTGGGCTATAATCTGCAAAACTAATTTTCAAATTTGGTACATTTTTCAGTCATAGTATTGAAAGTATTCAAAGGAAGAATTCTACCATAATTATCATTTCGGCTTACTTATATTTTCAAAGACAATCTTAATCATTCAATTAATTAAACAATCAATTCGACTTCACTATCAATCGATAACACCAGTCCTTCCCTCCACTCGTTCAACTTCTTCACGCGTTTCTTCACACGTGTTCCTGCAATTATAATAAAATCGTATTAACTGAACCTTCAGATGCTTCTGAATCGATATCGCTTAATTATACAGGTTTCGCTTGCGAAGCACTCACGTGCATAATTTGAACAACGATCGATGCGTTTGATACATCCCTGGCCGGGTCGGATACTTCTTCTTGTGTCGACACTTCCGCGACCTTACGCGCTAAAAAGGAATATTGCGCGGCTCCGGAGGACCACAGCTGTATCCAAATGGAAAGCTGATATTTACTGTAATTACAGAGCTATCGCAGAAGTGAATGGGAATGAAGTACACAAGCGAACGGAGGACCTGTGACTGTCTGGACACGCATAACATTTGCATCGAGCTAAACAAAGCGCGGGCCGCGGTATTCCTTATATTTACCCGCGTCCTAAAAGCTTTTTGAATACTTTTACGATGCAGAAAAGACGCCACGCTCGAAGCCTGTGTAAACTTCGCTATCTACCTTTTACGTTTTATATTCCTATCTTCTTAGGGCTGTAAATCTACGCGAATATGCGTAAAATTGCTTCCAAGCGAAATAGGAAGTCCAATTAGCGGGAGTAGCGTAATGTTTCCATTGCAGTTTAAAAACCGTGAACCCCTCGCGGGCTGCAACCCGCGGGAGTGTGTTTGATGGAAAAGTACATACGTATAAACGTTCTCGTTTGTGACTACGTAATTTCATCCTCTCGTTTCTTTTGCCTGGTGTAAATGAAATGGCCGAAGGGAATGTATTTATTAACATACATCAGTTGCGTGGAAACGTCTTCAGCATCGTCAGAAGATAGCTACAATTTGCTTTAATAAGAAATTATACAATAATATCCAGGCACCGCGTGTGCACTATAAAGTTAAAACACTCATATTATTATTGTATAATTATTGTATAATTAGAGTTAAAACACTCATATTATTATTGTATAATTAGTGTATACAATTATTATACAATAATAATATGAGTGTTTTAACTCTACAGTGCACACGCGGTGCCTGGCAAGCTGAAGTCCTCATGATATTCAAAAAAAAATTCAGATAACGACTCGTAGTGTTCAGTATTTGTTCAGTATTTCATTTTGTTATTAAATATTTTTCTTAATAAAGATAGAGTGTAATTGAATACGTGCCGTCTAAAATTTGTTTTCTCAAAATATCCATTGCATTTCTAGATTTGAAAATATGGACCTGTCAGAGCCTGCAACGTGTGATTTTAATTTAGATGGGCACTGTAGGGTTAAACGTGGAAGATTCAATTGTGGTATAATGTGATTATGAGAACGGCAACCACTCGCATGGAATTATAAAAGGGCAAAAGAATATTCTGCAGATCTCTAGAATTTTTTTTCAACTCTGTCAGGGGAAAATTGTTGATCATAGGTTAATTGCACAGTGATGTGTCGAGTTAGAGAAACTAGTAAAGTACATTTGTCAATGTACTCTGAAAAAGAGAGTCCACTTTCGCCGCTATGAATTCTAATTTCACTATGCTGTTTACTCGGCGACACTTCGATTCACATCGAATAAATCGCCCCCTTTCGCGAAATTAATTACTTGGCTCGCTTTGATTGCTCTCGTCTCTTAACGCGAAGAAGACTTTCACGTTAATGGCCTGTAAAATTAGTTACACCGATCTTTGTACGTGGCTGGCTGTACGTACAAAGTTATCGCAACTGTAGCGTGTCATTAACGTGTAATAGATGCCATCAGACTAATAACGATGGCGTTTTTTTTTACAACATATTTGCGAAGTAATTAGTTTCCACTCGAGTGGCAGCGGGGAAAACTAAAAGGAGAGCGAACATTGGTTCTTCGTGTCGCGATACAGGGTGGACAAATAATATTGCACATGAACTATTTCAGAAGGGAAGTTTGGCTAATAACGTAACTATTTTTTGATTCAGCAATAAAGTAGCCCTAAGGGTGAATACACTTCGAAAAAATGGTAAGTTTTCAGATTATCGTGAATATCTACGAAACTGTAAAAGATATTAAAAAGAAGTTAAATTCAAAGTTCAATGGTTTTTTATGTCCTATAAAGCGGACATAAAGAATTTGCGAGAAATATAATTTTCTTCCAAATTTATCCCCACCACTCTCTTTTTCGACAATTCTTCATCGCCATATTGTAGGATATCGAAAGCCATGAAGCTCTGAATTGAACCTTTTTTCGATATCTTTTATGGTTTCGCAGATATTCACGATAATATAAAAACTACGCACGCCTGCAAAGTTTCAAGACAATTGGATTGCTGGAAGCGGGTTAAATTTGAGTTGATTTTTAAAATCGTTTAAAAATAGCGAAAATCGCTAAACTCAGCCCTAACCGTATCTTTAAATACTATAATTTGAGAAGCCTTCAGAAAGTGATTATCGATCACTTTGGCACCTGTGCTCATATGTAGAGTGGGGCATTATCCAAATAAAAATAATGCCCAACTCTGCTCATATGTCACTCGTCTAAACAATGAGAGTGTTATGGCGATGCCTATGCAACCGCACACAAAACCTGATTACACAGTCTTCACACAAACATAGTGCTTTGCCAAAATACAGTGGCGACCCTGAAATCCATTCACGTGGCATGGGAAACGGTACTTTGGAAGTTCGAAGCTGCCAAGTGTCTTCCTCGCCTCTCTATTGAGCTACACTCATTCGGTCACATTCCTGCACACCTCAGGTTACTTGCATTAATTTCCATAAAGTATGCTGAATGCGTCTCTGGACCCCTGACTTCTCAGCAAGCCGCGGAAGGGCCCCAACGTCGTGCCCTCTTTAACCTTACAATATCATTATACCCCTATGCAGACTATACAATTCATCATTCCATTACAAATTCCCAGACAAAATTATTCCATAACTCCTAAGAAAAACATTTCCCTTATTTTTGGTTTAGGGGGGACCTTAGTCACTCTTGTCGAAGAATAATTTTGAGATTTTTGACGGGGACACCCCCCCCCCCCCCCCCAGGATTGTACCATTGGGAGAAAAAATAACGTGTGCCAAATTTGAAATCGATCGGAGAACGGGAAACCGTGCCTCATCGCATTTGAATTTTTTTATTTTTGTAACTCGTTTTTCTCCATTTAAAAACGGGTGTAGGTACTTTTTCCTTTAATCTGTTATTTATAGTTATATGAAAAAAAATTTACACGAAAGTTATACTATTTGACCACCAAAAAAGTCTTTTTTGATGGTTAATTTTTGAGATTTCAAAGTCATGATGTTTTTTTTTAAGCGATCTCATACTTTGAATCTATATTATTACAGAATATATTATTAACGATATATAAAAAATGTATATTAACGATATACTATAATGGAGAAAGACGAGTTACAAAAATAAAAAATTTCAAATGCGATGAGATCGATTTCAGATTTTGCACATATTATTTTTCTCCCAATGGCACAATTCTGAGGGATGTACCCGTGAAAAATCTCAAAATTATTTATCGACAACAGTAACCACTTAAGGTCCACCCTAATGCACATCCTGAAGTTTGCTCCACTTTCCTTCCACATTGCAAATACACAGACACATTGGTATGTATCTGGTTGGTACATACCTAGGTTATTTCTGGTCGCCCTGATGGAAGGTCAAAGTGAATTTCCATCGGGATACATGCAGCATCCATCCAGCGCAATACCTTGTGCATTATTCCCAGAGACGACGGCGCACGCGAGTGCAAGGCAGGCCGCGGTGCAGTGCGGATGCACGTGCACTCCGCTTGAGAAACAGCAGCGAGGTCTTTGGCCGGCTAATGGCGGATGTGCCGTCGTCTTTGACGCGGCTTTCCCCCAATTTACGTCAATTGACGACACGGATACCCGAGCTCGAAAGAAAAGGCGCAGAACACGGGACGGCGCGGGGGTCGTAATTAAAATTACTGTCACCGTGCCCGACTGCCTCCGACATCCGAGACGCGCGTCATTACGTAACGCTTACTACTGCACTTGGAACGCGTCGTTTAAAGCCTGCTGGTGACCACCGTCCGTCGCCCAGAGACGCGGAAATGCGGGCCCCTTTATGCCGATAGCATTCCATCGTAGTTGCATAGAGAAACGACACTTTACACCGAGAAACTCTGACATTCCGTCTGTGGCTCGGCGCGCGCGAAACTTGCGCCGCAGCGACGTGCTATTTCCATTGTCACGGGTCAATATTCCTAGCCGGCGCGAATTTTTACGACTCCCGACAGTGATAATAAAAACAGTTGGGGCTACGAGGGAGGATGAAAAGCTCGGTGGAATGTTTCCCTGCAGCTCAGTTGCGATCCTATTTCCTGTAACGAAAGAAATAGGTGACAAGAACGAAGGTCGTAAGTGAAAGTCCCGGTGAGGTGATATTATTGTGTCCGGTTTATAGAAATCTTCAAACCCGCGCGCGATTAGTGGTCAAGCTTCTAATGCCACTTTCCAAGTCTCCAATTATCGTCGCCTCGGATCGCGTGCAAGGGTCCCTGCTTAAATTATTCACCGAGTTGCATTGCAAAATGCTGCGTGGGCCCGACATATACGTTCCTCTGTGTTTCTTAACGCAGCCGCGGTATAAGGCAACCGTGATCAGCTTTTCGACGTCGTCGTGGTGGCTGAGCATCATCCTATAATGGCTCCGCGGCCAAGTCACAAATGGACGTCCCTTGACGATGCAAGAAATTTCATTAGGGATCCGAGTCGCCGGTTAAAATCGATCCCATCAAGCGACACAGTCACTCTTCCTATCTACATCAACGTGAAAGAGCCTCTTGTAGTCGCGTAGACTCGTTTCTATCCTCCTGTCTCTCCTTGACCCCATTTCCCGAGAGCGATGCACTTCCCTCATATTTTCACTTAGAATTCTGAAATATTCACCTGCCCATTTACATCCGCGACCTTCGCGATTTTTTTTTGTACTCAACACTCACTTCCCTTCCGCGTGCTTTGCGATTTCTGTCTTCCAGGAAGTGAATCTTGTCGAGAAAGATTTAGCGTGACATTCAAATTTTGTCACACCTTGGCAGAGTATTTGTAGGATTAATAAATATTTAATCTTCTTAGGATTCGAATTAAATTTACACAATTGTTAGATTAAAGTGTGTATTTTAAGATGCATATACTGATTTTTAAATTACAAAATAATTTCAGGGAAAGTAATTGTTAAAACTCACCCTGGTTTCTTTAATCGTAGGTGAATTTTGCTCCTTGAGTAGTGAAATTAGGCGAGATGGAATTTTTGCAATATGCCAGCAATTCTCTTGTGATTTAAAAGTTTGACTATGTTTTTTCATTTCTTTTAAACAAGCAAGATTAAATTTAATGCTTCCTTTTCGTAATTGAGAGACTATTGTTTCTTCGGGAATGTCCCAGTTTTAATGGATATTAAGAAGAGTTTAATGCAGTTAGTTCAACCGATTGTTTTCAAGCTGAACACACTTTACATCGCTCGTTGGAGCGCCGTTCCCATGAGCACGCATATGGCGGGCCGTTGCTGGAACGTTAATAACCGAAGGAACGTAAAGTGCGTAGGCCAGCCACACGTTCCTCTGTCTATCCTTTGTTTTTCGATGGCATTAGGTCCCGTTAACGTCTTTGTATGCCATATGGAAATCTCACGCGAGTTCTCCGAGCTTCTCGTTATGCATTTCTTCGCGTGCCGGCAAACGGCATTAGGAAATGCGCAGCTCGTTCGATCCACTCCTCCATTACTCTCCTCTTACAGTTTCGTTCATTGACATTAACATCTTCTCTTGTTCATTCAACGAATGTAGTACGCCGTTACCACATCCTGCAGCTTTCATAAAAATAATAACAGTAACCGGGAATTCATTATTTTCTTATGTACTGAATTCGTTATGTTTATTCATTTAGAAGGATGAATGGACGAGGTTCTCCACTGTTATTGCTATAAAACCTAAGTTAAACTTGTATGCAAAAATGTCATCGTATTCTTTGAAGCTTTTTCCGTGATTAAGCATTTATATTTATTTCTTATGTGATATGTAATAATGTTTATGAAGTGAAATTTTAAAGTTGACAGCTTATATCGCTTTGTTGTTTAATAAAGTGGAGTTAACATGTTTTAACTTTGTCTTGTTAAGTACACAGATTCTCCAGTAAAAGGTTGGCTGATAGAATATCAGCTGATATTTCTTAACATAGACTGATAAATCGCTTTACGTGCAAGGGGGACTTTATTTTTATGTGACATATAGGATGAGTGTCAGGTCATTAACGATTGTCAGGTTTTGCATTCGTTAAGGTAATTTCATAAATACCGTGGAAATATATTTTTCAAGTAATTTCCAAGATTCCATGCTGTCTGGAAGATGCACAATTATATTCATCGTCAATTTGTCAAAGTGTCATGTAGCAGTAACTCCCACAGCTATGTTCGTTTCATTTTTTACATATCGCTGCATATCGATTATAGAAAGTCGACCTCGTGTCCGAAGGAAACTTCAATTGAATTGTGATAAATTGTAAGTAACCATGATTGATTTTTAACGCGTTGTTAGTTTACTTAATACGTCCATCACTTACAAGGCACTATGTTAGAAAATCTTACCGAAGACTTCACACCACAGGTTTGTGTACAATTGTAAATTATAATTAGTGCATCAAGAAGAATTGTTTTTATGAATCCAATCACATTCAGATCTTTTTGTCAAACTAAATGTTCTACTTTCTATTTCAAAGGAACAATAATGATTTTCTAATTTGCCTGCTTGCTTCAATCTAAGTATCAGCTTCCCTAACTGCCAATTAAGTTTTCAATTATGGTAATTTTGTTGCAAATTTTAGCTTTTAGATACCGTTTTTTGGTTAATTATAATTGTTACCATTAAATGGCCTCAACTCTGCTAACTGTTCAATGCAATTAAATACAATTACTTCACTGAAAGTTTTAAGAAGGTACTTCAAGAAGCTTTTTACTGAAGTGTACACTTATAGTTGTACTCCAAATGTGCATAACACGCGAAAATTCTTCTCCAATGTGGGGTTCTGAAAAGACAATGACCTAGACATCCTAATGCACGTTGTATAGCAAAGACAAACTGTTTTCGCAGCTGTATTGCAAACGAAAACAAATCCTGATTACTCGAGGTGGGCTATGCGCTCTAATGTAAACGAGCCACTAAATTTGGACATCCTGTAAAGATAGACTTCCGTTCCCCGAACCTGCCAGTCGTAACTCAGAAACGAAATATTAGCTTCTCTATGAGCTTCCCACTTTCCGTATAGGTAAGCTTATATTTATTCCGCAAATAAAAAAATTTAATTTCTTATCAAAAACCACAAATATCCTAACTCTTGCAAATTCATATTCATTCTGCAAGTAAAAAGGTATTATTTTTAATCCAAAGCCAGTAATGTAGATCATATCTAATTGTCAGCTAGAGTTGAAAAAGAAATGAGAATTTTTAACATACCTTTGCAGTTATTCAATTTCCATTGGGGTGTACACTGAACTCCAAAAATAATTATTATTTAAAACCAAACGAAAAACCAATAAAGTATATAAAAAGATACTTTGATCTATAAAATTATAACTCTTCATAAAAGAAAATAAATACACTTACTACAGCGTGGAAGGACCATACTTTCTACCATCGACAAAAAAGTGCTTTGAACTGATTATTTTAAATAGCTACTAAGAAACCACTTAATATTCTCGCAGCGGAATTGTATAATTCTGCCGACTGAAATGAACAAAGGGTCTATGCAATATGTACAGTGAAAAACCAGTACTCTAACCTGAAGTTGTGTAAATCGTGCAATTCGCAATCTCCAAGTGGATGTGAAATAAAAAATCGAGACCCAGTAAAAATCTAGATAGGAGACTGTGATTTGCTGGCAGAGCTTCCTACGCGCGGGTACAGTGAACGATTTCTTTCTGCCTTTCATTTGGCCTTCGACTCGCGTATCCTGCGTTACCTCATCGCGCCAGAAGTCCGCCCCTGCGTTTCAACCAGGAAGATCGATCGATCGAACGATCGATCACTTCCCATGTGCGCGTCTGCTTATGCACAGCAGTTCCATGACATTGGAAAACGCTTTTTAGCGGTTACTCTCCCAACGAGTGCTTTCCAATGAGTGCACTCCGAGCATTTCATTCGGCCTCGATATTTCCCTCTCGAACCGCTTGTCCATGGCGTATCGTCGATTTACTCGAAATCGTCAATACTTTTCGAGCGTCTCTGTCACTCGATAACACGTCTGTCTTAATATTAAACATCAAAATTTATTAGAACCCGTTAACACTTTGTCTGCCGCTGTCACGTGTGTGTGGTTTCTTATTTATCACCGAGATAAATGTGGTGTTGAAGAATCTCTATTCTGTCCGTAAGGTACAAGTGTAAAGGATAGCAAGAATAATGAATATGGAGGATAGAAGCCAATCAGTGTGAATCCATTAGTATTGAATCCGAAATTTACACTGTTTGTCCTGTGAATAATTTTACCTAAGTAGCAATTCCGTGGTCAATATAAGCACCGTCATTTGTTGCTTACATATGAAAGTAGTGTCTTAATTGATTTATCAACTGAAAGTTTTAACAGTAAAAAGGTTTCTGAGATAAATAACTCAGTTTGAGGGAAAATTACATTTACACTGATTAGCTTAAGATTATCACCAATTACCCTTCATATGTAGTTTGGAAATTTGAAAAATGAGGTTCTAAAACGTGCATTTTGCTGTATTTTACTCGAAAATATTTTCATCGAGTAAGATCGACAGAAGAAGATAAGTTTAGCTTGAATCGCTTTAGAGATATTAAGATTAGGTTCGTTCTGTGTATAGTGTGATTTCAGGGGTTGAAGTGTGCTTGTAATTTTTTTCAAAAAATTATTACATTTCGTGGGCGTGGAAAGAAAATACATCTGGTTGGATTACTTCCTGTTTTCACTTACCCTATTGTAGGTTCGTTTAAAAAAAGGAGATGTATTTTGATTTTTAATATCTCCCTGTGTAAGACACTTTCATTTCAAACGCTTACTGATCTTGAAGCATTTTGAATAGCGACGGTTCTTTACACTAAACAATAGATTAAATAATTATTCAACGTACTCTCCTAGTACCGACCAGTGGCTACGAAACAAAATATTTATGACGTACACTATTGGTACATAACAGGTGAATCAGAATCACAAGAAAAGAAATTCCATCGATGCGCGATAATTACGTCACAAAACGCGCATCGCGAATTGCGCAACGTGGAAGTCATAATCATCATTGCGTGGTTCTCACGTTTAATACATGAGACAGGGTTAACGAGTGTTTCACGTTCTTTAAAAAGACCTAGAAATTACCGAGAATAATTACAATGTTGTATGCAAATTTCTAGCCTCCGCCCTCCCACAATTCATATTCACAAGAATTCAAAGATATTACTTGAAATTGGCCAATATTTATCTGGAATATAATTCCACATATTTTTGCATTTAACAGCGAAGATATTCATAGAAAATTCTTAAGTAAACGTTATTAGTTAACATTGAACATTACTGTTGCCCGACGGTCTCTGAAGTTAAATTCTACGTTGTTACTGATTGTTGCCTTTGCTTTGCAGCCGCCGGAGAACGAGCTGCAGAAAGTTGGCGAACGGGTACCAAGTGAGCACGAGCTCAGAGTACAGAGGTCTCTGCAGCGGCTGAACGTCCCCGATTGGTACAAGAATTCTCCCGCGGCTCGCGATGGTTTCCGGTTGAAGAGGCACTCGGACGCGTCGCAGCACGGAGGATGGCGTGCTCTGGGCTCGAAAACCACTTCCCTCTCGTCCCTTTCGTCGTCTTCCAACAGACAACCGACTACAGGTAATTACCGTGTCAAAGAAACATTATACAATACACTCCTCGGCTCGAGCCAATGATTCATCAGATCGACGCCCTCGAAATCAAAATGAATCGACTACCTTTTAATCTGTTAACTAAGAAGGACGTTGCGATTGATTCTAATTGCATTCGGACCGGAGCAACCAAAGCGTTAACGCGTTCACTGCTACGTGATTGCCCCACTTTTTCCATTTAGGTACTTATATTGATTTAAATGTGTAGCGTCAGAAATAGAAATGTTTCAAGTGGCATTAATATTGCCCAGAAGTTGTCACTGAATTCCTATGGTCGTGGGTGACCCCTATAGCAGTCAGCGTGGTTAACTCGTTGAGAGAGGCTGACGAGTTAACTCGCACTGGTCGCCGTGACGTTAATAGAGATTCAGAAAAATCATAAGTTATCACTTGGAGCAAGCATTACAGCTTCGCTGCCACACCACAAAATCTGATACTGTACGTAATAAGCTCCGTACCGCAGCGAACGTGTTAGCTCAACGGCTACCGCGTTACACTTGCAAAAGAAGCGCTACGAAGGCGTGTGCGGCGATTCCACTTGCAAATGAGCCTGTTCTCCAACAATTTTGTAATGCATTTTAACAACCTTTATTATTAGAACTCCTCATTAACACTTGAAGTGGTGTCGGCGTGTTTCCACGCCGAAAGGAATTTTTCTAAAAAGCGTCGAAGTTTACTATTTGTATATTGTGGGCCTTAAATTATGTAAGGCTTTTAGAGGGGGGGGGGTGGGGAGTTACGTAGGGTCTTACATAACATTCTCTTAATTTAATTTTCAATATCAGTAGTCTAAAATCGATATTTCATCGCATAGACGAAACCGAGTCAAACGAATTATATAAACCTTTAAAAGCCTTTTAATAACTGCAAAAAAGGCAATGTAAAAAATATTACGTAAGGAAGGAGACGAGGGTTTGGAATATTAAAATTTAAGAATTCTTAAAGTACAAAATTGTCCCATGAAGAAACAATGAAACATTTAGAAAAACCTTGTATCGCTGAAAGCGTTAATATCGGCCATAACAGCGGAAATTAGTATTCTTCCTAATCGCGTAAATGCGAGGGTCACCTGTGAACAGGGTGATAAGCCAGGCTGTTGACAGTGTAAGGAATGCTGCGTGCGTCGCGGGGGCCGAGAAGATGCTTCGCGCCGAGACAAAAAGGCAAGTGGCGTCCGAAATTAGCCCGTAGCGGGCGTGAGTGTCGGCCAATTTCATTTATGCGCGTCTTCGTTTCTCTCCCGTGGACGTAGCCGTGGATATTCTCCGGTCACGGCGGGTAATGGGTAATAGGAAGTGGCTAATAAATTTAGCGGGGCAAGTTAACTCGATTAATTCTCGGCCCTGCCCGTCGTCTGGCAGTGGCGGGGGAGTTACACCGTGGCAACCCACATTGGGTCGCTGCAGTAGGGTCGAGGCTCGTAGGGTGCCTCGACGACGTTCAAGGACGCTTCTAACGAGAAACACAATTTGTTAAGGGAGGGCCCTTAATTACGGGATTTAAAGGGCTACGAATTTCGACGGGCTGGATTTAGTCGAAGGCAGTCAAGACGAGCTTTAATTCACCCCTGGAAGCGAACCTCGTGAATATTCCACTGACAAGGAAATTTTCCCGACCCGAAAATTCTGATTCTAATAAAACTTCGCGTGGATGTAAAGCACATTGGATTACGCAAGGAGCAATTTCTTTTTTCTGCGGAAGTTCACTTTGAAGGGGTGGAATCAGCCCTTAATGATAATTTTTTTAATATAGAGAAGTGAGTTTATGCACTGAAGTAAGCGATAGTGTCAAGGCAAATGAAAGAATGTAGAGCAACTGGTTACCCGAAAACACATTGGAGGATATTGGAATTTGATTGTTATTGCGAGTAACGTCGAGATCGCGTGTTCTAGTGCTCACGCATCCTGTCAGTGTTAGACAGCTGCCAAGCTTTTATATTCCACCGTTGAAAGCTTCCCGAGCAACATATTACTCGACTTACAAAACCGTCGATCAAAGTCTTCCACTGTAATCCGCTCCAAAGACGGATCGAGTAACGCGCTGCCTGTAAAACGAGTCCAGATTCCATCGTGGTATCGCTATGTATGTACACGCCGCAGCCTTTAAACTTGAAACTATTTGATATACATATATTTGCTCTGCATACCGATGGCATTCCTCGAGTAAACAGTGGCAGAACTTTCGTACGATCTTTCTCAGACAGTAATGCAGTGGGCACAAGAATAGAGCGAAGTACACCGTTGCACAACGAACATCTATTAAATGAAGCATAAACGAATTACAGCTTCAGCTAAAACAGCGCTGCGTCGCGTCTGAGACTGGGAATGGGAAATGATAGGAACTGAAATTGAGCTGACATCAAACTGAGTCTTTTAGTTGGGAAATAATAATTAATTGTAGCTGAAGGCATTGAATAAATTTGATGAGATTTAGAGGAAGCATAAGGCAAAATTTAGGAAGTTCCAGTGAAAGGAACTAAGAGATGAAGTACTGATAACAGTGTTGATTAATATAGAGGAAATTAGAGTAAGCAAATATTCTTCTTTTTAAAAGAAACTTACTCGTTAGATTTCCTAGTCGTGTATCCTATCTGACTTTTACTTAAGAACTGAAGAAAGCTGCTGCGATGAAGGAGTGACGATGTATTATACAATATACAAATGAAAATGCAAATGTTTAAACAAAGCGTTCTGTTGGTTTCTTGGGGCATGAGAGACGAGTAGGTACGCTGGATAAAAAAAAATTACCACATATAGAAGTTTAATAATATATTTAAAAAAACCAAAAGTTACCTCAAATTTATTTTCGACAGAATTTAGCTTCTGCGAGCTCTGTATCACTACAGGCAAGTTTTTTTTCTGTATCAGGAAACAATCGCACATTGATTTTTTCGCTCCACCCTAGTCAGTAGTTACGCGTACACTAGAGATAGGTATATTAGTGGAATAATGACTGAACGGTATTAGAAAATGGTTTCTGATGATTCTGTTTAGGTGCCCTTCTAAGTCCAAGTCCCACGCCACCTGTATTTTCGAGATGGAGTACCAGCCTGCTGAACAGCGCCGGAAGTTCGCCAGCAAGTTCGGCGAGGTCGTCTTTCAATCATCGGCAGCCTTACTTGGGCTGGCGTTCTCAGGAACGATTGACGAATCCACGAACACCGGCGGAACGTCTTGCTCAGGGTATTCTTCCCCAGTTGCAAGCAGCAAACAAGGTTTGTATCATTCTTGGAAGCAATCACAAGATTTGATTTTTGGATCATTCTGGAGAGTATTGAAAATGATAAAAAGATCTTTATATTCGATTAGGGGAACGAAGATAAATATTTCGAGAATTTATTAGTGGAAATTCTGGATGCACTTCATTTGAGAGAGGGAATAGGAAATACATACCTAGTATCATGAGACAGAAAAATAAGGATACGTTTGGAATTCAGAGAAACATGACCAGGAACCGAATTTCGTGTAAATACTGATTTTTTTGGAACGAACACTTTCTTTCTCAGATATTTTTTCGTATATTCGAAAATAGTGCAAATATTCCACGTCGTTAGTGTCAATGATTGTATAAACAAAATGTGTAAATAGGATTCTATGTCATTCCACTAATATTTATATTAAACATTTTATTAGCACTGATAACTATTAAATATTTCACTAAAAAGCAAGCTTAAATTATTTACATATGATTGCCAGTATTTGTCAAACAGAACCTAGGATCTTTATTTCGAATTAATTTCAATTAATTCCGCTATAATGTTATTTTATTTGTTTATTGGGAAGAGATTAGACCACTTCACTGCCCATCATTGACGGGAAATGAATAGAGTGTCTCCGGAAACTGTCCTCTGACGGCGCATTAATAAATGAATAATGAAATCAATTACGCAGATCGTCCGATCGAATTTGTCATTTGCGGCTCGGCGCTTTCGGTCCTTTAAAATTATTCGCGAATATGCAGAATTTGGCCTCGAACCGTTGATGCGACCGTGGCTGACCCTTGCCCTGCCCACGTTCACCTCGCTTTCCTCTTTGTCCAATTTATTTTTAATTTGCGCAGACAGCGCGCAAATGCGGCGAGGTTTCTATAATTAGAAAATTCTGGCAGGAATCCTCGGTTTTGGCGTCTCGTGGCCTTTGCAACCCGCGACAAATTGACTGTTACGCGAAACCAGTTAAAGGTAAATCCTCTGTAAAGTTAAATGGCCCATCGATTTCGTTCGACTTCATGAACTTTAATTGTTTCGCCGCGGAAAAATTCATCCCCTATTAAGCCACCCTATTTCGCGGTTGCTCGCTTTGCCACTTCTGTATCGACACTCTTGACGAATATTCTCTCGGTTGGTTAATTGAACAGCGTGTTCGAAGGATAATACATACACGGTATGATCAAAGCAGATAATTGTTATATTCATAAAATCGTGGATATTGCTATAAAATCGTCAAAATGGAATATAAAGATAATGGAAATTTGCAAGCATCCTCGTATTTACATTAACTTGTTCATATAAAGAGGCAGAATATTCGAGAAAAATTTTTGAATGGTAAAATGAAGGTGCAAGAAAAGCACAGTGCCATAAAAGGCCTTTGTGAAAGTCGTTTTTTTTAGTTAGATTTCAATGGATTGGCAGGATTAATTAATAATAATTGGGGTAAGTCGTCGTTTGAGGAAAGAAGTGTTCGATTCAAAGAAGCAAATAATATGGTAACTTCTATTTTTGTATCAGGCTGAAGAATTCCGAAATTTTTAAAAACATCAGGTCATAACGATTCTTATCCATACTTCCTGTTGAAGCAAGAATTGTTATAATATAATCGATCTTCGCATATCTTGCTCCCAAAACAGGCAAGGTTTCAATAGGGAAAGGAACTCTTCCAGAATCCTCCCGCACACGTTCATTTCGCAATTAAAGTGAAAACCAAATTTCGAGTGATGTGACAGTGAGTTTAATTAATAATTCTCGTGAGTGAGTGCAACTGCTGTTAAATAGCTCACGCTTTCCAGTGGGCCTCCGAAACCTCAACTTCCTGAATTTTGAAAATCGAACCCCGAGATTGCACTCACACGACTGTTCAATTCCTAATTACACGAGGAATTTGCACGTTTCAATTTGTCCCATAATTCTGGTACATACTGTATAAAGAAACCCTTCTATCTTCGCGTATAGAATAAAATACATCCCATCGATAAATGAAATACAGTTACCCACAAAAGTATCCACCCTACATGTAACATATATACTTCAAAAAAATTTATTTAATTTTAATATCGACCGTATAGATTAAATTACTATGATTTCGGCGCAAGGTTCGGTCATATATACTTCGCTTCAAACTAAGAATCTGCAATTGTAATTTGCATTAATATAAACCTTGATTAATATACTTTCGTCTTGGGTGCATTCAACTGAAAAATTCTTCACAGCTTATTTGAAAACTACATTAATGAAAGCGTGTACCAATGCAAATTACAATAAGTAATTCTGAATTTAGAGTTACTTAGCCATTCGAAGTATGTTACACGTATGGGATGAGCGTCCACTTTCGCCAGTGACTGTATGCATGGAGGAATGAAAGCGTGTGTTTCCAACGGTGTAGCAGCAACAGCAGCAGCAACAACAGCAGCAGCAGACAACGAATCAGCAGCTAGAAGTAAGGAACTCGATAAAGGAAGTAACCTCGGCCATTGTGCACTACGTGCAAAGCGGTCAGGAGGTTGCTGGAGGTGGCAGGCTGTCGCCTCGACCTCGACCCGAAGACTGGGACGACAGGGGCGGAGCAAGGTCGACCAGCCCCAGAGGTGAGCACTAAACAACCCATGCCAAAAACCATCCCACCACCACCAACCATCACCACTTTTACTCTCCACGACAAAGGTAATTTTGAGTTTTCCATCTTGGTGTGTTCTCTGTGTCTCTGCATCCAGTCTGCGCGACGCCTAGACGCCTCCTCTCTCTCTACTATTCTTCTGTCGTGTTCGAGTTCACTCTGTCTCGTTTCGATCGAATGCCACCGCGATCAACGGTTGCTCCTTTTGTCTATCTGTGTTGTTCCACTCGTTTCTATCGCTAGTTCGAACCACTACCAGCTCGCTGTCTCCGTTCGTCCCACTGTTTACTAACGAAAATTGCCTCGAATGCCCCATCCATTCAACGAGCCTCGCCGCCTTTGACGGCGAGAGAGAGAGCTTGTAGCATCCTCGTACACGTGCAGGCTCATTCATTCTGCGAATGCTGTACTTGAACGTGCTCGCAATACCGGCTGGATCTTTTCAAAGTATCGCAGCTCCTTCGTTAACGCGCAAACTCGACCCTTTTCGGTGTAACGTACAACCCCTCCGTGGAAGTAGTTGCACGTGCCCGTTTCGTGTCCCACGGATGTTGAGGCCGCTCGAAATTGGCGCGAAGGTTGTGTCAGGATTTTCGAGCAGTCTTGTAAATAGCTTAATTCAGACGGATACTTCGATTATACCAGAGGGGACGATTTTAGACGTGGACTTTCTGCCTTCTGAATGCGTCGTCGACCAAATTAAGAGAGAGAAATTTCGACGTTTTCAACCCCGTAGGAAACTAGGAAAGGATATAAATATAATAGATACGAGAAAATTCTTGAATAATTGAGGACTTCGCAGCAAGACGGGTGCAGCTGTAGTTTTGACAGTTTTTGAATTATGGCGTGTAATATATGTAAAAGAAATCTACATCGTTTGGTGCACGTGTGATGCAAATCCGATAATAAATGAGTGATTTGTTACAAATAAATAAAAATAGAAATAATAATATTAATATTTGTATTAGATATATTAGAATTATTAAGAGGAATATTTTTATTATAGGATATATTTCGTCAAAAATAGAGATAAAAACTTATCAACTAAATAATTACTACTTATTGCATGGAAATATATATTTTTCTATTAGTGTTCTCTTTTTAATATTAAATCAAACAAAAAATGGAGCTACACCCCTCTTGCTGCAAGATTCAAGTTGTTCATTCCTATTTTGATATTTTTGGTCTTTACTGTTATTGCTCTTGACTTATGTAGTCTAATACGAAATTGGGACACGAATGTTCCCTGTGGATTAAAACTACTCTACTGCCTTTTTGGGATTCGTACTGTCTTTGAACCCGTGTCGCGCTTCAGAAGGTATAGGAATATTATATTTCGGAACATCATCCTTTCACTCTTGCTATCTCTTTCATTATTTCTTTGTGATGTTAATGAATTCTCTTTTTTCCAATCCAATTATTATTCCACGCTTTATTCTATTATTAAGGTAGTTACTTTCAAGTCAGTCTCTAAAGCAGTTTCTTCGCTCCGAAAGCTGTTGGAATAATTGTTGATTATTCCGATACATAACAAATGAAAGTTTTCGTAAAAACTGATGCGAGTCGTGCAGGACGAACCATGTGATAAGGGAATAACCCTCGAAAGACGGATAGTGGACATGATAGCGTGAGACGAATGTAGAGTCATTTTTTAATACAAAACAAATGAATTAATTTCCGACACAAATACAACAAACTGATCGACTTTATCAAACTTGTATCAAAATGACCATGCATCCCATTCGTTGTACAAGAGTTAAACGGTTTCACGAAGAAGTCACGATCTAGCGAACAACTTGACGAGGATCACCCTACCGGAAGAGTTCTCCCGCCGCGATCGTCATCGACGAGCCATCGCCAAGCGAAGCGTGCACCCGGGTGGTCGCCGGAAATTCTCGAAATGCGCTAGACGCCAGCCTTGACACGAAACCGTGGTCCTGGCGAACAGATCCGCGCAAGGTCGCGCCGTGCGAAAAAGGGAAAAGTGACGGAAAAGATCTCGGCCGAAACCTCCTCTCTGTCGTTTCCTCGCCGCCTTCCTCTGCCCTGGCCTTTAATCGCCGAAAAGTCTCGCCGAAAGTATGCAGAGCCGACTGGTCGCTATTTCGATAGCCTTGTAGCCCCGTAGTCGTCGCGCCACCGAAATAGATTACCCTGAGGTTTAAATCATCACCCCTCTGTCTTCGGTGTACGCTCCTCTCGGCGCGGGCGAACTTGCCCGTCGCTCGGCCGACCTTAAGACGAAATTAAAACAAACACCGAGAGAACAGCGTGAAGATAGCACGTGGCCGCCTGTTACCTCGTGTCCACGTACACACACACCTCTCTAAAACGTTTGCTCCGTCGATTGTTCGCCGCTTGACGCATTAACACCGAGGACACTGCTCGTTGGACCCTCGTCCGTCGCCGATGCGGCCGCGCCTCCTAAAACTCTGCGAAACGCCTTAGTTTTCCTACGTTTCTACTAACTGTACGCCGCGTACGAATACGTCAATAACAATGTGTACGTCGATGCGACTGTTCCGTCGAGATCTGTACACTGGCTTGTGTTGCGTTGTAATTAATATTTCCCTGGTAGAGCTTCACTAATACGAATTAATCAGAGACTTGTGTGCCGAGTCGTTTCGAGGCTCGTTACTGCTACAGGATACTTTGCGCAGCTTTCAGCGTAGCGAACGTGGTAAGGGAGTTATCGGAACGCGAGGGTGTACTGCCACGTGTGCAACGCGCGGTGTAGAAAGCGGAAGAACCGCTTGTAAAGAGTTGATTTTAATAGCGAATTGCTACAGCACTGTGTGGGTGTTTATTGATGGAATATACTTTTTGAAATGTCTGTCCTTGCGTTGAGTTATGTCTACTGGGCTTTGGTAGTCTAAATTAGAGTTGGAAGCTCGGTACAATCTGAGTATGCACCGAGGAATTCATTGTAGTCTTTCTATTGATTTGTAACGTGATACGAGGTGCTTCGCGAGGCAACTGACAAACTTTTCTAGCATGTTTGCCAGGTTATTCTGCATTGAAAAGGTCATTCTTGACGTGTGAAATGCCCATGCACTGTCGAGGTCGTATCGGGGATATTGTAGGAGAGGAAGTAGGTAAGGGACGAGTAAAAGATTTCTTTTCTGGTCATTTTAGTGAACTGTGTCCTTATCAGATCAGACGGGTCAGTGGAAGCGACCGGTATGCTGTCAGACGCAGACCAATTGTACGTTGTTTGGTTTCTGGATACCGTCGACTACAATTTTGTTAGATTTACAATTCCTTTGCAAATATACTAGTGGATACAGTTTTAGTATTGAAAGTGATTGGGAATTTTTGGTAGCAATTGAATATTTTCTATGTGATGTATTTTCACTACTTGTTTGTCGTGGCTTGATCGTGCATGGCCAGTTTAAACGTCAAGACATGGGTCATAAATTTAGATGTTTAAGAATATACATTGTTATTTAAAGAAATCCAGACAACATTTCTGTGAGTCATATGCTTTTGGTCATAGTTTATGTCAAAGTTCATATCTCGATTAGCTTTAGAGATATTACTCTGCAATTTGTTCAATTTTCCACTCTGTTTCGTCTACGTCAATAGATATACATATTTATTTGTTATTAAATACACTTGGAACAATGCATTTGGAAAGTATATATTCATTCGAATGATATTGTTTAAATAGTTTAAATGTTTAAAATTGGTGATCAAAAACAACAAGTGTTCCCAAAAATTCTCCATTCCAGATACAAAGTTTAAATGATCTATATAAATTACTGATGCTATTTCTGATTTAAGGGAGAACACCAATGTGACGGCCAGAAAAGTAAACCATTTTTAAGAATTTTGTGTGAGGAATAATTTACAGTTTTCGTAGAAAATTTGTATTACCTACCTTTTGTACGCTGTTTTAAGAAATTAAAAAAAAATCCATAAATTTTAATATATTAATCCCTAAACAGTAGGTCCGAAATCATATTCCATTTTTTTATATGCTATATACGGATTCTTTGATTGAAAATAATTGTAAAGTATTAAAAATTGTAAATTATTCTTAAAAAAATTCTTTAAAAAAAACGGCTTAGTTTTCCGGCCATCAGAGTGATGTTCCCCCTTAAAATATTGGAAACCTTGTCTTTTACTGTATCATGTTGTCGTCAAAAAAAAACGAGGTACCTGCAACATATACAATGGTGGTGAAAAAAAAGTTTTAATATTATCTCAGAACCACTGACCTATCTTGGTAATCTCCAATGTAGAAGATATAATTATTTCTAACGGAACTATCTTATTTCCGTTACCGTTCACAGTTGAAACTTTCTTCTGAGCACTGCTCTAAAAGTTAACGAAATACATATCCCAATGTTTCTCAGTGTCCTGCTCACGCTATACAGACATAAGAACATATTACATCCCCCAAAACTCAGGAACAGTGAAATCCATGCAAAACCGCTTCCGTACCGCGCGTTGCACGCCTAAAACCGCACCCCGACAGCGCGGCGTGGCCTGCAAAGCTTATCGAGCCACGGCGCTCGCGTAACGCCTGCGATCGCATCGCCACGTTTCCTCTTGGTTGACGAGTTCCCCGGGACGTGCTCGCGGGCCGATCGATCGTAAAAGGAGCCACCGGGCACGGTGGCTTCTTCACGATGCCATCTAATGAAATGAAACTTGTCCTCGAAGGGAGCGTGAAGCTGTGTTGGATGGAGAGCTCGTTCGTTGGCACGAGGCCCGTGGACTCGCCTGAGACGCCGATGAGTTTGGCCACGGAGACCGACTGTTGCCCCGGCTGCAACGCGACAGGCACCGAGTCCTGCAGTTGCATCGACTCCGCCACTTCCGGCCTGTTCTTGGACTTGACGCCGACCCGCGACGACGGCCAGCAGCAACAGCTACAGCAGCAACAGCAACTGGGCGGCGGCGGAAGCCTTTGCCCGTCACCATCCTCGTCCCTAAATTATCACCACCACCATCATCATCATCACCATCGTCAGCTTCACCATCAACAGCCGCAGCAGCAACAGCCACGCCATCACCGCGGTGAGTTGCTGCTCGCCTAGCGGAAAGCCAAAAACAGAAACCAGATCGTAACGAGAGAACACGTACAGTCGCGAACGTCCTCTTCTTTCGGCAGCAGAGAACACGCTCGGTCGCGGTACCGCGATACAAAACGGCACCTCGCGGTCTTGGTCCGCCGCTTCGATCCACCTAAGCTGACGAACACGATTCCCATGGTGCCCTGGAAGATTCTTCGTACTGTACACTCTATCATAGAGACTCCTAGAGCATTGCCACGCTTTTCGGAAGTGTTTCCTTGGTTTTGGGTAGCTGGGAAGCTTTTTGATGGTGTAGCCATACAGTTGGTGATCCTTGGGATTGTTGCTCCTCGAGGAGGACACACTGCCGTTCATTGATATCGGGACAATAATTGTGAAAGAAGTTGCAGGATTAACTCTAAGAAATTTTCCTTTTATTTGGTATTTTAAATTAAAAACAGCGAAATATCACATTTTGTTCGAATACTTATGAACGGCGGTTTATATCTCGCTGATGGTAGCAAGGAAATTAGTAGTGTCTCAGGTGAAGTGGAAGAAAGATAACTTATTCTTAGGGAACGCTTGTTGCCTTCTGACATTTCCGTGCCGGTGTCTTTCGCAGTTTGACAAACTCCCAAGCCTGTTGGACGTTATCTCGGTGAGAATTATTTCGACATTTCATCCGTCCTATCGGTGATACATTCTTCGCGCCACTTCTGGCCGTTCCTCAGGAACTGTCCGCTAATTCCACGCGGTTGCTCGCGGAACTTGGCAGGGAGCAGTGAACGATCTTCTCGGAAGAGCCTTCTCCGACGTGCTTTCGAGACTGGTCTGCTTGGGCGACGTTAATCAAACTCGTAATCGTTACGCGCCTTTGGCAACCGACTACTTCCTCGATTTACATCCTGTAGCTGGTTGTGATCTCACGGCTCGCCACGTGACTATTACCTCCGGGGATTTGGAAATCAAAGGACATTCGAACGCGGGCTTCTATCGCGAGGGAAATTATTTTCGTAACTCGTTGAAATTAGGAGCAAGTTATTAATCGAAGGCTTGACATTTATTCTTCGTCGCGAAAGCAAGGAGATATTTTAGTTGCGCCGAATGCTTTCGCTGTTTTGTATATAGTTTCTCGCAGATGCTGTTCTGCTCATGGTTTTTACCCTTTTTACACGTCGCACGATGATATCTTGATTTTTTGAGAATCGATGGAACGTTGGAAACTCGCGCATTCAGGGCGATTCGCGATCGCGTGTCGATACTTTAGAGGCTGACTCTAGATCGTAATAGAAGAAAGGAATACTTTGCGAGCATGGCATGCTCGGTATTTTGTTTTTGTTAATGGGATGTGGAAAAAGAAGTGGTTGTTGAATTTGACTTTGCGTTAAAGAGTGAAGGTGACGTTTAGAATAAATATTATTAAATAATGATCGAATGAATTATTGAGGCTCCACAGTGATAAACTTCTTTTCTGTGTATTTACTTATTAATATTGGAATTTCTTTTTTAATATTTCTTGTTGTGAAATGTTATGCCTTGAAAAATAATAATTGTACATATAAGTCTTCCCTTACTCTACGGTTTATTTACCTGTTAAAGTATCGACGCGTCCCAAGAAATTGAATCATCCTAAACACGTATGTACATTGCTCTTGTACCTTATACACAGCTTTTGCACTGTTTATACTTTTTCACGATTCTCATTGCTGCCCTACTTTCTCGTATACGTGGCCACTTCTCTTTTTGCATTATAGATTAGGTGACGCGCAAAAGAAATTCGAGAAAGAAAGGATGATTTCGCTGTCTTGTGACTAAGCAAGAACTTGTCGTCTCTTTCTTAGTGTTTTTAAACGTTCTAAGAGGACATTGTTACAAATCTCGTTGGATTGGATTAAACTTAGAAATCGTTTAGATGATTATAAGAGATATATAATTTATAACTCGAAGCGGTTGATGTTGCAGGAGAAAGTAGATATTTTCTGATAAATTTTCACGTTACGTTATCGTCGTATTAAGGATAGCTTTTAGTCTCTTAACTATGCAAGTGCAATTATCTCGTATTTAGAGTAATACTCAAGGCTCAAAAATCGCTCGATTTACGCTCACTGTATTTTCCATCCTACGGTATATTATAAAAAGCAATACCGTTTGTAATGTTAAAGATTTTATATAGTGGCGTAATTGAGGAACGCAACGAACTAGCTGTAAAATAATTCTACGCAGAAATATGTCGTCAGATGCGAGGTTTAAATTTAATTCGAAACGGTGCAGTACAGGTTTAATCTTCGAGGGCTGAAATCCAAGGGGGTGGCTCGTAACGCGAATCAGTCTCGAAATCCCAGTCATCTCTCTAAATAGAACAGCATTAAGAACCACCTCCTTCGGCCTCAGTCGACTAGCCTATAATTTTCTATCGCTTATGGTCGCAGTACCCTTCAACGGGAAATTCACTCGCAGTGCTTTGATTGTCAGTGCAGGTTGCAAAACTAGTGGGTTGTTTAAAGAGCAACGCGGCATATTACGCTCAACTCGATCAATCGACGCTTCCACCCGTATTCTATTGCCCCTATTTATTTCAAGTCACCAAATTCCAGATTACAGTTACACGCCCACGTCGATTGCCGCTATCTCTTCTTTCCGCCGATCGTTTTCGTCAGCTTGGTACATACTCATAAACCGTACGCTAACACAACTGCTCGAGGGTCTGGATCAATCTCGTACACTTTAATCACCACGCACAAAAAAAAAAAAAGAAAGATACAGGAAGAAAGAAAACTCAAGCACACACACCAGGGCAATTCTTTTCTACGCGCATCCTTCTCGAAATTCTCTCTGTTGAGCGTGGACGTTGAATCCAGAAGGCGATCTTCGTGCCTTTCAAGCAAAAAAAGAAAATATATGTCAAGATCAGAATCAACGGAGATTCGTCTCCAAAAGTCAGATTTATCTATTTCGAAGGTGCCTTTTGGATTCTCTTCCACGTTGCCCGCATATTGAGTCATTCCACGGGCGGTCTCTCGACTCGTCTCGGTCGGCGGACCTCCCAGTAGACTTTTTATAAGCCTCGTTCGTTTTTACACACCATTCGATTGTTCTTTTTATTATTACTACCATCATCATTATCTCACCATCGAGCATATTTTGTAGTAAACTTTGTTACTTTGTTACGACCGACCCCCCTCGTCGTTGGAAGACCCCCGAAGAAGATCCCCCCCCCCACCCCCAACCCCCACGTTTGCATCCTCCACGAGTATCTGCGATCCCCCTTTTGCTCTCTCTCTCCACACGTATTATCGCCTCCCACGTATCTTTGTGCGAAACTCCCCCGTCTTGTCGGATTAGTCTCTCCTTCACTCTTTACCAGTAGATATGGTTACTTCTTTTTGCGTTCATGTATGTTTACTGTAAAGTTATCCACGTTTATACATATATATATATATTTTATCTATAGGTAGCTCTCGGTATATACATACATAAATTTACGAATTCTTTATATATATATATATATATGTATGTATACAAACGGAAAGAACACAGTTACGTATTATTCGTATACACACCGTTCATTATTACTTGCAAACGCGTTGATATTATTATTATTATTATTATTATTGTTATTATTATTGTCATTAATTATTATTAATTATTATTATGCCATTATTATTGTTACTCATTTAATTACGAGTGCAGTGTTCGCAGAACCGTCGGTAAAGCACGACGTGTATTCACGAATTCTCTGTCCCATCTTTCTCTCTCTCTCTCTCTCTCTCTCTCTCTCTCCCTTTTTTTTCTCTCTCGTCTGCTCGTTTCGCCTCAGCTAGCAATTCGTGAACGTTGCATCCGCTATCGGTGGATCGACAGATCCGATCGATCGCGCGAATCGTTCGCGGCGTCTCTTTCTCTCTCTATCTCTCTGCCACTCCGACCTCTCCCCCTGTCTCCCGTTTCGTACCGGACGGTTCTGCGTGCCGGTGCTTTTTTTTGCCTTTTCTTAAGTAATTCCGTACTTATTGTCCGGATACACACACCAACGATTTATCATTTCTTTGTAGAGCGTAATTACCCTTTGACAAACAATAAATTATTGTCACTACCCCGTTTTGTGTTGTTTGCGTTGAAGTCCCTATTTCCACCCACCCTCACGTTTTCAGAATTCTTCTGCGAATGAGTCTTTCACACACTCTCTCCCTCGCTCTCTCTCTCTCTCTCTCTCTCTCTCTCTCTCTCTCTCTCTCTCTCTCTCTCTCTCTATTTCTATTTCTCCAAACTCCCCGACCACTCCGATCTATATCTGTCTATTTCTTCTCTTAATATTCTTTATGATTCGATGCGAGTACTTCTTACCCCTAAACATCGCACCCCCACACCCTGTTTCCAGTATTTCTGTTTAGCCGAGTCTATACGTAAAGGGTGAGTGATTGTAGCTTAGCGTCTTAAACGGTTCCATAGTACACACCATTGCTTTACAAGGGTTGGGTTTAGGTCTGACAATTTCAGAAAATTTTAATACTTAAATTGTGTAATTGAAGCTCTTCACCGGGTATTAATTTCCATAAGCAGTAAGATGCGCTTTTCTGCCAAATTGGAGAGAATCGACTTTGAAGAATTTTGAGTTCCTTTATATACAGGGTGTTCCTCTAACTGTGGTTAATACTCTAGGGAGTATTAGTACACAGACAAAAATAAGACGAAAATCAAGAATGACGAAATTGCGGTATAGGCTTCGTTTTCGAGAAAATTAACTTTGAATTTCATCTAAATTCCTCAAGCGGTGAAATTCAGAGTCGATTTTCTCAAATTTCGCTGAAAAGCGCCTCTGACTGTTTTGAGAAATTAATGTCTGAGTGAAGACCGACCTTCGAGTACACTATGTATTAAAATTTTCTGAAATTGCCAAATCTGAACGCCCCTTCTTAAACAATGTGTATTGTTTGTTCAATGGATCCCATAGAACGGTTGATAGTAACTTTTTATGAGACTGCTAGCTCTTAGAATCACAAGGTGGCCTTGACTTTCTTTTAACGGAGCACGGTGTTTTCTTTTACAGAGCCGTCTAGCTGATGCAAAGAAGTGTGATCGTGATCATAAGGCGGCGTTGATTTATTGTCCTTACGAATTTCCCGATCCTGCTTTAATTAGGTAAATTCTTGACCACACTAACCTTATGATCAAAATTCTTTGTTACGTACTTACAAGTCTCTTCGAATAATAGAAGCTTATTAAACCGAAAATTAAAAATTAAGGCTCCGTTCACGATTTCGTCCCATAGAAAGTTACAAATAAACTTTTGCGAGGCTTTTCGTAGACCGCGGGACCTTTAAAGCGCGGGGAGAAAAAAAGAAAAAAATGTCTGCTCATTTCCAGAATCCAGATAAAGTGGTACGTCTAAGTCAGATCAGCCATCGATATGCTAAAGATTTGCCCATTTTCAGCAGGATTAAGAAATTCACCACACCTACTTCCGATGAGAACATTCAAACTGAAGCTAATCAAATCATGACATTATAGAACATTGATCGAGCTCCTCTTTGCATCAACTAAATAAAAAACAAACTGGCACAAGACTAGGTAAAAAGACGCCATATTCCACTCGCAGTAAAGTCAAGGTTCCCATGGAATCTTAGAAACAGTTACATATAAGAAAGCTACTTCCAAGCACCAAGTGTGAGCCATCGAGCAGAACGTACGCTTGCCGAGAATCCCTCGCGGCATACCAGGAAAGTTATTCGAGGCGCCAGGTTACAATCACTCGTCCCAGCACACGTACGTGTTATCGATTAATTTGGTTGATGCGTTCTGCTTGTGTCGTCACGGTAAGTGCTGGTATTTGTTTCGTCATCGCCGTCGCTTTTGCCTTTGATTCGGTTCCCTTCTTTCCCCTCCCTCTCTCCGCCTATTGTTCCGCCGAGCCCGAGGCGGCTGGGCCGTTGCATCCGCGCGATCCGCGAGTGGCGCGCGCGATATTTCCAGCCGGAAATAGAGCGTGAAACGTGGGAGAGAGGGGAAGGAAAAAAAAGAAGAAACTCTTCCGCCGTTCCTTCCGGTAAGGGAACCAGGCTGCCCGTGAACGTCGGTTCAAAGTGAACCGCCGCCTTCAGCTTCGTCTTTTTGCCACCCGGCGCTTTCGCGGGGCAAGCCCGAACACCCGCCATAGAACTAGGCCGGCTAGCGTTATAAGCGTCTTGGTAGTTGTGCTGCAGCTGTTTCGCAATAGTAGAGTAACCATATAACACGTAGAAAACGTAGAGAAGTAGACGGAGAGGTGAAGAAAAATCAAGGGCGTCTACAGTCTTCCCCCCCCCCCCCCTCCCCATCTCCTCTCCCCCCACACTTTGTTTTCTTTGCTTTTCATTGTTCTTTTCCGTTCGTGAGCCAGTCGTAACCCCACTCACGACACATCCGAGAAAACCACGTACGTACGGAGAAATCGGAATGATTGCGGGCTCGTATCCTCGCGGCTTGTCGAGGATCTCTGCTAACGGCGTCCGAGCGCTCGACGCTCGCGACGCTTTCATCCTCCCCTGGCCCCTTTTTGTTTCCGAGTTCTGTGAACGGTGTGCTTGACGTTTGCTCGATTCGCCTTCACGTCGGCACTGCTCGAAGCATTCGCTGCGACGGAAACCACGGGTGCTCGTCGCGGCTCGCTCCTGAAGGGGTGACGAAGTCGTCCGGTGGGGTGTTCATACCAATTGCGACGCGAGGACGGGTCGGCGGAGCTTTTTTGAGGCTCGAGAGAAATAAGAACGCACGGGTCGTGGAACGTTGAAATTGATATTTGGGTTTGTCAAGGAATGATGCGTGGATTTAGTGATATTCGTTTCTCCTGCAATTGCCAGCGGGAGTTATGGTTAAAGCGAGCGTTTTGGGTATCGGTTGAAGAATGGGGATCGTTAGGGGAGATGAGAGACGTTGGCCGAAAGAGTGGCGCGTTAGAGGGTCCTTGACAAACACCCCAGCGAAATATGCGACGAGCACCCTACGTTGATGGCCGACTGAAAGGTTTTTCGACCCTCACGCGTGTACACGTCGAGCCCCACGCACCATGCTTTCAGTAAGAAGTGCTTCAAGTAGCTATCGATGGTCATACGATACTTGTTTGATATTGAAACTCGGATTTTTTTAGTGGTATGTGTTTGCGTTATTGTTAGAATTCACGTTTCAGCTGATTGCCACGTATCGTATGGACCTTAGTATTTTTATTTTACGGTCGGTAATGATTCGGGATGAATTTATTAAATAATTGTTTTTGGACACAGTAGTTGTAAGAGGAATTCAAGATCTGGATGATGGGTGCTTGGATGGAATCGGGTTAAAAGTGCTGTTAGTCATTTCCATGGAAGATAATTTTAAAAGATTAGTATTCCAGGTCAGTTGAAAGGCTATTAAATATAAATAGGTGTGAAGTAGCACAGTAGATCAGCCTTTAAAATTTTAATTTCATACCTTAATGCGAAAGAAATATTATTTACAAATTTGTATAAGGTTACACTAAGCATTGAAAATCTAGGTGATTGATTGTTGTTGCTGAATAAAAAATATCTTAAGTTATAAGATTCTTTTTTTAAAATCATGAATCTTGGAGTAAATGGCAGAACATCGTAGCAAGAAACTGATTTCTTGCATTAGTGTCATCCAAGATGATCGCAGCATCATCTACTGGCTTTGTACAATATTAAAACCACTTAAATTCTAATTAACATTGGAAGTGAATCAAGTTATTTGTTACAAAAGTGATTAACCATTAACGTCTCATATTGTAGGAGTTATCAATTGGTTTCTGTATAGATTCTTACAAGGGAACATACCCAACTCGGAAATTCAAAAATTTCTGAAACTTTGTGAATATTTAGAGGATTACCTCCTGATTACAACGAAATTTTTGTTTGCTGCCCAATTTTACTCTAGGGGGTGTAAAAGCCCCCCTGAAAATACGGTTACTTTCCAATTTTGTGTTATAACTCGTGAACTGTAAAATATTTTTTTAACAAATATTAGATCTAATTAAAAGAAGTAATTTTTGTCTTAAAACTTTGTTCCTATCTCTTACAGTTCCCGGGTTATAACACAAAATCGGAAAATAGCCGAATTTTCAAGGGTTAATTTCATCCCCTTGGAGGGAATTCGGGCAGCAAACAAAAATTGTGTTGTAATCTGGACGAAATCCCCTACATATTCACAAAGTTTTAGAATTTTTTGAACTCGGGTTCGGGATCTTCCCTTGTTAATTTCATCCAAAAAGCGCACGTCCAGATCATAGTCTCTCCCCTTCTTAACCCTTAACTGGTATCCTGCGGTAAGTCATGGCCCCAAGCACGCAAAGTTCCCTGCAAAATTTTTGGTTATTTTAGTTTGTAAACTGAATTTCTAATTAATTTTATAATAATAGTTTAACTTTCTACGTTTCTATTATTTTATACATTACCTAAGAACAAAATATTCATAGATGTTGAAATTACAAATTTCAGTGTCCTTTTTTATTTAAGATCTGCCACGACCCCAGTATACCAGTTACGTTTGAAAAAAAAACAGTATAGCAGTCAAGGGTTAATGCTTAATGCAATAACTATTTAACATCGCTCTCCAAGTGGATCACTGACTAACGATATGCATTAGTAGCCCAATTCTCATTAACTAAGTAGATAACGTCACGTGGGCAAAGTAGACGGAGAACTTGACACAACCACTACTGCCCCACAGATGCAATTCAGCTTTCAGAATAGTTTCCAAAATTCTACCAAAAACCTACCCAAACAAGCTAAAGCCTTCCTGTGCCACTGGCGCTCGCAATTCAAATTCCGCAGTCAATTGCAGCTACCAAAAAAAAAAGGATTGCAAAGCCTAAAGAAAGCTATGCAGCATGAGCCGTGCAGTGGAAACAGAAAGTAGATATTACGATAAATTAACAGTCGCCACTTCCTGCCCTTCCACTGCACAGTGTGCCAATCGACAGCTACTTGAAGCAACCGCTCCGAGTTACGAGACTATAGAAAATCGAGCACGAGATACGGCGACGTGACGAGACATAACGCGACAGGACGAGAGACCATCTACTGTATCATAGAACGAACGAACAAACGGAAGGTTCGAGGCCAAGAGGATGACGCGGACACGTCTCTGTCTCTTTCTTGACCCCTGCATGCAACCGATTAGGATCGGGCCAGAGCGATACGGACGAGGCGATGGCGACGGCAGCTCTTCTGCGGAACAAACCGAGCCCCGGCTCCACGACCCTGGAGGACGTCCTTGACTCCCTCCTCGGGCTGCCATCCGCGTCGCGTACCCCGAGTCCTGGGCCAGGACCCGTCGTAACCGGTACATCCGCCACCATGCGACATCGAACTAACGTCGGCCAGGCTAATGCGAAAGCCGGGAAGAGCTGCAGCGACCTACGCCAAGACCTCCAAGGTAGGAGGACTATGTAAGTTTTCGTTCTGAGGCAGATCCTCTCGAGGGATTCGAGAGCTCAAAAACCTAATCTTGTGTACATCCTATGAACTCTCTATGTGTGTGCATCTTGAGCGCGAGCGCGTGCCTGTGTTGGATCCCGTGTTCTCCAATCGCAAGGCGGTCGGGTCAGATGTTAACATGGAATCATCGGGCTTGTGACAAATTAACGGATGCTTGTGGAATTTCGAGATGCGTTGGGTGGGTCTTGTTTAGTTGTAAGGGAGTCTATTGTGTATTGATTTGGTCAGGGCCCGAACTAGGGGGTGCAAGCATTTGAAAAAAGCGGTAGATAAGTAGGTAAGGTGTTTGTTATTCAATAAATACCTACAAATAATTTCACTCACTGTCAAAAATTATATTTCAAAATAATTATTTATGATTAAATATAATGGGAGGCAAAAATCATTTTTGCCCAGAGCGGTGGAAGAGATAAATCGGGCCCTGGCTTTGGTTTGCCTTTGTTTCTTACAGGGTGAAATATTTATTAGGTGGCTAGTAGAGTGGGGCTGTGCTGAAAAAGCAGGTTGTGTATCTAGAATCTTGCCTTGTTTGATTACTGAAGTTTAGATGTGTTGGGTGGTGCAGTAGTAGGTATATATTTGCTGTTGAGCCTTCAGTGAATTAGGATCCAAGTGAAAATGGAACATATAAGAAAAGAATTGGAGTAAGGCACTATGCTTTGGCTGCTGGCATTTCCATCTAATTGCTTACAATTAAAATACAATTCTTGAACCGTTAATACGTTAAGGGGTACATAATATTTTCTCATAGGTCATCAATTATTCAGATATTATATTGCACAGAGGATATGGTAGGGCTTTAATAATAAAATTTAAAAATTTGGTGAATTGTAACAAAAAATAATCGCTCTTGTCCACAAGTATTTTTTCAAATACAAATTTCAACGTATCAAAATTTACATTTCTAGAAAAAGACTATTAGAGCATGATTTTATGAATACGAAAATGGTAACGCAAAAGTGGCCAATTTATGATTATAAGGGGTGACCACGGAGGATTAATAACATTAAAGAATATTTAATAATCAATTTCAGAGTTTTGATACAAGTATCAGTCTGTTTGAGCTGTATATCACAGTATTATGTACAACCTTAAGCATATTGGCAGTTTAAGAATTTTTAATTAAGGGTAAAAAGTTCTCCACTGAAACTTTAATAGTTCAATAAACATTTTATATACTGTATCAATTTAATTAGCCCAGGAAAACTTTTTACACTTTGCTCTAACTTTAAGCAGACAAGAGTTTGAGATTGGCGATTAATTTAACCACTAACCAACAAATTAATTTCATCAATGCAAAAGAATGTTAAGTCTCCAAATAATTTGGCAAAAGTCTTCGTACAATCTTGATGCATCCATCGAGAAATGCCATTGAAGGCCGAATCCATCCAGAGATCTATACCTCAATTCGTCTCTGAATCCGAAGCGTCCATTTAAAATTCATAAGCAAGCAGTCACTAGAGTACACAGCACAGCCAGATAATTTAAGAACTAACGTCATTCTGAGACATATAACAAATTCATTAGTATACTATATCTCGACCGTGACATCATTTCCACGCTACTATAAACGCGCAGAGGCCCAGAAATATAATACAGGATAAATCGAAGAAATGAATGGTAGACTCGATAAAGAAGCATGTCCTCTGCAATTCTCGTTTTCACATAATTATTCTAATCAGCAAGCATGAAAGTTACATGTTAACATTTGAATCGCGAAACCACCGTCCGCCTATCTCGTCCTCAATTTATGCGCTCCGCTTGCGTTTCTCTTCGCCTCGTCGCCGCCACTCGCCCCTCACACATACACATACACAACCCTCACCTTTTACTCCATTCTGTCTCTACTTTGTTCTCTATTTTTCTATAATCTTCCATTTTCCTTGTATTAAGACGGTGTCCGCGTTTCTCGTATATTTTCGCAGCAATTACGTTGCTCATGGGGTTCCCTAAAATAAGAAACTATATTAATAATATACTAAATAATCTACTCTTTACATGTTATTCCAATCATTACAAAACTTTTATCAGAATTGAAGTTTATTGGTAGCCTAATTACCCGCACAAAACCGTTACCATTTTTGTAAAAATAGCCAAAGGCACACTCTGCCCGTTTAATTCTTACGCGCTCTAAAAAGGACTCATGAGCAAGGGAACGTGAATCACAATACGAAAAGATTGAAACGCTGACACCGTCGCAGACCACGGTGCATAAGGAACTTTTATCCTTGAACAGAGTTCCCGTTGCAAAGTTCGCATCGTTCCCCATCGATCTCCGTTTCCCCCGATCGTTTGCGTCATCATCAGCCACGATTCGGCGACAGGAAGCAATGAAAGTCGTCCGGCGACGAAGAAAACGCGACGCGCGATGTTTCACGTTTCTTTAGTTCTCTATATTTATCTCTATTTCTCTCTCGCTCTCCCTCTCTCTCTCTATTTTTTACCTTTCAGTTGCAACTTACGTTGTTTTACACCTTTACAGAGAAGAAACGTCGTCTAAAGTTCAGGGAGGCGGATTCGTAGCGTCTCGCCTCCTCTGAATTCAGACGTCTCGATGCGAGGCTTATCGATCAGAGACGAATTTAGCGGCGCCGAAACTAGCCATTCTGGGACCCGGAGCTAATTACGTTAATGACGCCGACCGAAACCGCCGAATACGCAGGAGACGCGAACGATTTAGAAATATGCCGAATTCGTAAGGCCACTTTCAAGATTTTTGCCTTCGTTCTAGACCCCTTTCCGTTCCTTTACTTGGTGCTTGCCTTGGTTAACGAGTTGTTCCGTTCTCCGCACTACGAAGCTTAAAGGCACTCGGGAGGGTGACGTTTCCTCTATCTTCTTTTCCCCGTTCTTTCTTTTATTTTTATTTTTTTTTTTCTTTGAAAAGACGGAGACGTCCTCCGTTTGTCGTTGACGCTTCTACTGACCTCAGGATTACGGTAGAGACGCGTGGTCCACGTCGGTTCTCGATAGTAGTGTGAGGATCAGATACTAACACTGCAGTCACGTGGGAGCATCACGGTAATCATTTTCATTCCATACACACGACATCGCTTACATTTGTCACGTTCCATTCTGCTTCAGTACGGTCGATCGTACCGACATCGTCTCTGGATGAGGGTTGAATTGAAACGATTCTCGCTGATTGCTAGTGCTCGCGCAGCAAATTGACTATTTCGTTGGCGGAAGGCGGCTGATTTGGGACCGCGACGCGTGGGGATGCGGAGTTGCTGTAGCGCGTGGATGGGTTCTGAATAATCAGAAAATGATTATTGCTTGGTCGACACGCAATGGAGATGTGATGGGCAACGACGACTACTGGATCAAAAAGTAAAATCAATGTCGAAGCGGTCATTGAACACACTAATCGGTAATTGGCTTTCTATGCATTCAATTGTAATTGTTTATAGCGATTACTTCGCAAATGGATCGTCGCTCGAGTAGAACGAGGATGAAACGTAGTAACTAGGTAAATTATAGTCTCTGTAGGTATTCATGTCGGCTAAATAATTATTGTTCGTTGATAATAATACGTGTTAATAATACCAAGTGGTTTGAAACAAAAGTGGAGAAAGGGGAACTTTCAGTATTTCTTGTAAGCCATACTGTAGCTTAAGTCAGTTTCTTAAATTTGCAACAGATTTAAACAGCAAGCTGTAGTGTCTTACACCACATCAAAATTGCGAGCAATGAATCTATATATATGCGTTCAGTCTGTGCGTAGAACGCCGCCAGGCGTTCAGATAGTGTTGCGAACAAATGAGACTGATGTATTTCCATACACAATGTACGTCAAGCTTCCAATTTCGGTCTACAGAGAGTTAAGATCACCACGAGCCCTCCAAATCTGTTGCAATAATTGTAGAAGCTTGATTTCGGCCCTTGTGTTGTCTAAAGAAATACCAAAATCAATATGTTGAAAAACGGTAAGGACCAGCCACACAAACACTCCACACGCATCCACTCGCTACGGCAATTTCACTTTCCCATGCGGGGTGCCAATCCGCTCGTTTCACGTCATTTTCAATCTAAGGATAGAGCGAAGGATCCGTTTCAGCTTCGTCCAAACGGTACAGAGCCGGTACGAGCGTCGTAGGCACGAGTGTTTGGTTCATCGTGGTCGGGTTCTGACGTTGTCAAAACTTGCCAAATGTGTCGCAGAGTCCGCTAGGAGCGTGATGGACGTGCAGGGAGCCACGGAGGAGCGTGCCTCGTATTACGTGGGCGAGCTGGTGAGACGGAAGAGCGAGGGCAGCGATGCGATACCGTCGAAGACGTCGACGATGCAGTCGAGGGGTGGGCCGCTGCGCCACCGTAGAGTCTCGTTCGACAACAACCAGGAGGCGAACGGCCTTGCGCCTTCGAGCGCCGCGGAGAAGATGGTCCGTTGTAGGAACAACAAGTGCAGCAACTCCACCACGCTGGCCGAGGCGAAGAAGACGTACAAGAGCTGCCACAACTGCACCTGCCTCTACTGCTCCAGGGAGTGCAGGAAGGCGCACTGGCAGCGCCACCGCAGGACCTGTCTGCACTCCCGCGCGGGCAGCCTCTGCAAGCAGGTGCTGTCATCCGCCAAGGAGGATCCCATCACTCTCAAGCACATCTCCATGCTGGCCAAGCGCGGCTACGCGTCCCATGGTCGCGGGGCCGTCAAGTGCTTCTTCTCCAGCCCGGAAGCCGCGGAAAAGTTCATCAGCAACGGCTTCGTGGACCTCGGTGAGCCGACTTACGTGAGATGGTCCGACCTGCTCGCCAGCGAGATGGGCGTGGACTTGTACGACGAGGTGATAAGGCTCTGCAAGTCGTACAACCCGGAGACAAGACTGGTGCTGTACGTGGCCGTGTGCGTGGTCAGCGAGGTGCCCACCAGCGGCGCGGTGAAGTGGGAGCGTCAGTTAGTCTCCAGATGCGCGAAGATCCACTTGGACTCGGCTAGCAGGCACCACACCTCCTCGTCGTCCGCCTCGCCACAGGGCAGGCAGCAGTCCACGTCGCCCTGCAACATCACCAGGGAGATGGAGTCCCCGGAGATGCTCGTGCTGACCTCGCTGCCCGGCAACAACGGGCAGAACACCCCCAAGAGGATCAGGGAGATCAACTTCACCAACATCCAGGGCCAGCTGAAGCTGAGGGGCGTGTCGCTCAGGAGGCACTTCCCCCAGGTGTACAGGAAGCTCCGCGCCTACGTAGACGGCAGCATCGATAAGTTCGCGCCCGTTACCATCTACCCGAGAGATCAATCGTCGGGCAAGAGCTTCATGTGCATCATCATGCTGGATGTCGAACCCGAGCGCCTCCAGCTTCTCCCCACTGACTCTTCCAGGGTCAGAACTGTCGACATTAGCGTCGAGCAGGAATGAATGGAAACTCCGTACTCGCTTAAACGATTTTTTACCGACGTAGCGGGACTGCCATCTCATGCGACAAGACAGCTCGCCGAGCTTGGTCTCCGAGTTTCACTTCTGTAGATGGCGGAGAAAGTAACTGGGGAACGTTCTCGGGGTGACTAGTAAATTGAAATTGAATGGTGGATCGTCTTGGAGGAAAGACAAGGATCGAGGTGGGCTTTAGGAGATTTGCCAAACCGAGGACACGTCGAACGCCTGATATTTTGCAGCATGTTATGCAGAGCGACGAGCACAGCGGGCGGGACAAGCTAGCCCGTTGCCGACTCTCTCGCCTCGGCTCGGTTTAACATAGGTCTAATCGTGGCAAGCTTGCACGTTGGCATCACGGAAGTCGTAAATTCATATCCATGGACCTAAAGGACGGTGCATAAAGTAGACTTATGGACCCGGAGAGTAAAGCCCTCGGAGGAGGTTATGGTTCACTGTTTCAGTCATCTTGTACATTCTTTTACAAAGCAAACTGGCAGTTTTGCAATTGGTTTTATAAATAATTACACAAGAACCGACGTCGCAAATAACAATCCACGCCAAATGTCAAGCCACGCTAGTAAAAATACGTAAACTCGCCTACAGACTGCACCACAATTTGACTGGTTCTAGTAATCCTCAAGGGAGTCATAGACATGTATAGACGAAGCAGAAGCTGGGACTATCGGCGAGGGGAACGTAAGCTTGGAGTGAAAAAGGCAGAGGTTCAGATACAAACACGTTGGTTAACTTCGAAAGCATTCGGCACACATAACCACTGCATACATAACCTTACCGCGAACATTTCCACCCCGCTCAGCATACCCTCCGTCTATATCTGTCTATTGGGAAACTTAGTGGAGACGTGGCTTAGATTTCAGCGCTGTGGTGGTAAGTTAGAAAACTATTGAAAGTAGGCCCGGATCCCACCAAACATTCCGAATAAGTATTTATTAATCGAATAAGTAAAAATTTAGTGTTTAAAAAAATTTAAAAACCCTCGTTTTTCACAACATGTCTATTTAAACACTGATAATCATATGGACTTTGACGGATTTCGACCTACTCTCAGTAGTTCAATTTTCCTAGTAGTTGGTTTCCTAATGCAGGGAGTGATCGGAACAACCTGTATCCTCGCTGATTGGTTACCACAAAAGAGATAGATAAACAATCAGCTTGGAAAGCAGACGATTTAATGAATATTTAGGTTATGTTATTCCCGGTTTTGCCACAAATGGCTGCGGTTATACCGGTCACTCCCTGGAGGATCACTACCCAGCTAAAGATGGCTAAAACAGATGATTCCCCTTCCGTCTTTTGCTTCAACACCCCGCAACTATGCTCCGTCCTTCAAGTCCGTGTTCATATCGTTTCGACGGCCCATAGACTCTCGACTGTCTCCTGACGACGGGCATCGGTCCTCGCGGCCATTTTTAAGCGCAGTTCCCATCGTTACCGACGTCTATCAGTTTCGTTCGCGTGTCCCGTTCCGGGACGTTAGAGTGCTCCTCTAATTGCTTCGATAGATGAAAAGGAAACTCCTCGGTTTGGTTGTTGCTCTATCAGATGTTTATTAATTGTACCGATCGTCGAAAGGAATTGCCCGAGTGGTCACGATAGAACAGCGGTTCCTGGATTGTTGACTTCGAAATTTGTTAAGACCTTTACATTCTTTGCCCCTTCGTTTCGAACGGGGCTTCATATTTTAAAGCGCGACGTAAAGCGAGGAACAGTTCGTAGCGGAATTGAAAACGGGTGTGATTCCCTCACGTGGAAATTAAATTGCAAAGTGCAGAATGAACATTGTACGAAGCTCTGTTTTCGAGAGATTTGACTCTATAATTACCAAGGTTAAATCAGTATTTAGTTTATTAATCAGCCCAAAGGACTCTGACTAATGTCCTTCGAACTCTTAATCTTTTAAACTGCTTAACACTTCCATGCCTTGGCTGCAAGATATTTTATCTCTTCTCCGTACACTATGATTTCAATATGATTTTATGAATGAAAGCTAAGAGAAGCTGAATCGACTGATCTTGCGGACCAAATTGACTTTCTACAGTGGCCAATCTAGTCTCACTTCGCCATTAAAATGAAGCAGGCACAAGCTGAAGGTTCAGTAGATATTTAATAAATAATAACACATTTCCTAGTAATACTGGTGATCGTTCCTATAAAATATGTAGATAGAGAAAATAGTTGCATTTCGAACTGTCCCAGAAAATCTAACCAACAAACGTCACAGTCACGATCGTACTGATATTTCTCGAAAACGAAGCCTCGTATGAAAAAAGCTTGTTCCACACTTTTATCCTACTCTCACACAAGTAATCACCCTTTTCGCAATTGCACCACGAATTACTCCTCAGGCTCCGTATATCGATAAAAAAAAGTTTCGACTGTTTTGTTACCTATCCCAGACCCATTCAACCAGGTAACCGGTGACATAAAAAAAAGAGGTGAAAGCTATAAGCGCTGCAAATTCGACGAATCGTTTTCGAAAGTAACACAGATAAGTATCTTGTTGTCCTTTCGTTCGATTTAACGTAGTTACGGTTGTATTTTTTGAATTTTATCGTATATATATATAGTATATGTTACATATAAAGATTAAATCTCAGCGACGCCATCAGGCTGCCTCGAGCGCGGTCGCAAGTGTTCTACAATCTTAGTGTAGGTCTCGAGTCAGCCTGAGCGTGTCGATTAAAAAAACGGGGGCGAGCGTAGATTGCGAAAGGGGTTCCCGATTCGCAGCTAGAGGCCCCCTCTGTTCACGGGCAAAAAACCTCCGAGTCGAAAAAGTTTCGAGACATCATTCGTAACCCCCGACTAGCGCCCGGTGTCCCTGAAAGTAGAGTTTCTACCGAATAATCGTCGAGCTCAAATCCAATTACTAACGTTTTCACAGACGCGATCTTTGTGCCAAAGCGTAGGACCGTATAATCCTCTGGGAGTTAAGAAAGTAATCCGCGCGGATCGCCACAGCTGGAGGAACTTCCTCCAGAGGGCAGCACTTTGGAAATCTGATCTCGTGGACTAACTTCGTGGCATCCGAGGAGCTTTGTAAGATTCCCTTCTAGCGGTGTCGGGTTCTTTCCGTTCAGTGATCCCGTGCGATTAAAATGCAAGGTGTCGTCGATGGATCTACGAATGACAAAGAACGGTAAACCACAGAGGGAGGGGTAAAACTGCGACGAATATCGATGTCGATTTAAATTTAAAGCTTGCTTGGGGAAGCAATTCGTGTATCGTTTCATACTGACGCTGCTCATGTTAGAGAGGATTGATAGCAACGTTTCGGTAGGCACGGAAGCTGGTGAATCGTTTTGTTCACCGCCGTCTTGGGCAACGGGGGACGCTGCAAGGTAATTTTTAGTGCCAACGATAGGGTCTCGTGAGAGTCTGCCGATTCCTTCTCGCGAGGCGTTTTGGACTAATGGAATTCGACGAATTTTAGTGTTAGGTAAAGCGTGGGAAATATTATTCTTGTAACGATACGGCGCCTTCGCTGAGATGAACGGCAAACGTGATATTTCTACAGTTCTATGATGTTGCATCCATGGTAGCCAGTTAGCCACATGCCATTGTAGGATACAGGGTGCCTTGGAACGTGCAAGTTCCTCGCGCCAAAAGAAATCGAACACTGCTTTACTCTTTTGCGATATGTAAGTCAATGACGAGTAATTATATTGTATCCAGGGGCGAAGTTGAACATTTTGCGCCCCTAGGCTAACAAGCGTCTACCGCCTTTTCTGCGAAATATCATAAAATATTTTAATTTAAAAGAGTCCAGATACTTTCAAAATTAATTCAATATCGTTACGAATTGTTTTTAAAGTTGCCTGAAGCCTCTGTGTTCAAACCTTTTCTAATTTCTGTCGCTTCAAATTTGCCGCCATTCAAAATTTTCCACCCCCCCCAAATTTGTCGCAAATTAAAATTTATCGTCCCCTTAAAATTTGAAGCTTCCCACAATTTGCCGCTTCCCCAAATATGTTTACTCCCCAAAATTTCCGCTTCACAAAATTTGTTTGCTTCCCAAAATTTTTTGCTCCCCCAAATTTGACGCGCTCCAAAATTTGTCCCCCCCCCCCAAAAAAAAAACTTTCGGCTCCCGCAAATTTTCCGCTACCCAAAATTTCCCGTTCTCCAAAATTTTCTGTTCCCCAAAATTTTTCCTGAAAAAGGACACACCGTGATACCACTAAACTGTAAAATTAAGATTCTCAGTTATTAAATTTCCATTAAAACGTGTGCAATTTATTCAGGCGCTGATTGGTGAAACGTCTAAATGTAGCCTCGATCTAAGAAACGAAACCTCGTTTAATTTATAATCACCTCAGAGTGCAAGGATAGAACTTATTCGATTCTTGATTTCTGTTGGCACGAGGAAATCGCTTATTTCGATTTATCGTAATATTTTGAGACACCTTGTAGGTACATAATGTGCACACCACTTTCATTTTGTAGTAATCAGATTAATTAATAAATGTACGTCAATACCTGGTGGGCGTAGGGGAAGAGGTGGTATCTACACACTAAACAAGTAAGAAATGTTATATGAGCCTGTATTTTATATAGTGTAGTCTCTGAGTTGTGGAGGATCGAAAAGGAAATAATTCTCGAGGTGTTAGTAAATACCAGTTGCCAACCAAATTGTGTCGAAGAAATTGTGTTCCCAAGAAATAAATGTCTAAAAGGGAATCGTAGTGAGCATTGAAGCAGCACTTCCATTCATCCTCTGTCTCTCAGAAACTATGGTATGCACCATCCCTGGTCGTGTAACATCATTTACTTATTTCGCTGCGCAGACACACCTACCCTCCAAAATTCTGAGATGCATTTATAAATCGCCCTGTACTTGCCCGCCAGATGCAAGCGTATAGTCCATTTCTGAAATGTAGCTAGTAAACAGGAAGTATTTTCAGAAATATATTTCATTCAGGTTGCAATGAGATTTGTACGATTGTTGTGTACTACGTGTGTCAATCAAAAGCATAGCACCGAATGAACCCCCTTGTTAAAGAAATGAAACCAGGCTCACGATAAGCACTGAATGTTTTTGTAGAATGAATGAGGTGCAAAAACACTGACTACGCTGGAAAATAAATGACTTTTGTAAAGAAGAAAGGAAGGAGTTTTTTGCACCTTATTTGGTCCATGAAATCATTTAATTCTATCTTGACCATTTCTTCGCATCTCTAGTAGAATAGAAGCCAATTAGGTGTCTTTTCTAATCAAATCAAAACGCAGATTTAATTGTTAATACACATATTAACATGTTCAGTCCCATCATTTGAGAATTCCGCCTCGATACCAAAAATTAATACTTCTTAAAATACCGTTCGGGTATCGTTGCAAAAATATATGATAGTATTGAAGAAAATGAGAATCCATGATGGTTGTGAACATGTCAATAATGTAAGTAGAAGTCTATTCTAACAATGGTATATAGAGATTAATTCCTTCGCCATTTTATGAAGTATAGTCTTTTTTAAAATACTTCCCATATGAAACGCAGAATGACCGTTACATGTTTTGCAATAATTACTCGCGTGAGTATATGCCTATCCAACATATGTAACAAGTTAAATGTTAAATAAGGGTGAAATGGTATAGCCAATTTGAAGAAACTATAACATAACAGAGTGCTAGCGTTCCGTCCAATGGAACGACTGGTATCGAGTTCTTCAAAGATAGGTACAAGTAGAAAGAGAAAGGTTCTGTGTATGAAAGTAATTTGTTCACGTACAAATGATGTAGAAAACGATTTGTGGATTATGTCTGAGGTTCGAGATGTAATTTATGGAAATTAAAAGTTGGAATCTTGCTTTCTGTCGTCTGAAGCACAATTTATTGCCAATAATACAATACTAACCGAGAGTTGGTTTTCACGTAATGCTCGAGTACAAACAACTTGGATGAGATAAATTCCTTCGAATAATTTCTATTCACCTTTGGGAATAATTTTCAGTCAGCTGTCTATTTTATGCAACAATACCTTGGTCATGATTCTGGCGGAAATTTGCTTTTCTGCAATAGCAAACTGAAAAAGTCTGTATGTATATCTAAGCTTGTATAAGGTCCAAAATATTAAAGTACTTGTATAAGGGACAGAATAGATGTAAAAAAGAGTGCTGCTCTGATCACTTAAGCAGATCTCTGTCTGTATTGCTACAATTACAGTGGACTATCGTAAAAATAAAGTTGGATGTCATAGTTGCTGGCTGTAAAGGTAAAGGATGCCTTGTAGTTGGGTGATAGACAGTGGGCACTTTTAGTCGTGTGCTAGGGCAGACTGTTTATCCCACAGAGCAATCTCAGGAGTACTGCCTTCGCTGACAATAGACCCAAGCTTCCTGATTCGAACTGGATCGACTGTGTCACTTTCAGTCAAGCAATAAACCAAATAAGCTACCCCTATTTTGTGGACTCTTGAATACAGGTATAATGAATAAATCCTAATCTAACATTCTTGGCGTTTACTTATCTGATCCGAATAGTAGCTTGGAAAAGTTAATTAGTCCTTTACAAAATGCTCCGGTTCTTGTTGAGTTTAGCTAAAACCTTTAATCATTAATAACAAATACTGGCTCGCACCAGCAGGGGCGGATTTGAAGATTTGGCGCCCCTAGGCTTGTTAGCGTCTGCCACGTTTTCCGCAAAATATCGTCGAATATTATAATTTTTAAGAGTTGATACAATTTCGAAATTAATTCAATATCGCAACTCATATCTGAGTTAGTATCGCTAATTCGCTACAGGAAAAAGTGACTTGTTTTTAAAGTTGTCTCAAGCTTCTGTGTTTAAAGTTTAAACTTTAAACCTTTTCCAATTTCTATCGTTCAAAAATTCGTGGCTCCCGAAAATTTTATGGTATCCCAAATTTGCCGCTCCCAAAATTTCACGCCCTCCAAAATTTGTCGCTACCCAAAATTTTCCGCTTCCCAAAATTTGCCGCTCTACGCTTCATCCTCCTTAGCCTGTACTCAAATCCGCCCCTACACACCAGGGAACAAGCAAGCAACCCCTAATTGCCATGACAAGCTCGACAAACTAAAATGGGCTTTATTGTGGAGATCGGTGAGTAGAGTAACTGATCTGTTGGCATTTTGTCCAAGTTGTAACGCCATAACAAGCTACATATTATATAAGAACTGACCGACGAGTTTATCACTTAGAGTTGCATCCCTCAAGTTTGATGTAACGCTGATAGGTCTGAGTGTGTTTGCAACAACTAAACCACAAAGTGATTTGTCTTTTATTAATTCTGTTATCGTCGTTGCGAAGAAAGTGCGACTCGGTGGTCAGTGATCATTGCATTAAATGAATCTCGATTACTGAATTATGAGATCCCTTTATTGCATCGTGGTTCCTTGATTCTTCGACGAAACCCTTTCTGTCTGATACCGAGATAGCGTGGTGTGCGTGTAAAGGATCGACAGATCAATGAATTAATTTGTAACGCTACGAAGAGGCCACGAAAGTTAGTCCGCCAAATTCTCGATAGCTTCTTTTAATACCCTGTCTGTATTACGGCGTGTCGTCCTTGCGATCATTTCGATTGTGCGGCTGATATATTTCTAAAATCATTTCGTATAATATATTTTAACAGAAACGAATTCCTATTCGCCTCTCCTCTCGCGTTTTGTGCACAAGCCACTTTTGGAAGCGATAATGACAAGGGGGACTCTGAATTTAGAAGAGAGAAGGAAACGCGACGGTGATCGAATAACCGATAGTTATCTCTTTTCGCGAAGTGCGAGAAACTTTGCGTCGCGGACCGATACTCGCATTTATATATTAATATATATATATATATATATATATCTATAATCTCTCGAGTTTCAATTGTATCGTCGTGATGATCGACTGGGGCAAGGAGCGGGGCTGTTGTTCGTTCGTTTCCTTGCCTTTTTGCAAAAGAGAAAAGAGAAGAAGTAACGAGTGCGAGAGAAGAGAAGTGCTTCGATCTATTTATCAAAAAAGCTGTTACAGCCGAGTATATAACAAAAATGGAGAGTTGGTGAGATTTCTTTTTACCAGAATCGATGATGTATACATTTTTGTCGTTGGTTATTGACTGCTCATTCGGAGGAGCAATTAGCCCGCGCGTAGTCTCTTTAAACCTAAACGTTATCGTTTCAACGTCTATTTATCGGTGCTACCAATGTGCTACCATTGTTTTCGCATCTGTGTATGTCTCAATTTTTCAAATAAAATGTTGATTTTATTACAATCGCCTACCATACTGTGTGCCACGAAACATCATATTGATCATCGATTTATATTAATGCTGATATGAATACGAGGGAACGTCGAACCCATGAAAATCCCCTCTTCGAACGAAGTGTGGATCGGTAAGTTCTAAATATATCTGCTTCACGTGGTTAATTTATTTACAATAGAGATTTACTCGGTTTGCTGTGGAGCCGATAAAGTTAGTAAAAGTGACCTATACACTACGTACCTGCTACACTACGTCTGCTCCATATATTACAGTTTATATTAAACTAATCACAGTCTAAACCTCACAATATACACTTCGTAGCCTATACACCATGCCCCACATTTCACAGCTCAAACTTCTGAACTTACACTTCATAGTTGACACTTCATAATTCATAATGATTCACACTTAATCGATTATAAATCATACTTTAGATATCACATTTTGTAAAGCACACTTTCACAGTTTACATTATCATAACCTACACTTGATTGACAACAGTTCGTTGAAACTGAATAAGAAGTTTCTTGGAATGCCATCTTTGGGAATTTATACGCATTGAGCTATAAGAATACCTGGAGAGAGAACAGAGCAACGGCGGCCGGTCCAAGGAAGAGGAAAAATAACGGGTAAACATATCTCTGTCTTACAACAGAGCTTTAATTAAGTTTGTAAAACTTAACACAGACATCTTAGTAAGTATATATTCATAAATTACTTACGTGATATACAGTTTCTTATTGGAAACTGTACATTACTGTACCACAGACGAGGTATAGGATAGACCTATCAACCAATGTATTTTTCTGTCACCGGTTTGGGGGGTCCTGAGACCCCCTTACCATTTTAGTGTCGCATGCAACGTTACCGGTGAAGTCTCGAAACAGATGGTAACGCTACGCGTGGTAGGAAGTAGAATACAACACGTATAAAACTAGGTCATTTAAAACCCGCGATTTATAAATGATTCTGTTAGAGTAACAATATAAAAATCGTTTTATAAACGTATTCCGTGCAACATCAGAGAAAGAAGGATCACAACAAAACAAGAACATATACGCCTTTCAACCATGCCGTCCTATTCGACTTTATTTAAAGCAAAACAAATTATTTTAACATAAAAATTTATATAAACAACCACATTATTCGGGAAGACATGATTTCGTGATGTACCGTGGAATACCTGAATGCCAAGGAATTGTAACTTGGTATATTTCAATAAGGTGCTGAAGCAGAGAGGACTTTAAAAATTGTCGAAAACCCATCAGTTCCAGTATCTCGCTAAAAATTTCCAACTTGCACATTCTTCTATCTTAACAGTATACGCGTGCTTTTGGGTCGGGTAGGAACAATCAAATAGCATTTCAAGTTACATATTTTATTCTCACATTTCGCCAAAGTATTGCAACTCAAAGAAATTCTTATACAATCGCAGCTATCGGCTCGGTTCTCACCGATTACCAGGTCTCACCGCGTGGAGGTTGCTGCGTTTTGAGACCCGTAGAGAGATAGATGGAATCATAATTCCGTCGATCTCCCTGTACATGAAACCCTTAGCCTACTAAACCAAAGAGATGGATGGAAACAAAGTTCCGTCGATCCCTTCGATTTAGATATCGAATCTAGGGAATTGCCAAGCAATCACTCGATGGAAATAAATTGAATAAAGAAGGAAAGACTACGGGTGAGCATGAAACGAGTATTGAATGCCGCAGTTCCTACCACCCTGTTGAACGAGTCGAAATGGAAAACGCACGGCATCTCTCAGGCGATTCTTGTTGTTCCGACCACATGCGACCCGCAAGCTCCCCCAACCGCGTGTCCCCTGGCTCAAGCCTACTTACGTGGAGATTGGGCAATCGGCCCGAGTGACTTACGCAGGCAGCGTACCAAAAGGTGCACCCCCTACGCCCGAAACTTTTCCCTTTCGACACGAACACCAGGGGATGAAACTGATCCACCCATACAGATTCCATGCTCAGTCGCTTGCTTCCGGAAACGGAAACAGCGGCGACCTCCTCATCAGACATGAGGAGCCAACGAAACAGCGACAAAGCTAATAAAATTCTGTAACTACTTGGCAACTGTACATGAAATGCGAAAGAGAGATACTCTTTACAATTTTATAGTCTTAACAGACTATGCTTCGGTATATTAACCCTTCGGACTGTGATTGCAATATACGGTAAAAGGCTACTAAAATTCTTTCAAAAGACTTTACTTTAATGTCTAGAGGGTTAACATACACGCGTGAGAGAAATAGACGAGAGGTTCTCGTCGATTTCTTCGCTTTGCTGAATGATTTCAAGTGACAAACAGACAGTGATGCCAGAATGAGGACGGGAGCGCTCGAGAATTTCCCCCACCACGCATGCACACTACGCCGGAGCTGCGTGTCCGTGAGCTCGGCACTTCGGACAACATCGGGAAGACGAGAGAGAAAACGAATGTGTATCTTTCTCTCTCGCTCTTGAAACCAAGCGACACGCGGCCTCACGCGACTTCACGAGTGTCTCGAGATCCACTTTTCACTTTCTGACATATGCATAATACTTTTGTAATGAAAAAAAAATTTGGAAAAATTTTTGTTACGGAAATCACGTTTTAAGACCTCCTGATCACGTTTTGACCATTTAGAAAAGAGCTTTTTTTTTAAATATCTCATGTATTTGTTAACACGATTATGTACGTTTAAACGGCAAAATGGATTTCAATGAAACTTTATATTCTTGTCTTAAGATCCGTTTAGATCACGAAAAATGATAATTACCCGTTATGGTTCTTCGATCTTTCAGATATACGAACTAAATTCTACATAAAAAAATTAAATAAAGTTCTTCTGTAACTTCTTTAACAAAGAAAAATGTACATTCATAATTGAGGCATTTGATGGAAAATGGGCACATACGCCAAAATGCCATTTCAAGAAAATCGATTTCAAAGTTTTCATTATAGTACCTATAACTTAATAAAAAGTAATGCAATTAAATCAATTTTTTTAAGGATGTAGTTACCGTGTTCTGAATACAGAAGTCATGATTTAAAAATGATATGTGTCTTTATTTATAAGTTTTAAACAAGTGGTTTATGTGCCCTTTTTCCGTAAATGTGGTAAAGTCGTAACAAAATTGCTTCTTTGTTTAGTTATTTAAATATAATTTTGTTTGCTTACTTCGTTGCATATTTTTTATACATTGCTTAAATCAAAAATATAAAGTGAAGCACAAAAAGAAACAAAAAATGTTATGTTTTACGTAAGTATTAGTTTCTTCGATTTTTTGCAGCAAGCTGTCTTACAAATCAACTTTTTCTTTCCTAAATTAGCTTCTTTCCTTGCGGATTCGATACTCGCCGCGCTTTCCATATTTCCTCGCTTACAGAAAATCCTCTATGAAATAAAAGTACTTATTGCACGACAGTACGGTAGCGCGACCGTTCAGCGACTATGTACATAGCTGCGTGTCGACCACGCTGCATAATAAAGCAGAATTTATCTAATCTGAACGCGAGAGAAGTAATGTCCTTCAATTTGGTGCGCCGCAGTTAAAAAAATTAAAAACCGATTTTTTCGGCGTTTTTTCCGTGTCAGAGTAACTTATAGGTGGAATTTTCGTACATACTTTATGAAATAAATCTTTTATGCGATCTTCAATGTCTTCACATACAGTAAAACAGCGTAGGAATTAAACGAACTAAACATGCTGTGACATTACAGTCTAAAATGTGTAATATATTTTCAACGGCGTCGATGGCGCAGCTGTAAAGTGTCGGACTTAGAGAGATGGCGTCGGGGTACATTGTCCCACAGACATTTATGAGCTGCGACAATTGGGGCCTCATCCAAGACGCCCTTAACATCCCTTGGTTATACCACTGGCGGCGAAATAAGGCCAACAAGAGAATCGCGCTCTCCCTGACTGAATCGTTATTTGATGATAGTAAATTTAAGTACTCAAAAAAGATACCCGAAAGGGATCATAACGACTTCCACAGACTCATGTTCCGTAAATACTGGTAGCTTGATGGCTCCAGTGCTCATATACCAGAACTCCAAGCCCGTTGGCAGTCCCGTAGGGACCTATTATAGTGCAATATCTCACCAAAGACATAGTCCCTATTGGGAAAATTTTTCTTTTGGTAAATAGTATACATACCTTATTAGTTTTTATACTTAGAAGTAAGCTCTTTTTCCTTCTATCTCTCTTTTCTTCCTTTTTTCCTTTTCACCAGAGAGTTTTTGTGTTTTTTTTACATTTTTTGGGCATTTTTCCACATTAAACCATGGCATCGCTATGCCTCCGACGGCAATTCAATTACGAACACTTACCTTTAGTATTATTTATAATATAAGTTAACCGAGAATGTGAAGCTTCAAGTTCTGGAGGCGCCAGACAAGTAGCGTTTTTTTTTAGTTGTTCTGCGACACAGCTGTTTGGCAATTTTTTTATGTTTATTGGTGCTATATTCTTAATTATGAATGTACAAAACACATGTCCTGCAATAAACATTTCTTCAAAAAAAAAAAAAAAAAGAAAGTGTCGGACTGCTAAACCGCTGCGAACTTTTTGGACGTAGGTTCGAGCCTCGGAACTTCTAATAAGTCAGTCCCACAGGGTCATATTTTTTTCACATTAATTATGTATTTTTTCGGTTTCTAACTATATGACAATGTTCAATATTTATTTACAAATGTTTTAACCTTATGTTAAAAATATTTCAACCTGAAATATACGTAAAAATGACTTGAGAGCAGTTTTTATGCCACTGTTTCTATGGTCTAGTATTCCGTCAATTACAGTATTGTTCTAACATTCCTACACTAAATTAATATTATATATAATTGGTTTTCTAATCTCTCACCTTTAACAATTGTCATACAATTCTCCCGTGTTTCCAAAATTCAGAAGTTAAACAATACTGTAATTGACAGAATACTAGACCATAGAAACGGTAGTATAAAAACTGCAGCTATACTTCCGAAAACCGGTTAAACCCGATTGGGCTGAAATTTTGCAAATAGGTTCATTTTGCATAAAAATAATGTTTGCGAGAAAGATTTATGGCGACTCGAAATTTTTTTTAACCATTTCAATGTCGTTTCCTACCTTACCGATAGAGTCGAGAACGTCGGTAAGGTAGGAAACGACATTTCAGCCCAATCGGGTTTGACCTGTTTTCGGAAGTTTCGCCAAATATTACTATGTAAATACGTTACTGATATGGTAGTGGAATTGGACGCTATTTAAATGGCGTAAAATTGGGAAGATAATTTAATTCATTATATTCATCATATGAAATAACATTCGTCGTAGTTTCTATAATATACAAGTCAGGTTACTTAAAATACTTTTCTTCTGCTTACAGGTGAAACTTGGGCATATTTCTCCGTGACAGGAACTTTATACGGGCCAAATGATGGAAATTTCAACAATGAACACAAGAAAATAGTAATTTTATATAACAGACAAAGTAAAATTTATTTTATACTTTATTGTAACACTGTAAAAGTCTTTATTCAAATAAAGTGGGAAAAAATTGAAACAGACTATTATTATTGAGAAATACCTTTTATACATACTCCTACCCAAATAGTCGCAGTAGCTACATTAAAGTGACGTCGAAGCAGAAATTTAGGATACCTCCTTTCGCTTCATGTTCTCCTGCTCCTTCGCTCCAAAATTTGGTCAAAAATCTCAGTACGCTGTAAAATTGAGCTTCGTAGCAGGAGAACATGATGTCGAAAGAGGTGGCACAAAGTTAGCGCCTTCGGAGAGCGAATCGAAGACGCAGAACTATCGAACGCAGAGGCGCAGAGTTGTCGAAAGGTTTCTGGCGATGGAATTCAGGATACCTCCTTTCGCTTCATGTTCTCCTGCTCCTTCGCTCCAAAATTTGGTCAAAAATCTCAGTACGCTGTAAAATTGAGCTTCGCAGCAGGAGAACATGATGTCGAAAGAGGTGGCACAAAGTTAGCGCCTTCGGAGAGAGAATTGAAGACGCAGAACTATCGAACGCAGAGGCGCAGAGTTGTCGAAAGGTTTCTGGCGATGGAATTCAGCATACCTCCTTTCGCTTCATGTTCTCCTGCTCCTTCGCTCCAAAATTTGGTCAAAAATCTCAGTACGCTGTAAAATTGAGCTTCGCAGCAGGGGAACATGATGTCGAAAGAGGTGGCACAAAGTTAGCGCCTTCGGAGAGAGAATCGAAAACGCAGAACTATCGAACGCAGAGGCACAGAGTTGTCGAAAGGTTTCTGGCGATGGAATTCAGCATACCTCCTTTCGCTTCATGTTCTCCTGCTCCTTCGCTCCAAAATTTGGTCAAAAATCTCAGTACGCTGTAAAATTGAGCTTCGTAGCAGGAGAACATGATGTCGAAAGAGGTGGCACAAAGTTAGCGCCTTCGGAGAGAGAATCGAAGCCGCAGAACTATCGAACGCAGAGGCGCAGAGTTGTCGAAAGGTTTCTGGCGATGGAATTCAGCACACCTCCTTTCGCTTCATGTTCTCCTGCTCCGTCGCTCCAAAATTTGGTCAAAAATCTCAGTACGCTGTAAAATTGAGCTTCGCAGCAGGAGAACATGATGTCGAAAGAGGTGGCACAAAGTTAGCGCCTTCGGAGAGAGAATCGAAGACGCAGAACTATCGAACGCAGAGGCGCAGAGTTGTCGAAAGGTTTCTGGCGATGGAATTCAGCACACCTCCTTTCGCTTCATGTTCTCCTGCTCCTTCGCTCCAAAATTTGGTCAAAAATCTCAGTACGCTGTAAAATTGAGCTTCGCAGCAGGAGAACATGATGTCGAAAGAGGTGGCACAAAGTTAGCGCCTTCGGAGAGAGAATCGAAGACGCAGAACTATCGAACGCAGAGGCGCAGAGTTGTCGAAAGGTTTCTGGCGATGGAATTCAGCATACCTCCTTTCGCTTCATGTTCTCCTGCTCCTTCGCTCCAAAATTTGGTCAAAAATCTCAGTACGCTGTAAAATTGAGCTTCGCAGCAGGAGGACATGATGTCGAAAGAGGTGGCACAAAGTTAGCGCCTTCGGAGAGTGAATCGAAGACGCAGAACTATTCAACGCAGAGGCGCAGAGTTGTCGAAAGGTTTCTGGCGATGGAATTCAGCATACCTCCTTTCGCTTCATGTTCTCCTGCTCCTTCGCTCCAAAATTTGGTCAAAAATCTCAGTACGCTGTAAAATTGAGCTTCGTAGCAGGAGGACATGATGTCGAAAGAGGTGGCACAAAGTTAGCGCCTTCGGAGAGCGAATCGAAGACGCAGAACTATCGAACGCAGAGGCGCAGAGTTGTCGAAAGGTTTCTGGCGATGGAATTCAGCACACCTCCTTTCGCTTCATGTTCTCCTGCTCCTTCGCTCCAAAATTTGGTCAAAAATCTCAGTATGCTGTAAAATTGTGCTTCGCAGCAGGAGAACATGATGTCGAAAGAGGTGGCACAAAGTTAGCGCCTTCGGAGAGTGAATCGAAGACGCAGAACTATTGAACGCAGAGGCGCAGAGTTGTCGAAAGGTTTCTGGCGATGGAATTCAGCATACCTCCTTTCGCTTCATGTTCTCCTGCTCCTTCGCTCCAAAATTTGGTCAAAAATCTCAGTACGCTGTAAAATTGAGCTTCGCAGCAGGAGAACATGATGTCGAAAGAGGTGGCACAAAGTTAGCGCCTTCGGAGAGAGAATTGAAGACGCAGAACTATCGAACGCAGAGGCGCAGAGTTGTCGAAAGGTTTCTGGCGATGGAATTCAGCATACCTCCTTTCGCTTCATGTTCTCCTGCTCCTTCGCTCCAAAATTTGGTCAAAAATCTCAGTACGCTGTAAAATTGAGCTTCGCAGCAGGGGAACATGATGTCGAAAGAGGTGGCACAAAGTTAGCGCCTTCGGAGAGAGAATCGAAAACGCAGAACTATCGAACGCAGAGGCACAGAGTTGTCGAAAGGTTTCTGGCGATGGAATTCAGCATACCTCCTTTCGCTTCATGTTCTCCTGCTCCTTCGCTCCAAAATTTGGTCAAAAATCTCAGTACGCTGTAAAATTGAGCTTCGTAGCAGGAGAACATGATGTCGAAAGAGGTGGCACAAAGTTAGCGCCTTCGGAGAGAGAATCGAAGCCGCAGAACTATTGAACGCAGAGGCGCAGAGTTGTCGAAAGGTTTCTGGCGATGGAATTCAGGATACCTCCTTTCGCTTCATGTTCTCCTGCTCCTTCGCTCCAAAATTTGGTCAAAAATCTCAGTACGCTGCAAAATTCAGCTTCGGAGCAGGAGAACATGATGTCGAAAGAGGTGGCACAAAGTTAGCGCCTTCGGAGAGAGAATCGAAGCCGCAGAACTATTGAACGCAGAGGCGCAGAGTTGTCGAAAGGTTTCTGGCGATGGAATTCAGCATACCTCCTTTCGCTTCATGTTCTCCTGCTCCTTCGCTCCAAAATTTGGTCAAAAATCTCAGTACGCTGTAAAATTGAGCTTCGCAGCAGGAGAACATGATGTCGAAAGAGGTGGCACAAAGTTAGCGCCTTCGGAGAGTGAATCGAAGATGCAGAACTATCGAACGCAGAGGCGCAGAGTTGTCGAAAGGTTTCTGGCGATGGAATTCAGCACACCTCCTTTCGCTTCATGTTCTCCTGCTCCGTCGCTCCAAAATTTGGTCAAAAATCTCAGTACGCTGTAAAATTGAGCTTCGCAGCAGGAGAACATGATGTCGAAAGAGGTGGCACAAAGTTAGCGCCTTCGGAGAGAGAATCGAAGACGCAGAACTATCGAACGCAGAGGCGCAGAGTTGTCGAAAGGTTTCTGGCGATGGAATTCAGCACACCTCCTTTCGCTTCATGTTCTCCTGCTCCTTCGCTCCAAAATTTGGTCAAAAATCTCAGTACGCTGTAAAATTGAGCTTCGCAGCAGGAGAACATGATGTCGAAAGAGGTGGCACAAAGTTAGCGCCTTCGGAGAGAGAATCGAAGACGCAGAACTATCGAACGCAGAGGCACAGAGTTGTCGAAAGGTTTCTGGCGATGGAATTCAGCATACCTCCTTTCGCTTCATGTTCTCCTGCTCCTTCGCTCCAAAATTTGGTCAAAAATCTCAGTACGCTGTAAAATTGAGCTTCGTAGCAGGAGAACATGATGTCGAAAGAGGTGGCACAAAGTTAGCGCCTTCGGAGAGAGAATCGAAGCCGCAGAACTATTGAACGCAGAGGCGCAGAGTTGTCGAAAGGTTTCTGGCGATGGAATTCAGGATACCTCCTTTCGCTTCATGTTCTCCTGCTCCTTCGCTCCAAAATTTGGTCAAAAATCTCAGTACGCTGCAAAATTCAGCTTCGGAGCAGGAGAACATGATGTCGAAAGAGGTGGCACAAAGTTAGCGCCTTCGGAGAGAGAATCGAAGCCGCAGAACTATTGAACGCAGAGGCGCAGAGTTGTCGAAAGGTTTCTGGCGATGGAATTCAGCATACCTCCTTTCGCTTCATGTTCTCCTGCTCCTTCGCTCCAAAATTTGGTCAAAAATCTCAGTACGCTGTAAAATTGAGCTTCGCAGCAGGAGAACATGATGTCGAAAGAGGTGGCACAAAGTTAGCGCCTTCGGAGAGTGAATCGAAGATGCAGAACTATCGAACGCAGAGGCGCAGAGTTGTCGAAAGGTTTCTGGCGATGGAATTCAGCACACCTCCTTTCGCTTCATGTTCTCCTGCTCCGTCGCTCCAAAATTTGGTCAAAAATCTCAGTACGCTGTAAAATTGAGCTTCGCAGCAGGAGAACATGATGTCGAAAGAGGTGGCACAAAGTTAGCGCCTTCGGAGAGAGAATCGAAGACGCAGAACTATCGAACGCAGAGGCGCAGAGTTGTCGAAAGGTTTCTGGCGATGGAATTCAGCACACCTCCTTTCGCTTCATGTTCTCCTGCTCCTTCGCTCCAAAATTTGGTCAAAAATCTCAGTACGCTGTAAAATTGAGCTTCGCAGCAGGAGAACATGATGTCGAAAGAGGTGGCACAAAGTTAGCGCCTTCGGAGAGAGAATCGAAGACGCAGAACTATCGAACGCAGAGGCGCAGAGTTGTCGAAAGGTTTCTGGCGATGGAATTCAGCATACCTCCTTTCGCTTCATGTTCTCCTGCTCCTTCGCTCCAAAATTTGGTCAAAAATCTCAGTACGCTGTAAAATTGAGCTTCGCAGCAGGAGGACATGATGTCGAAAGAGGTGGCACAAAGTTAGCGCCTTCGGAGAGTGAATCGAAGACGCAGAACTATTCAACGCAGAGGCGCAGAGTTGTCGAAAGGTTTCTGGCGATGGAATTCAGCATACCTCCTTTCGCTTCATGTTCTCCTGCTCCTTCGCTCCAAAATTTGGTCAAAAATCTCAGTACGCTGTAAAATTGAGCTTCGTAGCAGGAGGACATGATGTCGAAAGAGGTGGCACAAAGTTAGCGCCTTCGGAGAGCGAATCGAAGACGCAGAACTATCGAACGCAGAGGCGCAGAGTTGTCGAAAGGTTTCTGGCGATGGAATTCAGCACACCTCCTTTCGCTTCATGTTCTCCTGCTCCTTCGCTCCAAAATTTGGTCAAAAATCTCAGTATGCTGTAAAATTGTGCTTCGCAGCAGGAGAACATGATGTCGAAAGAGGTGGCACAAAGTTAGCGCCTTCGGAGAGTGAATCGAAGACGCAGAACTATTGAACGCAGAGGCGCAGAGTTGTCGAAAGGTTTCTGGCGATGGAATTCAGCATACCTCCTTTCGCTTCATGTTCTCCTGCTCCTTCGCTCCAAAATTTGGTCAAAAATCTCAGTACGCTGTAAAATTGAGCTTCGCAGCAGGAGAACATGATGTCGAAAGAGGTGGCACAAAGTTAGCGCCTTCGGAGAGAGAATCGAAGACGCAGAACTATCGAACGCAGAGGCGCAGAGTTGTCGAAAGGTTTCTGGCGATGGAATTCAGCACACCTCCTTTCGCTTCATGTTCTCCTGCTCCTTCGCTCCAAAATTTGGTCAAAAATCTCAGTACGCTGTAAAATTGAGCTTCGCAGCAGGAGAACATGATGTCGAAAGAGGTGGCACAAAGTTAGCGCCTTCGGAGAGAGAATCGAAGACGCAGAACTATCGAACGCAGAGGCGCAGAGTTGTCGAAAGGTTTCTGGCGATGGAATTCAGCATACCTCCTTTCGCTTCATGTTCTCCTGCTCCTTCGCTCCAAAATTTGGTCAAAAATCTCAGTACGCTGTAAAATTGAGCTTCGCAGCAGGAGGACATGATGTCGAAAGAGGTGGCACAAAGTTAGCGCCTTCGGAGAGCGAATCGAAGACGCAGAACTATCGAACGCAGAGGCGCAGAGTTGTCGAAAGGTTTCTGGCGATGGAATTCAGCATACCTCCTTTCGCTTCATGTTCTCCTGCTCCTTCGCTCCAAAATTTGGTCAAAAATCTCAGTATGCTGTAAAATTGTGCTTCGCAGCAGGAGAACATGATGTCGAAAGAGGTGGCACAAAGTTAGCGCCTTCGGAGAGTGAATCGAAGACGCAGAACTATTCAACGCAGAGGCGCAGAGTTGTCGAAAGGTTTCTGGCGATGGAATTCAGCACACCTCCTTTCGCTTCATGTTCTCCTGCTCCGTCGCTCCAAAATTTGGTCAAAAATCTCAGTATGCTGTAAAATTGTGCTTCGCAGCAGGAGAACATGATGTCGAAAGAGGTGGCACAAAGTTAGCGCCTTCGGAGAGTGAATCGAAGACGCAGAACTATTGAACGCAGAGGCGCAGAGTTGTCGAAAGGTTTCTGGCGATGGAATTCAGCATACCTCCTTTCGCTTCATGTTCTCCTGCTCCTTCGCTCCAAAATTTGGTCATAAATCTCAGTACGCTGTAAAATTGAGCTTCGTAGCAGGAGAACATGATGTCGAAAGAGGTGGCACAAAGTTAGCGCCTTCGGAGAGCGAATCGAAGACGCAGAACTATCGAACGCAGAGGCGCAGAGTTGTCGAAAGGTTTCTGGCGATGGAATTCAGCACACCTCCTTTCGCTTCATGTTCTCCTGCTCCTTCGCTCCAAAATTTGGTCAAAAATCTCAGTATGCTGTAAAATTGTGCTTCGCAGCAGGAGAACATGATGTCGAAAGAGGTGGCACAAAGTTAGCGCCTTCGGAGAGTGAATCGAAGACGCAGAACTATTGAACGCGGAGGCGCAGAGTTGTCGAAAGGTTTCTGGCGATGGAATTCAGCATACCTCCTTTCGCTTCATGTTCTCCTGCTCCTTCGCTCCAAAATTTGGTCAAAAATCTCAGTACGCTGTAAAATTGAGCTTCGCAGCAGGAGAACATGATGTCGAAAGAGGTGGCACAAAGTTAGCGCCTTCGGAGAGAGAATCGAAGACGCAGAACTATCGAACGCAGAGGCGCAGAGTTGTCGAAAGGTTTCTGGCGATGGAATTCAGCACACCTCCTTTTGCTTCATGTTCTCCTGCTCCTTCGCTCCAAAATTTGGTCAAAAATCTCAGTATGCTGTAAAATTGTGCTTCGCAGCAGGAGAACATGATGTCGAAAGAGGTGGCACAAAGTTAGCGCCTTCGGAGAGTGAATCGAAGACGCAGAACTATTGAACGCAGAGGCGCAGAGTTGTCGAAAGGTTTCTGGCGATGGAATTCAGCATACCTCCTTTCGCTTCATGTTCTCCTGCTCCTTCGCTCCAAAATTTGGTCAAAAATCTCAGTACGCTGCAAAATTCAGCTTCGGAGCAGGAGAACATGATGTCGAAAGAGGTGGCACAAAGTTAGCGCCTTCGGAGAGAGAATCGAAGCCGCAGAACTATTGAACGCAGAGGCGCAGAGTTGTCGAAAGGTTTCTGGCGATGGAATTCAGCATACCTCCTTTCGCTTCATGTTCTCCTGCTCCTTCGCTCCAAAATTTGGTCAAAAATCTCAGTACGCTGTAAAATTGAGCTTCGCAGCAGGAGAACATGATGTCGAAAGAGGTGGCACAAAGTTAGCGCCTTCGGAGAGTGAATCGAAGATGCAGAACTATCGAACGCAGAGGCGCAGAGTTGTCGAAAGGTTTCTGGCGATGGAATTCAGCACACCTCCTTTCGCTTCATGTTCTCCTGCTCCGTCGCTCCAAAATTTGGTCAAAAATCTCAGTACGCTGTAAAATTGAGCTTCGCAGCAGGAGAACATGATGTCGAAAGAGGTGGCACAAAGTTAGCGCCTTCGGAGAGAGAATCGAAGACGCAGAACTATCGAACGCAGAGGCGCAGAGTTGTCGAAAGGTTTCTGGCGATGGAATTCAGCACACCTCCTTTCGCTTCATGTTCTCCTGCTCCTTCGCTCCAAAATTTGGTCAAAAATCTCAGTACGCTGTAAAATTGAGCTTCGCAGCAGGAGGACATGATGTCGAAAGAGGTGGCACAAAGTTAGCGCCTTCGGAGAGTGAATCGAAGACGCAGAACTATTCAACGCAGAGGCGCAGAGTTGTCGAAAGGTTTCTGGCGATGGAATTCAGCATACCTCCTTTCGCTTCATGTTCTCCTGCTCCTTCGCTCCAAAATTTGGTCAAAAATCTCAGTACGCTGTAAAATTGAGCTTCGTAGCAGGAGGACATGATGTCGAAAGAGGTGGCACAAAGTTAGCGCCTTCGGAGAGCGAATCGAAGACGCAGAACTATCGAACGCAGAGGCGCAGAGTTGTCGAAAGGTTTCTGGCGATGGAATTCAGCACACCTCCTTTCGCTTCATGTTCTCCTGCTCCTTCGCTCCAAAATTTGGTCAAAAATCTCAGTATGCTGTAAAATTGTGCTTCGCAGCAGGAGAACATGATGTCGAAAGAGGTGGCACAAAGTTAGCGCCTTCGGAGAGTGAATCGAAGACGCAGAACTATTGAACGCAGAGGCGCAGAGTTGTCGAAAGGTTTCTGGCGATGGAATTCAGCATACCTCCTTTCGCTTCATGTTCTCCTGCTCCTTCGCTCCAAAATTTGGTCAAAAATCTCAGTACGCTGTAAAATTGAGCTTCGCAGCAGGAGAACATGATGTCGAAAGAGGTGGCACAAAGTTAGCGCCTTCGGAGAGAGAATCGAAGACGCAGAACTATCGAACGCAGAGGCGCAGAGTTGTCGAAAGGTTTCTGGCGATGGAATTCAGCACACCTCCTTTCGCTTCATGTTCTCCTGCTCCTTCGCTCCAAAATTTGGTCAAAAATCTCAGTACGCTGTAAAATTGAGCTTCGCAGCAGGAGAACATGATGTCGAAAGAGGTGGCACAAAGTTAGCGCCTTCGGAGAGAGAATCGAAGACGCAGAACTATCGAACGCAGAGGCGCAGAGTTGTCGAAAGGTTTCTGGCGATGGAATTCAGCATACCTCCTTTTGCTTCATGTTCTCCTGCTCCTTCGCTCCAAAATTTGGTCAAAAATCTCAGTATGCTGTAAAATTGTGCTTCGCAGCAGGAGAACATGATGTCGAAAGAGGTGGCACAAAGTTAGCGCCTTCGGAGAGTGAATCGAAGACGCAGAACTATTGAACGCAGAGGCGCAGAGTTGTCGAAAGGTTTCTGGCGATGGAATTCAGCATACCTCCTTTCGCTTCATGTTCTCCTGCTCCTTCGCTCCAAAATTTGGTCAAAAATCTCAGTACGCTGCAAAATTCAGCTTCGGAGCAGGAGAACATGATGTCGAAAGAGGTGGCACAAAGTTAGCGCCTTCGGAGAGAGAATCGAAGCCGCAGAACTATTGAACGCAGAGGCGCAGAGTTGTCGAAAGGTTTCTGGCGATGGAATTCAGCATACCTCCTTTCGCTTCATGTTCTCCTGCTCCTTCGCTCCAAAATTTGGTCAAAAATCTCAGTACGCTGTAAAATTGAGCTTCGCAGCAGGAGAACATGATGTCGAAAGAGGTGGCACAAAGTTAGCGCCTTCGGAGAGTGAATCGAAGATGCAGAACTATCGAACGCAGAGGCGCAGAGTTGTCGAAAGGTTTCTGGCGATGGAATTCAGCACACCTCCTTTCGCTTCATGTTCTCCTGCTCCGTCGCTCCAAAATTTGGTCAAAAATCTCAGTACGCTGTAAAATTGAGCTTCGCAGCAGGAGAACATGATGTCGAAAGAGGTGGCACAAAGTTAGCGCCTTCGGAGAGAGAATCGAAGACGCAGAACTATCGAACGCAGAGGCGCAGAGTTGTCGAAAGGTTTCTGGCGATGGAATTCAGCACACCTCCTTTCGCTTCATGTTCTCCTGCTCCTTCGCTCCAAAATTTGGTCAAAAATCTCAGTACGCTGTAAAATTGAGCTTCGCAGCAGGAGAACATGATGTCGAAAGAGGTGGCACAAAGTTAGCGCCTTCGGAGAGAGAATCGAAGACGCAGAACTATCGAACGCAGAGGCGCAGAGTTGTCGAAAGGTTTCTGGCGATGGAATTCAGCATACCTCCTTTCGCTTCATGTTCTCCTGCTCCTTCGCTCCAAAATTTGGTCAAAAATCTCAGTACGCTGTAAAATTGAGCTTCGCAGCAGGAGGACATGATGTCGAAAGAGGTGGCACAAAGTTAGCGCCTTCGGAGAGTGAATCGAAGACGCAGAACTATTCAACGCAGAGGCGCAGAGTTGTCGAAAGGTTTCTGGCGATGGAATTCAGCATACCTCCTTTCGCTTCATGTTCTCCTGCTCCTTCGCTCCAAAATTTGGTCAAAAATCTCAGTACGCTGTAAAATTGAGCTTCGTAGCAGGAGGACATGATGTCGAAAGAGGTGGCACAAAGTTAGCGCCTTCGGAGAGCGAATCGAAGACGCAGAACTATCGAACGCAGAGGCGCAGAGTTGTCGAAAGGTTTCTGGCGATGGAATTCAGCACACCTCCTTTCGCTTCATGTTCTCCTGCTCCTTCGCTCCAAAATTTGGTCAAAAATCTCAGTATGCTGTAAAATTGTGCTTCGCAGCAGGAGAACATGATGTCGAAAGAGGTGGCACAAAGTTAGCGCCTTCGGAGAGTGAATCGAAGACGCAGAACTATTGAACGCAGAGGCGCAGAGTTGTCGAAAGGTTTCTGGCGATGGAATTCAGCATACCTCCTTTCGCTTCATGTTCTCCTGCTCCTTCGCTCCAAAATTTGGTCAAAAATCTCAGTACGCTGTAAAATTGAGCTTCGCAGCAGGAGAACATGATGTCGAAAGAGGTGGCACAAAGTTAGCGCCTTCGGAGAGAGAATTGAAGACGCAGAACTATCGAACGCAGAGGCGCAGAGTTGTCGAAAGGTTTCTGGCGATGGAATTCAGCATACCTCCTTTCGCTTCATGTTCTCCTGCTCCTTCGCTCCAAAATTTGGTCAAAAATCTCAGTACGCTGTAAAATTGAGCTTCGCAGCAGGGGAACATGATGTCGAAAGAGGTGGCACAAAGTTAGCGCCTTCGGAGAGAGAATCGAAAACGCAGAACTATCGAACGCAGAGGCACAGAGTTGTCGAAAGGTTTCTGGCGATGGAATTCAGCATACCTCCTTTCGCTTCATGTTCTCCTGCTCCTTCGCTCCAAAATTTGGTCAAAAATCTCAGTACGCTGTAAAATTGAGCTTCGTAGCAGGAGAACATGATGTCGAAAGAGGTGGCACAAAGTTAGCGCCTTCGGAGAGAGAATCGAAGCCGCAGAACTATCGAACGCAGAGGCGCAGAGTTGTCGAAAGGTTTCTGGCGATGGAATTCAGCACACCTCCTTTCGCTTCATGTTCTCCTGCTCCGTCGCTCCAAAATTTGGTCAAAAATCTCAGTACGCTGTAAAATTGAGCTTCGCAGCAGGAGAACATGATGTCGAAAGAGGTGGCACAAAGTTAGCGCCTTCGGAGAGAGAATCGAAGACGCAGAACTATCGAACGCAGAGGCGCAGAGTTGTCGAAAGGTTTCTGGCGATGGAATTCAGCACACCTCCTTTCGCTTCATGTTCTCCTGCTCCTTCGCTCCAAAATTTGGTCAAAAATCTCAGTACGCTGTAAAATTGAGCTTCGCAGCAGGAGAACATGATGTCGAAAGAGGTGGCACAAAGTTAGCGCCTTCGGAGAGAGAATCGAAGACGCAGAACTATCGAACGCAGAGGCGCAGAGTTGTCGAAAGGTTTCTGGCGATGGAATTCAGCATACCTCCTTTCGCTTCATGTTCTCCTGCTCCTTCGCTCCAAAATTTGGTCAAAAATCTCAGTACGCTGTAAAATTGAGCTTCGCAGCAGGAGGACATGATGTCGAAAGAGGTGGCACAAAGTTAGCGCCTTCGGAGAGCGAATCGAAGACGCAGAACTATCGAACGCAGAGGCGCAGAGTTGTCGAAAGGTTTCTGGCGATGGAATTCAGCATACCTCCTTTCGCTTCATGTTCTCCTGCTCCTTCGCTCCAAAATTTGGTCAAAAATCTCAGTATGCTGTAAAATTGTGCTTCGCAGCAGGAGAACATGATGTCGAAAGAGGTGGCACAAAGTTAGCGCCTTCGGAGAGTGAATCGAAGACGCAGAACTATTCAACGCAGAGGCGCAGAGTTGTCGAAAGGTTTCTGGCGATGGAATTCAGCATACCTCCTTTCGCTTCATGTTCTCCTGCTCCTTCGCTCCAAAATTTGGTCAAAAATCTCAGTACGCTGTAAAATTGAGCTTCGTAGCAGGAGAACATGATGTCGAAAGAGGTGGCACAAAGTTAGCGCCTTCGGAGAGTGAATCGAAGACGCAGAACTATTGAACGCAGAGGCGCAGAGTTGTCGAAAGGTTTCTGGCGATGGAATTCAGCATACCTCCTTTCGCTTCATGTTCTCCTGCTCCTTCGCTCCAAAATTTGGTCAAAAATCTCAGTACGCTGTAAAATTGAGCTTCGTAGCAGGAGAACATGATGTCGAAAGAGGTGGCACAAAGTTAGCGCCTTCGGAGAGAGAATCGAAGACGCAGAACTATCGAACGCAGAGGCGCAGAGTTGTCGAAAGGTTTCTGGCGATGGAATTCAGCATACCTCCTTTCGCTTCATGTTCTCCTGCTCCTTCGCTCCAAAATTTGGTCAAAAATCTCAGTATGCTGTAAAATTGTGCTTCGCAGCAGGAGAACATGATGTCGAAAGAGGTGGCACAAAGTTAGCGCCTTCGGAGAGTGAATCGAAGACGCAGAACTATTGAACGCAGAGGCGCAGAGTTGTCGAAAGGTTTCTGGCGATGGAATTCAGCATACCTCCTTTCGCTTCATGTTCTCCTGCTCTTTCGCTCCAAAATTTGGTCATAAATCTCAGTACGCTGTAAAATTGAGCTTCGTAGCAGGAGAACATGATGTCGAAAGAGGTGGCACAAAGTTAGCGCCTTCGGAGAGCGAATCGAAGACGCAGAACTATCGAACGCAGAGGCGCAGAGTTGTCGAAAGGTTTCTGGCGATGGAATTCAGCACACCTCCTTTCGCTTCATGTTCTCCTGCTCCTTCGCTCCAAAATTTGGTCAAAAATCTCAGTATGCTGTAAAATTGTGCTTCGCAGCAGGAGAACATGATGTCGAAAGAGGTGGCACAAAGTTAGCGCCTTCGGAGAGTGAATCGAAGACGCAGAACTATTGAACGCGGAGGCGCAGAGTTGTCGAAAGGTTTCTGGCGATGGAATTCAGCATACCTCCTTTCGCTTCATGTTCTCCTGCTCCTTCGCTCCAAAATTTGGTCAAAAATCTCAGTACGCTGTAAAATTGAGCTTCGCAGCAGGAGAACATGATGTCGAAAGAGGTGGCACAAAGTTAGCGCCTTCGGAGAGAGAATCGAAGACGCAGAACTATCGAACGCAGAGGCGCAGAGTTGTCGAAAGGTTTCTGGCGATGGAATTCAGCACACCTCCTTTTGCTTCATGTTCTCCTGCTCCTTCGCTCCAAAATTTGGTCAAAAATCTCAGTATGCTGTAAAATTGTGCTTCGCAGCAGGAGAACATGATGTCGAAAGAGGTGGCACAAAGTTAGCGCCTTCGGAGAGAGAATCGAAGACGCAGAACTATCGAACGCAGAGGCGCAGAGTTGTCGAAAGGTTTCTGGCGATGGAATTCAGCATACCTCCTTTCGCTTCATGTTCTCCTGCTCCTTCGCTCCAAAATTTGGTCAAAAATCTCAGTATGCTGTAAAATTGTGCTTCGCAGCAGGAGAACATGATGTCGAAAGAGGTGGCACAAAGTTAGCGCCTTCGGAGAGTGAATCGAAGACGCAGAACTATTGAACGCAGAGGCGCAGAGTTGTCGAAAGGTTTCTGGCGATGGAATTCAGCATACCTCCTTTCGCTTCATGTTCTCCTGCTCCTTCGCTCCAAAATTTGGTCATAAATCTCAGTACGCTGTAAAATTGAGCTTCGTAGCAGGAGAACATGATGTCGAAAGAGGTGGCACAAAGTTAGCGCCTTCGGAGAGCGAATCGAAGACGCAGAACTATCGAACGCAGAGGCGCAGAGTTGTCGAAAGGTTTCTGGCGATGGAATTCAGCACACCTCCTTTCGCTTCATGTTCTCCTGCTCCTTCGCTCCAAAATTTGGTCAAAAATCTCAGTATGCTGTAAAATTGTGCTTCGCAGCAGGAGAACATGATGTCGAAAGAGGTGGCACAAAGTTAGCGCCTTCGGAGAGTGAATCGAAGACGCAGAACTATTGAACGCGGAGGCGCAGAGTTGTCGAAAGGTTTCTGGCGATGGAATTCAGCATACCTCCTTTCGCTTCATGTTCTCCTGCTCCTTCGCTCCAAAATTTGGTCAAAAATCTCAGTACGCTGTAAAATTGAGCTTCGCAGCAGGAGAACATGATGTCGAAAGAGGTGGCACAAAGTTAGCGCCTTCGGAGAGAGAATCGAAGACGCAGAACTATCGAACGCAGAGGCGCAGAGTTGTCGAAAGGTTTCTGGCGATGGAATTCAGCACACCTCCTTTTGCTTCATGTTCTCCTGCTCCTTCGCTCCAAAATTTGGTCAAAAATCTCAGTATGCTGTAAAATTGTGCTTCGCAGCAGGAGAACATGATGTCGAAAGAGGTGGCACAAAGTTAGCGCCTTCGGAGAGCGAATCGAAGACGCAGAACTATCGAACGCAGAGGCGCAGAGTTGTCGAAAGGTTTCTGGCGATGGAATTCAGCATACCTCCTTTCGCTTCATGTTCTCCTGCTCCTTCGCTCCAAAATTTGGTCAAAAATCTCAGTACGCTGTAAAATTGAGCTTCGCAGCAGGAGGACATGATGTCGAAAGAGGTGGCACAAAGTTAGCGCCTTCGGAGAGTGAATCGAAGACGCAGAACTATTCAACGCAGAGGCGCAGAGTTGTCGAAAGGTTTCTGGCGATGGAATTCAGCATACCTCCTTTCGCTTCATGTTCTCCTGCTCCTTCGCTCCAAAATTTGGTCAAAAATCTCAGTACGCTGTAAAATTGAGCTTCGTAGCAGGAGGACATGATGTCGAAAGAGGTGGCACAAAGTTAGCGCCTTCGGAGAGCGAATCGAAGACGCAGAACTATCGAACGCAGAGGCGCAGAGTTGTCGAAAGGTTTCTGGCGATGGAATTCAGCACACCTCCTTTCGCTTCATGTTCTCCTGCTCCTTCGCTCCAAAATTTGGTCAAAAATCTCAGTATGCTGTAAAATTGTGCTTCGCAGCAGGAGAACATGATGTCGAAAGAGGTGGCACAAAGTTAGCGCCTTCGGAGAGTGAATCGAAGACGCAGAACTATTGAACGCAGAGGCGCAGAGTTGTCGAAAGGTTTCTGGCGATGGAATTCAGCATACCTCCTTTCGCTTCATGTTCTCCTGCTCCTTCGCTCCAAAATTTGGTCAAAAATCTCAGTACGCTGTAAAATTGAGCTTCGCAGCAGGAGAACATGATGTCGAAAGAGGTGGCACAAAGTTAGCGCCTTCGGAGAGAGAATCGAAGACGCAGAACTATCGAACGCAGAGGCGCAGAGTTGTCGAAAGGTTTCTGGCGATGGAATTCAGCACACCTCCTTTTGCTTCATGTTCTCCTGCTCCTTCGCTCCAAAATTTGGTCAAAAATCTCAGTACGCTGTAAAATTGAGCTTCGCAGCAGGAGAACATGATGTCGAAAGAGGTGGCACAAAGTTAGCGCCTTCGGAGAGAGAATCGAAGACGCAGAACTATCGAACGCAGAGGCGCAGAGTTGTCGAAAGGTTTCTGGCGATGGAATTCAGCATACCTCCTTTCGCTTCATGTTCTCCTGCTCCTTCGCTCCAAAATTTGGTCAAAAATCTCAGTACGCTGTAAAATTGAGCTTCGCAGCAGGAGGACATGATGTCGAAAGAGGTGGCACAAAGTTAGCGCCTTCGGAGAGCGAATCGAAGACGCAGAACTATCGAACGCAGAGGCGCAGAGTTGTCGAAAGGTTTCTGGCGATGGAATTCAGCATACCTCCTTTCGCTTCATGTTCTCCTGCTCCTTCGCTCCAAAATTTGGTCAAAAATCTCAGTATGCTGTAAAATTGTGCTTCGCAGCAGGAGAACATGATGTCGAAAGAGGTGGCACAAAGTTAGCGCCTTCGGAGAGTGAATCGAAGACGCAGAACTATTCAACGCAGAGGCGCAGAGTTGTCGAAAGGTTTCTGGCGATGGAATTCAGCATACCTCCTTTCGCTTCATGTTCTCCTGCTCCTTCGCTCCAAAATTTGGTCAAAAATCTCAGTACGCTGTAAAATTGAGCTTCGTAGCAGGAGAACATGATGTCGAAAGAGGTGGCACAAAGTTAGCGCCTTCGGAGAGTGAATCGAAGACGCAGAACTATTGAACGCAGAGGCGCAGAGTTGTCGAAAGGTTTCTGGCGATGGAATTCAGCATACCTCCTTTCGCTTCATGTTCTCCTGCTCCTTCGCTCCAAAATTTGGTCAAAAATCTCAGTATGCTGTAAAATTGTGCTTCGCAGCAGGAGAACATGATGTCGAAAGAGGTGGCACAAAGTTAGCGCCTTCGGAGAGTGAATCGAAGACGCAGAACTATTCAACGCAGAGGCGCAGAGTTGTCGAAAGGTTTCTGGCGATGGAATTCAGCATACCTCCTTTCGCTTCATGTTCTCCTGCTCCTTCGCTCCAAAATTTGGTCAAAAATCTCAGTACGCTGTAAAATTGAGCTTCGTAGCAGGAGAACATGATGTCGAAAGAGGTGGCACAAAGTTAGCGCCTTCGGAGAGTGAATCGAAGACGCAGAACTATTGAACGCAGAGGCGCAGAGTTGTCGAAAGGTTTCTGGCGATGGAATTCAGCATACCTCCTTTCGCTTCATGTTCTCCTGCTCCTTCGCTCCAAAATTTGGTCAAAAATCTCAGTACGCTGTAAAATTGAGCTTCGTAGCAGGAGAACATGATGTCGAAAGAGGTGGCACAAAGTTAGCGCCTTCGGAGAGTGAATCGAAGACGCAGAACTATTGAACGCGGAGGCGCAGAGTTGTCGAAAGGTTTCTGGCGATGGAATTCAGCATACCTCCTTTCGCTTCATGTTCTCCTGCTCCTTCGCTCCAAAATTTGGTCATAAATCTCAGTACGCTGTAAAATTGAGCTTCGTAGCAGGAGAACATGATGTCGAAAGAGGTGGCACAAAGTTAGCGCCTTCGGAGAGCGAATCGAAGACGCAGAACTATCGAACGCAGAGGCGCAGAGTTGTCGAAAGGTTTCTGGCGATGGAATTCAGCACACCTCCTTTCGCTTCATGTTCTCCTGCTCCTTCGCTCCAAAATTTGGTCAAAAATCTCAGTATGCTGTAAAATTGTGCTTCGCAGCAGGAGAACATGATGTCGAAAGAGGTGGCACAAAGTTAGCGCCTTCGGAGAGTGAATCGAAGACGCAGAACTATTGAACGCGGAGGCGCAGAGTTGTCGAAAGGTTTCTGGCGATGGAATTCAGCATACCTCCTTTCGCTTCATGTTCTCCTGCTCCTTCGCTCCAAAATTTGGTCAAAAATCTCAGTACGCTGTAAAATTGAGCTTCGCAGCAGGAGAACATGATGTCGAAAGAGGTGGCACAAAGTTAGCGCCTTCGGAGAGAGAATCGAAGACGCAGAACTATCGAACGCAGAGGCGCAGAGTTGTCGAAAGGTTTCTGGCGATGGAATTCAGCACACCTCCTTTTGCTTCATGTTCTCCTGCTCCTTCGCTCCAAAATTTGGTCAAAAATCTCAGTATGCTGTAAAATTGTGCTTCGCAGCAGGAGAACATGATGTCGAAAGAGGTGGCACAAAGTTAGCGCCTTCGGAGAGAGAATCGAAGACGCAGAACTATCGAACGCAGAGGCGCAGAGTTGTCGAAAGGTTTCTGGCGATGGAATTCAGCATACCTCCTTTCGCTTCATGTTCTCCTGCTCCTTCGCTCCAAAATTTGGTCAAAAATCTCAGTATGCTGTAAAATTGTGCTTCGCAGCAGGAGAACATGATGTCGAAAGAGGTGGCACAAAGTTAGCGCCTTCGGAGAGTGAATCGAAGACGCAGAACTATTGAACGCAGAGGCGCAGAGTTGTCGAAAGGTTTCTGGCGATGGAATTCAGCATACCTCCTTTCGCTTCATGTTCTCCTGCTCCTTCGCTCCAAAATTTGGTCATAAATCTCAGTACGCTGTAAAATTGAGCTTCGTAGCAGGAGAACATGATGTCGAAAGAGGTGGCACAAAGTTAGCGCCTTCGGAGAGCGAATCGAAGACGCAGAACTATCGAACGCAGAGGCGCAGAGTTGTCGAAAGGTTTCTGGCGATGGAATTCAGCACACCTCCTTTCGCTTCATGTTCTCCTGCTCCTTCGCTCCAAAATTTGGTCAAAAATCTCAGTATGCTGTAAAATTGTGCTTCGCAGCAGGAGAACATGATGTCGAAAGAGGTGGCACAAAGTTAGCGCCTTCGGAGAGTGAATCGAAGACGCAGAACTATTGAACGCGGAGGCGCAGAGTTGTCGAAAGGTTTCTGGCGATGGAATTCAGCATACCTCCTTTCGCTTCATGTTCTCCTGCTCCTTCGCTCCAAAATTTGGTCAAAAATCTCAGTACGCTGTAAAATTGAGCTTCGCAGCAGGAGAACATGATGTCGAAAGAGGTGGCACAAAGTTAGCGCCTTCGGAGAGAGAATCGAAGACGCAGAACTATCGAACGCAGAGGCGCAGAGTTGTCGAAAGGTTTCTGGCGATGGAATTCAGCACACCTCCTTTTGCTTCATGTTCTCCTGCTCCTTCGCTCCAAAATTTGGTCAAAAATCTCAGTATGCTGTAAAATTGTGCTTCGCAGCAGGAGAACATGATGTCGAAAGAGGTGGCACAAAGTTAGCGCCTTCGGAGAGTGAATCGAAGACGCAGAACTATTGAACGCAGAGGCGCAGAGTTGTCGAAAGGTTTCTGGCGATGGAATTCAGCATACCTCCTTTCGCTTCATGTTCTCCTGCTCCTTCGCTCCAAAATTTGGTCAAAAATCTCAGTACGCTGTAAAATTGAGCTTCGTAGCAGGAGAACATGATGTCGAAAGAGGTGGCACAAAGTTAGCGCCTTCGGAGAGTGAATCGAAGACGCAGAACTATCGAACGCAGAGGCGCAGAGTTGTCGAAAGGTTTCTGGCGATGGAATTCAGCACACCTCCTTTCGCTTCATGTTCTCCTGCTCCTTCGCTCCAAAATTTGGTCAAAAATCTCAGTACGCTGTAAAATTGAGCTTCGCAGCAGGAGAACATGATGTCGAAAGAGGTGGCACAAAGTTAGCGCCTTCGGAGAGAGAATCGAAGACGCAGAACTATCGAACGCAGAGGCGCAGAGTTGTCGAAAGGTTTCTGGCGATGGAATTCAGCATACCTCCTTTCGCTTCATGTTCTCCTGCTCCTTCGCTCCAAAATTTGGTCAAAAATCTCAGTACGCTGTAAAATTGAGCTTTGCAGCAGGAGAACATGATGTCGAAAGAGGTGGCACAAAGTTAGCGCCTTCGGAGAGAGAATCGAAGACGCAGAACTATCGAACGCAGAGGCGCAGAGTTGTCGAAAGGTTTCTGGTGATGGAATTCAGCATACCTCCTTTCGCTTCATGTTCTCCTGCTCCTTCGCTCCAAAATTTGGTCAAAAATCTCAGTACGCTGTAAAATTGAGCTTCGCAGCAGGAGGACATGATGTCGAAAGAGGTGGCACAAAGTTAGCGCCTTCGGAGAGCGAATCGAAGACGCAGAACTATCGAACGCAGAGGCGCAGAGTTGTCGAAAGGTTTCTGGCGATGGAATTCAGCATACCTCCTTTCGCTTCATGTTCTCCTGCTCCTTCGCTCCAAAATTTGGTCAAAAATCTCAGTATGCTGTAAAATTGTGCTTCGCAGCAGGAGAACATGATGTCGAAAGAGGTGGCACAAAGTTAGCGCCTTCGGAGAGTGAATCGAAGACGCAGAACTATTGAACGCAGAGGCGCAGAGTTGTCGAAAGGTTTCTGGCGATGGAATTCAGCATACCTCCTTTCGCTTCATGTTCTCCTGCTCCTTCGCTCCAAAATTTGGTCAAAAATCTCAGTACGCTGTAAAATTGAGCTTCGTAGCAGGAGAACATGATGTCGAAAGAGGTGGCACAAAGTTAGCGCCTTCGGAGAGCGAATCGAAGACGCAGAACTATCGAACGCAGAGGCGCAGAGTTGTCGAAAGGTTTCTGGCGATGGAATTCAGCATACCTCCTTTCGCTTCATGTTCTCCTGCTCCTTCGCTCCAAAATTTGGTCAAAAATCTCAGTACGCTGTAAAATTGAGCTTCGCAGCAGGGGAACATGATGTCGAAAGAGGTGGCACAAAGTTAGCGCCTTCGGAGAGAGAATCGAAGACGCAGAACTATCGAACGCAGAGGCACAGAGTTGTCGAAAGGTTTCTGGCGATGGAATTCAGCATACCTCCTTTCGCTTCATGTTCTCCTGCTCCTTCGCTCCAAAATTTGGTCAAAAATCTCAGTATGCTGTAAAATTGTGCTTCGCAGTAGGAGAACATGATGTCGAAAGAGGTGGCACAAAGTTAGCGCCTTCGGAGAGTGAATCGAAGACGCAGAACTATTGAACGCAGAGGCGCAGAGTTGTCGAATGGTTTCTGGCGATGGAATTCAGGATACCTCCTTTCGCTTCATGTTCTCCTGCTCCTTCGCTCCAAAATTTGGTCAAAAATCTCAGTACGCTGTAAAATTGTGCTTCGCAGCAGGAGAACATGATGTCGAAAGAGGTGGCACAAAGTTAGCGCCTTCGGAGAGTGAATCGAAAACGCAGAACTATTGAACGCAGAGGCGCAGTGTTGTCGAAAGGTTTCTGGCGATGGAATTCAGCATACCTCCTTTCGCTTCATGTTCTCCTGCTGCTTCGCTCCAAAATTTGGTCAAAAATCTCAGTACGCTGTAAAATTGAGCTTCGCAGCAGGAGAACATGAAGCGAAAGGAGGTATCCTAAATTTCTGCTTCGAAGACGTCACTTTAATGTAGCTACTGCGACTATTTGGATAGGAATATGTATAAAAGGTATTTCTCAATAATAATAGTCTGTTTCAAGTTTTTCCCACTTTATTTGAATAAAGACTTTTACAGTGTTACAATAAAATATAAAATATATAATTTTACTTTGTCACTTATATAAAATTACTATTTTCTTGTGTTCATTGTCGAAATTTCCATCATTTGGCCCATATAAAGTTCCTGTCACGGAGAAATATGCCCAAGTTTCACCTGTAACCAGAAGAAAAATATTTTAAGTAACCTGACTTGTATATTATTGAAACTATGACGAATGTTATTTCATATGATGAGTATAATGAATTAAATTATCTTCCCAATTTTACGCCATTTAAATAACGTCCAATTTCACTACCATATCAGTAACGTATTTACATAGTAATATTTGGCGAAACTTCCGAAAACCGGTCAAACCCGATTGGGCTGCAATTTTGCAAATAGTTTTATGTTGCATAAAAATAACGTTTGCGAGAAGGATTTTTGGCGACTCGAAATTTTTTTTTTACCATTTCAATGTCGTTTCCTACCTTACCGACAGAGTCGAGAATAGGATACGACAGTTATTCAATGAATTCTTTTTATTATTCTCCTGTATATACATATTTTATATCGTTTAATAATGCTTCGAATGAGTCTCTGCCTGACTTATTCACTTCATACCGAAATAAATATTCACAGATATGATCAATCATGGTGTCATCTTTTCGACCGGCTATAAATGTTTCTCGCAACATTGTTTCTATCTCTGGAATAGGCGCACGAGTCACGGGCCCAGCGACCGCGACTGTCAACACTCACAAGATAGGTGTGATAAAAAATAAAACTGCGCCTTCTCATCCTGATCCAGGACCTCCGATTCGTAAATGTGTAAAAAAAACTGTACGCAAAATTTAAGTGAAATTAATCTGCTCTCTCTTTTAGTTAGACGCCTTACGCACAGGGCTTGGCCCCGTTCAAATTCACATCAGTTCGCTACCATGCTTTACGCGCCCGCGAGCGAGCGCGCGCCCCCCGCCCCATTCTAACCCAAACCAATACTAATACCGAGTATCAAGCTGATATCTCTTTCTACGTTGATCTCTGTTTTATAGATTTTAGGAGATTAATAAGGAGAATGCATTGAATAATTGTTGTATCTTATTCTCGACTCTGTCGGTAAGGTAGGAAACGACATTGAAATGGTTAAAAAAAAAATTTCGAGTCGCCAAAAATCCTTCTCGCAAACATTATTTTTATGCAAAATGAACCTATTTGCAAAATTTCAGCCCAATCGGGTTTGACCGGTTTTCGGAAGTATAGCCGCAGTTTTTATACCACCGTTTCTATGGTCTAGTATTCCGTCAATTACAGTATTGTTTAACTTCTGAATTTTGGAAACACGAGAGAATTGTATGACAATTGTTAAAGGTGAGAGATTAGAAAACCAATTATATATAATATTAATTTAGTGTAGGTATGTTAGAACAATACTGTAATTGACGGAATACTAGACCATAGAAACAGTGGCATAAAAACTGCTCTCAAGTCATTTTTACGTATATTTCAGGTTGAAATATTTTTAACATAAGGTTAAAACATTTGTAAATAAATATTGAACATTGTCATATAGTTAGAAACCGAAAAAATACATAATTAATGTGAAAAAAATATGACCCTGTGGGACTTATTAGAAGTTCCGAGGCTCGAACCTACGTCCAAAAAGTTCGCAGTGGTTTAGCAGTCCAACACTTTACAGCTGCACCATCGACGCCGTTGAAAATATCTTACACATTTTAGACTGTAATGGCACGGCATGTTTAGTTCGTTTAATTCCTACGTTGTTTTACTGTATGTGAAGACATTGAAGATCGCATAAAAGATTTATTTCATAAAGTATGTACGAAGCTAATTTAGGAAAGAAAAAGTTGATTTGTAAGACAGCTTGCTGCAAAAAAATCGAAGAAACTAATACTTACGTAAAACATAACATTTTTTGTTTCTTGTTGTGCTTCATTCTATATTTTTGATTTAAGCAATGTATAAAAAATATGCAACGAAGTAAGCAAACAAAATTATATTTAAATAACTAAACAAAGAAGCAATTTTGTTACGACTTTACCACATTTACGGAAAAAGGGCACATAAACCACTTGTTTAAAACTTATAAATAAAGACACATATCATTTTTAAATCATGACTTCTGTATTCAGAACACGGTAACTACATCCTTAAAAAAATTGATTTAATTGCATTACTTTTTATTAAGTTATAGGTACTATAATGAAAACTTTGAAATCGATTTTCTTGAAATGGCATTTTGGCGTATGTGCCCATTTTCCATCAAATGCCTCAATTATGAATGTACATTTTTCTTTGTTAAAGAAGTTACAGAAGAACTTTATTTAATTTTTTTATGTAGAATTTAGTTCGTATATCTGAAAGATCGAAGAACCATAACGGGTAATTATCATTTTTCGTGATCTAAACGGATCTTAAGACAAGAATATAAAGTTTCATTGAAATCCATTTTGCCGTTTAAACGTACATAATCGTGTTAACAAATACATGAGATATTTAAAAAAAAAGCTCTTTTCTAAATGGTCAAAACGTGATCAGGAGGTCTTAAAACGTGATTTCCGTAACAAAAATTTTTCCAAATTTTTTTTTCATTACAAAAGTATTATGCATATGTCAGAAAGTGAAAAGTGGATCTCGAGACACTCGTGAAGTCGCGTGAGGCCGCGTGTCGCTTGGTTTCAAGAGCGAGAGAGAAAGATACACATTCGTTTTCTCTCTCGTCTTCCCGATGTTGTCCGAAGTGCCGAGCTCACGGACACGCAGCTCCGGCGTAGTGTGCATGCGTGGTGGGGGAAATTCTCGAGCGCTCCCGTCCTCATTCTGGCATCACTGGATACCAATCCTGTGTTACCATTGAATACTCAATCTGTATACATTTGCATGAGCATAACGAGGCGTTTGTAATTAACACGAGAGCTAATGAAAGCTCCACGGAAAGTAGGTAGAAGTAAGAGATTAATCTAATTTGCCGAAAAAAGCAAGAATATTATGTTTATAAATGCACAAATCTTTATGTCGATTATCTTCTCTTCTCTAAGCTCCGCGCTGAGTGCAAGTTACTATCGAGTAACAATAATAAGTAGTACCAATATTATCTGTCATTCTCAGTTATTATTATTTGTATAAAACAGAGCTTCAAGTTATATAGTTGAAAATCCTTAAGAAATTAATGCTTTCCATTCTCGTTTTATTAAGAGAATCTAATGATTCGAATGTAATTAAACTTGAAAAGTGTAACTTGTTTAAATTGATTCTAATGTGTATCTACTTACCTAATCACTTTTGGAATGTATTTAAAGTTCAGTACCTCTCGATAAGTCCATTGTGCATTTAAACAAGTTACATCATTTAAATAAATTATCTAACTAAATTCTTTTTACCTGTTGTAATTTCTATTTTTCCACATAGTATTTGCAATTATTTCCCCTACAATTAATTAGTTATTAATAGTTCTTAGAAACAAGTTTATTGAAATATTCGAGAAGCTATTAATTCATTAATTGCATTAAGTCATAATAAACGAGCAAATAAACTATTAAGTTGAAGAGTTTTTATTTCTAGGTATTCAAATAACACCAATGAATAGGGCAATCTTTATTTAAATTATTGTACTTATAGAACAGCTTAAGCTTTTCAAATTGGCTACATGGTTTAATAGTCTTGTAATAAATCAATATAAAACAGAGCGACGGAAACGGTTGAGAATTATTGTAAAAGAAGACCGCGACATATTATTTTGCATCCTTCGCCACTTTGACATCGTTCCATTACCATCATTCACGATCCAATGACAATATATTTCGACTCTAACACAGTTTTATTTCACTTCTTCGTACACCTATTACAAAAGAAGCAGTAACATTCGTTCGAAAAACTTGGCGCGCATAAAAATATTCAACGTACTGAATAGTCGCAGACCGAGAACAGAAGGAAAACAGATTTCGAGTTCACCTTTAAAATTTAAATAATAATCAGAGTACACACATACGTGTACGCCGATCGCATTAAATAAACGCCACGTGGCTTTCAATGGCTCGCGGTTGCAGCAGTCCGAAAAATATGCATAGAAAAATAGTATGAACGGCTACGTAATAAATCGTACAATTAAACGTGGTGAGCACAATGTTTCGTGTATCATTTCTCCGATATACATAACTGTCGTTAGTTCTTTGCTGTCGTCGAGAGCAATGGGAAGGGACCTCGAATATAATGATTATTATGTAGTGATCGTTCGCTTACAAATGATATGCTCAGTGAATTGTGTTTCGTTTCCCGTATCTTTCGCAGTTACGCGTAATACAGTCGACAGAAGTGACATAGCGAACCTGTTTAGGGATTCTTCCAATCTTATTTAATCGCACTATATCACTTTCATCGCCTATTATAATTTCGTTTTGAGACAATAGTGATCTACACATATGTAGCTGAGGGAAGAGATATAATGGCATAAAGATATAGCAATTAAAACATTTCAGAAGCGAGAGGTGTAATTTTATGTAACGTATTTAATAAAATGCAAACTATTAAGAAAGTCGGAGAGGAATTATTTCTAGGGTTTAATTTTAATTCCTAAAAGTATACTAATTGACAGTGGCGCGCCCAGTGAGGTGGCCAAGGGACCCTTGCACTCCCCAAAGAAGGGGCTTTGTATAAAACGAAAGAAAACTAGATTTTATTCTTTAAATAATTTTTTATAAGCATCTAATGAACTTTCACACTCTTTGAATTTGATTTAAAATTTTTTGTATCCCGAGTGCGCCACTGTTAATTGATACATAACTTGGGTATCTCTTGATTTCATTATATCTCTTCCCTTAACTAACCGGTTCCTATAGATGAGACACATACAACATAAATGCCTTTCGATATCTCTGTCGTTACCTTTGTTAAGGGTTGTAACGCTTTGTATATGAGCTAGGGTGCGATTAATCCCTTAAGTAATTAACCACGGAATTTTCAATGTGTAAAGTTAATTTTAGAATAAATAGTTTAAAGATAGCTTGTGTATTTAAAATAAAATTGATAGTTAATGTGCCCTTTTGCGTGGCCGATTTTATTAATACATATAAAACTTTCATTATTTACATTTAAGGGATTAATCTGACGATTGTTATGAATAATAGTTCGAACCGATTGAACTAGTTACGAAAATCGACAGTGACAATTAAAATTGTAGTGATTGTTATTAGAATTATTCGACTCTTGATAATATAATATTTAGATCGTCGAATAATTCTGATAAATTTATGAATTACGTATGTAATGTACAACCTTCGTTAAGGATTTTTCACCGTAGATCCGTGGGATCTATGAAATTTGTTGTTCGTGTGGAGCAGCAACAAAGATTGCCAAAAATAAAATGTTATATTTACACATTTGGAAAATTGATCCTCTCGTTCCTGGACAATTCTGTAGAATCGTTAGATGAAAATCGACGTTTTCACAAAACTAATTTCACTAATTATCCATTATTTTTCTAAACTGCTTTTGATATTCGGTCAGATGTATCATTTAAAACTTCTCCCGCAGGCTAAACACGGAGAAACCTTTTTTATCCTCTGTTTCATTTAAATGTCTCACAATTCCATCAGTGTTTTGATCATCCGATTCTTTAAAAAATTTATAGTAGTCTATATCGAAAATAATCGTCCGAAAAATAGTGGGCCCGCTCGAAGTGATTATTATTTAAACAATACAGGCTTCCCGATATAAAAACTCCTCTCCTCGCCGCTCACTTTTCATTCCGCATTCCCACCCTACGATCAACGAACTCTCAAATCGAATACTAAAAGTTACATTCACCTGAAAAATCATTGATTATTTCAAAAATAGATCGATGTGTATTTAAAAAGATTCTCTTAATTACAAATCATTTTTTTTTTTTCAAACGAATGATTATCAGCTGATTTCGTTAAGTGTATAATTGTTACGTGGTAAAGTTTTTATCCTATTAGCTCTTAGTATTATCAACAAATTCATCTTGTATGCAATTGTACGTTATTGTTCTCCTACGTGAAGTTTCCTCGTCCCCTTCTCCTTTCATAAAATCACTTAATAACAGATATAGTCTGCTGCTGAACATGCGGACAAATTACACCATCGTTAAAAGCAATCGTAATTCAAGTCGATATCGTTTCGAATCAACCGTTGCACTTGAGATTCCATTTCTGGCAATTCGTTCTGGTTTACCGTACTTTAAACAGTACACGTACAGTGTGCCTTGTAGATATGTCGCTTTTTGTTTACGTTAACAATTAACACTCTGGCGGAGACACTTTCAAGCGCATGTCCGCCAAAGCATTAATAGTCACCGGCGGTTATCGGTACTTTCTAAATACTTACCACCGTATCTATGTTAATGTTAAATTACACATATATCTTTTTTGTTGTTGTTGTCGATAAGAGATCAGTAACACATTAATAGTAATTATTACTCGTTTGATGCTTATCGATATTCGCTAAGAATATTACTTATTGGTTTCTCGTTAGAACGATAGCACGTATTCAGAACATCGTTAAGTTCGGCGAGAGTTATTTGACGTACGATTCTGTATTAATTTCAAACGCTTAGAGCACTCTTTCTCTCTTTATCAGCTCAGACGCAAAAAGTGTTGCTTTTGATTTTTAGCCTGTCTAGATTGAGACTTATCCGGCCATTCCCCGATAATATACAATAAAAGATCGATGGATCGTTCGATCGTTAAATTCGTAATGTATATATGTACAATGTGTTTTGTTAAAATTGCAAATATCCCTCGCCATGGAAGTGCTGATACATGCGGTAAAATCGAGGGAGCATCACGAACGCCTTCGCGATATCGGGATCCTTGCATTGTAAGAGTAATTTCAACGTATAATAGAAAAAGAAACACAGTGTTACATTTGTGCCTATGCTAGTCTACGCTTTGGCTAATCAGAGTTGAAAGGATGCGGCCGCGAAGGTCAATCTACCGATTCAGGATAGATTAGATTATTGATAATAAGTTTGATAGTAAGATCAAGTTGTTGGAACTAATTTTCGGATAATTGGCATGTCTAAGTAAGTTTATAATTGCCTCGAAGGGCTCTATAATATAAGCATCTCGAATGTAACTCAATATATCGGCAATAGAATTTTCATTTTGAAACTACATATAAAATTTAACACGAATCTAGAGAGCTGAAGATAGGAACAAGTGGTAATTAGGCTCGAGGCTAATGTACGTATAATTTTGTGTATAAAGTTGAAGGAGAAATCCTAAAAAACATCTTATTATCAATCCAATTACCAAATCAATTCACCTTCGTCACAGTTTGGTAGCCTATTGCGAAATAGCCTAGCGTTTCTATCTAATGGACTGACCGAGTCTAAGTTTTTCGTTGCATATTCACTGTTTTATCTCACTCATGGTTTGTTAGTGTTAGCGTTACCCTAAAGTGAATGCTTACACATTTACTTGAAATGTACAAGAAGATTACGTTAAGTCGAGAAAGAACTGATAGAAAACCGATGCAGCGGCGATCAATAAAATAGCGTTACATTTAGAAATACACTTTCAAGCGAACCATTTCCAAAGGAACAATGTTAACAACAGAACATCTGAAAGCAGCGATAAATCCGACGCATATGTACATTCGAAAGAAAAGGTGCATTGAAATTCAATGAGTAAGATGACAATGATTGTATTAACGAAAGGTACAGAAAAAGTAAAAAGCAGAACATAAAAGATATTTCAAAAGCGTGGGACAAGTAAGAATACGTGCGAATGTCCCGTGGCAAAAGAGATCGAGGAGAATTGTTCTGAATAGAGAAGCTTGAAACTACTAAAAAATACAAGGCTCGTTACGATTTCTTTTAACACGAGAACTCTGGACTTTTCTGCTTGTCGCATGATTTTCAAACATCCTGTGTAACGGATTGCCTACCACGCGGAGAACGTAATATTGCATCACAATGATTTCAATGAACTTAAAAACGAAAATGTATGAGCTCGCTACGTAAAGTTAATTATAAAGATAATACACTGCGTATATACAATTACGAATAGTAGAGGACACTCGCGTACGTACAAGAAATTATGAATACAATCAAACTATTTACAACATTAATAAAGTCCCTCTTATCCTTAGATTAGACGAATCATTTGATACGTATCAACTATATGAACAGAATAGTGCGCGTGTTCACGCACACTCGCGCACATGGATTTGTGTTCCAAAGAGATACAGTACTTTGTCGATCGCATTTACACGGCTCCATACGTTAAAAATTTCGTAACTAGGGTCGATTCTTTTTTGTTGATTTTCCATTATTTCGGCTGAGATTAACGGAGTGCATCTATATTTACGGAGAACAGTTTCACACGCCTGACGCTCGTGCGATTTCATATTGAAAGCTACGCATTACGTATGTATATTTGGTGCATCTTCTGGAATTGACCACTGTTTAGACTTATATGCAGGGTGTTCTTTTTCTTTGTCGACGTAATCCTACATTAATGTTGGACCCAGCACTGAGAAATATGGAAAAAATGAGGCTTACAGAAGCTGTACAACGTTGTTCCACCCTGTTTTCATAAAAGGACCGTTGTATTTTAACTTAAACCTGGAGGAAGATAAGAATAAGTTACAATTACTTTGAATTGTAACGTTTAATATAGTGCTGGATCCACCCCTAAAGTAGGCCCCACCAATAAAACAGCACTCTGTATATAGTAGCAAACTCCTAACTACAATTTGAGACTAATCATGGCTGCATTGCCGTGTATTCTCGGTGTTGTAGTGTTTTGTATGTTTCGATTAACCGTATGCGTATAGATCGACACCAACTATCAACTGCTTAGGCCATTTCAACGTGAATAATAAACGCGCGCGACCGTGGCGGCCGCGCGTACAACGCGTTAACGTGCAGATGACAGTTTTTTAAAATCTCTTGTGCCCGATTGATCATTGGCTCTTTCCCGTCGAGTGGTTGTATACAAGACATTTATTATTACTAAACACGGGAGACCAGAGAAACGTTAATAGGCAGATAACCATTCACTCTATAATCAAACAGCCATCAATTACAGCGGTATCATTTATTCTTTGGGGGATCGAAACTTGACGCGCTCCATAGTTCCGATATATTAAACGAAGAAGGTAAGACACGGGGCGGAGGCAAGTATTGTTTTTTCTGCTTGGTAAAATTAATCTGATCGGATTCCTTCACTCTATTCGCGGAATGTATCGTGAGAGGAAGTAAGCCTCTCACTTTCATCGCCATCGTATCATCGAGAAAACTATATAATCGTACATGAACACCGGTAGTAAAAGATATCAAAGGGTCTTTAGAATTGCGACGGTACAGTGCACGGGGGCGCCGTGAAAATTTCGATTTGATTCTCCCGTTAACGGTCCACGCGATTTCACGCTTTCAATTTACCTACATCCTCTAGGTAACCGGTCGACTTAAAGCTGAAAGCTTGGATACCTATTAACAAGTTCCCAACAAAAGGTGTTTCTCTATAATCATATACAATAGTATATGTAACAGTTACGCTCAGTCGTGCCACGTGTTCGGAAAAGCGCACCATGTATCAAGGCGCTGATCTGAGACTACGATGGCTCTACATTAATCAACGTAATTGGTGTTTCTCCTTGCGTGGTCAACAGTTCGACTACCGTTGATCTTTGAAAAGTTTGTCTACCTACGATAAAGCTATACGATGGACGTTTACATATATCTAAATAAGTTAAAAAAAAAACAACTGAAGGACACCTACTACTTTTTACAATTTCTTGATTAAAGGCAAATAAATAAATAGTTTCTTTTATATAGATATACATATAGAATATGTTAAAGTGTGGGATTTCGTCCCACTATGCTATTATCAAGCATCATTACAGCTGCATTCTTTTTTTTTTATTAAGTATATGTTGCATAGACCCATAGCAAATACGATTACTTCCCGTATCATCTTATGGCAAAACAAAGAAGGAAAAACGGTTAACTACAAAAATGCATTGAGACATCATTCATCTAGCTAATTCATTAAAGTCTCCCTAATATTCTTAGCTTTCGACGTTTCGATTCAATCGACATCCGTACGATGCAATTACATATATTAAATAAAACGAATCCATCGGGCTTGAATTTAATACGAACGCGTGCTTGCATTTTTCCCCTCATTTCATCCTTCAAATATGGATCGCTTGTTAAAATTTTCATAAATTAAAATACAACCTCACAGAGGCTGTTGAAACGGGATAGACCTCGCTAACCCTTCCACCGCCTTCGGAGTGTTGCATGGTTTCTGTTTGGTCTGCGACCTTAAAAGCGTTTACCTAAAATACCATTAATATAAACGATCTAATTCACTGGTTCAGCCTTTCGATTTCGAGACACAGGCAGTGAAAGGGTTAGATGTATTCTAGTTCTGCGCCTGTGCTTTTTTCCCACCGCGCGGTTTAATGCTTTCTGAAATCTGCCACATCGCCTCCTCACAGAGGAAATCGCTGAAATTGTTGAAGAACGTTATTATACGTTCGTGTTTCTTGAACGAGTATGTCCTGCAACAGATAACGGGGCTCGTTACGGAAACAGCACTTAGGTACATCACTGATTACATATCGAAAGAAGGAATAGTACCCTTTTTTGAACCTCTTCATGTTTTCCACGATATTAAACTGCTGCCATCTTTTCGAGAAATTTATAGTGCCATCCGGTAAAAGATCGCTGTTCCCAATGTGCACGAATGTTAGATCTTGTAACACGAGTCCGCTAAAAATAGGGAAACAGTTCGTTTGATATGAATCTTTGGGAGAACTTTACTTGGACGTTTTCCGAACAAATTGATAAGCTCTCTTACATGTACGGGATACAAGGTGGTTGCGTTTCTGCCAGAGCTTGCCTGTAAGCTCTAAAACTGCTAGAACTATCGATAAGAGCACAATATTCCTTCAAGCCTTCTGTAATATGCTTCTGCCATTCGAGCCTTCTAATTGGCGCGCTGTCCAGTGCGGAAAGCAAAGCTAAGTAGCTGTTGAAATTATTTATCTTTCTAAGGTGCTTCATTATCTTAATGAATTTAACCACATATTTCTCTCTGTCCTTCGCTTCGTTCTCTAATTTATGCTCCAGGATCCTCGATCTGGCCCAGTACGACATTTTGTTGAAATGTTCCGTGAATCTGGTCAGATTCGGACTCCGCTCCTCGTTTTGCTCCTGGGCCCAAATCAGCACCTCCGGTATCTCGATCTTCATGAACAGATCAGAGTCTAGCAGCGTCATCTGTTCGGCTATTTGCTCGCTCTTGAAATCGAGCAGAGAAGCTTGCTTCGTGGTCACACTGAGCGAAGAAAGAATTGGCTGCGCCGATTGCAACTGTTTCGCTTGGTGCTTCTCTAGAATCTTAACGCGCAGGGCCTTCGCCATAGTGAGGTCACCGCTGCACACTAACTGTTGCACAAATTCCATCAAAATTTCCAGAAGAGTGTCATCCAGATCTGACATGCTGAAATAATCCGATACCGTCCTTGATTATCCAGAGCTAGTTTCCGTATAATTAATCAAATGCCCTCTTCTACTTACGTTAAATCGCTAACAACTCTAACTAATAAAGAAAACGCTTCGCGAGCTGCCCTTTGCTTAACAACGTCTGGGGAACAAGAGAATCGTTGATGGCGTCTATGTAACTTTTGAATTAACTCCAGCGGGTGCATGAAAGTTCTATACGTTGTTAAGAATGCTTCCTGATACAGAAAGTCTGCAAAGAAAATAAACAGAATTACAAATATTAATTTAGTAAACATTAACCAGTTGCTTTCTATATTGCGCACTATTAAATTCAATAGAACAAGAATGAATTCAGCGAATTTTAATACTAACCTGATTCTTTCTCATCTACGAAGCGTGAAAAAGAATTGCAATGAACATTTATTTATTAAGGATGGTACTCGCACATCGAATGACGAAGAAATACTCTTACCGTGCTTATTAGCTTTGGTCGCGTGAATCAGTAGCGCATCTGGATGCCCTCCCCGTATATCCGGTCCTTCCTCGTCGGGTTTTTTAAAGACTAAATACTTGTTGATCTCCAGCTCATCCAGAATGCTATCGTCCTGGTCAATATCTTTCAATTCGAGGGTACTTTCATCGACTGATATCGATGACAGAGCATTGCTTGCAGGTCTCGAGGGTGGCAATATCGTGTCCAGAGTAATGTTATTCTACAGGCAACATAGTTATGATTAGAAACAAACAATTGATACCTATAAGTACGTATTAAAATAAGTAACATTTACCAATTTTACTGGAGTCGAAGGTGTGAGGTCCTTCTTATCGTGAATAACTGGTTCTTCCGCTTTCACTGGAGTTGACGTTACAATCGGCTCCATTGTGTGGATACTTTGCATGCTGATGGTAGGTTTCGGTGATATCGGTGGAGGTGTTGCATTTGATTTAATGGAGCGGGATCTCTTTGGCGGCAATGCTGGAGGGAGACTAGAATTATTTGTTACTTCGGTTACCGTTGGTGTCATAGTTATCGAGGTACTGAAAACAGAAGTAAGAGATATATTCCGAGTGCGCAATATAATACCACACGTATGTGACTATATTGTACCACATACTTTGAGCTATCGTGCAGCGTGGTCATAGTATGCGCCATGAATGAGCACGATTGCGTCGTAGTAAGGGCCATCTCGTGCTGTTGCCATTCTGCCTGCATCGAATTATAAGCTGCCACTGAATGACGAGTACCAAGTCCGGAGATGAAGTCATTGTTACTGTGAGAACAGTTCCCGAACATCTCCATGTACGCCATTACTGAAATAGGTGCAATCAGATCTCCGTAACTCTAATGGCACACGAGGGAATGGGATATTTATAGTGAAATAATATAGAAGTAAATAAAAATGTGACTTCGTGATATACATATATAACAGTATGTATGATAGATACAAGCATGATTCATGTTATGGTAAAATATTAAAGCACAGGTAAATAAAATACGTAAAAGAAACACTGATGCACAAGCATGTACCTTGATAAGTTATTGTGATACATTAGAAATCGCATGAGTAGAATTGATGTGAACTTACTGGAATAAGAATGAAATCTTTTGAACAACATCTTCGCACAGACGTAAGTTGTGCTCTTACAGAGTCAAGCTGTTACGCAATTAGAACGAGTGTCACTGTAATATAAGTATGGACGATCTCACTTAATTCGAGAAAATTTCACATAACAAAAGGCTTCCCGTTCGTCGATTCTTCCTCACGCATAATCGTGGAAACGAAAACTAAACTCTCTGGCGCTGCTCCAGAGTTAAAGAAGCATAAGTGTTAACTGACTATTAGCAAGGAAAGGTCAATTTAATTAGTGAAACAACGTCGACTCCCACGTAAGTAGTTGAAGATTAGTTTCTACTGTTAATAAAATCTCGAGCTTGCAACAAAATGTTGCCACAAAGGTTACTCAAGTACAATAAGAGGAATAGAATATTCTACAAAATTCTCTTATAGAATTAATATTCTTCTCTGCTTTTCGGTCATATTAATCGCATTTATACGTAAGCCGTGGAAAGAGCTAAAGATATGAATAAAGTATCCAAGCTTAACGTCAAACGAAATTACGTTTCAAATCATGTCCAATAAAATGAGATTAAAAAGGACGATAAACATGCCGCAAAAAAGCCAGGAGCTTAAAGTCGTGTATTAATGCGTGAAACGAAGGATTCCAACTTAGCGTGAAAGTGTTTGCTCTGGGGTAGCTGATTTGTGTGGGCAGGATATCCCACTTACCAGAATATGCCACTGATTGGAACACTGGGGGATACAAAATATTGCATCAGTTTTACCCTACTACGAGGAACAGATTCGGAACTTCTACTCTAATCTAGACAATTTCTAGGAATTGCTTTGCTCCGATATCGATCAATCGTATTTGACAAATACATTATTATGTTTAGAGACTAATTCGATAAGTAACGCTTCGACAGCAATAAAGCAGAGACAGTACAGATTAGAATACTAATTCTTACTTGCTTTATTACTGTCGCGATCGTAAATCATGGCTCAACTTACTGTGCCTTTTTTTAAGAGGCAGCGGCGGCGGTTTACTGGCATCCGGGCTGTCGCCGTTGCTAGTGTGTAAACTACAGGTTGATAAATGCTCGTTCTCAGGTACATTGTCGTACTGCGATGGCTGACGCTCTTTCCTCCGCTTCGACCGTTTTTCTGGCAACGCAGGTGGCACGCCATTGGTGTCAGATCCAGTAACTGATTCAATTTCCTACAGAGGACACAATAGTACATTTTTAAAACGAATACATGCATTGACGGATGAAATCAAGCTAGTCGATTTATATCGCAATATAATGGCTTGCACAAATGACGAGACGGGAATAAAGGAAGGAAATAATAAAATGAGCACACTGACGAATGTTAATTACATTCACATTAAACTATAAAATGATTTATGTTCAGAACAAAAGGCAAACAGAGACACGACATGCAACACCCACATTTACCAGTTTCTCCAATAGCGCAGGGTCCCCACTTCCGGATATATTTGTCGTGCTGATAGTACTTTTGGAACTAGTCATTGTCTTCTGGGTGAATATGGACCCATTACTGTCCGAAGACAACTTGGTCTGAGAGAACGACTGTTGCTGCGAATTGAACGTCTGGGAATTATAACTAATGCTGCTCTGCTGGGAGGATCTTTTGGATGTCACGCTGGAAGCAGTATAACTTTGGGATGAACTTCGTTGTGAGTGCATGGACACGAAACCGGATTCCTGCGTCTGGGTCGACAGTCGTTCCATTTTTCCCTCGATACCTGAAAACAGAATCACCAGGCAATTGAAAATAACGCAACAGCAATTTCACTTATAAATTGCTAGAATTCAAATGCAGAAGAAATTTCTTCGTTCCCCTACGAAAAAAGGTTTTCACGGTTTTCCAGTTCCAATTAGCCGACATGTCCAGCTCTTTTTATTCTTGTGACGTTCTAGCCCAGCAAGACGACTTCGAAAAAAGAATTCTAACTGGTTACACCGACTTAAGTGAAGATCTATAGGACACTGTTTATTCACGCAGTCGCAAGGTCTGACGCCCACGCTACTTGCTCCACTAGCTATTTGAAGGAATTCTTGCGTAATTTTAGCATTCACATTTTTCTTCGCATTTATAAATGTGCAACGTCAGACGCTCGCGGTTGCTACGCTTCGTTACGGACGACGTATTAAAAATGAAGTTTTATATTACATACCGGTAAATGGATTAAGCATTTCTTGGGGAGTTTGTTGACCCAACAACATGGTGCTTGGTATGCTCGTTTCAGAACCGTCCCAGCAACTGCAGTGCGAACTACCATTAACTTGCATGCCTGCAAAAATACATATGAATTTAAAATTATCTCTACCACAGTGATATTAACCCTCGGACGGCAGACGGTTCCACTGGTCGCACGAAAATCGGCGCTTGGATCATTTTGGACCCGCATTAAAACGTTTATTTTTATAAAGCAGTAGAGAAGTGATTTTCCCGATTTCTGAAGATTTCCCTGCTACTATTACACTGAATAACGTTACGCTTGAGTAAAAAAAAAACCCAGCACCGCCGATCGAGGGTTAAGATACACAAATATTCAATAAAAGTGCACGGTAAACTTAACAAGCTCCTATACTTTTCCCCTTACACCACATAATGCTCAAGCTTTTGTGTCCAATTATTTCGCTGACGATTATTTACGTTAAAGTCACTGAAACTAATGCAGACTGTGCTCTACGACTGTTCCAGAAAGACTGGTTTGACGATTAAGACAGTCACAGCTGGGAATTATTTTGCTGACTAAGCAGTGCCCATACTTGGACGCACGTGGGAATGAACTAGTACAATTCTTTCATTACCTTCTTAGAAAGGTTTTCTTTTCACGGTTACAAATTATTCTCGGATATCGTGAGCGGGTAATACTTTGAATTTCTTGCTCCATGGAAGGTGGATGATGAAAAAGATGTCGAATCATAAACTTGTATTACCAATGTACGTTGCATAGTTTTCATTGATTGTGAATCTCCAAGGTAATGATCATTTCTAATATATATTCACGAGTAATGCCATAGCGATGGTAAAAAGTAACATTGAAAGCATTAAAAGTGGACAATAAGGAAGAATCCTCTTGCATAGATGAGTGATAATTAAAGTCTGGTATATAGCAATTAATATACATATAGAAATATGAATTGTCAAGTGACCTTATGAGAAGGATCAATTACCCTGAATGGTAGCCATCAGGCTGAGATCCATACTGTCGTTCAGAGACTCGTCGTTTGGTCCCATGATCGCTCGTATCTCATCCTCGTCGCGAGAATGATTCAGAGCTGAATCCAAACTGCCAGCCGACGCGCTTAAAAGTGACGACGAATCCTCTGGCGATCGACTTCGTAGGGAGACCCTATCAAGACTAGATGCTAAGAGACCCTCGGACTCGTCGAGCAGCTGTTGAGCCCGCGTTCTCCGTTTCGGCGGCAATGGTGGCGGCGTGCCGGAAGAGCTATTTTCCACCGATAGACACACGTTGGTTCTGAAATACGCAAAGCGGCGTTTGTCAATCGTCTCGAGGGAGAGAAGCTGCGGTAGAGTAGACGATGCATGCTTGTCGCTACGAGAAAGCTAAGGAAACTACCTCTCAGGGAGTGGTGGTTTTGGGGGTGGACTAGAATCCCTTAAAATCGACTCTGAACTATGCGAACTACGGACCAGACTAGTAGTCGCAGCGGTCTGCTCTAAGATCTGCCTTTCCCTCGGGGTTAGCGGGATATCGGGCAAAGAATTTCTTTGTGGCGTCAATTCCGACCCGTAACCCGACGTTCTGAAACGATCCCAATGATATGTCCGTGAAATATCAGTGGCATGACGACACAAAAAAATGTCCAACTCCTATTTCCTTTCTCTCACTAGAATATTCCGAGCATGGAGCATTGAGGATGCAAGGTGTACCTATTACTAGCTGTGACGGCCGCTGGTTTCTGCCGATTGGCGATCTTCTCGTTCGCTAGGGCGACCAGATTCTTCACAGCTTCCTCGACTAACCCTATGATGTGCGTCACGTTCTCGGTGTCCAACGCAGAGGACTGGTCGCCATGCAGCAGCACATCGTCGCAGAGCTTTAACAATTTCGCTAGGGCCTGATACACCTGGTTCGTCGCTGATCCCAGAGTGGAGCTGTGATAAAAACAGAAACGTTGAAACTACTGTTAAACTTAAGGAGGGAATCTCGTGTAACAGTACCCGAAATTTATTTTCTTTTTTGTTGAAAAAACTATTGTTAGTGTTGCATTAAACTCTATTGTGATATAAGGAGGCATCTTTAAACTTGCAGAATTTTTTTTTTATGTCCATCGTCTTATTTTTTACTAATTATTGTGGAATAATTTTGACGGTGTTGATGACAGATGTGGCACCTGTCACAGTCTTCTGATTACAGAAATTGTTATAACACAATCACATGGAAGTCTAATTTCTGTGCACCTTATCAGCCACCCCTCTGTATAAGAATCCATATCTCGTACTAATAAACAAAAGAGTCACGAAACGACTGAATATACCCCTCGAATCAGCTACCAATCATACCGAAAATTAAAGTATAGCCAGTCACCTATTCTCGTAGAGGAGATAGGACTTCAGCACGGTGTGTATCATGGTAACGGTGTCGAGGACGATGGTGCCGTTCCCCGGCAGCATCTCGAGCTTCTTCTTCGACACGACGTCCCTGAAGTGGAGCAGTGCCAGCTGCACCTGTCGCACGTGGATGTGCAGGTCCCGCAGGGGGTTCTTGTCGAGGGTGGTCGCGGCGTCGTTGCATCCTGGCGCGCTCTTGTCCCGCGGGGTGCGCGGCGACGAGGGCGAGGCGGCCCGTGTAGCCGCCCCGCTGCCTCCGCCCCCGCTGCCGCTGCCGGGTGAACGCATGTGGGAGAGCTTCTCCAGGAAGTCCTCCTTGAAGGAGCGCGCACGACGCGCTAGTTTACCGCCGCGCGCCTTCCCGCTAGACCGCTCCTCGGCTTCTGCAACAAACAAACAACGATTGCTCAATGTCAACGTACGTTCGTCTCCATCGCTATCCCGTAAAAAATGGAATGGAGCTGTTCTGTGTGAAAAAATAAAGCGAAGTTGCGGCGGAAGCTTCGTTTCATATTTTTAGTTATTAACCCTCATCCGCCCTCAACACGTTTCCCAACTTAATTTGTCCCTTGGTGACAAATTGGCACAATGGTAAAAAATCAATATAATGTAAAAGGTAATCAGTCACTTTGCAAATTCTTTTATTGAAAATAAAAAATGAAATTTGTGTGTTTTCAGGCACACGATTGAAACACTGCTTTTTTTACATTTGTTCACTGTGTTACAATGTTTAATAATTCGGGCCCGGAACGCCTGAAGCACGGCAATTCGGCGATCAGCAGGTCGCGTTGTGCAGGGCAGTTCGGGCGCGTACCGTCGTTAGAAAATAAAGAATTGCCTGGGGTAGCATGCAACTTACTTCGCGGAAGTAGGGATAAATTCTTAATTTCTTACGTAATATCACCTATTCAATTTTCTACTACTTAGAATATTTAAACACTGTTTTGAGAGGGTAAAAAATTTAAAAAGACTTTTTGTAATTTTATATATATATATATAAATTTGGTATTTATATATATATATAAATACCAAAAAGATTTATTTCATTATATCTTGTATTTACTAAGGAAAAAAACTTTAAAAGCAACTTAATTTTTCGATCGATCAAAGTAGAATAACCTCCTAAAGAAAGGAAAGGTTCATAAAATACAGAATTCTCTGCTGCGCTGACGCATCAGTGCACGACTTCGTGCAGCAAGTGAAAACCTTTCCCTTGATACACATTTTGCCGTGAGGGATTGTCAATACCATAAACTCCGAGTTGCTCGGTGCTTCGGGGCACAATAATATTTCACTCCGTTTCAGCCAGTTAATCGTAACTCAAGACGACAATTTCGGACAACGGGTCGCTGCACCGGGTGCAATAAACGGTGCAACGCTCTCGGGTGCAACCGATAACGCGAAGAAATACGAACTTCCCCTGGTCATTGTTCCCGACGAGTTTTCTTCACGGTTCCCAAGGAACACGTTCCCGTCGCGTCGGCTTACACACGTGCATCGGCCGATCGACCGCTGCATATCGCCAGGCGCCGATGCAGTTTCTTCGTTTCGCGGCGCTAATGCCACGCGCGCGTTTAAAATTAAAAATCCAGCTGCACCGGTGCAGTAAACGCGCGGCACGAGCCTATAAACCACCACTTTATCGTTATCTGCAGCAGTGAATCGTAAGTTCGATCATTTTCTTCCGGTTTATTGTTGCACCCGGTGGTGCACTACTGCTGACTCGAGCTCTCGTGCACCGTTTCACTATTTAATCACTGGGTAAGTCGATAAAGCTTTCATTCGGTTCCTCTTTGTAGACTTCCAACACGCAGTATTCTTCTACTTGTGAAAGATTTATAGAACCAACTTTTTAAATAGGAACACCAATGTGATTGCCGGAAATATAAGTTTATTTTTCGGGAATAAGTTACAGTTTTCATATAAAATTTTTATTATTTACCTCGAGTACAATGTCTTAAGAGATTATAAAGAAATTAATATAAAACCATGCATAACTTTTGATATATTAATGTTTTTATGTGAGGGGTTTAGAAGATTAATTAATATATTTAAATTTATGCATAATCTTCTATTAGTGAATAGATATTTTTTATAAAATGTTTTTTATAATCTCTTAAGACATTGTACTAATAGTAGGTAATACAAACTTTATATGAAACCTGTAAATTATTCCTAAAACATTCTTAAAAAAGGCTTATTTTTCCGGCCGTCACAATGCTGTTCCCCCTTAACACGATCAGTCAAGCGCTGCTAATTTATTATAAGTTTCACAGCATGGCGATATTAATTATTCAGAATTCTATTTGAGTTCAACAATACATTGCAAATGGAGAACAAATAATTGTTCTCAAACAGGGACGGAAACGTTAATTACAATTTGACGCATTTCAGATATGTAGAGGGCCATTAACCATCGGACAATATTAAAATAATTAACAATTTGACTGCTGCTCGTTCGAGATCGATACGGCGGCTCGCAACAAACGGTACGAGCGACGAGTTAATAAGGATTTCATTGAAACAACCGCGCACAAAGCCGGCGAAGGCCAGAAAATGTGTTTACGCATAATGGAACGCGGATCAACCATGTTGCACCAGGCGTAATATATCCGCGAAAGCTCTGCAAACGTTAATTGACTGCTCGTTGAGTATCGCCCGCTGCGAATTGCGCCGGATCGTGTCGCAAAAAATCGAACGGAACAGGGGTAACGTGGAAACTGATCCTTTCATCGTACGAGCAGCGACCCGGCCGGCAAACAATACGAGCAAATATTGCAAATCAAAACTGTCGTCGGCTCGATTCATCCGACAACTTTGAAGATTTGCGAGGCAGAAATGTCGGGGCTGGTCGAAACAATTCATTTGGATTCTTGAATAAATCTGTCCAATGACCGTCGGAGAAATATTGTATATTAATAGCGTATAGCAGAAAGCAGATGCGATATTAAAAGTAAGAAGAGATGCCAAACTTTTCATCGAGACTTAATAAATTTTATAAAGGTAGCGTTACGAAAAGTAGCAAGTTTCAATTTTCTTACGAAAAACAAAACACGTTTGTCTTATGCACTGGATGTGATAGTGATGTTTTAATCTGTGATTTTTGTAAAAATTTGTAAGATACCTTCAATAAATATCAAATTCACATTGAATTTTATTAATAAACCATAATTTTTTCAAAGTAAGTTCATGCAATTAGTTATTTTCTATTGTTCCCCATTTTCTCTTCCAAATTTCAAACTTTTTGAATTTTCTTCTATTTTAAAATCTTTCAGTTTTCATGGCTCAAACAATTTTGCAATTTTACATGTATTGCTACAAACGTGAAAACACTTCTTTTAATATTAAACTACAGAATCTGTAAAAATCAATTGTTTCTCACGTGTTTACCTTTCCAGCTCTCGCCCATATTACCACCCCAATTTCTGAAACCATGTTTCTGCCAAAATTTTGTAAAAATGGCATAGCTTCAAAATATGTAGTTGAATTTTCACGGTAAATATACAATATTTACATGTTTAATGTGTTTTCCTCGAAATAAAAAGAGTGGTCCATATTTACATCTCCCCTAGCTGATTAAATACTCTTATCTTAAATTATATGTATCAAATTTTTCAAGACTACAATAGTATGCACAATTGCTCGCACAGTTTTGCAATCTCCTATTACTGGAATGCAGCAAAACGGTGACGTTACATCCACCATGGGAACGTGGATTTCAATTGCAACAAATCGTTCCACTCGCCGGTGAAATGAAATTACCCGAGTCCACTGGCTGAATCGATTTTGTCTAATTTTTCGTGAAAACGACGATCCTTTGACGAGCGAGCACTCGAGAGTCTCGATAGTGGCAGTCTGGCCTGGGATTGAAATATTTTCGCTCTTCTGTTCGTGTGGCGTGGCTGGACCGTGAAATATTCCCCCGTTCCATAATGCTCGAGTCGCAACGTTGGCAAACGATGTTAAACACCAACGAATCGCGCTGATTTTATGCAATTTTTAACGGTGCCCGCGCGCCTGTCGATTACAATAACGGATTTACGGATTTACGATCGTTGTAATCCGGATGTATGGGCCTTTCATAGGGAACGTTGGATCGACGGCGTTTGAATGAAAATCGCCGAGGGGCATTCATTTTTTCCCCCCTGACAAACACAATCGCGCAACTTTTTGTTTCAAGAATTCTCGTACACGGTTGCAAGCCTCGACACGAGTCCACTTCTGCGATTCGATGTGCGATTGAAAATCAACGTGAATTCGATCACGGAAACCTCTGACTGCTTTTCGACTGTGCAGTGGGCATAGTTGAGGATTTCTGATGCGAATTCTTTGGCGGAAATGATTGGTATATAATTTACGATTGGAGAAGTGAATCCGTGCAGTGCTGCGGGATGCAGAGTGCTTTGAAAAGAATTTGATAAATTTAGATGTATTATCAGGAATAGGTGAAATAAAGTTTAATGGATAGGAAATAAATTTGTAGCTTATGAGTTTAAACTGGATAATGTATAGGTATCACTAACACGTCATATAACGCACTTTCTTAAGTCTCTTGTCGTATTTTTTCATAAATCTGCGACTCATCAGTAACTTCGGTAACCCATAAAAATCCGATTTTTTTTAAACTTCATTCTTTTGAAATGTAATTTTTTTTTTGCTCCATAGAACTGTACAATCGAATTGTTTAAAATTTGTAGCGGGGAACGCTTTTCGTTTAAACTACAAATGTGGAACAATTTGATTGCACAGTTTTATAGAATATTGAGCATAAAAACCATTAAAATTTAAAGAAATAAAGTTACAAAAAGAATCGAAGTCCATTTTTATGGCCGCTGCGTTAATTTTCACTGAAGCAAATTCTTTATATTACAATTTTCAAAATACCTATACAGAAAAGTAGGAAAACACATTAACCTTTCAGGGCTGCTTTTACCTTAAAGAATCAAAGAGTAGCGGAAAAAAATTGTGCAATATTTCTTTTAAAGTCTCCTGTAAGCTACAAAGTTTTAATAAAAATTTCAACTTTGGGTTACCGAAGTTCCCTCGTCAAATGGCTTCGCCAACGCCCATGTAGCCGTTTTAGAGATTCCCAAAACCCCTTACCGATGGGGTAGGATGGTTTTTCTGATCGGGAAAAGCTCCTCAGGCGCTGTTCAAAGGGTAGGTTTGCAAATAACCTGCGAGCCTGCGTCGTGATCTAGCACGGACAACGTATGGGAATCGAGCATGTTCCGTGAATCCAGTCAATCACGGCAATTTACATCTGCTAGTCTGGATGCTCTCTGTGTTACTCCGTCCTCCTCCCTCAGCCTGGTTCTCCGTGTTTTCTATTATCTCCGTCGGCCAGCCGAACCGTGCCTTTAGCGCAAATCACGTCTGATTGAGGTTTCAATCGGAATTCGTGAATAGAACTTGATTTACTGGCGTGCGTACAGAGGCTGCTTGCTTGCTCGGCTTTCCCCATTGGGAAACGCAGCCACCGAAGACGTCTGATCCACCCCTCGTGTGTATTTGCGTTCGGATATCCCTGTTAATGACTCGAGCGCGAAATTATTAATGAATAACTGGATATGAGCTCCTGCAGGCATAGATAATTCAATGATATTGCAGTAGCAGTGTTTTACAGAGTGTATTTCGCAGTGAACCAATAGAGGGGGTGGTTCTGTTATCTAGGAATAACTGGAGGATGTATTAAGAGACTACAAGAAGCTTTTTGACACCCAATTTTGGAAAGAGAGAAGGCTATGCTTCTGCAAAGATGAAAATGAAACTAAATGAGATAGAAGTTTCCCTTAAAATTCTCGCGAATTCCTAAGTTCCATCAATTTTTAAGACAATTCATTGTCATTTAAAGATACTAAAATGTTTCACTACTTAGAAACCATTTCTGTATTTTTAATAGCTTCTAGAACATCGCTACCGAGTTGAAACTTCAAACGAATTAAATCATCAGCTTTCTGACACCCAATTTTGGAAAGATAGAAGGGCTATCCTTCTGCAACGATAAAACTAAACAAAATATAAGTTTCCCTTGAAATTCTCGTGAACTTCTCATTCCCACCAATTTCTAAGCCTACCCATTCCCACTTGAAGAACCTAATCTGTTCACTAGAAATTTTTTTGTATTTTTAATAGCTTCCAACACACCGCTACCGAGTTAAAACTCCAAAAGATAATTCTACAATTTAAATCACAGCTACCTCAGCCAAAGAATTACCAAGCATCCGAATCAACCATACATATTCAAAGACTCTATATAAACCTTCCCAAGCGGAAGCTCCATTTCTTAAAATATCAATCCGCGTCGATTCACTCAGGCGCCACGGACTCCCGCAACCAGAGTGGCTCTTTATCAAAGGCTCCCTCGTTAACGGCGAAGATTATCAAACAACGCGATCGCTAGGTGGGCGTCATCCACGAAATTAATAACACCAGCGCCGGGGAGGCGGCTTTTCATTAACTGGTGCGCGCGTGCCGCGAATATCGTCGCGGGCCATCGTCTCGTCTTTTCATCGTTATCGTGACGGTGCAGCGTGCTCGAGAATGCACCGGCCGCGATAACTTTCCACGTATGTCCCTTTAATCGCGTCGCTACCAGCCATTCATCACCATGAAAGCTTCTCACCGCTGGTACGCGCCCACACATTCGCGCGGCTCTACTATATACCTACGTAAACCAAGAGGCAGAGGAGCATCGTGCGTGCACCGTGACAAACGCATTCAATGCCAGCAGTCCAGCATAAAGGCTGGCTGGCCATCATCGTTGCGTCGATTCCGAGGCGGAATGTACCTGTTACAAGCGATTCTAATCGGCCCCGATCGCGTCCCGAGCACCTGAACCAGCAGCGTTAGTCGTATGAGGGAATTCGAATGGACGGCCGTAGCTGATGGGTGAGTGTTTAGCGAACGGATGGAGAAGAGTAGCTGCTGGGGGAATTTTCAGTAAGGGTGGATCAACGGGAGGCGGGGAGCAGTGGAAAGGGGGCACGATATGCCTGCAACTGTTCTCGTGTGAGACACTGCGGCGATAATGAATGGTAAGATTAATTATTGAATATTAGTGAATTTTGTGGCATCGGTAATTTCGCATTCGATGATCGTGTAGTTAGTTTTTTGATGGGTTATAGTAATTTCTGAAGTATAGTGCACTCGATCGTATGTAAACACAACATGAAAATCATAGATTCATTTAGCAATTTCCTTTCTCTTAAATAATTACCTCAATAGAAAATCTGATTAATGGCATTTATTGTACATTTTTGAAGATTAAAACATATTTTTTCAGTTTCTTTGTAAGAAGAAACATACAAAATTTATTTTAAATAATTTTTTTAAAGCATATGTTTTGGCTTATGTATCCATTAGAATAAGAACGATTTCTCAATCATAAATCAATAAGTTTTGGGCATGTTTTCACTGAAAAATTTGACGTGGGCAAAGTCACCCCAGTTTACGCTATATAAGAAATGATAAAACAAGTTTTTGGTGGCACTCCCTTAATGATGCACCGATCATCAGCGAAGCCATATAATTATCATAACCGCGAACTATTTAATTAATTTTAATCAGTTAATGTGTCTGCAAATGATATTTAGCGGGACAAACGGTTCCTGACCATCCCCCATTCTTGCCCGGTATAATACACCACTATTAATGATGACAGCGCGTCGTCGAGGTCTTTGATGTTGATTATCCGTTTGAGTGAATTTAATCAACTCCCTGATCGACAATTATATAGATCACCGGCGAAATGACCCGAGGGTTCCCACAGTTCATCGTACGATCTGATCTATTTATATCGAGATGCACGATGCTAAATCGCTAACTTTATTACGTTATTTTTACAGACTCAGCAGTGATACGCTGAAGCAATAAAACCTGGATTCAGAATTTTGTCTACAGCTTGGTGAACATGAGATTTACAAGAAAAATGTATCAATGCGCTACACAATTACATTAAGCAATAGCGAAAATTTACAGTGGTAGTTACTGAATTAATAAATTTTTATTTCTCCTTTTGTCGAGTTTTTCAAGTCTGAAGCTGTCCCTGACTTGCAGCAGAGTAATGGGTGCAGGTTCAAAATTTGCAATAAGTCGCCTATTTGTTATCAGAATTGCATAAAACATGCACCACACGATGTAAATTTTTTTTATTTATATTACATGTGGTAACTCAAAAACACTTGCTGCAAGATCCTTGATTTAGTAATTAAATAAAAAATTGTAATTTAGAATTAAACTGCAGCCCTTTTACTCATCACATTATACGCAACAGTGGACCAGTCAGTTTCCCCGTGCACCTACTCCGAGAAAACAGCCGGATTATCGAGATCTCCCACGTGGAGCCGGGCTCTCGTCTCGATATATCAAGCCCCTGGGCCGACAATAGCGGCGGAGCACTCGATGAGCCGTGGCGTGCATTAATTAACAATTACGACGGCAAACGATGCCCGTGCAAACGCTAATGGGGTCGAGATTCGCGTTCTGGGGATGTCTACACGTGGTAAACAACGGGAACTCGGTTTAATCGTTTCATGGAAATCCGTGGAATTTGCATAACCACTCGTCTCTTTGGCCGGTGCTCGCGTCCCACGGGGAACCGTCGATCGACCCTCGAACGAACGCGAACTTCCGTCGACTGGATCGGTAGGTCCGTCCCTCCCCGCTCGATCGAAATTTCGGCGATGAGGACGGAATGCAGAGGGGGGCCGTTTGGTCTCGTTTAGGAGGGAAAAAAAAAATGAACGAGAACGTGCACGCGTACCCGCGAGGATTTTATCGGATTGGTTGATTGCGCGCTGGCGGTTCGTTAGAGGGTTTAATGGCTCGTTTCGCGGAAGGGCTTCGACGGGCGAGGCGGAATCGAAGATGAGGGCTGCGGAATAGATTTCGCTTTGCCGCCGGCGATCCTCGGTATTTGTGGCAATTGAAGTCCCGCTCTTTTTTTTTTTTGTTTCAAGTGAATTCAATTTGAGTGGCAAGTACGTTGTTGGGGTGATATCGACAATAGCTGTCTCTTTGATTTCAGCGTTTTAGGTATAATCGGTGGGAGTTCTCGAGATTGAAAGGCACAGTTGCGTTGATGTACTTTTAGCTTAAGGGTACTTTCTCGTGTAATGCCTTCAAAGTTTAGGATTTTTTGGAATGAAACTGTGACACTTAAGGTGAAAAGTTTTTTTTGGTATTGATGTATACGTATTTTAAGATGATAGAACAATAAAACAAATTTAACATCTTAAAATATTTATATATCTATAACGAAAAGACTTTTCAAAGACGTTTCACTTTATCTGTTACAGTTTTTATTCAAGAAAATCCTAATTTTTTGAAGATATTACACGAGAATCTACCCTTAAGGTACGGGGGATATTTTTGACGAACAAGGAAACGCTACCAATCCGAAAACTCTGCTTTATATTCACTCGAAGTTTCATTAAAATCAAGGGCTGATTCAGGGCTGATTCAGGGCTGATTCAGCCCTTCAGAAAATTCTACTCCAATATGCTCTAAATTCACAGAAACTGTATCAAAATCAGAATTTTCGAGTTGGTAGCGTTTCCTTGTAAGCAACGATGCAGTTAATTTCTCCAAGAGGAGTGCAACTATTAACGAAACCTGTATACGAAAATCTGAAGGGATTCCTGCAGCAACTAAACGCGGCTTTTAAGGTCTAGCAGCCGCGTTTCGGGGATGAAATAGAATTGTGAATCGAATGCCGCATTCACGGCAAATGTCAGAGAGCGGTTGAGAGGCTTGCGGAACAGGCACGCTCGCACGCGTACACGCGCATACGTGCGTTTCGGTCGAGTAAGGATAATAATTGCCTTAGCCTGCTGAAAATTCATTATCCGCGGGTTCGTTAGCGAAAGTCCCGCCCCGAACTAATGGATTTCGGATTAACAGCGAGGGGCAGGAGCGCGATCGCGTGGCCGGAAGCCAGCAAGAAACTATGCAGAGACGGCTAAACTTTATTAAAACCGAAACAATACAGCTTAGGAGACAATAGGCTCGAAGGTGGGAAATGATACTGCGTGGCAGTGAGCGAGGAATCAAAAGCTCTCGAACCAGTAGCAGTTTTCTGTGGGAAGACATATTTCTTTCTATACTCGATCACCTATGTTCTTGGATCTGAATAAATCCTTTGGCAAACATCCATCCTTCTAGATCTACAGATCAACTTTGAAAACTGACCACTATCTTCTTTACACTCTGTACAATCTTGATCGCTATAAAATGATTTACTACTAAAATTGTTAACCCTCGCCTGTGCTAATTCTTCATGGCAATTTTGCATTTTCTGTTTCTTCTTTTATTTAGTCACTAAAATATTTTGTATAATTATATTGATTAATGTTATTAACTCAGGGTAAGTTTAAACGCGTCTACCATAATGCGTTTGTTTTTATTTGGTTTTGTATTTTCTTTTCTTTTATACTTTGTAATTATTAGTCTCTTTCTATTATTATTATATTTTTTCATTAGTCTCAGGGGTAGATTTAAAAGCAGCAAGTTGCTGAATCTCGCCTAAAGAATCTCTAATAAAGACGTACTATTATTATTATTGCTTCTTGGATGATACAAGGATTTTCGATTATAACAAGATTAGATTCTAACACAAAAGCTAATAAGGTAGAATACTAAAGTGCACTTGAGTGAAATTAAGGGTGAAAAGGGCGACGTGTCACCAACCAATCCCCCAAATAAATAATAATTCCCCCAAGTTCCACTTACACTCAAGCCGAAAATACCTACAAAATGGAGGCGTTTCGCGAAATAGGTATCAAGCCCCTTTAATGTCCCCAATACCAACCCCCCTCGATTCATCATGCCCAGCTGATCGCCGCGATAATTTCGCGGAACGATATCGATATTCGAGCACGTACAAGCGTATCCACGTATCGATTCGCCCATCGCGTCTCGCCCTTCTAATCAAGGAAGGCCAGAAAATCGTGCGCGATACAGAGCCAGGGAAACACGACACCGCTCCGCTCGCATCGTGCGGCGAGTGTAACGTAACGAACAAAACGGAAGAGGACGGTCCGAGGGAATCTATCCATCGCCGCGGATGGTAAAAGAAGAGGAAAACAGAATGAAAACGCCGGCGGGGAGAAGAATCGTCCGTGGAGGATAAAACGAAAGAGAGAGAAGAAAAATTGTGGTGCACGCAGAAACACGTGTGCGACACGAGACGCCCACGGTTATCGCGGTCTGCGGTTATCGGGTATGCGTGCACGCCGTGCACCGGCGATTTCACGGACGGATCGTGCCTAATACCGAAACGCGGATTTTACAGAGCTTCATGGGAACTCACGATGATCCTGGCGGGCGCAGAACGGTCTATTAATCAATCGGCGAGGGGACATCCTAGTGACGTTTCGTATTAACGGGACTGGATATCATTTGGGGATCCATCCGGGAGATTTATCGCGACTGCGCGGACGAAAGGGCTGCGGCCAGAGCTCGTTTCGCCTCGAAAGTGAATTTATCACGACGAAGATGGATGATGAAGAACTCGGTTTCGTGTGCGGGGGCTTCTGCACGTTAGAATTTGGTGTCGAGGGGATTGAGGCCTGGAAAATTGAATATCCTTAGATTTATAGGGAGAATGATTATGTTGTAACTACCTGATTGGATGAATAGAGTAGCTGAAGTGACAGAGATAATTGACTCTTCAATTCTGTATTATTATAAGGAATCCTCCTAGCGAATGATATTCAAACTTCAAATAGGTAAAGGACCCAATTACTGTCATCCTAAGCTGTTTTACTTAAAATAACGAATTAAACTTGAGAAATTATACATAAAGAAAGTTTAGCATACAATTGAAAAAATTTATGCTAAAAATTACGAAAAATGAGTTTATCACAGAAATAGTAACTACTTGTGTTATTTACCAATTCGACTTAGGTACGTATGTTTTCTTTTATTTTAATAAAAGATAGAAGTCAATTTTACAACGTACGTAAAATGACTGTCAAAATATCTGTAACAGTGATTTGTAGATTTTCTTTTAAGTCATCTTATCATAATTACTACTCTTCCGCTTCATTTTCTTACAATAAACCAACATTCTGTTCTTAATTTTTTATAATGTATTACACGAAAGTCAAATTTCCACAATACTTAATTCATTTGTCAACTAAGTAACTTCTAAATCACAACATAATTCTTCAGTATGCACGCCGTTCCTAAAAGTTGCTGCAAATGAATATAAACCTGATTCAATATTCGGCCCCTTTCAAGCACGCGGCTGAGACTTGATTTATGTTAAACACACACGAGATATGAATTCCACCATCGGAAGATGGAGGTTCGCCAAAAACCAACGTTATCAGCTGTCACAACAAGAATGTTGCAGCGGCGACGCGAAACAACACGGCACGCGATCTCGCCACTCAGAGCCGATCGAGCTATCGCGCAAGAAAGTTATCTGGAGTGTATACACAAGTAGGGGAGATAAGTTGTAAACGGTGGGCTCTGCGAGTGCATTTTCGGAGTGCTGCGTCGAGCGCAGTACTCGCAGGCGTCGAAAACGACGGGCAACAACGGGCGGCCAGCGCCCGGTATCTACGCGCTTCGGGCGAATAATCCGTTAATTTTCCAGGACACGCGTGTCCCGGGGGCACGGTAGCCAGTTTGCATGGTGCATTCCGTGACACGAGCCACCCCGAAAATAACCGCGAGGTTGTTGCACCGCCCCATAATACGCGGAGAGAGAGAGAGAGACTACGCTACACGGCCGGTCTCCAAAAAACGTGCTAGACACGACAGAGTTTCCACCTCGTTTCCACGTCCCGAGTCCTTTGGAATTTTCGGGGATATCGGGTTGCTCTAACGCTAGGCGCCATGCTGCAGTCGTTGCGGTATATCTCCAGGGGGTTGAAGGCGGCTTCGTTTTGGATATTGTCGATATTTCTGCTAGCTTTGTAGTCCCACGCTGTGAAGAGTACTTTTTGTGGGGAAATTGATTACGTGTAGAGTTGGAAAATTGATATGTTCTATATCATATTGCTTTTGATATCGAAATTAAATGGGGGTGTGGTTGAAGGTTTGAAGAATTTAGCAGAAGTATTACTTTTTGATAATTGGATGGTGAAGTCTAAGTTTGGCGTTGGATTCTATAGAGGTCTGGATTTCGGAGAAGTTAATTTTATTTTTTGCCATTGTAGCAACAAAAAACCCGTAGAATATGTGGGTAAACAAAAAATAAATCGAAACACTGTCTAAAAGCTTTTATTACTTTTTCTTTTCTTTCTTTCAAAATAGCACTTTAAACGCGTTTTTCTCGGAACCGCGTCTTTCAAATTGGCTTGTAGCATAACTCGAACAAAATTTATTTGACTTGATAATTTTACAGTAGCTTCTAAACTACATTCTCCACAGAAATACGTACTTATATTGTAAAATATTGTTTTTCTCCATTTACCACCACGCCCAGCACCATTTCCAGCTCAAAAATTGTTCATAAAATTAAAAGTTTTCAACAAATCTTAAAATCGGTATGTATTTCTATGGAGAATATAGTTTAGAATTTACTGTAAAAAATTCTTTAAGTGATGCTGCACGCCAATTTGAAAAACGTGGTTCCGAGACAAACGCGTTTAAATTGCCATTTTGAGGAGAAAAAGGAAAAGAAAAAATAGCTTGAAACTATTTAAGATGTGTATAATAAAGCCAATTAGACAGATTTTCGACTTATTTCTTTGTTTACCACCAAAAAATTGCCAAAGGTATACACACTATCTTTCTGTGCCGCTACCCGTTAAACTCCAAGTCGAAGAACTATTCATCCAACAAACAATCTATCATTACCCAAGAATATCCTAAGAATCTAAGGTTAGGTATAGTAACAGCACATTGGTTGCACCTCGCCTAAGTAATAAAGACGATTAATAATAATAACAATAATAAAAAAAATATTAAATTTCAGTTGCATAGATGCTTGCCAAGTATTAATAAAAGGAGGCTGTATTTTTACGCGAGGAGGAAGCTAGCGACGATTAGCTACCCTTCAGAAAAACATATGCAAAGTATCGCTGCCGTGAATCAAGATTAACGTTCCGCGTGCAACACTTTTAAGCCGTGTAGGACAACCACGGGGAAATATGAAGAGCCGTCGAGGGGCTTAAAAAGCTTCCGAAATAGCTTAAACGCCGAAAGAGGATTATTCCAAGATGGTGGCCTCGGACAACGAACTAAATTTAGTAAGCGAGGCCGAAACCAGCAGCCAAAATACGATGAAACACCGTGGAACGTTCGTCTAGAGACGAGAATTCTCTTGGGTTTAGGACAATCGGAACATAGTTGCTGCGTGGGCGCGACGCAGGGGGTTGAATTTCCACGAAAATAAAGAGGGAAGGGGGAGAGTAAGCGACTTTTTGCACGGTCGCATCGCTTAATCGCCTCGTTTCACCCGTAATCGTATCGATCCATCGCGGATTTTCGCGAGAATTTGTGACTTTGCCAAGTCGTGGTTTCCATTTCATTAATCAATGCACGATTTTCAGCGAAGGTATTAGTAAATGCGGAAAAATGATTTCATTATTATTTGAATACGTTGCGTGAATCTGTAGCTAGTTACCTATTATTCAAATAATTTGAATCGATGAAACGTACGGATTTCGAACGGCCACAGTCTGACGCGCGGTGCTTGAAACTAATCGCGTTTTCATCTGCCAGAACCAGTCGACTCGCTGTGGCGGGTAAGGAACTTAATCGCACGTATTACAAAATATTAATGGACCACGGCTGATTTCCCCCAGTCCAATCAACAGTTTAATCATACAGCGCGCGTTCCCCGGGCGGATCGACAAATCCGCCTGGCCAATTTGTTAACAGGTGAAATTTTATGCAAGAACGGCGGCACGGAAGCAGGAAACCGATCGCGCTCCCTCGGTCCTTCTCCCGTTCCGACGCGGGCATTCGCTGCATTTCGCTCGCAGCGATGCAATTACAGGGCTTTAATGTTCACGGAATGCCACAGGGCCGTTTCCAGCTGGGAATTTCATGGCTCGATGGTGATATTAGCGAGCGACGGGGATTGGCGGCGGGGTTGGAGTAATGTCGTTCTCCGAATTAAGAGATCGAATCGATGTTTCAGTCTGTACGGTTCTCTTCAGCTTCTTGAGAGCGTATCTATCGAGTGGAATTTTAAAAAGCGGGGAAAATAGTCCTGGATGCTCTATCTCTCCTGAGGATTGTCGAGAGGGATGATGTAAATGTCAGCGTGCTGGTGAACTGATAGATTGTGATTTATCAGTGGTAAGTTAATAAATATTTTTAGTAAAACGATTGAATATCGATGTTTGGAGATTCACTAGTAGATTTTCAGTGTGTGATCGTTAGATGAAGGGTTAATATGGAAAATTAAAGTTAAAGGGTGAGGTGGGGAGGGAAGAATCGGATGCGTGCAATTTTCAATGCAATTTTGTTGAGAAGCTTCATGACGAAAAATGGCAATTTGTCTCCAGCATCGGGAAAAGAATTTTATTATCGAATATTATTTGAATAATTTGCAGAAGTATCTGTGCTAATTATTTTTTAATATAGCTTCCTGCATACAATTTTTAAAAAGCAAGTGAAATGTGTATAACATTGAATGATATTAAATACCTACATCTTTCTATTTGTATCCACAATTTCGAATAAAGGCACAAAGCAATTCATTCACAACAGAATCCCGCTTATTTGAGCTGCAATAAACTGAAGCCTCGCTTAAGCTGATCGTAAGTAATTCAATCAAGAAAAAGAAAACACCAAAAGCCAATTACAAGGTAGAACAAACCCCGTCGCTCGAGAATTAATTGCGAATTGCGCTGCACTCAGTAATGAGAACACCAAAAGTTTTCGTAACTTAATTTAATCCTTGGAAGCAAGCTGAATACTTTAGCACCGCTGTGGATGCAGCTTACATGAAAATATAAATAACTTTAAATAAACCAAAGTTATCCGTACCAATTATTGGTATACACCTTTCCTTTTTCAAAGCAAATTAACTTCAAAGCCCTAATCTGTGAAAAATTATTTTTGCGATCAACAAAACATTGTTTCATTTAAGCAATGCTTACAAAAATGTTTATATAATAAAATTGTAGGTACATGGATAACACGTAAGAATATTTTTAAATAGAATAGAATACGAAACATTAAATATCAGGAAACAAAAAAATTATTGATTTATAGCACTTTCAATTAACTGCTCGTACTTTCATTCAATAAGGAAGCAGGATTACTGTTTGACACTGTAGCTTTTTTCTCCCCAATTCATTATAGAACAGTTTGCGAAATTCCTAGAGGACTATCTGTCGCAATTTCGTTAATTTACAGCGCAATATCGGGGAGTGACGCTTCAAGTATGATCCACATTAATTTTAATGAGACGCGAACGCTCGTATGCCCGCGGAACACCGAATTTCATTTGCAATGCTCGCCACGTTAACTTTAACCGTTGCAGTTATTTATAGCCGGTAATCAAGCTGCGAATAAATTGGATTAGTTCGTCCTTGGAGGAATACATTTTGCCGTTTCGACTATAAATTACGTTGAACCTATCCGTGGGGCTTTATCGTGAATAATCGTTCGGTATATACGCCGATAGCGTTATTCAATTTCTATCGTCAACGAGAAGGACACAGAGGCGAGATCGATGGGCGAATAAATTTTCTCCAGTATATTTCACGGAACCTGCTCTCCTCTTTTAATGAGGATTTCCTACAAAAAAGATGCGATGCCTCTGTTTCGATTCAACCTTTTCATTATTTGCTAATAAAATAAATCAATTCAACGTATGCCTGGATGAGGTATGCTCGATGGTCCTTCTGGGAGTGAATAATTAATATTTAATCCGTTACTGTATGTCAGCACGAAAAATCGTTGAAAAGGATAATGGAAAGAATTAATTCGTTTCAATTTTTCAGTCAGCTGCAGGCTACACAAAAAAATTATCTCGATGCTAATATTCCTTTCCCAAGTATTCATTTATTTTCATGTCGTGTGAATGGAACAGAGATTCTAGAATGGTACAATTTGCTAGGTAAATAGGAAGATTGAATTTTTAATTATACGAAGTCACGTGAACGTGACAGGGGCAGATAGCATCAACGTACGAATAATTAACGTTAATAGAACTCCGTGTATCTGTACACAGAGTGTTCTTACTGAACACTATAATATATTGGCCCTTATTCCAATAGTTCCCATTCTTCCAACCACTTCCACAATCACCAATAATGCATCATCCACCTAAATCCATCCACAATCTCGTTTTATCTCGTCACCCCCTCGCCTATTTCAAACACCATTGAAACCACTACAATTTCCTCACCCTCATTCATTACTATTTCACTACTAATTAAAAGCACTAGTATGTATAAGGTATATCGTCAAAGCCATCAGACTCAATTACATTCAATTTCTTAGCTATTAGTTCTACTAAAATCACCCTAATCTTTCTATGTTCCATGTATTACAACCGAGTTTGATTATTACATTTTCTTTTTCACTACAAAAACACGTAGTATAGAGTAGCGGAGGAAAATGTTACCACTTCTCTGATTTTTTTATATTCATTATTTTTAGCACCACCTTAAAACTGTAATATGTTTAATTTACATGTTCTGATAGAGAATTAAAAGCTGCATACAACCCTGTTAAAGTTGAATTTATTCAACTAACCAACAAAAATTGTACATATGATTAAACAAAAGCTTACGACCCACAAAAAATTTACCCTAAAATATGTATATTAAACACATCCTACAGTGGATGTTGAAAATAATAAAAATAAAAATCAGGAAAGTGGTAACTTTTGTACATATTTATATTGTATTATATCACAGATATTATACTTGATTTGAGACGAACTTAATAACTACATACGAGACTTGGAAATTTTTGACTGGTTTTATAGTCATGCAACGCATTTTATGAATCTTGCATTTGATTCAAATAAAATGTCCAATTCACGAACAGCTAGGCTGCACCCACTCAGGATTCATTGCTGTGCTATAAAAGTTCGCGTCGACAAATCTGGGGGCGAGCAATCGCTCGAAATGGTATATAACAACGTTATTGCGATTTTAGCTGACTGAGTTTACGGGGGAGAGATCCAGATGGAAGAAGCCGGGGGCCAAACGAGGGAGATTGATTTTCAAAGGGCGGCTGGGAGGGGTGTGTATCGTAAGACAAGAGTATCCCGCCGATGCTCTTCGCCGATGCAAACAGTGGATCCATTAAGGGCCAAGGTCTGGAGCCCTTATAATGTTTGGAGATAGTACGAGGAGGATGCTTTCAAACGGCGAACAGATAAAAGGACAAAACACGACCGGGGAAATCGTCCTTTTTTCTTTAAACAGTCCCGGGAAGCTTCCAGCTGGAGAGTTCGCGGGCATAATGGACCGAGTCCAGCTGGGCTAGATGGTTGTGTGTAATTTTGGTCCCGCAGTGAAAACTCCGCTACGACGCGGCATTGGCATTAAAGTCTGGGAAAACACGCTTGGTCGCGGAACCACAGTTTTCTTATTCGATTTGTTGAATTCGTTGTGCATTCCTGGTGGTTGAAATATACAAGTATCTGTCCACCCTATATGTAACATATTTTAGTAATAATTCGCATATTTAAACTAAGAATTCGCAGTTCTAATTCACATTAAGATAAACCTTGATTAATATATTTCTGTTTTGGGTGCATTCAATTGAAAAATGGTACACAAATTACTTAAGCAAGTAAGTATTATTATCCCTGGAAGTAACAAAAATATTCTCCCAAATTCGATATTTAATTTGTTAATATTCTTTTAATATTTCTGCGGTTTTATTGTAAACTTTAATCTATTATACATAGACTCCACTAATTTTCTGTGAAATTAGGGCTTCCCTTGGTCCATTACTGTAGCAAAATTTTTTGAGCATTTCTTTGGTAGATAATACCAAATAAAAATATATTAACCAAGGTTTATACCAACCGTGAATTATAATGGGTAATCCTGAATTTAACATTACTTATGTAGACATTCTGTTGGACTTTTGTGTGTAATGTTGATCATAAATATGGTGTAGGTTGTCAAGGACTCGTGAGGTAATGCCAGGATTTTTTAATTTGTAAGGCTCCCGGGATCTTTGGTTTTGTATGAACACTCGAGCATCGTATTTGGAGAAGTGAATAAATAATTGATGAATGAAGAGGTATCAAACCGTGCTTGAAAGGCATTCGTTTTCTACTAACGAAAGAAAGTGCAGTCCCACTTGAGAACAAACGCATAATAACCAGTTATTACGTTTAATAGACTAGTGGAAATATAAACCGTTTCCTCCTTCAACGTTGTAATTCAATTCGAGATCTCGTCCCATTGTGGGAGTATGTCTCGAAAGCATTTCAAGTCGTTCACCTCTTTCGCGTATTAAACGGTTTAAATATACCTATTTTGCACGCTTCAAAAGGTCAATGATTGATATTTTAAAGAAATACTTTTATACATATTTGAAGTGAATTATGTACAAATTTTAAATAAACGCCAAATGTACTACCTTAATTACTTTAATTTTAAAGTGTAAGGATTTAAATATACCTTACTTCTCCATCTTTTCTACAAAATGCAGCCCATCTTTTCATCAAATATTTCAAACACAATGAGAAGAATCTGACTGAACTAAAATTAAAAAATTCCCTCGTACCGCGATGTAAACATATTAAGACAGAGGAATGCAGAGATAACCGTCATAACGAGTGCATGAGTTTTCCAAGTTGCTCTAGACGCTAACCGTGCTCTTTTCACGTGAAAAGCCAGTGGAAAAGTGGCTAGCGAAATGCAGACGAAAAGTGCACTTGACGGAAGTGCAGAAGAATGCGAATGGCCTGGCTGCGTACTCCCTGAAATTATGCCCGCGCTTATATACGCGAATGTTTTTGACGGTATCATTCGTGTTCCATAAAACCGCATTTATCTTGCCTTATGAGCAAAGGTATCAATCAAACTTGGGTCTATATGTTTATTTACAAACAATTATACTTTTGATTTTGAGGTTTATAGGAAAGGTGAATCTGTTAAGATTCATTCTAGGATTCAATTGTCGAAGATGAGTGTTTAAATCTGTTGTATGAAACTCAATATTTCTTGTTAATTGAAGAGTCCTTGTAGAAAACACTATAAGTGCCAAAAATCAAATTCTGTACTATAACATTGCCATTTGTACCTAGAACATTTTCCGATAAAATGTTTGTTTTTTAATTACGGCAATTACAGTGTTTTCTACCAGGACTCTTCAATTATAGATCATTCCAACAGTCTAAGTACTTTTACACCTTTTCTGATAGAGTGAAACACCTAATACTTCAATTAGCCCATATTTATAACCTTCACAATTTCATTTACATTATCACATCTCAGAAAGTCGACAATTAACTCGAGGATTTAAATAAACCAAGACCAACGGCAGTCTCAACATTTCCACCTACAAATCGATAACAGGAAGCAAAGTTCCCAATATCGTAGCTCCACTTCAAAGAGCAAAGCGTGCGCGGTAATTTGAGAATTTATATTTTCAGCACCCCCTGCAAGTCTATGTTGGAATAATTTCTGTCGACTCTCCCCAGTAATCGAATCATTTCGAGTATCACTCGAGGCATCCCGCCCCGGCCCTCCCCCTCGCGCGAAAACCATCACCGTTCATTTGCATTTAATTCGCCCGCTGCAAAATAGCACAGATCCTCGATTTCGCTTTCACGTCGAGCTCTCGTCGTTTTATCTAGGCCCATGCCGAGATACCTGCGACGCAGCCCAGCCGCAGAAAATCGCTTTCCCTTCCCCGCGTAATCAAATAAGACTCTGCAAACAAGAATCCAATTTCCCCTCCCGTTTCGGTTTCTCAGGCCTACCGACGCTTTCTTCGGCGCGACGCGCCACCAAGGCACGGAAAGGAAAGGTGGGCCTCGCAGGGGAAGAAATTTCAGGCTGCTCGTGCACGGAGCGTGGTGCTTATGGAGTATGCAAGACGTGGAAGTGGGCTTCTTGGGTGGGTTCTGAAGAGACTTTGGGATTAGGGATGTTCGAGTGCTGGGGATATTCAAGTAGGTAGCTTGAAGTAGTAAGTAGGTGGAAGTGAGGGAGTAGGTGGTCATTCGAGGGATAATTCAAGGGGGATAGTAACTTGGTGGATTCGAGTAGCTTCACATAAGATGAGTGATTGATCGTTTGTTTAATAACTTAGGGGGAGTAATAATTCGATAGGGTTGAGTAACTCGATATAAGCTCGGTAATTAATTTCTGGAGTAATGATACGAGGGGGATAGTAACTTTGTGAATTCGAGTAGCCCCATGTTAGATGAATAATTATTTAATTAATCATTCCAAAAATAAATCAAGAGGAGTAATATCTCGAATGACTAGAATAGCTTCATTACTTAAATACCTCAAAGTGAAACTACATGTTTCATACCTAGAAAAGATCTTATTTCCAAGTTTGTCTGATGCCACAGTGAAATAATTTTTTAGTCTGAAACAAAACAGACATATTTCCTATAGTTACGTCTATGAAATTATTATGAATTTTCGACAAAGTGGTGCAAAGTAATGTGTACAATAGAAAAGTACCTACTTATTTCCAAATCGTGTCCACCCAAAGCGCAAAGCGTTTTTTTTTATTTTAAATAACTATCAAAACAATGTTGCTAAATTTAAAACATTACTCCTATCAGATGGAAGAATAAAATTTACGCGCACAAATAAAAAAAAGATTTTTTTAATAAACGTAGGCACCACAGTTTTTTGTTGTTTTAAAAAAATTCTATGTGGAAATGTGCCCGTTTGAAAAATCACTCCTCACTCGTTGCAAACCCCTTAGGTCCTTAACATAAATCAAAATACATGTTCCCTCGTTCCCGTTTCTACTCTACCAGCTGCATTCTTCAGCGCGTGTTTCTTCTTCCTGGTGTCAGTTTTCCCGTTGCTCTTTGGAAGGAAGTCCCGGTAGTAATAAATTGCTCGAGCATTTATCCACGTGGTAACGATTGACATAACACCGTAACACGTGTGTCGAACATGTGCTGCAGCCAGAGGGATACGCCGTAAGGGTGTGTAAGGAAATTAGGCACAGAACTCACTAACCGCGTCAAAAAAGGACCTTCTTTCAAACTCTGCTGCGCGAGGTTTCTGGAAACGGGTGCCTTCTCGAAACATGTACATCTCCCCACTAGGCACCTGCGAGCTACATTTCTCTTTATTTGTGCGGTTCTGTAAACGAATGCCGTTTTTCAGGCTGGTTTCTGTTTTCCATCTTCTGCGCGTTACTTTCCCCGTTTTTTTCCTCTTTTGCTTTCGCGGAAGGCTTTTTGTTTCGACGCGCTTGCATGTTACGGTTAAAAATACGAGTGGTTTGTTTCAAAATAAGAAGTTTGAGGATTTTCTGTGGGGCAGTAGGTTGAAACATGCACCGAGTGAAAACAAACTTCAAAAAGAAACATATGACTGAAAATATTCTACAAATAATAAAAATTCAAACTTCTCATTTTAACTGATTCCCTGTGTAAGTAAGGATTGTAATACCAGTATTTTTTATTATATCATCTTATATATGTTCAGAACAGATTTCTTGTATATACTTTTTATTAGAAGAATATTTCTTATTGTAATATTTACTCTTACACTTTCAATACCGGTAAATTACCGGTAAACCGGTTTCGATTGAACAATTTACCGAATTACCGGTAATTGAAGAAGCCGTTAAATTTACAATCCCTATTTGTAAGTACCTACTCACACAGCAACCAGAAAATTTCCCCAAATTCCCTCAGAAATCACATTCTTATCACTCAAAAGAATTCCAAGCCGCTTTATTATCGTTCTAAGCAAATCGTGTCTGACGGAGACTCTATACCAGACTGGAAACGCAGTGAATGACTCACAGAGGTAATAAACACGTCACGACTGCTAAGAATGTATATAAATAATTAATCGGTCTCTGAAGACGCAATTTATGCTCCGTCCGAACGCGTGGGTGTAAAACGAGTTTCAACTGTTCGCGTTCAGGCTGGTTTCCAATAAAGAGAACGCTAACGAACATCTCCAGTTTCGTTAAGTAACCGAGTTCATCGATACCGATCTGCTACCAAGTAAACGAAAAGTGAGACGATCCGTCTAATTCACCGAACCCGATAAAACGTCAGTTGTGAGTGGTGTCTGATAAATTTCTCAGCGTTACGAAGCCCAAGAAGGTCCATTTTATCCCGACACGCAGTCGCGACGCAAATGTCCATTCGCTTAATTAATTAGGAGGGGGCTCTGGTTACACTGTCCCTGACATTAAATTTGTCAAGCCGCTTGATTGTCGGGCTCCAGAAACGCTGTCAGAATTTTTCGGCCACGTCGCATGAGAAATTCGGGTATCGCGTTGCGGGCTCGATATCCGATTTCGTCCACCGAATGGTTCACAAAGGAGCCGTTTCCGAGTACAACTCGTTTGTATATGCAAAGCTTTGGCGAGAATGCGCAAACATTTTCCCATGGTTCCTTCGAATTGGGTGACTCAAAAGATTTTGGAAAATTGATACTAACAAGGGAAAAAGAATTTTTCGGTTCTTCAGGGTGTAAGCACCAGTAATTGTAATATTTCAAAGTTAAAAGAAGAATTTTTGTATTTAAACTTCAGTCGGGTTCTGAAATCATATCGAAACGCGCCGACTCTGGGATTAAAAATGAGTAAAGCGTTTCTCATATAATCTCATTTATTTTTCCTCGCAGGCAAAGAGTAATTCTCAAAGACGAAATGATGTGGATAAACTTCTACCAATCCTGATATCTGAAAAGGGTATTTACGAAACTTCTACCCAGATTAACATTGATATATCGTAACGAGAAATGAAAAATCTCGAGAGGCGAAGAGGATGTTTCTTCAGTAGACTTTAAAATTCCATAGAATTCTCTCGGAAGCGTGTTACCTGATGGAATGCGAGAGGATCTAAGAAACTTTTCTCGTGAAGCGAGCACGAGGAAACAGGAGAGACGAGCGGATCGTAGATACGTCTTCAGGGGTCTGTCAGTGAACTCGAGTTTCAAATGCAATTTTTTACCGTATCTTGAGATAGAAAATTTCCTCGATCTTCGAACAAGTATCTGGGGAAAAGGGATGTATGGATGCAAACCGTTCGGTTCCGAGGAAACCTGGGAATTCTTTCCATCCCCTTCTGCTAGGTCCACAAAACATCTGTGCGATACATCTCCATTAATCATGGACGTATCGCGCAATGCAACAAAATGCATTGTACACTCCAGCGATCCATCACAATTTCCAGTATTTCTATTTCGTGTTTCCACATCTTTGCGAGTGCAATTGAAAAAGTTTAATTTACTTGGTAACAGCAAACTGCAGGTAATACCGAAATAAAACTACAGCAAAAAAATTCCATTACCTATATTTTTATTTTTAACTTCCACATTTCTGTGACTTTAAATGAAAAAAATTCACCCACTTCGCAATAGAAAATTATAATAACTACGAAAACTAAGTGCCTAAGTTGTGAAATAAAGTTTGCATTGCCTCTATTTCTAATTTACACAGATTTGTGACCACGATTGAAAAATTGAAATTGTCTTCCCTTGAAATAGCAAATCGTAGTATTGAACATCAAAGAAAGCTACTGTAAGAATATTTTTACGGGCGAAGAGGCGAGACACTGTGGATCGTCGATTTAGAAATCCTTTCGCATTAGCGAGGAACAGCGTCACGAAAATAAAAATGTTAACACGCCCGATGACTTAAGCCTGACCTTCGTCCTCCTGTTTATTGAATCGCCCGACCGCCCACTTTCGTGCACTTGCAATGATCTCATCTCTGGATTCCTTCTACGGCCATGTTTTACTGTACAATACATGGCCTGTGGTAAGAAGAGGCGCTTAAACGTGTGTATCGATGGTTTCGCGGCATTACTGCGGCATTACGAGCGGTAAGGGTAGTGGAAATCGGAGACGAGCAACATGAGCGGTGCAGATCCTAAGCTTCAGATCATTTCTTGCTCTGAACCAGGAAAGTATTATTTCGTGGAACGTCAGTAATTCGTAAGGGCTTTTTTTTGGAAGGCTGCCAGGGTTTTCTGCTTGATCGAAGAAGACAAACATGGCAATTTTGTGTACAGAATTCTGGGATACAGTGAAATCTCCATTATTCGAATGGTTTGGATACTTGAAGAGGTAGGCTTGTATAGAATATTCGTTTAAGTACCGAAATATTCTTTTGTAACATTCTATAAACTCTTGTAGTATTGTACGGTCCAATTTTTTAATTTTCTGCAAGAACCTTTGAAGTAGGTATTTATAAGATTAAAATAAAAACAATTTCGTGGATTTAAATGTGGTGGAACTGAGAAGGACCTCGGAATATTTTGGTAAAACTGCTTATTGTTAATATTTATGTTACAACGCTACACAAGGATAGATAAAGTTTTAATAGTATTCAAGCCTATAATACCTTTTATAATCTCTTCTTGCTTATATTTGTGAAAATAATAACCATAATAATTATCATTAGGATAAGTACATAATTATCGTAAAATTATAATAATTCACTGCACTGCTATTACGATTAATAATCATTCTGATTATTAACAACGCGTGAGTTTACTGCTGCCAAGGATCTCAAATTCAAAATAATTGTTATCCAGTTACACGAAAGTAATTTCATGTTAAACATTCAATGTAGAATATTTAAAGGGCGTGAAAATACGGTGCGTGTTTTTCTTTACTGGATGTTTTCTCTCAAAACTACATTTCGAGGTGATAATGCAAGAAATAAAAATTGTCTGTCTTGAAATATAGGCACACATTTATTATCTTATATAGCATCATTAGAAACTTTCTGATGAGTCATCGAACATATTCAATGATTAGCCGAGGGTTGATAGTTTGAGGAATATTTCAGTGGAGATTGTGAACGATAATGATCAGAGATAAACTTAGAATTTTCACTGGCTACAGCTAACCGTTTCCCAGTGGATCTCAATAAGAACGTATTTTCACTTGAAAAATATTGAAACAAGAATCGTCAGAACGTCTAACGACAGCTCTAAAATTAACTCTAGGATATCTTTTGAAACGTTCAGTTTCTGAAGGCTAACGCATGTGTTGTAAATGCAGTGGCAATGTTAGATAAGTGCTTAAACTTTTTTTTATTACCAAAAAGGTGCAACTGCACTTTCTCTTTGATGAAGAAGAAGCTACTCTGCATATTACATCATATAAATGAAGTGTTGAATAATTATTAGCATCTAAAGAGTCAACAACCTAAGTTCAATAGCTTCCTATACCTGTGTCATAATAAAATAAAGGAAATCTTATCTACGAGACTATTTATACGAATAAGAAAAAAAACCCAGAAGTTCATGAGTCAAACTTTAAAGATTAAAACATCCTGAAACCAGTACCTATACGGCATTTATTCGGCTAACACAGAACACAACTAAACACTTTAGTCTCTAAAATAATAATAAATTTCTAAACTGATACGACTATTATTAGTCCATAGAATAACAAGGAATTTCTAAACTTATATGTTATTTCCAATTTGTATAAATAGTTCCTATTCGAATGAAATTGTACTCAGCCGATTGTATCTTAAAACTAGACAAACGCTAGCTTGAATAATGCCCAGCACAACTCGGGACCGGACGCGGATGCAAGCATATAACCCTACGTGGTCACTATTGCGCTGCTTCCAAACCGCAGAAAAGCACGGAACACGCCCGATGCAGTGACTCATTAGCTAGACTCACGGTACCATCTAACATACGTAATATATAGTTGGAAACGGAAAGATTTCATTAGCCGGGGGATTCGGCTTAGCGAGGTTCCAAGCAACCGTGATTTATCGTTACGCGAGGCAAAAACAGCGAAAGCTCAGCGGTTTCGTTCCGAAGCGACCGCGTCACTTCTGTCACGAAGTTATTAATAAACGCCATCCTATCATTGCCACCGTGCAGCCATGATTGATCCACCCGTTCACGTCGGCACGCTAACGCGCGAGTTTAAAATTCAAATACCGTTCGAAAATATCGAGAGAGTCAATTGAGCGCGAATCGTCCCGATGTACGATTTAAAACCTCATTCCGAACCACTCGTACGTACTTACATATCGCAAAAATATTTCTACCTACTTCTACACGCAACATTCAAACGCACAATCATTTCGAAATGGATAATCAGAATACTATTGTACCTCGTTTAATATCTCAGGTGTATACCGGGCCTCCCCCAAGCCAGCGAACAGATTCTCCTCACCAATCCCTCCGTGTTCACGTTTCCCTCGAGCACCAATTCTCGACGCGCATCCTCGTCCCTAGGGGGCTTTCGAAATCCCTGATCCCTCGACGAGGCAGTCGAACTTAAGCTAATCACCGCCGCTGGTCAGGCGAACTTCCGAGTTCACCGAAGTGGCAAGAGCATCATAGGCCCGAGTATCCTCGAGCTTTCGAATTAAGCTTCTCGAAACTGTTTCGACCGATCACACGATTGTCCGCGGGGGGAGCTGTATCATCGAGGATGTCCCGTCGATCGAACTCTTTCGGAGTTGCGGTGACGCGATCCCGAACCGGAAACCGTCGATTTCTCTGCCTCGAAGCGGACACGTTGACAGAAACCGAGCCAGACGGACGAGCACGATGCTCGGTGGACGCACGACACCGAGCACAGAGCACTGCAAGACAAGAGGAACGAGACGACGAACGTCCGGAGCGCGTGGCGTGTGCGCATCGACTGCTAACTAACTTCGCCCGACCGGCATCGAGTACGATCGCTTGTTTCCGTCCTCGTCCGACCGCGGTGCGTGCTCGACTCGACCCTCTCGCTCGCGCCTGTTTATCTCCGCTCCTATCGGCCCGTCTTCGTCCGTCTCCCTCTACCAACAGTACAACCTGTCCTCCTCGCGCTCGAATCGAGGCACAAACGTCTTTTATCCCTTCCACAGCCTTACCTCCGTCTTCGTTCGTTGCGACGCGCTCGAGCCCGCCGATCGCGTAGGAAAGTTAAGCTTTCCCGTGTGTCTTTTATGCTTTGCACTCGACGTTGACAGAAAGATGCATCGACCTTGTTTGCGGGTCGTTTAACATGATATGTACCACGCTATTTTCGCGATCGGGAATTATTTATGGCTGTCTGGCGACCGCGATATCTTTCAGACTTCGAACTCTGCACCTTCGGGGGTTTTGGACACGTATCCGTCGCGTTGGGCCAATCTCAATTTAACTGATTTGGATATTTCTAGATATAATGAGGATGGAGGAGTTTCGAGGAAGTTTGATGGAGAATTAGTTGGAGTTAATCAGAAACTTTTATGAAACGGAAGTTCGCGAGTGAACGAGGGGGCATGAGATGAAAGCGTGCTCCCCGTAACTAAGATCGCAGCGATAAAGAATGTGCAGAGGCGTTGGAACGACGGCGGCTTGTTATACATTCGGAATGCAGTGCGGCAAGGGGTGCAGAGCAGTTTTATAAACTTCTTCGGCACTCTTGCCGTGACGGAAATCGAAAACAGACTTCCCGCCCTTATTCGTGGGCGAAGTCGGGACCCAGTCTGCGCGTTCGTGATATTCGACTCCGGGACGTGACTCCAAAGCCTTTCGCTACTCTCAGTTTTCCAAGTGGTGCACAACCACCCGTGAAAGTTGGAATTCTCTTTCGCGTTTCAATGCACGATCGTCGATATTAAAAATCGTGGTTATCGGTAATGGGAACAAAGGGAACTGAGCCCTTCGTTTTAGCGGAATTAATCGTGTAATTCGCTGGCAAGAATGGGCTAAAAATTGAAACTATTAACATAAAATGACAAATCAAATAAAGCAAAGTAATACTATGAAATTTACTAAACTAACCAACTTGAAGATTCGCTGATATAAGAGAGTTTATTGCACGGTGTAATAAGTGGATTATTTTTTTTTAAAAAGGATGAATGCACGGATAAACTTTCTCCTGTGATTTTCGCCCCTTTTTTCCATTTTTTGTTTCAACCGGCTTTGTGCCATATCCTCGACCAGTTTGTAGTCAGGCGCAATCATAAAATTCTGGATAGCCGTGGAACAAGTGGGACGACCGTAAAAAAACACGATCCGTATGCGTTTCGACTTGGCGCTGCCATCCGATTGGCTGAAATTTCCTGAATACCTTATATGTACAATCGTTGCGGGACACAATTCGCACAATGCTGTCTGCCCAGTAATTTTCGCCAATTTTTTTTTCTCGTTTTCCTACGGATCGTTCAATAAAATGCAGAGACAAATGTTCGGCGAAACGAAGTGGCCGGGTTTTTATCTGACTGTGGACAATTATTGGGAAGTGCAGGGCAAGCACTGATAAAAAGAATTCCACGGAAAAATAGACAAAGTTCCTTTGTCATTTGGTACCATTTTTAAGCGTGGTTCTCAAGCACGAAGTTGCCATTTGTAGTAATTTTGCTGGTTCAAAAGCTTCAAACTAAATTTTAGAGGTTTAATTATATTAGGAAACATTTGCTATTAATTAAACATAGTTTGTGCTCTCGATCCATCGCACAATGAACATTGCTAGAACTTCAATTAATTAATTAAATTATATGATCTCGCCACGGTACGAACATCAAACGAAGTATACATTAAAGTATCTTTCGATTAACTCTGCGAATAGTTTGCATTGTGATAATTTGATTAAGTACTTGTTAAACAGATTATACCCCGCCCGCAACTACGTCGCAAAGCATAATGCACAATTTCGAAGCACGAGGAAAGCATCAAAAGATTTTCAATATTCACAAAATTTTCTCGGTAGGAAAATCGATCTTGATAGCAGTGACTTCTCAATATTTCCCTAAACTTTTCGATGTCGAATCGGAAACGGGGTCTAGCTTTATCTTCAAACGGCTTAAACGATACAAAGTTTCTTCGAGACAGCATCGATCGATATCGAAGAAGACTTCACGAACGTGACAAAGTTCATCCCTGCCAATATATGCCTTGAAAGTTCGATCTCTGTACAGGGAAGTAGATACTCTGCTGAATATACTACTTCGCCAAGTAAAAGAGCAGCCAGCACTCCGAAGTAAAGTTAAAATGGAATCTCTTATATTTAATTTCACGGCAGCAGTAGATGAAAATATCAAATTCAACCCATGTGCAGTTATTGAAACCAGGAGTAAGAGTAATGAGTATGAAGCCTTTGGATTCTACAAACAATTCTGATAAAGACACCCCTAAAGAAGCGTGATTTCTTATTGCAGTATATCTTCATTATTCTACACTCCTTATTCCAAATTTGTTAACCCGAAACAGCAATAAAAATACTATCCCATTTGATTTATTATTAAATCTCAAAATATCTGTAATACTGCATCTTCATTACTCTACATACTTTTTCTTATTTGAAGTTTTCTAACTCCATACAGCAATAAAATTACTACCTGTATGAATTCACAATACGTCACTGAATCTCAAAATATCTGCCGTTTATATCTTCTTGTCGCCGATCTGGGCGGAATAATAGAAACGTTTAATGACTTTCCCAAGCGATGTTGACTTGCATATTAGTCCACGTCGCCCGTCGGAATTCGCGGTTGCAATTTGCGTATTAATGGGGTCTCGTGGAGGCGGCGATGCCATGACTTTCGTGGGGGGTGATAAACGTATTTTATGGCCAAGGCCCGTAGCGGTTTCTCCGTCGTCGCAATTAATGGTAAAACACCGGTGTACACCCCCGCGAGCCACTATACCGGTGCTTTCGATACGCGCTCGCAAGAGATATCGCGAGCACCAACAACTCTAAATAAAAACCTAATGGCCGGGCCAACGGGGTGGGGGGTTATTTTCATTTTTGCCAGGTGCGGAGAAATTCCAATTGCAGCTGGGAAAACTATGGGAATTATGAAACCTGGTACGCTGCACTGTGGAAACCTTGGCAAATGGGGTGGATTATGGAATATTTTTTTGAAGTATTCAATTTTAATGATTATTTTGGCGGGGTGCATAACGAAGTATTTTTAAATGAAGCGTGATAATTGAATTCTTGAGAATGAAGGGATTTAAATGAAATATGTAAAATGACTGAATTTTTAAGGTATAATAGTGTAGTCGGTTGTCTTCAATTTTGTAATTAAAATGATTAAAATCTATCTCTGCGCGCGTAATTGGAATAAAACTGTAATTTGTAATTTTCTGAAGGAAAAGAAAAGAGGTAGATGATTAAACTGTTACTAAGAATCATAAAATACCTACTTCGAAGTTCGTTTCCTATTCCTAATGCACGATAGATTGTCAAGCGCGAGAGACAGCCAGGTGAACGGAGATTAGGGGAGGAGATTATCCTAGCGATCGAAGCGCATCACTCCCTTAAGTGATATTAAGATACCAAATTACCGTGAAACAGTGTATTATTGAGGGCGTATTACGTGACGCCGGGAAAACGTAATTTATCGCGCTCCTTATTTTCCGCGGCTTTCCCCCAGAGGATCCACTTTATCCCCGCAATCGATAATGGAGCATGCAGATGTAATCAGTCAAGTGCAGAAGCTGATTTCTCTAACGTGTTATTTTTCAATAAACGCTTCCCATATCTTTAATCACTGTTGCAAGTTAACGACCGAATGAATAAAATAAATATGAAAACCTGATTTATACCCCGAAGCCCTTTTGGCTGCAATTTTCACTAAATATTGTATTATATCCTAAAAATTATTGCTGCAATTTCTGGGCTTCGAAGAGTTACAGAAGGGGTTATAGGAGTATTTGAATAATCTTGCAATAGTCCATAAATTTTCATTCCACCAGCAAGCGATATTAAAAACGGCGTTTTATCTAGTTTCCCACGCACGCCAAGGCAGAATTGTTTTCCAAGGCTCTCGCAGCGACGGGCCCGCCCAATTTATCTTCGAAGTCGGTAAAAAACGTGAATGATCGTCCAGAGGCATTTTACAGGACAAAAGAAAAGAGGAAACGACATCGACGAACTTTTAATCGAAAAACTTCGAACAATGCGTCCTTACTGCTTTTTAACAATAAGTCCAATCCAACGGTGCCCCTGCCTCCGTCCTCTTTTCAACATTCCTTAAGCATTTTATTATTTCGTCGACCAGTTCACTGTAGCGATCTTATCGATTATCGGCGACTTTGAATTCCGAGACGATTGAGATCGCCGCGCGGGACTGCGGCACTTTCGAATTTAATTAACGCTTCTTCGAAACTGTGCAGGATTTCCTCAGAACATTTAACTATCCATCAACACATTTAAAGTGATAAAGCAACAACATCAACTGAAAGGGAAACACAGGGAACATTTGTATCGTGGCGATTTCCTAAGTTAATGACTCAAAAGTCAAAGACTAATTGACACACTGACTCACACGCGGCTGTGTAGTCAAAAGTAAGAATATGTCGTAGGCACTCGATACACTACATCAGTGTTTCCCAAACTTTTTTGAATTGCAATACCCATACATGGGATAAAGTGATACCGCTTGCATTTCTTTCAAGTTGAATTTTAACATACTTTAAGTTTATTTCAAGTATTGTTATTCGTCATTTATCAATAGTAATGTTTAAATTATATTATAAATCTATTTCCACACATTTTTATTAAAAGGGAAAAATTTCATCCAACTTAAAATATTTTTTGACCCACTTTGCCCGGGTCTCCACTAGCTACTTCAGCTTATAATTCTAACTTAATACTATTTATAAAAAAGAATCTTGGCGAACCCCCAGAAAACACTTCGCGACCCACCGCTTGGAAATCACTGGTCTAAGGAAAGAAAATATACTCACTGTCCCGCGTCTCATCTTCCAACAGTTAAGCGTCAGTTCCCAGTAACCCGCATAGAAGTCAACGTTTTAAAATCCTCAAAATGTTATGGTTTGAGTGGTTGCAACGAGCAATTAGGTCACTCCCGCGACGAATGTTGCCCATGAAGAATAAAAATATTGGCCGAAGCGGGGCCCCAGAAACAGGCGGACAAAGGGGGACATAAATTTGCCGGCAGAAAGATATCCTCGGAGCATGGTGTATGGGGGATTCGTACGTGAAAATACGGCGACGAGACGGTGCACGGCGTGCCCCCCATGAGACGCCCACCGTCGAAGAAAAATGTTGTCGTAAAACCAGCCAGTAATGAACATGGGGCCACGGCGGGAAGACACGGTGAAAAAGGCCGGAACCATGCTACTTTTTTCTGGTCCTCGTTGTCGCGTATATAGAGGCACGATATTATCCGTTTCCGATAAAAGCATCCCTGAGAGGATATCCCTTTTATACTTTTTCCTTCGTGCAGGGATTCGACTCGTTCGCCGCCTCGAAAGGTTCGATAACCCGGCTGCAACGTGGCTGAAACCTGACGTGATCTGCTTGCTCCAGCACGCTGGTCCTGGAGGATAGGTAAACACTCCTTCCAGTGGACTTTAGAGATAATTTCCAGAGAAATATTAAAACTGTCTAAAACTTTCCATATTTCAATGCCACACCGAGGCATATGCAAGCACGTCAAAATGTTGCAGTCTGATACCGAGAAGGATGCGAAGGTACTTTTAATTCCCAACTATTCTTATTACTTTGCCGAAGAATTTCAAGTTCTATTTCCCTCGTAGCTAAATGAAATCTGAGATCTGTGCTTGAAGGAATTTGTCGTATCCAATCGCTTTCGCAGGACAAAGGTTACTCACTGTATCCGCTATCTTATCGCGAACAGTATTTCCAGGACAGTCGCGAAGGGTGGAAAACTATAGAAGGGGTTGGAAAACTGCAGAAGGGTCACCGACGGCGACGTCGTCAGAGAAGATGGGGCGACGAGCGTGGAAGCGTCTTTTGATGTCTGTTCCAGCGTGTTCAGTCTCCAATTTGCGAAATGAAACTACCTCTTCTACTTCTTCCAAGCCAATCGCGCGCGGCAGATGTTGCCCGCTGGCTTTGAACGAGCTTTCAAGGCTTTTCCGGAGGGTAAATGCTGCGGTGAAAGCGGGGACTTGTTTGCGCAAGCATGCAAACCCTCTTTGTTGCAAAAAACCGTGCCGGAACGTTTCTGAATCGACCGTGGTACGGGAAGAAGCGTGCTTTAACATTCCAAAGTGTCGGAGTCAAAAAGCAGCCAGACCGGCGACGGCTCTCAACCTTTCAAAGACCACGATCGTCGGGGAGATTAAAACTGCTGAAAAACGATTGCTGGATGTTCATTTCTTAGGCTCTGCGCCCAGACGTGGCCGATAATTCTTACTTGGTTTTTGTCACAGTCACGTCAGAATTTAATTTAATAATTGCTCTCTCAGTGGAAGATCTTTGCTTCCTACGAGATGAATTATTCGGCTTTGAATTTCTAAGGGACATCAAGGAAGAAGATTTGTATAGGAAAAGGTGGAAGTATTTAAGTTAAAGTAAGAACTGTTATCGGTATTGAAATTTGGCCAAAGTTTTCTGCTGTGATTTTCAGAAAACAGGCTGTTACTGATGCACAGTACGGAAACAGGATATGTTAGCAAGGAACTCGACTTGCAGGCATGGCAATGGCCTAATCGAGACAGTTGGAAAGTATTCGACGTTATTTTCGATAGAAGAGCATCGGGCCACAGGAAATGGTAGCCATCGATTTCACTTCACTCGAAACGATTCGCAGTAACGCCGATGGAACTGCTCTATCCAGTTACAACCACGATTTTCGCGAGCTCGTTCTCGAGAGTGACCAATAACATCGTCGGGGTCTAGTGGAGAACGAATTTCGTAATTACGGTGAAATTCTAAAAGGGAAAGGCTGTAGTATCCCCCAATTGATATTGAAATTCCATCAAAGTCGTGTAGTTCAAAGACTTTCAAAAAGATGATCTTCAATAATTTATTTCCATCCTGAAGAAGGAGGAATCTCAAAAATATTTTGGAAGAAGAAGAAGTCGGGTCAATTATTTGGAATCTTTGTGACAATTTTGTCCAGTGTGTATACACGAGATTTCAAAAACTTTGGCGTATTATTTCTCAATAGGTATTGCGTTCTCCCATAAGAATACATGTTAAATTGAAAGTTAAATAATTTACAAAACTACCAAATCAATTTTTCTAAAATTTTCCGGAGGGCTTGACTATTGCAAAAAGATTCATTCCTCCTATTTTCCAAGATTTCCGCTTATTTTTAATGTTACTGAAGTTCATCCTAAAATATTATTCTAGCGATGAGTCTCAGCGTATTTAAAAGTTATTATAATGATTTAATTTCATCTATCTGTACACTATTGTAACTCTTTTGTATATACTAAGCACTGTCCGCTAATAACTACTAATAATGATAATAATTATTCTAAAATGGGACAAGGAACGTGGAGGAAGACCACCATTGCGATCATTAATTACTTCCAACCAAACGCGCTGTCTAGATAATCTGGCAGAGTAATAAAGTCGATCTTCACACACCATGGAATTACGATTCACTCGAATAAAATCCGTGTCCACGCGTTCTGGCGACAAAAGCAACGTTCAGACACCTCGGGCTCAGGGCCACAAAGGGTTAATCGACTTACAAAGAGGAGAGCAGGCGATATCTCTTGCTCGGGAAGCGGAAACAAGGGAAACGAATGATCCAGGGTTCTTACACCGCCTCGATATTAAACGCAGGATCTAAATGGGCAACGACCCGACGTCGTTAATTAGCGCGTGTTCGAGGGCCTCCAGGATACCCGGGGAAATCGATACGTTGGCCAGATGCTTCCTGTTGTGCAATGTACTCGCCTCTGAAACTACTTATGCAAATATTTTTCGCTTCCTCCTTTTGGAAACACCATATCTTGCTTTCTGCGTCACCTAAACCCGAAAACAATGTGTCACCTGTACCCTACGAACCTTGCGTTATTGTATTCTCAATATCTTCTTGATATTAGGTATAATAACAGCCTATTAGTTGCACCTCAACTTTTGAATAAACCTTAACAATTTTCTGTAGCTATACAGCATATAATCTGGATATAGCGAAGAGTAATGAAAACGATTAATAATAATAATAAAAACAAAGTTTACCCTTTCCTACCCCTACTACTATTTTTGCAGCTAGCCTTTAAAAAACCCCACGAAATTTTTTACCAGTGCTCAGAATCAGTCAGTCATGTCATTTACTCGCCGCAAAGTTGAGAACGATGCGTTAATAAAGCTCTTATTTAAAATGAACTGGTGGCTCGAACTTCCTTGTGTCTATTACGGTTGGTGCGCTGTATCAGCTAAATTGGATTGCAGCGGAGGAGGCATTCATCCTCCAACCGATGCGGTTTCCAGCAAACAATAACCGCGACGTTCGTCGAGATAACTGGCTCGGTTCAAGGAAGAAAAATAATACCGTGCACGGGCTTCAGAACGTAACCGAGCAATTGCAGTAACTGCACTTTCGATCTGATAGTCCAGCAGCGAGACAGACAGCACCGCGCAGACGTGCAAATCAGCGATATACCTCGGATTTGAGCGTTGAGCATGCAGTTGAATTGGTTTCAGATACTTCCGGAAATTATAGTGGCTAAAAGGAGAGCCGTGGCTCTCCCTTTGAATTTGAATAAAAAAAAGGAGACAGCAGTTCGATCGAAAGAATGTAACTCTATTAATTTTCCTCCCCGAACTAGAAGTCAATATTCGCAGAAAATAAATTCATATCACAAAGTGTCCAAGTCTGAATATCAGATCTTAAAAGTACTTTAATTTCCTCCTTCGAATGGAGAAATAATTCCACGAATCTATTCCCGAATCTAATTCCTCGAGAAGCGGATTACACTAAACTACATATAATATTAATTATTATTAATATTTCCTCTATAGTATATTAATTATTATTAATATTACTCTGTACTATAGTTAATCATTATTAATATTATTCTATTATTAATATTAAACCTCCAAGAAGATAAGGATTTTAAATCAGAATAAGATTAGATTCTACTGTAAAATCCTACACCGAGGTGCGCATAAGTAAATAAAATTATGGGGTAAGATTGACACTCCGTGCGAGACGTGGAAAAATGCCGCTGTCCAAGGATTAAGAACACGTGTTCCAGAAGTCGAGCGATATTTGTGAAAGCAGCAGGAGAGCGTATCGGAGGAAGATCCCACGATTGTTACCAGGAAACATGTTTCCCCTAATGGGGGCGAAATTAAGCGCCCTCGAGACGCGATGAATTGCGCAGCTCAATGATCCACCGCGATATTAGCCATGTTCGATCGTGGTGCAGATAAAGGGCGGAGGCGTGGGACGAGTATGAGGATGAATCAGAGTTTCCAGGAGCACGCTTTCATTCGTCGATCCATTTATGCGTCGATATGTAGCCACCCACGTTTCACGGAGTGGTTCGCTCAACGAAAAGCCATTACTGGTCGCTGGTTGTGCTCGTGTGCTGCTTAGGAGGCGGCGTATCAGGTGGGTGGGCTGCACGGGGGTTGCTTGTAGAGTCTGAACGCGACATCCCTTGAAAAATATTACCCTCGAGATACGAGGATTAATGTTTCCAATTTGCGACTGGATTGTTGTTAAAATATCAGCCAACACGGTTCACACCGTAGTTAGTTTTTTGGGATTTAGGTATCAGTGTATCTTCGCTTCGAGATTGGATGAGGTAGTGGGGTTGGAAAAGATAGTACCTATTGTAGAAGAAAGTTTGTATGTGAATAGAGAACATTGGTCGATAGGAGGTATTATTTATTACTAGCTCTACTACTCGGCTTCGCCTGAAATTTAGATTCTGATTCTATGAAAGAAAAAAATTGTTTTATTTTTTGTGAAAATAGTCACACTTATCTGGATTAGCCAGGCATAATGACCTGAGGTGCATTTCGTAACCCCAGAATTTACCGTTCGAAACCCCTATTTACTACTTTGTTACTAAGACAACGAATTTCAATTACGTAAAAACTCTCAGCCGTAAAAACTACGAGAAAGTATTATTGAAAAGTGTTGCATCGCTAATCTTCTACAACCAACCTCTCCATCCAACCCCTTCGATCCTACCGCATACTCTTCTCTATTCCGCGTATTCCGTGCAGAAAGGAGGATCGAACCGATTGCCCGCTAATCGTCGCAATTGTATGCATCAAAGGGAGCGCTCCAGTGCCTTTTAAATGAAAGGAAGAAAGGAAAAGTTGGCATTCTAGCGGCGCCTACGTTTAAACGCCACCGTTTCTCGGTTTTAGTGACGCGGAAGGGACCCTTTGGTCCCCGCGTGTTTTCTTGAATTCGCGGGACGCGCGAGAGGGAAAGCAACGTTACAAGAACGGGAGAGGCCATTTCGTTAATTAATGCAGTTTTAGTTGCGCGCTTAGACCATGCAGCAAGGAAACTCGAGCGTTCACGGTGGTTCTTTGAGGTAAAGGGTGCTTTTGCTTTCACCTACACATTCGTTAGTCACCTTAATTCGCTGCACATATTCCCTCAGACTTCTATTCTCGCCTGTTTATCTTTCATTTCCTTGGCTAATGGGTAGTTGGAAGACGCGTCGGAGGATTAAACCTTGACTCGTTGCGGAACTGCACCGTGCTAGGAACGTCGAAACAGTTTAATTGCCGCGGCAAATGTAAATGGAAATTTCTGTGAAGCTTGTCAGTGCTTTTGTGGCTTGCTTTGGTTTTCAACGCGATCTGTGCCACCTGTGGTCCATGATATTTGTTCCAGGTGAAATTTTTACTCAAAGGGGAAAGGTATTTCTCAATTCAGTGATGAAATTAGAATAGAACAAGGGAAAGCTGAAATTATGAAGAATATAAGATAATTACTGTTATTTCAATCTACTTTTCTCGTCACTTTTTAAAGTCGTACTAAAAATCTGAATTCCTGCCATACCACGGAGCGTAATTAACAACAATTGTTTAGATTGAATATGGTTTGGTGGACTACTCGTGAAAATAAAACCGTGCATCAATGTGCAATAAAAAATACCACCCCATCTCTTGCTGCAATATTGTGAACAATTTCAAAAAGAATTGTCAGAGTGTAAAAGTCACCGAGGACTTCTGGCACTTGTATTGTGCTTCAGAATATTATATCGCGTCAATTGTTAATATTCCTAATTTCCTAATTTGATATTATATTTGTGGATATATTTGATATATATTCTATTGTTGCAAAACCTCAGCCAATTAATAGTTGAAGAACCAGAAAACAAGTAGTGCGTACCGACAGTGTCCTATCAAGGGTCGTATCATCCCTAAAGAACCATCCCTAATATCACCCTTCGTCACACGAGGCGACTCTTGCAAGCAAGGCTATAACACTTAAGCTCGACATCGACGACCCTGCCTAGCGCACGATAACGCCCACACGGAAGCGCGTATAAAAACTGAAGCGAAATGACTTCACCGCTCTCGACGTCATAAAAAAGTCTAGTAAACTGAAACTTCCCTTAAGGGGGTACGTATCGCCTCGCGCCACAAGGGCGCAGCCCCGCTCTGCCCCCTCATTTTCCGCTGTATACGACCCTTATATCAGTGGAACGAGACACGAGGTCGCCTACAGCACGAGCCTGATTCAAATTGCACCTTGGCTATCACGCTCTTCACGAATCCCAGCATCAGAGCTAACTATAAATATCCCAGTTCTTTTCTCCTTAATTTGTATATTAATTGGATCAAATTATGTATTCAGAATTAATAAAAAGTATTTACATATTTATATTGAATTGAGCGAAGTTTGAGAAATATATCACCTCTGATAATTTTTAAAAAATGATTCAAGTTGATAGCCATTTAATTAAACCATGATGCAATATGATAACGTAGTAAGGTTAATCTTATTAACAGTTCCCACTGCTGCCTCGCCTTTACTCTAATTTTACCATATCTATGTGTATTATATTTTCCCTTCAAGAAGTAATAAAATCGTAATAATAATAACAATAATTCTCAACACCCCATTAATCTATCCACTGGGGCATTTCTAAGTTCCCCTTTCCCTCCTACAACAAACCCCACCCTCCATAAGAATCCTACCCTAGAACGTCCTCCACTTAACCAAATTATCACGACGATTTAAACACAAATATACATGCACAAAAATATTCACAAGTCATTTAAACTACGGTGCGTCCCGCATTCCGACACCCTCATCATCCGAACACAGAATGCAACAAACATATCACCCCCATTCCCCGAGTCCGCGGATCAAACGAGCTAGCGTTCCGGCGAGCAATTAATCGCAGGTGTCCTCCTCCGAATTACCGCGTCTCGCGGACATTGTTTCCTTCGATCCTCGGCGAGGCTGCTTGTTTGCGGCGCGCGGAAGGGCGCAGACAACGCCCCCCTCCCCCGTAATTAATCTCATTAGCGGCCAACGACGAGAGGATCCGCGGATTAATGAGATGCCGGGGCACGATCTTGGCCGCCCTCCCACGCGTGCCGCGACACGCGCGCTTTCCCCGATATTTTCCTTTCGCGCCTCTTTGATGCACCCCAGTCTCGTCCACACCCTCACCCGTCCGCTCCTGTTTTTTAACGAGCGCCGCGCGCCGTTCGCTTTGCCAGCGTGCTCGCGTAATCTTCTTTTCTTTTCCTGTTGCTCCCATCGACCGCGGGATGAGAAACTTTTTAATTAGTTTTTCGCGAATAATGACTGGAAACCCGAGCCCACCCCCGTTCCGCTCGGGAACGACTGCGCGTAACGAAGGTAGAACACGATCGAGCGAGGTTCCACGAGCGTTTTGTCCCTGTCGAGGTTTCACCGTCTTTCTTCCAAAGATCCTGTTCGCTCTATCGGCGTCTACATCTCGTTCTGCATCCCGCGGAGCAAAATTCACTCGGCTGGATGTTGCTGCATGAACGAGAATCGACGGTCGAGGAAGCCAGCACGCATAGGAACCCGGGGGGGAGAAGGGAAAGCTGGCGAGAGAGAGTGGAAAAAAGGAGGAATAGGAAGGGAATGGCGGAAAGGACACGGAGGACTTCTTTTTACATTTATTTTCAGTCCTCCCGCTTTCCTCTAGCTTGACGAGGAATTTCGCATTTCTTCGGCCCTAGGACTGCGTCCCAAGGGCGCGGCAGACGACATGCACAGGGTGGGACGATTACTGCCGCCGTTCGAAATTGCTGGGTCTTTTAATGTCACGCGAAAATTGCCTGGACCGAACGTGAATACCATTGGGGAGGGGCGGGACTTTTTTCTTTCGCTAATTTCTTAACGATGTAATTATGCTCGGGTGGTTGGCGGTTGGGTTGAATTTTTATACGACGCTGACGAACTTGTACGACGTTGGCGGACGTCGGTTGGAAGTGTGCTCTCGCGAGTGGCGAATTCGGAGGTTCTATTTCAGTTCGTCGATAAACCTTTGTTCGACGTGTCGAAGAATATTTTCGTGATCTAAAACTGTCGCAAGAATCCATTTCAGATAGAATTCTCTTGATTTAGAATTCAAAGTCGACCACAAAGCTGCAGGATCTATTACTGATTTCTCTCGCTGAGTGGATGTTGGGTCGCAACCCACCCCGAATTCTAAACTATACGTGTTACTTATTAATAGTATTATTGCGTCTTGTGGAGGATAAGAATTTTAATCACAGCAAGATCAGAATCTAATTTAAGGAGGGTGCCACTGGGGACGCATGAAAATTATAGGTTTTGTTTAATAATTTTTTTCTTTTAAATAATGAACTCGGTAGAAAATCTGATAAATCGCATTTGTTAAGGTACGAATACACGACGACACTTTTGTGTCTAGATCAAGTGTCTAGATCAAGACACTTAGCATCTACACCAGTCTAAGCACTGTCCCCACTCCGACACTTGATGTATACACTTGGATCTAGACACAAAAGTGTCGTCGTGTATTCGTACCTTTATAATGAACCCTGAATCCAACGTGCAGTCTAGCTATCCGTCGACCAAGGGTTCATTTTACTTATCATTACTTAAGAAATAATTCATTCTGAGAAATATCTCTCACGTCTCCTATAAAGTTTATCTTGACCTTAGCGATAATCATTTCATCGACAATCATTTCACCGATAGTTTACTTAGCGATGTCAACTTCTAAGTAGTACGCATAATGATTGTTATTTTTTTTCAACATCACTGACACCACTGTGTCAACGAAATGATTGTCTATGCGATAAAGGTAAACCCTCCCACTATGATTCATCGTCCACGAAGATAAAAAGCCAACTAACACAAGCATTCTTAATATTCAAAACTGAGACGAAAAATAGTACACCCGAACATTTTAATATAATTTTTCACTGCCAGATCCGCTTCCAAAATAACTTCCTCTTCTAAGAATAAACTCCGATTCCTCAATTACACAAACACGTCGCTGCCCCCTGTCCAGGATCCGTAGGCCAACGAACATCCGTGCGACAATAAAGCATTTCATTTCAAGAACAGCCTCCACCGTGTATAGAGCGAAGGCAGCAATACCCGCGGCAATGTTCCACCCTTCCCAAGCCCCGGCGCGACCTGTCGAAGCCACCCCCAGCCCTCCGACGTCCCTAAACCGAGCAAGCCCCAAAGGGACGCGCGTGAATGCACTTTACCAGGGAAATATTCTCCTCTTCTCCGCGTGAAATTTATCGGTGCGGCGACGTTAAGCCCCTTTCACGCGGAAAGCGGATTTCTTGTCATCTTTGCCAGCCGCGCGGAACCCTTTCCGCCCGTTGTAAAGAGTCGCGTCGCGATCCTTGTCTCGAGATATCGCGCGGGGAAGGGGGAGGAAAGGAGCGAGAAGAGAAAGTTTCGGGATAAGTACGCTCTCCTAGGCGTGGGCGTGCGAGGGGTGCCTTCAAATTCGCTTTTAGGGAGTACAATGCGCATTAAACGACCGACTTCTTCGTCCTCGAGCGAGATCTGATTGCTCGTTTCAAGCGTGTCCCTCTATTGTGCCTATCCCCTGGAGGATCCGTGACAGTCGAATTTCCAGTAATTTTTCATGAATTCGCGTTTGATACTTGCTTCGGTGGAACGGAACGTTACGACGACTGCGCTAAGCGATGGAGGAGGATGCTTTAAAGGGGGATTCTCGTGTAGCAGCCCCTGAAATTTGCATTAAACTCTTTTGGGATATAAGGAGACGTCGTTAAACTTGTACATTGTTTTTTTTTCTTCTTATTATTTATTAACTATTGTGGAATCACGTTAATCTCTTCGACGATGTTGACGCCAGATGTAGGGGAGAATGTGTAATGGCGGTCACTTAAGCAATAATTGTAATAAAACAAAGATGTAAGGTGCAATATACTTGAAAATGATTTTTTTGTAAACTTAAACTATCAACCTATACGTAGGATACGAAAATAATTAATTTTATATTGAATTATTCAATGAAATTACAAAAAACAAAAAATATGTGCTTTTCCGCCATCGTCTACACCTGCGGGTAATAGCAGTCACGCTCAATACAGTGTGCCTTCCAAGCTTTGGGTCAGAAATTTGTTTCTTTACCCTCGATTGCAGAGTTGAAAGGGGGATATTTAATAGTTTAGATACTTTTCGCATGGATTGTCCATCTTGAAAAAGCTTCACTGCGTTTTTAAGTACTTCAGCAGTCCACTTGGCTTTTGCAGTTCTTCTAGTGCGAATTCTTGCCATCTACAGAATAAAATTGTTCTAATGAAGAAAGTTTTGTTTATTTTACACTAGTGAATAATGATAATCACGTTACGGGCACTAACAGTCAAGTGACCATCATTGCCCGCATACGTGTTCATTGATAATATTGAAGATTAGAATGAAATTTAATATAAATATATTTAATTTAAATATGTAATCCTTTTCCTTGATAGAATATCTATATTTACGTAATTTTGAAATGTAAAATAAGCTTCAGAATTAGTACTTACCTCTTACACGAAATATTACATCGACGATGTTGAAAACACAAAAAGGCTAGTTTTCCTTGGTTGCTTAACAACGACGAAGACGAAATCGTTCAACAATATAGCGAATGATGTCGTGGAACGTAAGGAAAAGAAATTTTACATTTCGGACATACCGTTTTATAATAACAATACTGACCGCCATTGCCAACTGACCGCGATTGCCTCATTCTCCCCTAGCACCTACCACAGTCATGTGATTGCAAAAAGAAGAAAATTTTCTTAAAGTTAAATAATTTAAGCTCTTACTTCTATTTTTTTTGCAATCAGATGACTGTAGTGAGTGCTACACACAAGATTCCACAATAATTAATAAATAATGGGGATCGATATAAAAAAAGTATTTTCTGCAAGTTTAAAGTTGCCTCCTTAAATCTCAAGTAAGTTTAATCCAATGCGACCCCTTCCCCCCCCCCCCAAAAAAATTCTTAAATATCAGTTACTTTTGGGGCTGTTAGGCGAGAATCCCCCTTTAATATAGCTAGATGGATCGTTTGACGTACACGCAAAATGACATACGATACCCACAAGGCCAGGCAATTGAAAATTCTTAAAAATTTCTAAGTTTGCAGAAATGTAATTTAAGTGATGCTAAAAACGTAACAACTTTATATTTCCACAATGAAACGGGTACAAATACACCTTCAAAGAAATTAATCTAAAGAAAACTTATTTTTCAAAATTTATACCCACGACCCTTTTTCCAAAATTCTTTGTCACCATATCGTAGGATATCAAAAACCATAAAACTTTTTTTCGAGATCTTTCACGATAATATGAAAATCCACCATTTCTTTGAGGGGTTGTTTCCACCCCTAGGACAGCTTCGTTGCTGAACATAAAAGTGATCGCGTTATTAGCATCACTTGAACTACATTTCAGCAAAGTTCCAATTTTTTTTTTTGAATTTTCGAGTCACCGAACATCCCTTATTCATTGGATACCAAATATTCTTACAAAAATACAAGCAATGATTTATCCTTACGATTACAACAATATTTCAAATTTTTATAAAGGCTGCCAAGAATGGCCTTACAGGAATGTAATATTTCCACTCAAAACTGGACACTTCAGGGGTGTAAATAAAAAGGAAGCAATAAAGAATCCATAGGCGATTCGATCCGCCGACGAAGATTTATATCGCTGCTGGCCGAAGTGCCAGCTTGTTTCCAAATAGTTCCGAACCTTTTATCTATCGAGGATCGATGGTACTAAAAGGGGTGACTAACCCCCCCGGAACAAGAGAGGCTGAGAACTCTCGCCAAGAGAACTCTCGTGTAACGTCTTGATTAAGTGGTGGTTTACACCCTCTGGCGTGTAAGGGCCACCCTCGTAAAACAACCACCCTGCTACGATTCTACTTGACGCGTTAAATACTCGTGTACGACAAAAACGCGTGATTTATACTCGCGCGAACAACAAATGGCTGTCCAGGGGGGTAGCAAATTCATTGGCCTGCGAATTAAAAGAGGCAAGTGGGTCAGGAATGTCCCTTGAACTTGAATAACGAGCTTTCGATAGTATTTGCCTCTGTCTCTTTTCGCACTGACAATTGTAATAAAATATTAGGCTTCTAGTTTCGTTTCGAGTAGAATCGAAATGAATATTAATCGACATTTCCTACAAATGGTTTATTTTAATTAGTCTTTGAAACTGGCGCTCGTCGGACCTACGTGAAAAGAAACTAAAATTGAGTTCCTTTCAGAACACCGACGATTATGATTTCGTAGAAAATTCTTATTCATGGAAGCACTGGCCTGCAACGAGCTACACGGATGCAGATTACACAGTCGTGGGGGGCTTTTTTTCCTCCTCGAAGTACATTCGTTTCAGGAGAGTGGATAATCCTGGATGTTGGAAGAGCGGCTTGATAAACCAGCACTCCTTATTCTTAGTAACCATGAATACAAATGGACTAATTCAACATGAAAGCATGGAAAGTGCATTCGTTGTCAAAAGAACGGTCTTTATGTTTTTCCAGTAGATTATACTAAGCTGTTGGTACATCGTTATACATAGAATGAAGCGTCAAGATGCTTTAAATGATCAAACATTATTAATTACTTATATCGCAAGAATTCTCAACTGGTCATTATTCCTCATAGATTCTCAAACCTCTGATGGATCTTAAAAATACCAAGAAATCTAGGGGAAACTCGAACAATACCGGGTACCTGGGTAAAACCGGGACGTGCTATTATTTTTTAAAATGCCTTAAATTTTGCCACGTCGTTGCAACGACAAGATTGTCGCGATGTACATTATTTCATCAATAAAAGATGATCGTGTTACAAGCTTGCTTACTAAGGTTACATCGTCTTTTGTGTTTTTGAAGGCTCTGATCTAATTTTCGATCATTAAGAAGCTTCCAACACTTCGGACAATGTTGAGGTAGATACTTTTTGCTGCGAACTATGTTAATTGTTGCATATTAAAGTGTAAATAATTAAAAGGTTTGTTTTTACTTCGCCATTATTACCATTATTAATTACTAAAACGAGTGAATCGATAACAATTTAGCAAGATACCATCCTCCACACGTGCCCCGATGAATCAAGTGACAAGGCGAAACTATTCGAAAGCTCGCGGTTACGTTGCCAATGAATAATCGGCGTGATGTGTGCCGCGGCTTTCGAAAACGAATTTCGGTTTAATTTCCGCCAGTGCGTTGGGCAAACTTTATCGTTACACTAATTACACGCGCCGTAGCTCATGTTTATTAATGTTGACACGCGCGGGGGAGACGAGCGATTACGCGTCCGCGGCGAGTAAACGTTCGCGGGTCCCATGATAATGACTGGATCCGTGTATTTATGAACAGGTCCACGGAATTCGCCAGGAAATTTCTCGTATCGAAAGAGCCAGGTTCCGCAATAACCTGGCGGCTCCACCCGCCACGGATATTGCCAGAGGCTGCCAGGCCACGACAGGTCGAACCTGCTGTGCGCGATGCAGTCCCTCCGACCTGCGGGTGACAGTGACCGATGAAGGTGGAAAAGCCCTCTGCCGCGATCAAGAAGCTGCTGTCGACTGAGCTCTGAGTCTATACTCTGTGTCAGTGTAGATCTCCAAGTAACGTTCAATTTTTCTATCATTTTGATAAGGTACAAGTGGATAATTTGAAATATTATTAAAGCTGTGTCTTCTAATTTTGGTGAAATATAAATTATGAATTAAGTAAAGGCACCATTAGTTGACCCTGTATCAGTAGATACTTTTCAGGAAAACATGAAAAATAACTTACTTTGTTCAAAAGATCGTTACTTCTAAAAACCTTATTTTTCATGTTTTCCTGAAAAGTGTCAACTACTGGTGCCTTTACCTTAATATTTTTTCGAAGAATCCATTTCAATGAAAATTACTTCATCCACCATGAACGCATTTCACAATACCACAAAATGGATAAAAATAAACTACTAGGTGTGCTAGTATTTTTCCACCAAAATTACCCGTGGAATCGACTCGCAGAATAATCCACTGCTCTGCTGCAAAGGCAAACAGAGCTCACCACTACCACTACGCCCTTCAAATTAGTAGCTCTCAAAACAATAGTGCAGTTTTTACAATCACCCCGTTCACGTAGCCACGACTCAAGAAGTCCACCCTCTCCTTCGCCAACATTTAGGGACACTTTTATTCCTCCACGCGAGAGATTAATCGCCCAGTGTTGCCTTGGAACGTGCAGCCTCGCTATTTGCGCCAGCGTCTCTCGACCATTCGTTTCGAGATTAAGATCACGTCCTCCAGCACGCTTCAGTCGAGGAATACAGGCTGGATACGGGGAGCACAGCAGTCTGCAGCGTGCCCCTTTCGCCCTGAGGGAAATCACCGTGGGCTTGTGCGCGGAGGGGGTGATAGTGTAGCATGCTAACACAAGGGAGGTGTTAATAGCACGACGTGGGTAGGCACCCGACGTGAACACGCCGCTTAATATGATTGACAGCGCGAATGGGTAATTAACGGGCGAGTCGCTTTCATGCGCAGTGCTCGCGGTGGCTTATTTGCCAGACTCAGACTCGCCCCGTTAACACGGTTATCCTAAGTTTAATTACTCCCGCAGATATTTTGGGAACGCTGATAAACTGTTCGGAACACTCGATGCGCGAAGGGAACCGAGCTCGCCAAAGAGTGTCGAGCGTCGTTGGCGAAATTGGGAAGGTATCCGGGTGGGAGAGTCAAAAGTTTGGGTAACTTCTGGTCCCTGTTCTCTATGTAAAGATCAGGAGGGAATTTGGAATGAGAGTTCCGTTTTCGAGTAAATCGATTTTGGAGACTGATAAGTGTGGTGTTGATTAAGAACTGATGGAGTGGAGGAACGACTGGATCTTTATGCAAAAATAAGTCTAAGAGGTGGAATCATTATTTCTAGAATAAGGCTTTGCTCTTGAGAAAATTGTTTTTCTCTTTTAGGTGACTCTCTTTATCAATTTTCAGAATATGTGCGCCATATGGAAAAGTTTATTGGGACTTTTACTTATACTTCTTAAGTATTCGCCTCTGATTGCTTTCGTTTTTGGACATGATTTAGAGGGCCGAAAAAACAAGAAATATGTGTCCTTTTATTTTGGCCCGCTTGCATGTTTAAAGGGTGATTTCATGGTGACCACAACTCAAAGTTGGTAAAAGAAGAGGTACAAACTGACTGGCGACAAGAATATCATCCACACAGCAAGTTATGACGAAAATTAAATTTATATCAAGTTTTAGTCAACACAATGTTATAATATTCTTTAAAATAAAAATCTTATCAACTTTGAGAGGTGTATTTTTCATTTTTCGGTCCTCTAAAACATACCTATCCAAAAACAAAGTAGATGATTATCTATTGAACGCAGACACGTGAAAACCTCCCCTTGTTAGTGGAACCCAACTACTACTCCTTTCATATAGGGCATTGAAATCAGATTTGCGCGGTACGTGGGATCTGCTTTGATACGATTTGAATGGCTTCGGAACAGCGCAATTAGCAAAGTCCCAGAAATCAACGACCGAATTTCTGCTCATCGATAAAGAAGTCGGCGAAACGGAGGTTGCTACCTCTCGGCGAAGGGAGGCCTTTTAGCCTGTTTAATGGAGCATAACACAGACACATGCCCTTAACCTGAATTTTTCTTCCAATTACCTTTCAGGCTGCAGGTCGATACGGAACCAGAAAGAGTCCTGGCGTGATTGGTCACGGCCAGCAGCAAAGGTGTGGCCGTGATGAAGCTCCTCGACTTCGGCACGAACTCCTTCTGCACCGCGTAGCTACGCGTGCGTCGCCGAAAAATCGGCGAGTCCAGGAAACTGTCGTCGTACTGCGGCATTTTACCACGGTGTCTCGAATAGCCACGGTCGATTCTCGATGCACAGGCCACTACGCGGATGTACCTTACACGTGTCCACCGTTATCCACGTTTCCTCCAGTTCCACCCCCATGTTGCACCCTCGCCCGCCAAACAGGTCACACGATTTGACGAGGCACTTTGTCCAAAGTAATTCCCAAGTAGGATATTTTCACGAATTTTTTATTCACACCGTTGCCAACGAATTACGATCGTTTTTGGTTTCAGTAGCTACCTTTATGTAGATGGTTGAAGGTACTCGAGATTGCACTGCTCGAAATAATTGAATTCCTCAGAACTCATTGGTGCTTAACTCATAGTTTCTCGACACAGTAGAATCGAGAAGGAAATTGCAGCCAGAAGGGTGCAACTTCATTTTTGACAGTTTTTAAGTTATGACGTATAACATAGGTAAAAAAAATTCTACATCGTTTGGTGCAAATCACATAACAAAATAGAAATATCACAATAAAAATAGAATCAAATAAATAAAATAGAAATATTACTATTAATATAAATATTAAAATTGAAATATTAATATTAATATGTTCATTATTCAATATTTTTCCCAAAAATAGAACTAAAAACTTATCAACTCGATAATTACTACTTTTTATCTGAAGATATACATTCTTCAATTACTTTTCTCAATATTAATTCAAAGCAATAATTTTATACGTAAACAATTTTTCCTAATTTACTCGAATTTGGTAAAGATGGAGCTGCACCCCTCGTACTGCAAGGTCCTCAATAATTTCCCGTATCTTACTGTAGGTATATCAAGATAAAGCTTCTTCAGGGAAGTATCAAAGTAAAATGTTTGATTTAGAAATCGCAGAAGTTCACTTTCGATTTAACACACGTAAAAATTCAGTCTATTTTCCAGTGGCCATCGAAGGGTTTGCTTATAATTGTTCATCATTATTTCGAGCAGTGCACAATCGCCGGGAAACTTTCCATTTTCCTTTCCACAGCCGCTTGATGACTAATAATTACGTTCACGCTTGATTAACCTCGCCCAAGCAGGGAAAAAGTAAGATGTCGATACATTCCACGCTTTTTCTACGGACGCACGAAACAGTATCGGAAGATACCAAGGCTACCCAAGATCCACCACTATCGAGAAACGGCGGAGCGTTTCTGGAGCTCGCTGTAGAACGTAACTCGCACATAATCTGGCGGACAGTATATTTAACGAGTTTACGATTACCAGTTCACGACCTGCAAAGCGATAAGCGCTGGTTGACAATATAATACTTGCAGAACTTTAACGCCACGCTGAACCGGTTCGCGCATAATTAACTATACAATTACGATAGCATGTGTCGGGTGATATAATGAACGATTACCCTGGAATCCTTTCAACGATGGTTAATTACAAAGATTGTCTGCAAATTGGCAAGACACTTACAATTGCGTGCACTATTTCCTAGCTTTCTTCCTTTTGGTTTGATAATGAAAATTTTGGCCCGATAAATTGTGGAATGAGCGACGCAAAGGAGGAAATGGAATGTTTTCTTAGGTGTATTCTTGGCAAACGTATCGATGAATAGTTTCAGTGATCCGCTATGTAATCGCGAATCTGAAAATCGCAGATATTTTGATGAGGCGAAACCGATGACAGTACGCCTAAATATACGTGCGATGATACATTTAGCGGCCTCGAGTACTATACTAGAGTATCTCCTAAGGCAGGCTTTGCTTCCAGGATATCTATTTTAACGCGACGACTTAGCGTTATGATTTCTCTGGCTTCCGCGTGCTTCGTGCAATTTTGTGAACTTTATTAGTGATATTTTCAAGGAGGAGTGGGCTGCCGATCCACAGTCGCGAATTCTCAATCAGTTTAATCATTGCACTGTACTCAGTTGGGAGGAATTATATTCAGATTTCAAAAGTTTCTCCACTGCTTAGGTACTTGTCATACACGAGTTAAAAGTTTTAAGACTTTCTGAGACTTCTTTAATTATTCAGACATGAAGAAGAATCGATTGCCTATTGAAAGTTGAAGCTTATCACTACTTTCAACATCTAAGCACTATCCAACGTGGTAATTAACTGTACCAAAAGTAACTCGATATAATTAAGATAAAATTTATCTTCAGGATTTATCAAGTGACTACCAGTCAATTTTCCAGAATTTTTCCATCTTCACAAACATTTATTCCAAAATTCCTAACATTCTAACGAAAATGAAAAATTATTCTAAACTCGAATGAAACCTCTCTTTTTCCTCGATCCTCGCCAAAGCACTAAAAAACAAAACGAGCCAAGAAAACACTGAGGTCTCTCAAGACTGTTTCAAAGATCTGAAAAATCTGATCAATCTCGACTGAGGCTGCAACGGTTGAAAAGACAAAGACGGATCTAATAGCACGTTTAAAAGGAATTCGATAAAAGGGCAAAAGGCAGAAAGCCCCCGCGCGATCCAATTTAAATCGGCTATTCGATGATAAAACTGCACCGACCAAGAAGTGAGTCAGGTTGAAGGAGTCCTGGGGCTCCTCGAAGGTTCCATCGGTTTGTACGACAAACGATCCACGATTACTGGAGCGAAAAGTCGACCAACCACCTTCTAGAGCCGCCTGCCGCGGCTCTACATATACTACGTCGCTTCTACTATTTTCCGGGCGATGTGTATAATTCGATACGGGACCAGGAGGTCGATCGTGTAACTCATTCCACGCTGGGCTGGGCACAAGCGCCGTTTTTCTGGCTTGTTTGCCCGCCCTCACGAAATTATCGAGTTTTCTGAAAATATTTATACACACTTGGGCCACGACTTCAAGCCTTTGACGAAGAAATGGAACGTGGCCCCGTCGGCTCGGCGATAGAAAATAAAAGCGAGGCGACACAGGCATCGAGATACGCGTTAAAAATACACTGCGCTGCTTATGAGTCGTATGATCCGAATAATACTAACATATTCGCTCGTTCGAATTACACTGTGCGCGAATAATCCAATAGAATGAATTTTCAAATGATAGGATAGACTTTGAGTTACTTCCAGGGAGTCTGAATTTTGTGTCAATTTTTGTACCGAAGTTCTGTATTTCATGGAGATGGAATAACTTAGATTTAAGTAAAACGGAGAATTTGATTTAGATTTTGAGTCACTGGATGAAAATTGTTACTTATATATTTTTAAAAGTCTTCCTGAACCTTCGATTTCGATCACATTGGTGTAATTAATTTGTGTAGATCTTAGAGAAGGACTTGTAAAAGAATATCGAGATGATTTCATGTAAGTATAACGAATGTTAAAGGACATATGTGTTATTGAATTTCTTTCATCTTTCCTTCAACCATCGATGTAACTGAAATAAGTGAAAACTAGGAGTAATTAGATATTCGAAAGCAATGAATCCTTACATAGTAATTATCCAGGCAACAGGAACAAACTATCACGTTAACGAACTCCAACTCATGATGTAACCTCTGTGACATGCCGTCCCAATTTATTTAGTGTACTTTGGCAGGCTTGTAATCATGCCGATCCACGGGAATTTCATCGGCCGCTCGAGATTTCCTGATTAATAATAATTAGCACTGATGAACTTGCGACCTAGTTACGCTCCACTTCCTGTCGCGCCCAAGGCGCTTCGTTATTTTCGGAGTTCGATGGACCCCTGCGATTTAAGAAGCAGTTTATACTCGCGCGTAAAAGAAATCTACGTTCAAGCTACTATAGTATGTACTCGAAGAAGACAAGTCGATCTTGACTTGGTTCCAAACACTTTGAGTAGCTTGAAATTTTCTTCCAGCCCAAATAAATTGAAAAAAAATCCAGCATCTTCCAATCGTTATTCCGAATTATTTTTCGAACTAACTCGAAACACCACTTTTCTCTCCTAATTACTATATCCTTAATTTTCATTAAATTGCACGAAGAAACTTGCAAAAGCACACTGTATCTACTATGGGTGGTTAATAAACATCAAGTTATTTTGTAAGAAGCAAAATGCCTGACCGTTAAAACCTGGCCAAGGAACAAAGGAAGAAGTCAACTCGATTGTGATACGCGTTGGCAGATGCTTGAAGCTTCGAACTGCTCGAACGTTTCGAGGTTCACGTGTACTTGGGCATCGAGAATCGGCGAGTTTTTCGCCGTCGAAATGAACGCGCTCGTCAACATTAGCGGGGCCAATGGATATGAATCGTGACGCGACGTGCGACTTCACCTCCAAAAATAAATCGAACGGGCAGAGTGTAAAATTTTATCACCGCTTGCTTGTTGCTCTTTTTCTCAATTTTATTCTCCGTTCCGCCCCCTTTCAAAGGAAATATGTTCGCATCGCGATGAAAGTAATTATGATGCACCGCCGTCCAGAAATTTAATAGGAAACATCGCAGCGTTAATGCAACAGATAACGGGTTTGTAAAAAGTAAATAAAAAAACAAATTCATCGTGAAACACCGCGCCGTGTAATTAAACCCCACGGCCCGGAAATGACGAAATATTTAATAAACGCGAATGTTAATTAAAAATTGCAGCCCGTATGTTACGCCGTCTGCACCCTTCATTTTCGAACGCAATAAACAAATATTTCCGTACAATATAAAAATGAATATAATTCTAATGTCCATATTTTTCCAATATTATTGACCCTTTTACGGTAACTGATTCCAGATGCAATATCATGCTTTATATTTTTATATGGGTGGGACGGATTCATTTCAAGAAATGATTTGATTTCTAAGAATAGACGCAGCCCTGAAGTCTTCAAGCGTTTCAATATAGAATGTTATAGATACATTTTATCGCCTAAAGATAATTTCAACGCAAATAACATTTATTTGGAAAAGATTGAAATTGCAGTGCCGAGAGAAAACATCAGAGGGTTAGAGTTTTTTCAGATTATTGGCTAACGAACTAATTGCAATACCTCGGGCTTCTTTTTATATTTTTCTCGATTCTTTATACGTTCCAATTTTCCACCTATTATGTATGCTTCGAAGTTTCCATTATCCACGCATCGGCAGCAAAATCCAAATTTTCCACGTGTCGAATTAAAGAATTCCAATGTTTTAAATATCGCGAGACTATGTTTTCATTTTTCACACGTCGATTTCAATTTCCCAAGCATCGTGCAGCAAAAATCCAATCCTCCACGCATTGCACGACGGAATTTCAATCTCTCGCGTATGCACGCGGAAAATCCTCCGCGCGTGTTACAGCGCATCCACTCGCTTCTATTCCGCTAAGTAATCGGGCCTTGATCGTTTATTACGCAGCATCTACGTTCCATTTGCTCCAGATCGGTCAGCGTGTCGCGATCTAGGTCGCCAGGAGTATCGTCAGATATCTTTTAATCTCTGCTCCGCGGAAAATGGGATCGATAGGGGGAAAGCGAGAAGCGACAGCTCCGGAAACATGAAGCACTAGTTCCAATTGGCAAAGTCGACATCGTGTTCGTTTCGAGATAGCGATTCCTCCAAATATTCTACGCTACACTTTGGTACACGTAATCGAGGGCCGTTGTGTCTTGAAAAATTGTTGCTTATTAGAATAATAATCGAATTGTATGTAAGAAATTTTAAGATGCAGGTGGTGATTGAAATTAGAAATTTTCTGTTCCACTATCAATTTTTAGATATCTACTGTGTATTCCTTTTTACTATTTGGTTTCTATTCTGAATTCGAGTGACAAAAAAATGTGGAATGAAAAGATATATCTTTGAGGAAAGGCGAGTCGAAAACGTGAAATGAAATATTTTCACGTGGTTTCGTTTTTCGAGAGAATGGAATTTGGAAGATCAAACTGATTTCGACAAATGTAATAGATCTCCCTGTGTAACGTATCACCCTCTATTTCTGATTCTGTTTGTGTCTGGTATAGTTTTCTATGCTTCATCCATTTATATAAGAGCCCAAAAAATCTGCTAATCTAATTTATCGAACAGTTTCAGGATTCTTTTTAATATGTTTTGTATACACTTTCTCTCTACTAATGCCTATCTCGCTTGCCACGTCGATTGTTTATCTGGATCACGACAATTGAGAAATCGTTCTCTATTATATTCAATTGCGTCTTACCACTCTAAAACCTTGATACAAACAGGCAATTAAATAAGATAGCAGGACTGATAGAGAGGAGGCAATATCACCAATAACATTTTCAAATACAAAGAGAAATAGAAATAGCAACAGATTACAATGGAAATATATTAATTACAACTTAACCCAGATTGAAATCTCTAGAAATCGAAGCTTCCTATAAAAAAAAAACATTCATTTCACGCCCTCGACTTATTTTTATAATATATAATATTTTCCGTATTTCCTTACAAAAAAGGAAGACTAAGACTTTATTATATTAGCAAAAAAAAAGTATTTAAAAGTACCACCACTAGTATCACGAGTTTCGTTTTAAGACACCTGCTGCGAATCCGCCTTGTTGCGCGCCCTTGTTGCGAAAATGATCTCGTACATCGTCCACGAATTGCGAATCTACTGTGCAGAGTTGGTCCACGTGTGATAAATCACTGTCCGCGGCACCTGGACACTTCGCTACCGATGTAACTCGACGTAGATAGTCCACCCTCCATTTTCAAGTCACCGATGGATTCTCCGGAATGTGTACCATCGCGAAAAATTGTACCAAGAACTTCACTTTCCACGTAACGCGCGGCAGATCGTTCGCCTGGAATTTCTGAAGATGCTCAACGAACATTTGCGACGTGAACGATCGCGGTATCGAGAGATTTCACTTGCAACGTCGATGCAAATTGTCTGCCCTCGATGTTCAAAATCGTACGTGGATTTTCTACTTCGCGACCGATCAAGGAAAATCGGAGCACGGAGAAACTTTACATTCGACGTACTCTCCATATAAATTCACTGTTCTTTAACTCTGAGATGTCCATCGGCCCTCTATGCGCTCTAGTATCACGGAAGATCGGAGAACCGAGGAAGTTCACTTCCAACGTAACTCACGCGAACTACTTGCGTTCAGTTTCTGAAACCGCTAGTAAAGGAATCTCGAAACAAATTACGCACGTGAGAAGTTTCCCTTTCAGAGAAATTATACGAGTGAATCGAGTCAATAGTGACTTAACCCACAATTTTGGATGGATTGTCATTTCAGCCTAAACCACCTCTTACACGGCAAAATTTTAATTCTATAGTGATCCGAGTAACCTTCCAAAACCGTCCACACATTGGCAGCCCAAAAACGTGTTCGTGCTTCGCGCATTTTATTGATTTACATCGCGTAATACTGGTCCATGCAGCATTGGCGATTATTTAATATAAATACTAATAATACACACCTCAGCAATTCAAGTTTTTAAAAATTCATACTTATGTACCTCTAAATAGAAATTAATAATTTCATTAGCCGTAACGTTTATACGTATTTTTCCCAACAACTGATAACCTTCTTCAACAAAACTCAACTCAAACCGCAAGCCAATCTTGTCAATCGATTTTAGAAAATCGTTAATCCCCCAGGCGGCGCACTATCACAGGAAATCCAAGAATCCTCGCTATCAACCTCAATCCCCACTGTAAATCTCCGTGGCCCGCGGGAAATCGGTGGACGAAGAGGCTCCGGCTCTCAGGATCTTCTCCATAAAAACCAACTGCGCTGCGGTGTTGGAGACCGCCGATCGACATCACCCACCGCGCGAGCCTCCACCGCGAGCAACTGCATACGACGGAGAACTCGGTTCGCCAGTGGAACCACGGCGGGAACGGCGTCCACTGGCGCGGCTTGCTCGTCTAGGAGCGAATCTGGTCCACTTGGATCGGGTTCCAAGGCGGCCGATCCCCTGACGTCGAGTCAGAAGCAACTTGCCCGCGAATCGGAGGTGAACTGTCGTCGCTGGTGGACCGTCCACCGGCAGGATCGCCCGGTAATATCTGTGACTTTGGCCGGGAAAGAAGGCTTGTCTATTTTAACGGGTCAGAGAGAGGAGCAGGCCAGCGGCAAAAGTCTGCTTGGTAGAGGGAGGTCTCGGTTAGAAGTTGCAAAGGGGGAGGAGCGAGAGGGAAAGATCTGTAGGAGCGAGAGAGGCCACTGCATAGTGAGAGGGTTAACGCGGGACAGGGACAAAAGAGCTGGTACAGAGGCACACTCTTACGCTCGTTCTTTATTTCAACGAGCGGAGGGAGACAGGAAGGGAGGGAGAGAGTGACGAGGAGGTCGAGGAGCAGAGGAGACGCAATTTATTTGCGGACCCTTGCAGCACTGTGTCAGTGTGCGACGGCCAGAAGAAGTACTTTTCTTTCTTGCGCCTCAACCACCCGCGACCCCGCTCTGACAATGCAGCGGGCATTGTCATTGCCGTTGCATCGCAGATTGGATTGGCTCGCGTAAGAGAAACACCGCGGGGACTGCGTTTCCCTTGGTGGATCATCCGAGTCGTCTCGCTCGCTTTTTTTTTTTTGGTGAACGAAACGGTCACGGTCGACGGTCTTCGGTTCGGGGACGCGCGAACCACCGGTGGCCAAGCTGCTCGCTCTGTGATTCGAGATCGTTCAGCTCGGCCGCTCGCTGGTAGCCGAGGAATGTTTTTGTGGTGGCGTTTGCGAGGGGACGGGACGCTGGGTAATGATGGATTGAAAGAAGTTGGCTGACGTTCTGTCTACGAGAGGTGCTAATGCCGGGGGACTGGTCTCGTGTGGACGCAAATTTTGGCACCGTGGACGAATCTGCGGTGATACGTGCTGGGTGAATGAGCTGCTTCAGGTGATTAGAGGATCGGGTGTTGTAAGATATGTACAGTTACTTAGAAAAGTAGCCAGTCATTGGATACGTATCACATATTTTGCTTATTTAAGTAACGTTATATTCTGAATTACCCATTTTATAAGTTATGTACGTTGGCATGGGGGTGGACATTGATTAAGGAGGGATTAAATTATCTAACTTTAAGATTCTTTTTGTAATCAGATGACTGAATGGTGATACACGTAACGATAGTAGGAGTTATATCGTCGAAGAAGTTAACAAGATTCCACAATAATTAATAAATAATAATAAGGATAGACAAAAAAAATTCTACAAGTTTAAAGATGCCTCCTTATATCCCAAAAGAGTTTATCCAATATTGACAATAGTTTTTTCTTTAAAAATTCATAAATATCAGTTACTTTTGGGGCTGTTACACGTATTTTTAACTAATTGTAAGTAGTACTATCTACCAAAGAAATGCTCAAGGAAGTTTTGCTAGAAGAATGAAACAAGAGCAGCCCGAATATCACAGAATATTAGTTGAATTTATACATAATAGACTAACTTGTAATAAAATCGCAGATGTATTAGTAGAATATTAGCTTATTGTAATTGCGTTTGTATAAATTAAATATTGCCTTTTTAAATAAACCGTATAGATATTAATATGTGAAATATGTTTCATAAGGGGTGAATTAACCCTCTATAATTAATAATTCACAAAACTTCAACTATCATCACAAAGAAGCCACAAATATTTACTTTCCAATAAAATGTTTATGAAATGAAAAACATTTACGTTCTTGTTAATTTGATATGCAATCTTTACTATCTACCGATATCTTACAAAGTTCGATATAGAGAATTAAGGTGTACCTCGTACACAAAACGCAATTATGTACTTTGAGATACCGAATACTTTATGCAGCGGTAAAATTATTCTACAGCTAATCGTCTAATTATTTTAAACACCGCATTCCTTTCGAAGACCATTCAAATTCCCAACCACTCTTTCTAACTCACATAACGAAACTAAACTCTAATACTGAACAGTATTTCTCTGCCATACATTAAAGAAAAGTAGATATACAAGATATCTCGTCACTCCCAGCGATGAATTCCCAGAACGACACAAATACCTCGGTAGAAATATGTCAAAACACGAAACAGATAATGAACTCACGGTTGACGAAACGGATTCCGAACAGCATCTTGATAAATCCAATACGAACGCGCTTAGTGTTTACATCCCATTGTGCACCGTTTCGCAGACTGCTCTCGACTAAGGGGAATATCGCTTTACAGTCGTTTCGTTGCAATTAGGCGTCGCCAGTAATCTCGCGATTATCTCGGCCGACGTGGAAGCACAATTAAACGATAACAAACGATAACGATAACTAATTCGCTCCAGCCGGTTGCGGATTCCAACTGGCCAGCGGGTGGAAAAAAAAATCAAGGCGACGGGTGGATCCCTTGGATCAAGAGCTAAATTGGGATCAACCGTAACACGTGCGTGGACTGGTTTTCGCACGTGCGCTGCGCCTCTAATCCCACGTACACGCGATCGCGTTTGCCCGGTGAAACGTGAAAACAGATCCATATTCATGAGGCCACGGTGAACCCACGATGCACCCTCGCGGGCAACGTGCGTGCTTCTGGCGGCGCCGTTACCGTTTCATGAAGTACGGGCAACATTTGGCCGACCGGTGTGCCGTAGATAATAGATAAGATCGAGGAATAGCAAAATCTCGACACGATTACGATTTTTCAGCAGCTATCGGGAAAGGCAACAGATGAGTCAATGAAACGGAATTGTTATCAGAACGAGTGTGTGAACACACTGGCTCGCGAGGAAAACATTTATTCTGTTTTAGCTTTAATCAATTAGATTTAGCCAGAGCTGTGAGAGAGGTATGCAAAAATTAGTGTGGAATGTGAGAAGTGAGTACAGGTAACTTGGAACATTGCTGGGTGTACTTTCATATTTTATTAACCCTCGCCTGGGAATTTATTCATCGAATAAAGTTAATCCGGGTTATATTACGACAGTGGATTATTTCATCACTTCATTTTCTGATATTCATGTAGACATCTTTCTGATTATATTTACACGTTTTATATTTATGCAAAGTCCCTTAACCACCCAAGAAAATGATAGAATCTGAAGAACACGTCGATTTTCTAATCAGAATAAAATACAAAGCCAAGTTTCAGTTCCCATAATAATATTTTAAGTCCCGCGTGGCTGTCACTGAGTCAAGTTTTCCCTCTACACGTGACTACGACTAACTGCAAACGTTTTCCCTTACCGAGCACGTGCGCAAGGATAACTTTCATTCAGTCAGCCACTGATTAAATCAGAAGACCCCTGGCAACCGCATTGCGAGAACCTTTTATCTAAAAAATTATTCCATTTTCTGGTTGCGGCTTTACTTCATCTCCCGTACACACGGAGTGTCCGTATTTCCCCTGGTTATTGGACGAGCTCTCAATATGAATTAAACAACGTGAAAAAAAAAACGACAGGGTAGGAATAAAATGGAGTCGCATGGAACGAGTGCAGCGGTTTGTGCACCGCCAGATGAAGCAGGCTAAAATCAACTCGATTAATTTCAAACTCTTCACGTTTGAACATGATTTTACACAATCGTCTACTAACAAATCAAACTCATTTCTTTAAGAGGTAACACCACTGTAACGCCGCAAAAACGTAGTGAGCCTACTTTTGAAAATTGTTTGTGGGTAAAGAAAGAAATAACTGGAAAATCTGTTTAAAAACCTTTACTTGACATATCTTATGTAATTTCAAGCTATTTTGTAAATGTACTTTTTTTTTTAAATGGCAGTTTAAACGCTTTTTTCTCGAAACCACGTTTTTCAAATTGGGCAGCAGCACCGTTTGAACAAATTTTATTCGATTCACTTGTAATTTTTACAGTAGCTTTAAGTACGTAGCTATATTGTAAACTATTGTTTTTCTTCGAAATGGTAAACATTCGAGCATGAAGTTCACTCTCTAGCTCCATACACCCCTATGTCCACCACCATTATTTTCAGTTAAAAAATTGGTCATAACTATAAAAGTTTTGAGAATGTAATTTAGAAGCTACTGTAAAAAGTAAATCGAATGAAATTTGAAAATCGTGGTCCAAGAAAAATGCGATTAAAGTGCCATTTTGAGTAAAGGAAAGGAAAAAATAGCTTGAAACTACTCAAGATATGTATAATAAAAATTTAAACAGATTTTCGACTCATTTCTACGTTTACCCATAAACAAATTACTACAGTAGTGTTACCCCTTAAGTGGAACAGAATCATCTAACTACCCCTTCCACAGTGAACAATATTCTGCAAGTAACTTCTCATAACCATAAAATATCCATTCCACCCCAAAAACTCGCCCAACGCAAAAAAAAACATTTCCCTCCAATTCCATCCCACCCGCCGCGAGGCAAACTCGCGCTGCAACCTCCCAACGTCCCATTTTCATCAAGGAACAACGAGTGGGTGGTCCAGCGAAACCGTAACAGATAAAGCGACTCGACTTCTACAAAGCCTATAAAGCCACTACAATGTCCACGGCACAGAAAATGCGGGGGTGGGCAGCGGAGGGGGGGGGGGCGGATCCGTGGCGGGGTCGAGCAGAATTTAATCATATTTCGATATCGCTCCTTTTCACCTTTCCCTTCCCATCTTTTTCTTGCCCCCTCCGCGACAAAGTACGCCCCAGGAGCAGAGGCCCCTGGTTTCAGAGCTCTCTCTCGTTGCGCGGCGAGCTGGTCGACACCATAGAATTATTTCAATGAACCACCCCTTCTGGTCTAGCTGGAAATTTAATGAGAGCCCGCTTTCAGTGACCGACCGCCAGCACCCGGGGTTCCCCAGACGTCGACGCGGATTTATTATTGACCGAGTTCGCGGCTCGAACAACCGACGCCGATCCTCCCCGCTCCTCTCAGCCTCGCCCTTTTTTCCCTCCTTTCCTCCCTAGGTCGCGTTAACCGTTCTCTGCGAGCGTTTTCACCCTCCACCCTCTTGTCGTCAGCTGGAGGGCAAGACCTCGCGAGCCTTCGTCGTCTAGAGGCGGAGTGGGAGGAGAGAAACTCGATCATCCGCGGTGCACTCCTCGGTAACAAGATTCTTTCGAATGTAACCGCGGCAGAACTCTTTCTAGGCCGTGCCCGTAATTTACTGGAGTGGATGGGCCAACCGACGACGAGATGGTACCTTGTCCGCCCTCTCGTCCACCAGGGATTCGATTTTCTTCTGTTCTCTACTCGGTAAACGAATGCTCGAGTTATTTACTCGGCGAAGAGGTAAACGGTCCGGCGTACCTAGGATCGCTCGAGTGCGTGCACGCGAATTCGAGCATCCTCCTTCGACCGTTGCAAGGGGTATCGCACGATGGGAGATTAATTGGCGTTCCTGGAAAGTTAGTGGAGATCTGGGGAGTCGTTAAAACGGACGGTCAGCCCACTTGTAGTCGCGAGGATACTGGGTTAATCGAGGGTGCTGGTGGTGATATTGCAAGGATCAGCCTCCTGCGTGTTGGTTTCGTGCCGATTATCTAATCGGGCCTTCCAGGAAGATGATCCTTATCGATTTTATATTTATTTATTGCGATATTTCGCAGACGGTGAGCTGTCTCCTTTCGCTTATCGCGTTTAAATTCTTTAAAAAACTGCGTTGGACGTTTCGTAAGGCTGTTACTGTGCTACGTACAGAATATTTTTACCAGTCTCCTGAATTATTACAAAATTTCGAATGGTATCCCTGATTTTTGTAGGAAAAGTAAACAAAATTGATACTACTATCAGCTATTGCGATTTAAAAATTCAAACAAGTATAGATGCATAGATAATCGAAAAGATTATCCAATATCCCTAGATAGATATTTTTAGAAAATCAAAAAAAAAAATGGACCTGCACCTATCGCTAAAGCATCCCTTACTGATTTTTAATAGCTATTTTCGATTGTCCTCAAATTTTTTAGACCCGTTCTTCGCCGTTACCATTCCCTATGGCTGGATCTATTTTATTTTTCAGAAGGGACGATCAGACCGTCAGGCAGGCCACGATTTCAACCGACAACAAATCAAGTCGCATTAAATGCAATTACCCGCGACAGATGACGCAGGGTACCGAGTTAGTTCGTACTCGCTATCCGACAAATTGATCAAACCGCTTTTACTTAAGTAGATCTGCCCATCAGCCAGCGTTGCGATGCCGAACGTATCAGTTCTGATAAGTTACACCTGTTATCCTACAACATTAAAATAAAAGCTCCAAGAGTTTATCAGAAAATTTCGCGTAGGTACCTGGTTCTCCTTCGTGACGAAAAAGAAATTCGAGCGAAATTCTATGCCTGGTAGAAAATAAAAATACCTATTTAAAGTACTTAGGTACGTTATTTTGAGAATGACGAAACCGTGAGACTTTCCACGACTGCCCATTAGATATTTTAGAAGAAAACGCAAATGCTTTGAAAACCTGAGCAGCAATTGATGACTCCTAAATCACTCCCGAATGAAATCAAAACCAACTACATCGAGAGAAACTCAGTCTGAATTTTTGAAATATATATTTTCAGTCTCCTATGGATTCTAAAATCTAAATCTCATCTTGAATTTTCGGTTACATGGAGAACTATCATCCCCATTAGTTCAGATAGCCATTTCTAATTTCTGCTGTAGAAAGTACATAAAAATCTAGCTTCAAGCCGAAACGGGTAAGCACGATATAGCAGAGGGGAAATACTGTCGCCCCCAATGCAGCGACGGGGGTAGGAAACTTTTTTTTTTCATTGCAAGGGTGCGAAGCGCGGACCAGGGAACTCATGACACGGGCAGCTGTTCGAATTACATACTCCGGGCTCGACCCTGGCGCGTGTACGGTTTATTGACACACACTCCAGGCGACCGCGGTATTATTACCAGTGTCCGCGCGTTCCCCGCGAAATGCACCGCCCTGTTTTCGAGGAACAGAGAGAGGGAGAGAGAGAGAGAGAGGATCGAGACGAGAATCTCGGCCCACGGAAGGAGAAAATCAACAATGCAGTCCGCCTCCACCTTTCCACCCATCCTTCCCGCGTTCCTTATCTCGAAGCAACCGGTCGATCCACGACGAGCACAATTTTCGAAGGTCCCACGATTATTTCCCCGACGCCGAACGCGCGAATTCCCAAACACGGTCACTCGCTCTGGTACTCTGACACCATGCTACATATTATGAAAAGATGAATTACTTATTCCACCTTGCGGCCTCGTAAACAACTGCTCTGCAATTAAAATGCTCTGTTGTATAACTGAAGCGTATGGTATAAAATTGTCGCGTTATAGAGCAATAGATTTCGTAGCGAGGTGCTCGAATATTTGAGCGAATAACCGTAAAAGACGCTCAAGTAGAAATGGAATGTTCTGTACGTACAGAAACAAGGCCTCTGCTGGGATAACAGATAGCCGAGAGTTTGTATAACGGATGTTCTGCCGCGAAGCCTTTTAATCCAGACGGATAGGAAGGAAACGAGGAAACACCGTGGAATGGAACAGAATAACGAAGCCGCGGAGCGGTGATTTACCGTACGATTATCGTTCGCTCGCGATTGACATTCGGCGCGCTCGATGTTTGTCGAAAGGTACAATCGCACGCCTTCAGGAGCACGGAATTATAGGGGTTGCATGCGAAGCCAGCATCTCGATGACAGAACGTGCATATCAGGCGCAGATGGATAGAAAGAGACAAGAGGAGATACGAGCGGTGCTTGCACGCCTCGCGACACACGCATATGCTTTTGACGTTTCGCGTCCGGTAGCGTCCGCGTACGATCTCCCCGCTTCGATTATCGCGGTATCTACGGCGGTGGCGTTCGATAAGGTCCTAGGCTCGACAGGTCCTGCGCCCGTTCCTCGAGCGGCGGCGAGAAACTTGATTGACAGGCAGGTGGAAAAGAAATAAAGGGGACACGGTCGCGGAGCCGACCGGGTGGCCCGTCGTTGTCAGGGAACATCGTCGTAAGCGCGGCCGATGTTTCGTCCTAGGTCATAGTACAACAAAAGCGAAGTGCACCACTCACCTACGTGCTTCTCCGACTTCGGCGTGGAGGCCATCGCTAGCCGGTGGTAGGTCCTCTCGAGCCACGACACTATCTCACCATTCCCGCGAACGACCGCATCGTAAGCTACGCACCAGTGGCTGCCGCGGCGTTTTCGCTCTGATGTAAACCCGACGTGCACCGCTACATCTTCGTTTGTCAGCCATGTTTCGGGGCGCGAGCGCGCCGACCGCCATCCCGCGGCGGGTATCCGAACACGGCCCAGCGCCTGGCCAATATGGCTGACGGTCTGTCAATCGGGTGACATTTCACCTGGAATATTCGCCCGTCGAAGGGATGCTCGGGAACGATTGACTATCACCGGCGGTGCGTGCACCGCGGCCACGTGCGTACGAGCTCCGACTGTGACCGCCGATTAGCGAGCTCCACACCCGCGACTGTCGTTGCAGTGGAAATTAATCGGAGTGGCGGCGCGACGGCCGACACTGGCGCACCGGTACAGTGGCGCGCAAAAGTACGACGTCTGTCCACGGGCCGGTACAGTCTGCAACAGAAAGGCCACAGCAGCGGTGGTGTTTTAATGGTAAGTGGTGCGAGGAAGGTGTGAGTGTCGAAGCACCAGCCACAATGTTTCCCTGGGACAGCGAATCCCATTTCAACCGAATGACTGTCTAACAGAAATAAAACACTGGTCGTAGAATATATTTGTCCTTCCCACGCTTCTTGGCAACTTGTAGAGTACCACTGATAGTCGCTTGCCCCGCGAATTTGCAGAGATTCATTTCGCTGGGTGTATTTGAAGCGATTCGAATTTGATGCCAACGTAAAATGGGGAACTCTGGCTTGAAGCAGCACTATGAGACCGCGAAGAAGACCGGCGCGTTGAAATTGTCACAAGGGAAGCTCGACGAGTTCCCGCAGAATCTACGTGCCCTCGCGTCGCTGTTGCGCACCTTGGATCTGTCCGAGAACAAATTCATCCGAATACCGGAAGATATTGGGAGCTTCGCGTTGCTGAAGCAACTAAACTTTAGTCATAATAAATTGACCGCTCTACCCGAGGCACTGGGCGAATTGACGAAATTGGAGGGTTTGAATGCTAGCTCGAACCAGATACAAAGCGTTCCGTGGTCTTTGTCGAAACTGACACGCCTGAAACAGGTCAACCTATCCGACAATCAGATCAGCGAATTCCCCCTAATGTTCTGCGACTTGAAGCTGCTGGACGTGCTGGACGTGTCCAAGAATCGAATAACGACGATACCCGACGCGGCCGCGGCATTGCATGTAGTGGAACTTAACCTCAATCAGAATCAGATATCAGCGATCTCGGAGAAATTGGCGGAGTGTCCGCGGCTGAAGACATTGAGACTGGAGGAGAATTGTTTGCAGCTGAGCACTGTGCCTGTTAGGATTTTAAAAGACTCGAAGGTCTCGGTCCTTTCCCTGGAGGGGAACCTGTTCGGGATGAAGCAATTTGCCGATCTCGACGGGTACGACAACTACATGGAAAGGTACACCGCGGTGAAGAAAAAAATGTTTTAAAAGGCGTTATTATCTCGAGGGACACCCCAATCTGTGTGTAGAATACAAATTGTACAACATGTTATTTAATAACAGTTATTATGTAACTTTGCAAAGATGCCGCATCGTGTTCGTGCAATTATTGCATCCGACAACCGCGACAATGTAATTGTGTACAAATAAAACATCACGATCGATCGCGATTGTGCAGAGGGGTACTGATATCTTTTTCAAATAAATGTTCAGGCAGAATTATAATAAATTAATGTTTTCGTACACAGTGTTCGTTAACGTTGTACTCGATATATGATCGAGATTATTACTCTATTAGTGTTTATTACAGTTTTTGTTATGCTATTTGCAAAACAGTACCCTGCTTTGTGTTTCTTTGTGTTAAACTGTACATACAGAGTGCATTCATGAATGATATACAAAATATTTATTTACCTTTGTCGCACAGTACTGTATCGTATATTACGAGAAACCAGAAAAGGTTGTGTATTCGTTGTAAAATAAATGTTTTGCAATTAGGGACCGTTGTTACCTACAATCCCGCGATCTATTTGCTGTATTATATATGTAATGAACTTCTACAGATTTTATGGAGATAAATTATGAATGTATTTTTAAACCGTGTTGCTTTTCTCTACTTCCCGATATCCTTATTTCTTTCTTTCTTTTTTAACTAATATCAAAGAAGCTAGCACGCGATGTTAAATTAGCTCACCATTGCATTCGAAAAACAAATGATCTTTCGCATTCCAAAATGGCGTGCCTGGCCTCTGCTTTCTTGACAGGAAGAGACTCTGAAATTAAAAAGAAATCGACAGGTGAGTTGCGAGCAGTGAAAAAAGAAGTTGCATACTTCAACTTCTACCTTAGCAACCCCTCACTCGCGGATACGTGAGTAGCTTAAATATTACTTCATTAGGGACAAGAGATTTGTATTCCACTCTTTCCCCGACTGGACAATTACGGCTAATTTTAGAGCGCATTCAGTATCCGATCATCGGTTAATACGCATATAATTAACGACCAGAGAGTTATATTACCTTCTATACGTTTATATTCCGCGCGACAATTGAAGATTTAATTCTTAAAAGTCATTGTTTATACATAAACGTTATACCTTATCACGTTTAACGAATTTGCATTCTGCTTGTAAATTCATCAAGGAAAGTACATATCGATAGAGCTATATCAAACTCGATGCGATTAGATTTAAATACGTAAAGATACCATTATTTACATAAGTCATTGGATTTATAAGCGTAAAAGTATTCCGTGTACCATATTCCAAGGATTCTTTCGGACTATTTGAAATGAAGCAAAACTTATGCACGCCTAGGGTACAGACGACGAGGATCTTGTGTATGGAAGACGTACTACTCTAGTCTTTTACAAACTTAAACATTTCAAGCATCGAACATATCCAACAGATAATCACATTCTACTCAATTGAAATGAAGGCAAATAATTATAACAACATAACAGAATCGCTGGCTACGCTATTATCAATTGTTTATATTATGCCTGTACCACAATAGAACGTCCAACTAACGACCACCGCCGTACCCCAAAATCCAAGTACCCCGCACCCAAAACCAATGCAACATTTTTGCCCATCTATAAGAGCCCAACAAAAATCATCCATGCCCCATGAATTATTCACAAATAATTCGCTCAATCTTACCTCTATACTTGAAAACAAACTAGAAACTAAAAACATTATCCTCTTGAATCGCCTTTGCACACTCAACTGTCCTATCTCACAGAATCCTGAGATCTAACCCAGAATATTATCAGAAATAATTCCGCTAACCCGAGCGAATCCTTCCAAGATGCTTCATAAGCTCTCCAGCGATTATCCCGCATTTTCCAACTACAACCGCAATCGTACCAAGAAGCTGGATCGAGTAACGGGCGCTCCTGCGTTGTTAGACATCCCTACGGGGAGCACTGCCACCTCGGTGGCTCGGCTGACTAGCGTAGTATCTAGCAAGTGTTTCCCCGAACATGGCGGACGGTACTCATTCGAATTTTCAAGGGACACAATGAAAGTGCAGCGAATTCGCCGCGGTGATGCCCGTGACTAAGGGCGTGTGGTGATCGTGAATGCTGGCCGACGTGGGTAGCCGGGCGGCACCGTGAACGGTAACGGCTGCATGCGCGTCGGCGTGTCGCCGTCCTGACTCGCACGGGACGAGAGTTTTGCCGCGCCGCGATCCCTGTGTCTCGGAGCGACCGACCGTGGCGGGGCCCCCATGGTTGTAAATGGCTGACGGGAGTCGGGAAATGAGGCCCGAACGTCGCGCCTGATTCCACGGCTGATACGCTGAGGTACGACATAGAACGGCGTTTCAATGATCGAACGGTACACGCGCCGATCATCTCCATCGAAACCACCACCGACCGGGTTGGCCTGCTCCAAGCACCGCCCGGTGCTAGGAGCTGTATCTTCCCCGGGGGTTGCTCGTGTCCGCCGTATCGCCAGTGCCCTCGCCGATTGATCAGGCATCCCGGGGGGGGAGTCGTGTGTGTTCCCTCGATCGACAGGGAATCCGTTGTCCCCCTCGACGCGCTACTCGCCGCGGCGGTGCGAAATAGCTTCTCGGAAGTTTATCTATGTGCTCGAGCGCGACGGCGGTGTCTTCTCGTCTTCTTTGGAGCAACGTTCGCGTAGCTGCTCCCCGTTTCGACGAGCGAGACCGAGAGCGCGCGGACCACTGGGTGGTTAATGAGATGCCGATCATATGGTCGTTATTTGTTTCGCAGCCCCTCGCGTTAACGTACTCAACGACCCGTTCGTAATGGACGTAAACGAATGACGAGCTGGACGACGAGCTGTTTCGCGCGATTCCGTGGACCAGCCGTTATGTGTACGTGCATGCGAGCCGACTTTGCCTCCCCCCTCGGATTTCAAATGAATAGGTTTCACGGGCGAGATCGTGCGTTAACATCGTCTCCCATGCTAGACTGTTGCTCTTTCGCTTACTGCTATCAGTGCTTTTCACATGTACAGCCCCACTCCTTTGGGATGCAGGGCGATATTCGTCGCATGGAACATTCATTGCGTTCGTGCAATGTTCACAGATATATGTGTGATAATTGTAATTAATTGCTGCTGATCGTATTGTTTACTGTTACCAGAAAACACAAGTCTTGTTCTCTCGTGTTATCGCGAATGTTCCGTTGTTTCTATTCACATTAAAAGAAACGACTGTGCGATTCTTTTTAATGTCCAGACTATTTATAGTATTCAAAGAATTTTTACATTATCCTGACTCGTGGCTAAGTCCGAGGAGATGGATAATTGTAATAGCATTACGAGTAATTCGTGATAGTAAGGCTACGTAGACAATGCGGAATCAGGCAATTTAATTTAGTACTCGGGGATTAATTCTGTTGGTCTTTTCGAGATAAATAATATTGTTTCATTTTCTATCATTTATGACTGTTTCGATTATCAATGGTACACGCAGTAAAATGTGTTTCTTATTCTGTGTGACCATAGAAACAGGGTAGAAAATGTCAGAGCCGGAAGAAAGTCTGGCAGCGCCGGATAGCACTACGAGGGAACAAAGGTTGGGTTTCTCTCATGGGGACGATGTTCTTCTTCAACATAAAGATGGCAAATTTTACCTTGGAACAGTTGTCGAGGTACATTTCTATGATATTTTAAGAAAACCGCCATGTTTTCTACATCTCTCGTTAAGTCACTATTAAGTTACGTACTGCCGTCGATTTGAACATAATTGAGTTGTTTAGCAGACTAAATATTGTATTTACATAGGTGGATTTGGCAAGGGAAAGATGTCTTGTCAAATTTCTGGACAACACCTCCGCCTGGTCCTCGGTCAAGGAGCTGACAAAGCTATCAATGCCGGACTCCGAAGTTATGTGCGTTCTTTGCAAGAAATCTCAGCCCAAGACTGATAATGACATTATTGTTTGTGACAAATGTGGTCGCGGTTATCATCAGCATTGTCATCAGGTAATAGTAAATCGTATTTAGATTTCGATATATCTCTGATAATGTTTGCATTTATATTTCTACTGCTGGTATATATAGCACGCTATGAAACAAATGAAACAAGAATGTACGCTTACAGCCCCAGATATCTAAAGAAGAAACTGCAGCTGAGGCGCATTGGATTTGTAAAAGATGCGTAGATAGTCAACCACGGACGCGTGATGTCGTAGAGCCAAAAACTTCTATGGTGAAGGCAAGTATTAGAAAAGTTTGCAGTGGCAGGGACCAACCTCAGCCGCCACCAGATGATATGACAAAGTTGCCGTACGACGTAAGTATTTGTTGTAACGGATTTCTTGAAATTAATCGAGATCAAAGTAGAATTTAATGGTATTATCGAATGAGAAAAAGAATTTATGGAATGAACAGCTAATATTTTATTCCAGCCTAATATGTTAAGTTGGGATGCGCATCACAGAGTGAATGCTGAACAAATTTATTGTTATTGTGGTCTCAATGGTGAATGGTATACGCAAATGTTGCAATGCGCTCGTTGCAAACAATGGTTTCACGAAAAATGTGTCAGTTGTCTAACTTATCCTTTATACAGTGGAGATAGGTGAGTAAAAGCTACTACACCTTGTGGACCGTTCCTATGTTAGCGCATGTAGCTTAGCCTTCGTTAATGTCTAATGGATTGAAATATAAGAGTTTGCAGAAAACGAAGAAATACGTGTGCAGACTTTTGCGCACGTATACGCGCGCGCACTGCGGTCCGCAAGGTGTTAATGACGAGAATATTAAACGAGGAATTTATATTATCTATATTCACAGATTTGTTACTTTAAAAAGTTGCTCTATAATTGATATGATTTCTAGGTTTTACGTATTTGTTTGTTCAATGTGCAATTACGGCAAAGAATTCGTACGGCGACTAGAATTAAAATGGGTAGATCTGGTGCACCTGATGTTGTACAATTTGACTGTTTACAATGCTAAAAAGTATTATGATTTGGACACTGTTATTGTACCTTATGCCAATGATAACTGGAATACTTTGCAGCTACCACCACGGGTGAGGATGATTTGTTAAGTTAACGTGCACGAAGCTTTTTATTCTCTGTTGAAAGGTAAATCATTATAAATATGCGTATGTATTTGTGACCGTTAGATCAGGGATGTGAGTGCTCAAATACGCAGGGAGTCTATACTAGCAATATTGACAAATAATAGAAACAGATTCAAATGCGGCAGAGAAATAAAGAAACGTACCACAATATGGGGTCTTAGAGTTAGATTACCACCACCATGCCCAATTGTTAATCTTCCGCCATCCGGTGTAATAGATGATTCTGTGTTACGTAGATGCTGGGGTGCTAATAAAAGACTGCAATATCTTCCTCCACCTACAGGGTTAGTTGAGATATAATGCTAATAGAAATGCGTACCGTTACATCCTTCAATTCAGCTATTTGTTTATCCAGTAGATCGGAAGCAAACTCGTATTGTTTCAGACCGATAAGTTTACCAGAGAGTACAAAGCAATTGACTGAGCTAAAGCAAAGCACGGCGGAGAATTTAGAAATTCCCGTGAACCCGTCAGACGTGGTAATGCGTGGAACGATTTATCAGAATTCCGAGGCGGAGCAAAGTTCATGCCCGAGTCCAAGCCCGCCAACGCAGTCTACACAATCTCTAAGAGAGAGGTGTGTAAAGGCACACAGGAATTCGGCTAGCACGTGACAACAACTAACAAACAATAACTTTACATTATTATTCCCAATTAATTGCAGATATAGCGGAGGTGGTTTCGTGAAGAAATCGTTCCCATTCCCGAAACTGAGTTTACAAAGAAGAAGACGTTTGATGGCATTAGGAAGTTCCCGTGAAAGAATGTTACGTAAACACAAGAAGAGAGAAAAAGGTGATGGTTCGCTGAGTAAGGCTCAGGGTGTTAGAGAAGCTAGATACCGAAAAGCAAGAAAGCTACTGAAGAATGCTATAGCCAAGGTATTAAGAAATAAAATATAGCCGTTAGATCTAATACCATACTTTCACGTACAAAAGATATACAACGGACTTTTCTGTTCCGCTTTATAGAGTAAATCTCGAAGCTCAGAAGCATCTGATTTACCACCAACGCCACCGACATCAGTCTCTGGCCCTCCCACGCCGCCAGCCACGACATCCGGTATATCTGAACTATCCGTGCCTAGTTCCGTCGAGCTGATGCACCCCTTACCGCCGTCTACGCCCGCGGACACAAGCGGGGACGAGACCAGTTCGAGGGGAACGTTGGACTCCTTTATTCCGCCACCCAAAGACTTTGAAGGCAAGAATAATCCTTTTAGAAATCTCAGTGACTTGTTGGGCACACCTGGCAGTCTCAATCAAACGAATTCGAGTACCCCGTCACCGTACAATCAATGTCCAATCACGTTGCCCCTACCGCTCACACCTGTTATATCTCAACCGCCAGTAGTGCGGCCAGCCAAAAGACAGTTATCAGAGAAAGACATTATTATAGACAGAAACGGGCAAGTAAAGCGTAGACGCCAGCATAGGAGAGGCCGCCCATCGCAACAGCAGATACAGCAACAGTTTCAGCAAACCGCTAGTAAGACGGCGGCCATCTTACCGGCGCGTAATAACGAGGTTAAAAGTGAATTCGCGAGGAATTTAAGAAGTTCGTTTAACGGTGCCTCAAGCAGTGCTAGTAGTCAAATTGGCAATTGTGTCGATTACGCCTTGAACGGTAGGAGATTAAGGCAACGCCAGAGCAATGAGAAATTACCCCCGCCGGATCCGCAGCCGCAGAAGAAGGGTAGCGTGCCCTCGTCCCCAAAGTGTTCGCCCGTTAAGCAAAGTGCACCTGACATATCCCTGGATGATCTCAAGTCATCGGTCAACATATACTTCGGCGCAGCTAACAGGATCGCCGCTGGCGAGAAGTTCGTCATCAAAGCGAAGAGGATAGGGCCGAACGGTCAGACTCAATACCTTATCGAGTGGGAGGGACTCAATACTTAACAGTAAATAATTTGTTTGTGCGACCGCACGTATCGCGGCCGTATGAGAAATTTTCTGTTCACATCGAGGGCAACGGCGGCCGGAATCAAGCTGCGCTCATCATTCATTCTGTATCGTCTTTCTTTTAAAGGACTCGGTGTTTTGAAAGAGAAGAGAAAAACAAACGATTAGTGACAAATCGACCCGTGTCACATGCACTGCCATTCGTTACATATGTTTTATATAATAAGTACGTATTAATTGGTGTACGATGTGTGACTGTTCTTGCAAATGTGAGTCTTATTTAATTCAGGCTTGGGTATTAATTGCCCTTTTCGGCCGATTTTCAGAAGCAGCGCCTCCTTTCTTCCGCCGCGCGTCTTGATCCCCGCGACGGCTGTAAAGCCGGGAATCCACCGAGAATACACCGATGCTATGTTTTAGCTTAGCTTTTGGTGGAAACGGTTCCATAAGAATGTATTGAAGCTAATTTTTTTATTGGCATAGCATCGCATAGAATAGTTTAGCTTCTTGGTGGATTCTCGGCTTTATGCTCGGGCCATCTCAGGCGCGTACCGAATGAACCGCGTGTGGCGCATTGAGCTTGTCGCCCACTAGGCCGAAGCGCGTCGACCACGCATCGCTCATATGACAATAGCGGCGACGAACGTTTCGCTTTAGTCGCCGGGCTTTACTTCGGCGTAGTGGGCGACGGCCTTTAGGACGACATTCGTATCAATATACTGCATTCCACTTTAGTGTAGACTCGTTCCGCGCAGGGATATGCTTTTGATTGGTACGAAACGTCCTGTGCGAGCTGCGCAGATCGGTCACAAATCGGTAGGGACGTAGGTCTGCTCTTATATGGAATGGAGTGTAGGTTTCCACATCGTTGATGCGTTTTTGCTTTGTCAACGCGCTTCACGTGGTACACGGCTGAGATGGTTCAAACAGGGCCGCCTTTACCAATGAATTAAATAGGCCCAATATGTTGAACTGATTTTTTCTCATCAATTTTGGAGACAAAAATTTCTATCTGGAGCATATTGGTTGGGGATCCGGGGTTATGATGTACTGCCTTGCACCGATTGCGAAGAAATTGCACCCTTGGGGTCTAGGATGTCAAATTTTTTTTTAGTCCAGGACTCGAACATTACGGCCCTCGCCGGGGCCAAGACGCGAGGCGGAAGAAAGAGTGCGTTGTTTCTGATAATCGACCGAAAAGGGCAGTTAATTCCCAGGCCTGATTTAATTAGTCGGCAAACCGAGAGTCTCGTGGAGACGCCTGTCCCGTCAACGGCAAACTTCATTGCTGGACAATGAATTTGTTTCGTTGCTCGTTTAAAAGTAGTCAGCCGCTCGCTGGTTCCGTTTCACTCCGCATACCAGAAAACGAACCAATTTTCGTCTCGTTCGTTTCGCTATTTGCATTCAAAATGTACCGTCCATAATTATCTCCGACGCATGAAATTCAATTAACGTTTCTACATCTATTTTACTACAGAGCAAAAGTAAGGGGTGCACGGGTACGAAAGGGAGAGAGATATAAAACGAAAGAGGAAACATTTACAAGAACAATCAGATACATTGCTTATAAATTGTACATATTGTAGCATAGTAGTTTCGCAGAAGAATCGATGGATGCGAGGCGACGCGCGAGCAAAGCGATTTGCCGCGGCGGTCCTCGCATTCGTTAGAGATTGGCCAATCGCTCCTGACGAATCGCGGAGCAGACCATGATCGCGACAAGGGAAGGTGAAGTGAATTGAAACTGACAGTTGTTCCTCTCACTTGAGCTAACATACTAGCGACCGTTAGTGGTTAGTGTTAAAGAGTAAAAGAAAAGAAGTAAAAAAGAAGCAGGCATCCTGCAAAGGTTATTTTTCAATACAATCGTAGAGATAGACATCCGCTTCTGCGCCTTCATCGTCTGGGACTGTCCCTTACACGATTCAGACCGGAATGGAATCCTTCGTTACACGCGACAACTATTACTGCCGTACGTCACCTTCGTTTTCTGCCGCTACGTTCCGCGATTAGCCTGAAACACGTAAGACATGAAATTAGTATTATTTTTAACTATCAACTGCCCAGAGAAGTCTATTAATTTGTAAGGGTTTAGGGGAACGTTTCACGCCACGCTGCGACGGTTCTAGACGATGACGGCACAGTCCTAGCATTGCTCACTATTATACAAGACTAAGGGAAAACAGCATACCTGTATAACGTAAAGTTTAAAGAACCACAGAGCTGAGTACGTAAGTGATTGGCCATGTTATCTGTGCAAGGGTAACGCGTTTGTAAATTTGCGAGATCATTTCGAGCTCGAGATGTAGGAAATCTTTATAAACTGTTCTTGTTATTATTAAAAAATTTGTAGGGCATGAGAAATATTCGTTCGTGTGTAATAGACAGCCGTGCGAACGGCGCTCTTGTGAGGTTTCATATTCGACATTTTTTGGGACATTTCGTTAGAGCAGGTTTCGAGCGGAAACGCTGCTGCGGGCAACTACAGAGGTGTCTCGTTAGCTTGCAGGGTTTTGGGACCATATCTGGTCGCCTATCGAGGCAGGTAGACTTCCAAACATTCAGTGCGAGCGAGGTACCGACACCCGGCATAAGATAGCGAGTTCTTAAATCGGTAAGTTGTTAAAACAGGCATGCCTGGGTGTCTGCACAAGCGATTCCGCGAAGGTAGTTTTAAGAATTGGTGGGGATAGCGACGATCAGCTATCGGGGCAGAAATCTCGCCAGCTAACGAGTCACCTCTGTATAATGCAAGCAACGACGAATAACTTTTGTACGAAAAGCCTTTCCTTTCATTCGATTCATGTTGCGAATAATGCTGCACAGAGTCTGTGGTCAGAACTTACTAATCAGTAGACGTCTATAGCGACCGAGGGAAGATTAAGTATCAAGGTATTATTTCTTATTAGGGTCTCGAATCAAAAGAGCTTATTAGAGAAATTGAAGAATTTTAGTTTCTGCCCATTCTACTGCACTTGAGTTATCAATGAACTCATGTCGGACGACTAGTTACAAGAAAGTAATTGTTAGATGTTCTGCGAGGAAAAATTGGCGCGTATAAGTGAACGGTTGTCTGATGAACCAGTCTTTCTTGGGATACAAAATGTATCAGAGAAGCGAAAGAAAAGTCGTGCTCTTCACGGATCATTTTCAAAGCGAGTTAAAATTGTTCATCTTTTCCATGACTGTTCCGTTAGGCTCGAAATTTGATCATCCAACCGATGCGAATGATACGAGTCCCCTCCCGAAAACTGGGCACGAGAAAAACCGCGAGTCATTCATGCTTAGACAGACTTACCTAAGAGATAGGTATTTTAAGCGCTATTTATTTAATCTACTGCGTGTAATGATCATTTGCATTGTGACTCCTTTAGAGAGAGACAAGTTTCGAAACAACGACTTCTTTGGTCCACGGAAGCTATATTTGTGATGGCAATCTTGAAATTACGAATCTTTGTACACAAGCTACTGTCAGTTACGCATACTGTTTTCATATAGTGTTCTAAAACCTGCGATACAGTATGAAAGGGAAGCGAACCTTAAAAGATAATTCGAAAATGTGTAGTAAAATCGTTCAAAGTAATAATCACACTAAAAAGTAGTACTGCCTTGATAAAAATATTGAAGAATGAAAATATTAAAGTTTCTCAAGGACAGTCGACGATTTTCAACAGAAAAAATTCGAATTAAAATTGAAAGCTGCTACCGAAAAAATCTTACTGCACATTTTCGATTCATCTTTTCCCAAAGGATCGCCCCCTGACGAATTACAATCGCATATTTCGGGATTCCACTCTGCATTTGCGTCATGCTTTTCGAAAGAAACTCTCCCGATAGTCTTCAGATATTAACAAAAGTGTGTTCAAGTGTGTTCAAGCAGTGGCGCAAGATGAAACTTTTGTAATAGTCTCGCGTAACGGGCGCTGATAACACGCGTCCGTTTTATAAGCGCATCACCTTACTCTCTAAAGGAAAGGCATAGATAATATTGGACGAATGCACTGCCAAACATCTCTAAGTTATATTTAAATAAACGACGTTAGACAATACTGTGCTATGATATATATATATATATTATATATATATATTAATTTTGTTTAATATTAAACGAACGTTTGCGTTTAGTTTCGTTTTATCTGTATCCGTCGTTTGTTCCGTTCACGAACAAACGTAAAATGAAGAACTTAAGCGCGACTTAAGCCTGTTTCTTCTTTCGTACGGTATGGAACATTTCGCACGCGCTACTAAGTTTGCGTTCCAACTTGGACGGGTCTACTCCTCGTCCCTCGTGCATTGTCCGCACGACGCCCGCTAATTAGACTCACGCGGATCTAGGAAACCAGCGATGTTTTCTTCTCGATCGTTTCGCCGTTTCCTGTGCTTAAATAGAATTAGAATGGAACGCGAGACGGGACATCATTCGACGCGTTAACTAAGTTAATCATGCATTATAATTTCATCGAGCGCTGCGTTGTTAAACCATCTGTCTAGTTTCTCTTTTGTTATATTCTCGCGGTGTTTTTCTACTACCAACTGTCTAAGTTCTGCGAAAACGACCGTCTTTCTAATGCGCTTGTCTAATCCGGGTCTGGTTGACCAACGCGGGACAAAAGAAGAAGGAACTATAGAATAGAATTTTAAAAGCTGAAACTAGGAGAGTCTGTGTTTAGATTGAAACAATATTGTTCGTCAATGAAATTGCCAGGTTGCTGTTACACGTCCTAGTCCAACTAGTACTGGGTTGTCTAAAGATCATGTCGAGGATCCACAATCACAGTTTTGCCTTTCTTGTCTACGGTAGGACGACTTCAGTCCCAAGAAAACGAAACAAAACTGCCGATCCTCGACCCGCTCGTAATCTGCTAACCCACGTCTGAGCCCAGAAGTTCGCGAAGCTTGTGTTTCTACTTTGCAAACTAATTATTAGTTTAGTTTTATAGGAAGCTAGGAGCCACGAGGGTTCCTCAGTATTTTATCTCGCGTTGGCGCAACTTAGCTCCGAGCTACCCTCGCGAAGATGGCTCGGTAGCGACGAGCAAAGCGGAAGCATTGAACTCTTAGGAAGAATCCTGTACAAAGTCAGCGTAGGCGTAAGGGAAACGGGGAACTGCACTCCTCGGGTCCTCGCGCGAAGACAGGGAAGCGTTAATTAGTTGATTAATCGCGACGAACTTTGTACCGACGATCCGTGCCGGATCAGCGCCTCGACTTCGCGTTTCTCGGTAGCGTAAGAACAGGGAAGAAGGTGAAGATGTACTGCCAGTATCGTATGTAAATATTCTCCCCGCAGATACAGACTCACCCACAATTTTTTAATAACACATTGTTCATGGAACGTGTTTGTACGATTGGAGAACGGAAGCCGAGGGATCATTCTGGGTCCCCCGACACGTTCCTGGTGAATGCGTACGGTGCATCGTCTTAGCGCGAGATTTTGTTAAAAAGCAAACGTTCACTTTCCTTTGTCACAGAATGTACTTTCCGAGGAAAAAGATTCGATTGAATTTACCAAACAGGTGGTCAAGGAATTGTCTAATTAATTTGGGAACATCTACGCGATTAGAATACCTCGATGATCGAATTACGAATGATTTTGTACGGTGATATAGTACTTAGACTTAGCTTGAATTCTGTCAACTTTACTTGGTAAATTTCGTTTCTTTGTATATCTACGTAGAAGTGAATTTGGATAGACTCTGCGAGCTTTTGGAAACGAGAGCCTGGAGTTTAGTGGAATGATAATCGAAGCATTAGCGATTCCACCGATTGTTACTTTAATTTTTATCGAAGCATTTTGTAAACGTTCAGTCTGTATGTTAGTGTTTTGTGTCTGTTTTTTTAAACATAGTTCTTCGTCGTTTTATCTATCAAACGTTAAGGTATTCTTGACTATGGCCGCCCATTTAGTAAATGCAATAAAATTCTTTTACCGTACCAAGCTCAGTGAACTTACTCGGTGTGTGTGTGTGTGTGTGTGTTTTCGTTTCGATTCTGCGGTTAGAGAAATGTTCGTTCGTTCACGATTGTAATTCTTCGAATGAAATTAAATTCGAGCGCTGGTTGCCCGAATGACCTGCCTTTAGCGACGGAACAAATTAAAAAGCTGGATCTCGCCGGTGAAATGGATGCGTTTTGTCGAATGTGAACTGCGTTCTTTCGTTGGTAATTGGGGATGGTGACCGATGGAAAATTATTAGCAACGCGTGTCGAACCAACGGCACTTCGAAAGTCCATGTAAATACAGGCTCAATCATCCAAACTACTTTTATACGGAAAATTGTTCAGAGATGCCGAATGCATATATAAATATATATTTAATAAACACGCTATTTCTGACAAGAATGATCTTTAATTTTAAGGGAACGATGATACGATCTTTAACGAGTATCGTGTGCAGTGCTCTTTGGGGGCATCTAGTATTTTTCTAGAGTCAGTGGAAAGTGTTGCAAATATACTGCGACACATAGAAGTACTGCTCTAAAAATTGGGCCTGTTCGAGGAAAATGAGACTGCCTATTAAAATTGCAAGTGATAGTACTGTAGACCTCTATTATTTGTTAATAATCATTTTCATAAAAGGCTGTGCTTCATCTGAATAAATTTCTGTATTCTTTCGACAAATCTGTGACTCGAAATAAAAATCTAGATAGGGCCTATGAATTATTCAAGTATTTCTTTACATAACTATGATTGAACTTATGAGTTCATGCAAAACGGAATAAATTAGAACGAAATTCTTGATTCGAATAGTTGCTCCTAATAAATGAACATTTAATTATAATGTGAGACCAATATTTCTGGACCAGAGCCAGAATTTATGACTTGGTTCGTAAGCCTATCAAATCGTGTACTGTAATTAAACGCTTTAAATTTATTAAATACTCTTTCAGGAGGAAAATTGCACATCTTTGGCAGAGTTGATTACCAATATTAATTTACATAACATTCTTTCTTCTTTATAGTCGCTGCTAAACGTTCTCAAACTCTCGAGCACCTTTCCTCTAACACCCTCCACACGAAAGGGGGTGGACCCCCAGCAGATACATCGATTGCTAATAATTTTTCCGCACCACCGTTTATAATCAATGTTCAATGCCCCTACTCGTTCGACAAAAAGAATCCACGATTATACCAATTGTCAAAGAAGCTTCCTTTAAAGGCCACAGATGTGGTTCACACAGAAAGAAAATTACGTATTTCTCTGCGCGAAGAGGGGTGAGTGTGCGTGTGTGGCGAATTCGAAATGGAAAATAGTGTGCCTGGTATCGCGTGAAACGGAATTGTGTGTGACTTGTGTGAATCGTGCGCACTGAATGGAACGGGAGGAAAACGTAAGCGAGCGATCTTTCGACGTGTCTAGTTCCATTGAAAAGATTTTAAAAAGGATTACTGAGGTAAAATAGAAGAAGCTACTTCGAGTCCAAGACTATTTCGACTGTTCTTAAAAAATGGTAAATTCGATCGAAAGGAATTGAAGTGATTGAATTCTCGAAGGGGAACCAAGTGGAGGGATACAGAAAGCTTGACTCGGGGATCCCTTGATTACGTTTACGCGTGCATTTCCAATTCGTAAGATTAATTCTGTAGCGAGGGAGTCTCTGTATATACACCGCCTGCACTTTGTACGAATATTGCGAACGTCGCTGTGCCCAGCGACACCCCCCTTTTACTTTTTGTTTCCTTTCGTCGTTTAATAAAGTGAATTCTTCATGACCTCTTCAATATTGTGAAAATCAATGCAATAGGGTGACTGTACCTAATATCGCCATCCGCTTATATCTCGCAAAGTAAGCTATACAATTTATCGGTTATGCATTGAATTAAGGTCGGTATCAAATATATTGGCCGGTGAGTTTGTTTTCCCGATCAGCGATCGAGGAGAAATCAACCACCACCATCTGACGATCAGAGAGAGAGCGAGAACGTTGAGAAAAGGAGCATCGAGCAGGCAAGCGGTATGGTGGGAGAATACCCCTCACGAAACTCACCGGCCAATATATCTGATACCGACCTTAGTATCTAAACATATGTAGGAAGAATCTTAATAGTGTAAAAATTTATTGGATTGCTACAATTTTACATCACATTCGGAGAAGGTAAGTCTAATAATTCCGTGAATGCAAGAATATCTACTAGAAATACCTAATTAATGATGTACTTAAGGAATGAAATCGATTCAAATATTTTCCGTAATGAAAATGGTGTTTTTCTTTTAGCAGTATGGGTGTTCTCAATACCGGAGAACAATGGTTTCGATGTAATGTTTGTTACAGGTGGTGTTACGAAATGTGCCGAGCAACCGAAATAAACTTTATTTGTGCAATATGCAAAAAATTAAATATTTTAAAAATCTATACTTCTAATAAAAATGAAATCAAAGATGGATAAAAATACATTTATAGAGTAAGAAATAATAAAAGCACATGTGAAAATGACTTTAAAAATTTATATATATATGAATTAATTAATATTTCTTGAGTTAGCGATATTAGGTACACTTTTTTCAGGACTCGATTTTTGCATGTCTTACGTTTTTAAGCCCTCATTAAAAATATATAGGTTTCAACGACTCTAACTTATACTACATGAAAGATGAATAATTTCTCTTTACTTTGAAATGAACTGCATGCAAAAATATCAATTATTATTCAATTGACAGCGATTTAACTTTTGCCTGGCGATATTAGGTACAGTTACCCTATCCGGTTGGAGGGCTTTGTCTCAAAGCACAAATGCTTTTGAATTTCTTGTGTGATGGTTGTAACGATTGTGCTTATAATTAATTAGTTATCAGCATTTATTTAACGCCACGAACCGATAAATAGCGAGGCTAATGTAAAAAGGGCTACAGCCTTAAAGCAGGCAACTGAGCGTGTTTTAGCGCTCATCTTAGTTCATAATTTCCTCCGCTACGCGACGCCAGCGTTTGTAAGTTCAAAATCGAACAAATATTTAAAACGCCTTTTACAGCAATAAAGACACAATTTTCTGGTTGAAAATAGTTACATAACGATTTGTAGTCTCCATACAAACGGTCTATACCCTCAGATCGCAAATAAAAAAATATATAAATGAATTTATATATTCTTGTGTATAGTCTCCATTGCAGTGACTTGTACGATCGCGGAAAATTAATAATCTTTTGACTTTCTACAAGTAATTTATGAAGCTTTAGAGTTGCATCACAAATGAGAGTTTCTTTCTATAAAACATTTGTTACTATTTTGTTCATAATTAGCTATTAATACTTTTTAGATAGGATTGCAACAAATGCAAAATAGATAAGAGTACTTGGGATCCTCAATTATTTAACTATGAACTTTCTAGAAATAATTTATGTATTTTTTCAATGCCTCACAAAATAGGTACATACCTTTGGCTAGAGACCTACATAATATTCACAAATATTTTGTTGTCAATTAATTATATCACACTATAAATGTATTCGTCTTTCGTTTGCATTTAACTAGTAATTTCAAATGAAAATTTCTAGCGCTCAAATCCCTGACTCTATAAAGAATATAAGAATAGTAGAGTGCTGTCGACATTTGAAAATGCAACTACAGTAGTTCCACAGGTGGAAACTAAAAGGAACTGTATTCGGGAAATTTTCAGTTTTTTTTTTATTTTTTATTGCTATAATACAATTTGATTGTTGTGTAAAATCTGTCTTGTAAATATACTGAAAAAAAGATGTATCTATGCTTACAATAATTAAGGAATAAAACGCGGAAGCATAGCACAATAGAACAGAACAACAACCCTATTGTGAATGTTAGATTAATCTTTATTATTACATCTGTTTTAAAAGACATAACTTATTTATAAAAATATGAGGATCGGGGGTACCAGTGGGCGAAAGGGGGGTGGGGGTGAATTGGGGAACGAGGGGAGATGGGGTGGGGGGAGGCAGGATATAATTAGGATCGAACAAAATCCCTTACATTACGGAATAGTTAATACTAATAAAACTCAGTACTTTTTACAAGTTACAAGGAATAACAAGATCTATCATTAGTAATCGGGACTTTCTCTAACTTATCGTAAGATAATTGTAAATCGGAGCACGTAGCTTATCTACCGTCCTTTCTCCATTACGTTTTAACACAGAGAAGTATCGGTGTGTCAGAGAGCGGATATGCCGTACCTAATTTTGAACACATTTCATAATATGTTTAATCAACGATCGCTCGGCGGATTCGATCGTTTTTACGCATATAAACCTTTCCACCCACGCGCGGTACTATCTCGATGTATGAAAAAATATCAAATTCGTTTTAGGGAAGCGGCTCGCTACACCGTTACGAACTATTCGCGCGCATTGAGCTCTTGCAATCAGATCTTTTACAATACACACATATATATATATATACTATTTAAAAAGAAGGAAAGAAGATATTAACATTCTCTTGATATTTTCTCGTCGTTCGCTATTTGGCAGACTTTTCGTGGCATTAACAATACAAAAGGCAGTCGCGTGAAGACATATACTTAATTCGTTACAAAACTTTCATTTATATATATATGTATATATAAATAAAAATGTCTCCCCTCAGGAGCGTACAGGTTTCGCGGGAATAGTAATAGAGAATTGCGTTGGACCCTCGTCTTCCGTTTTCGGAAAGCTCCATCACACCTGCGCGTAATTCAGAATTGCATCGAGGATGCTAAACGGCGCACGGTCCCTCGATGCAACGGTCAATTACACAAAATTACATATAATATAATATATATACTCATTTATATATATATTTATATTTTTCTCTTCTATGTCCCATATAATATGATAAAGGAAACATTATTATTTAGTATCCATGTGGGTCGCCTTATACAATGAAAACGTATCGATATCTACCTTACATAATATAAAAATATGTAAAAACAGTTTGTACAAAATCGAGAGAAAAGACAATTATTTATAATAAGAAGTACCTCGATAGTACGTAGGATGAGCGGACAGGTAGAGATAGAGAGTGGGGTAGGGGGGATGGATGTCTAAAAGAGAGTATTTACAAATTTTCTCTTTAGAAGTGGCGAAGATAGATTAAAAAAAAAAAAATTAAAAAATAAAATAGAAAAAAGGGAATATGATATTCTCTACGCCGTGATCAACTATTGTTATCCTCTAAATAACCTCGTCACTGGTGGACATATTGCAAATGAACGTGCACGAACTCCGTACCTTATCGACGAATAATTTGCTCTTTTCTCTCGCAACAATCTATGATTAGTCTCTATCTATCTATCTATCTATCTATCTATCTATCTATCTATATATATATATATATATATATATTTATATTTATATACTCTATTATGCGTACACATCATACCACCGTCCAGTCACACCACCGATACGCGTATTCGTTTTATTTATATAAGAACTCTCCTTTGGCATTGGCGGATGAGAGAGATCGGCGAGAATCGTCTTACAGCCCCCGCCCGTCGCCTACTTAATTCATTAATGAATCTACTAAAACATATTAAACGTACACACATTAACGCGTTAACAATTACGCTACAGCACGATACTTTACACAGGAAGAAAAAATACAGAGGCGCCGTCGCTAGCTCGCCGGGCGTTCCCCGAGTTCCCGATTAAAAAAAGACCCGCGAGAGCTCTTTGGCAAGGTCGACGACGAAGAAAACGAAGAGACGATTTTCTTCGTCCCCGCGTCCGCCATTTCTCGCGAGCTCCGCAAAGTCTCCCTCGAGACCCTACTCGTCGGTGAGGCGAACGGCAGGAAGATATATATTAAAACAAAAAAAAAAAAAGGAAGAGTAATTTCGCCGTGCGAATGGAATGTCTGTGTATGGAACGAGTTCATTTTATTCGCGGGGCGAAGACGATTCCTCCGAGGGCTCCCGTCGACCGTGCAAAGAGCTACCTTCCCCTTCTATCTTACATGTTAAATCTCACCACGTTCGATCGGTGATTGATCGTTAAATCGTTAAAGGCCATTTGGAAACGCTGCGTTTCTTCGATTATGAGAACACATTAATTTAATAGATTTACCTAGGTGAACTTCTCGCACGCACCCCGCGACGTTCGAAGGCACGATTCTTAGTTTCTTTCTTGCCACGAAGAGATAGCTACGGGTCCCTTTCGCATCTGGTGTCACGCGGTGCTACGATTATTACAATTGTTGGACAGTGCCTCGCGGTGACCAGAGGTACGATGCTGGAGCGGATTGAGTCGTATCGATCCTGAAGGTTTACGCGGTCTTCCCTCTGTTCGCACAACATGGGGTGCGATTCGTGATGGTAATCAAGCGATTCCTCGTGTAAACTTTGTATCTGTGTATCGTGGCTCGAGTAATATATCATTTGTTCTTCCTTAAAGTTAGAAATTGTATTCAGGTGTCGAGATCCCTAAGTGTCATGCGCAACGAAGAATCATTTTCCGATTAAAAGATAACATTATGCAATTTGAAGTAGCAAAATCGTACGAGGAATCACAAAAATGGCACCACGAATCACGTCTCACCCCGTACAGGCGTGCTTGCGCGTTACACAATTAAATAGAATATTACATATTACACTCTACTAGTTGTCTTCGTCGAATACACGTAGCAGCTTGAATGTATTTTCGCTCCCATGTTTTCTCCTATGTACAATAACTATTGTAGATAGCAAGGTTCGCGTTCCTCCTTATTCAACTGTGTCTATAGGGTCTCCACGCTGTGGCAAGTCGAAGGCACCATTGTTCATTGAGCTTCAGATACAAAAAAAAAGTGGATCGGTCGATAGAGAACGATATATCGTCTACTTGCAATCTCCTATGATACTCCTAGCCACATCATTTATCGTTTCTTTAATTAGAGAAGGCACAATCGTTGAAACGAGTAGGCAAATGGTGTCTTTGATCCAGGGAAACTGTCTCCTCGCATACATACACACCTATTCGTCGTTAATACATATATGCTTATACAGTTGCAGTAGTGTATCACGAGTGGAAGCAATACAGTGACCTGACGCGTACACCCAAGTGTTATTTAAAGTGAGATCCTCAAAAAAGCAGGTCGTCACACGTGTCCTCCATCACTAGTATAGTGCATATAGGGGCGCACAGATGCAAACCACCTATGGATCTTGCGATACTCTAACCCTTAACCTGGTACTGTCCAAAATCTATACAGAATGCGGCTCCAAGCTCTCACTTCCTATCACACAAGTATACTACCCTTACCATCTACTGCTCCCACTACCTCACTCTATTCCTTCCACTCATAACGCCCAGCCGTTCGCTGATATCCGATGAGGGATACCTTCCTCCCCCCTTGCGATCCGACCTTGGCACGAGAGAGCATTTCGCGGATGTGCACGGCCCAGAACGTTCCACACCGCTGGCGAGAATCACCCTCGAACTTGACGAGCTAAACACAGTTCGTGCGCGCCTAGGCGCCACTCACCCGCGCGAGGAATAGAGGGTGTTCAACCGGCCTCATATGTAGATCGCCTCGGAGCCCTTGTTGCTTTGGTGGGCGCCACCGGCGCTGTACGCGTTAGGCGAGGCCATGCACTCGGACCAGTCGCTATTCGAGTGCGGCGAGCTCGACGACCAGTGGCCTGGGCTATCTGGGGACGGGGTCGGAAAACTCTCCGGGGCTTGCATAAGGTGCTGGGGTGTCACATCCGGTCCGGAGTGATGGGACGGCGGCGTCAAGTACTGGTAGTACTGCTGCGTCTGCTGTTGCTGCTGCTGCTGCTGCTGTTGCTGCTGTTGTTGCTGTTGCGTGCTCTGCTGTTGCGCCTGTTGTTGTTGCTGCTGCTGCTGGATCTGCTGTTGCGTCTGCTGCATCTGCTGCTGCTGCGCCTGTTGGGCCTGTTGCTGCTGACTCGACGAGTAGGGGAGGTTCTCGAAGTCGAATCCCACTGGTGGCATGCCACCGTGCTTCTGATGCGTCGCCTGTCTCATGGCGGCGATGTGGGTGGGCGACGTGGGCAACGAGGGCCTGCTCTTCGCCGGGGACGGCGAGCCCATGTAGCTCGCCTGCGGCGACAGAGTCATGTTCGATTGCACCGAATGAGGCGGGGACTGGTTACTATATGGGGGTGATAACGTGTTCACCATCCCCTGTGCCTGCCGCTGATGGGGCGCTAGCAGCTGGTCGTGAAAATTAGGCAACCCGTAGTTGGTCGTGAAGGTGTCCAGCCCGAGCTGCTGAAGGCCCTGCATGGATTGGCCCTTTATGCAGTCCTCGTAAGGGGGCGGCTGTTTCGCCGTGGCTGTGTGACCCACCAGAGGCAGTGCATTGCTGTAGAGGCTCGCGCTGTCGTAGGGACTGGGCAGATTTCCCTCTGCGCCCTCTGCCCCTTGGGGGATCTCCTGGTTTGGGGGCTGAGCACCGCGTTTCGCCGGGGGTTTCTTCACGGAAGGCTTTCGCCTCACCACCACCACGCCACCCTCCGAGTCCGGGCTGTTTGGGTTCCCCGCAGCGCCCGTTTTCGGTCGTTTCTTCGACTTCGATTGCTTCGGCGCTGAACCGATCACTGTTGGGTGTGTGATCAGTTGCGGGTGGTTGGGAGATCCTGTAACAAAAAGCAATTGTCCATTTTAATTTCCAAGTTATCGTTTTTCTTACACGTAAAGATTACTTTGCACCACACATTAATATAAAGAATACAAAGAAGACACTTACCCATAAGTGGCCCGTTTGGTATCACGGTCACCATCTGCGGGGATCTCGGCACGTGTTCGTCCAGTAATCTCACGATGTCGTGATGTAATCTCTCGCTAGCTACGTCTCTTGGTAACCGATCCATGTGATCAGTGATCTCCCTGTTAGCAAAGGTATCCAGCAACGCTTTGCACGCCTCGAAGCTGCCTTCCCTGGCGGCAAGGAACAACGGCGTTTCATCTTTGTCGTCCTGGGCGTCTCTGTTCGCGCCATGGACAAGAAGTATATTAACAGCGTCGACGTTGTTAACCGCTGCGGCCCAATGCAGAGCGGTTTTGCCGCTGTTATCAGCGGCATTAATATCGGCATCCGCATTAATGAGATCCTCCACCATTCCCTCCGTAGCCAGGCGCGCTGCTAGAATCAACGGGGTGGTTCCATCGTGCATACGAGCATTTAGATTCGTTGCTCTATTTCTCAATAATATCTGGAAGACTCCCATGGCGTCAGCGGCGACGGCGGAATGCAGGGGAGTCCTGCCAGTGTTATCTTGCGAGTTGGCATCGGCACCAGCGTCGAGGAGCCTCTTCGCGGCATCAGACCTCGCGTAACGAGCCGCCAGATGAAGGGACGTTTCCCCGCTCTTGTCTGTCGTGGCGTTCAAGTCGGCACCCTGGGCAACCAGATCCGCGATCACCGTTGCAGTACCATCGCTTTCATCCTCCTCCTCCCCTGTGTCCAACCCTCCGCCACGTACAGCGGCTACCATCAATGGAGTCATTCCAAAGGGTCCTCTTGCGTCAACATCCTGGCCATGTTCGAGGCTAGGCGGTGTCAGGACTCCAGCGTCTGGTCTGCGTATCTCTGCGGCGTCCAAGTGTTGTTGGGTCCACATTCGTGGTTCGGTCTCCTCGTAGTCGGTGATGGCGGTGTGGTCGCTGGCATATCCAGGCTCTATTCCCCTCATCCTCTTCGAGGGAGGGAGGTCAGACTCGTCGTCCGACCACTGTTGAGCTCGACCATTTCCTACGTCCAGGTCCATGCAATTCACCGATGGCTGCTTGTTGAGGTTCCTCATCTCCTGGCCGTCCGGGCCTCGCCTGCGCGACCTTCGGCGCGGCCCGCTGCCGCTGCTAGTGCGCAGGAAACCCTCTGGGAACCAGGTGACACCCACCGCGCGTTTCCTCTGCGCGGTGACCAGCACGCCGACCAGCATTCCGCCGAGTACCACGATGACGACACCGATAAAGACGTACTTGTAGTTCGTTGGCGTGTCCGGATACTCCGGCCCCTGAGGCCCAACAACCCCTCGAACCTGCTCGATGGGGAAGTTGCGCGATAGGGAGTGCTTGGACGCGGTGGCTGCCAGGTACTCTGCCGCCTCGTTCGCTGAGGGGAAGCACACAGCTCCCTGGGTCACTGTGCATTTTCTGTTGTCGATCTCCAAGTAGGCGATCACGCCACTCTGACTATTAGTGTAGATGGTTGTTGGACGACCGAAGAAGTTAGTCTGGAGACTCGGCTCCCTTTCTCTCTTCCAGGGGTATATCATGTCGTTGCCTAGCTCGTCCTGCTTCACCCTCAACGTTGTCCGTAGCTCGTGGCCAATATCCCTGAGGAAAGCCACCACATTCGAGCGGAAGGTTTGCATGTCCATCCTGACAACCACGGATATCACACCCTCTGCGAGGGATGGTGGTTCCCTGTCACAATCCAGACCGTCCCAGTTACATTCCTCGTTGTTGCAGCCATAATCGCAGTGACCGTTGGCGTAATGCTTGCGACAGTAGGCGTCGTAGATGGGGCTGTAAGGATAACAATTCACGTTAGCTACATTCTTAAGACTATGTAAAAACCTTGAATCTGAAGGAATTAAAAATGTCACGATCACTTACTTGCAGGGCGCCAATTTCCTCTCGCAGTCTCTTCCATCGAACAGACACTGCGCGTTGTTACAGACTTCGTCGCAGACGTCGTTCATGAAGACGTCCCAGCAATTGATGGGAGCCGTGCAATTGCGCCACGGGTTTATGCCCAGCGAGCAGTCGTTGCCATCGAAGTTGCAGGCGTACCTGTTGCACTCGTCGTCGCAGTGATGGTTGCCAGACTTCTCCTCGCATCGATTCTCGATGCACTTCTTCCTCTCGAGCTCCAGATCCAGGTCGTACGCGTTCATGGTCTTCGGGACGTTCGAGTTGGCTCTGCCGAAGATACCGCCCCCGTAATTGGGATCGTAGCTCTCGCAGTTCTTCCCAGTCCATTTCGGCGGGCAGTCGCAGGCGTAATCGCCGAGCAGGTTCTTGCAAACTGCGTTGGACTGTTGGCATGGATTGCTCGCGCACTCGTCCCTAGCATCTATCTCACAATGTGTCCCAGTCGTGCCAGGCGGGCAGTAGCACCTGTAGCCCACCTCTGTCTCAGCCACTCTGCAAGTGCCACCGTTCAAACACGGCTCCCTGTCGCAGTAGGAGCCAGCGAATTCGCAGTTGTTCCCATAATAATCGCTGGGGCAGAGGCAAAGGTGTCCAGCCTGCTTCGCTGTGCAAACTCCGCCGTTTTGGCAGGGCGAGCTGTCGCAGAAGTTCACTTTTACCTCGCAGTGGCGTCCCATGTAGCCGGGCTTGCAGTTGCAGTGGTAGTTGTTCACCAGTTGCACGCAGTCCTGAGTGCCTGGCGAGGTGCAGGGGTTCGACAGGCACTCGTTGATGTCGCCTTCGCATCTGGGCCCCACGAAACCAGGCGGACACTTGCACTCGAACCCTCCGACCTTATCAATACAGGTTCCGTTGTTATGGCAGGTGCCTATGGCGCAGTCATCCACGTTCAGCTCGCAGATGAAGCCCAAAGTTCCTGGTGGGCACGAGCAACTGAAGTTGCTGATGAGGTCGTGACAAGTGCCGCCGTTCTGGCAAGGATTTGGTCTGCAGTCGTCCACGTTCAGCTCGCAATTCTGACCTTGGAAGCCTTTCGTGCACTGGCACTGATAGGAGCCAACCAGGTCCTTGCAAGTAGCACCGTTCTGGCAGGGAGCAGAGTCGCATTCGTTCACTTCCTCCTGACAGTAGGATCCAGTGTATCCCTCCAGGCAATGGCAGCGATGGCTGTTACCGATGTCTTCGCAGGTGCCGTTGTTACAGAGGTTCTTCTCGGGCACGCCCTTCCTGATAGCCGCGTCTTTGCACGAGACCATCTCCACGTCGCAGACTTTGCCCGTCCATCCTGGGGAGCAGTTGCAGTGGTACTTGTTCTTGTGCTGAACGCAGGTAGCCTGGTTCTCACAGGGACTGTCCGCGCACCAGTCGATGTACTGGTCGCATCTGGTGCCCGTGTATCCGTAAGGACAGTGGCAAGTGTAATACTGAATGTGATCGTGGCAAGTGGCGCCGTTCAAGCACGGAGAACTGTCGCACTCGTTGATGCGGTATTGACAGTTGGAGCCTGTGTAGCCGGGCTCGCAGATGCAGGTATAGTTGTTGATGCCGTCTATGCACTTGCCACCGTTCATGCAGCTGCTCTCCGTGCAGTCCTCGTCGTTGGTTTGACAGTTGATGCCGGAGAAGCCGAGCTGGCACTGGCACGTGTACGAGTTGACGTACTCCTTGCATACGGCGCCGTTCTGGCACGGCTGAGACAGACACTCGTCCACGTCGATTTCGCAGTGCTTGCCGCTGAAACCGTCCAGGCAGAGGCAAGTGTAGTCGCCGATGCCGTCCAAGCACGTGCCGCCATTCTGACAGGGGGCTGTGAAGAATAAATTAATGTTTGTTGAGTGGTAGAGTGAAATTATTGTATTTCATGGCCTGAGGGTAATAAAGGAAATTCTACAAAGAAGCGAGATAGAAATTGAAAACAGTACAAAGTAGAAGCTGAAAACTACAGCTACTATTGTATCCTAAGCTTAGTAATTCAATTTTCTGACTGTAAATCTAGACTCGCCAGACAGAATAGAGTTCTCTACTCACAATTGGCGCAGTCATCGGTGTTAATGATGCAATCACGGCCCTCGTAGCCCTTCGCGCATAGACACTGATAAGAGCCGTTGGTGTTCCTGCAGGTAGCGCCGTTCCTACACGGAGACGTCATTACACACTCGTCGACGTCCTCGTCGCAGAGTCTGCCAGTGTAACCGACCGTGCAAGTGCAGGCGAAGTCGAGGAAGTTGGACGACGGTGAGCACTTCGCGCCATGAAGACACCTGTAACAATAACCCAGCCATGTTAAGTCAACCTCTCAGAACCGGTAGACCAGCACACTGTCCCTGCAGTACTCCCACACAGTGGACGAAAGGAATACAGTGAGACCATAACAGCAGTGGAGGCTGAAGGCTAGCACATTAGACCTCCAAAAATCAACTGTTCCGCATACTTTCGCAACGCCGGTTTATCAAGAGCTTTTACACCAAAATGGACAAACGTTTTAAGAAACAGATTCGACGAGCTCAAGCTTGAAGACTACCCCTGGCAAAGCACCTCACTAGATTCCTCCCACCCACCACAGCCATCTGAAAGCCGTACTTGTTAGGCGAGCAAGGGTCCAGCTTGTCCTCGCAGTTCCTCCCAGTGTGCGGCAGCTCGCAAACGCATTTGTAGTCGTTGACGAGGTCGATACAGGAGCCGCCGTTCTGGCAGGGGTTGTTCGCGCAGTCGTCGATGTTCGTCTCGCAGTTGGTGCCTGCGTAGCCTGGCACGCACTTGCAACTGTACCCGTTCAGGTGGTCGTTGCACGTGCCGCCATGCTGGCAGGGGTTCGAGCCGCACTCGTCGATGTTCGCCTCGCACCTCTTGCCCCCGTAGCCGGGCAGGCAGTGGCAGATGAACTGGTTCACCCCGTCCTCGCAAGTGCCGCCATTTATGCAAGGGTTGCTGGCGCACTCGTCCACGTCACTCAAGCACCTAGCGTCGTAATACCCTCGCGGGCACTCGCAGCGGAATCCGTTAATCAGGTCGATGCAACGGCCGCCGTTGGCGCACGGGTTGCTCGCGCACTCGTTTATGTCCGTCTCGCAATGCTGCCCCGTGAAACCTGGCTCGCACTCGCACGAGTACCTGGAAGAAAAGACATCGTATCCACTGAGGATGGAAGAAATGATTACGTTAGAGCGGGCCCAAGATTTTGCCAGATTAGGGGGTCTGTGTGGAGGGTGGTCGCGCGCGTACTTTGCACGGCGGGGTCGCGTATCGGAGACCCCGATCGTTTATCGTTAGACGGAGCGAGCCGAGGGGAACAGGGGGGAACTATAAATGAATTTTGCCAGATTCAGGGGTAGTTCATGGAACTTCTTTCTCTTTTCGTAATAGTTCTGTCAGTTTGCTACTTTCGTAGTGATTACGTGTCTAACAAGGGAAGGTCTCGAACCCGAAAATTCAAAAAATTCTGAAAATTTGTGAGTATGCAGGGGATTTCCTCCTGATTACAACGCAATTTACTCGAAGGAGGTGGAATTATCCCCGGAAAATTCAGATATTTTCCGATTTTGTGTTATAACTCACGAACTGTAAGAGATAGAAGAAAGTTTCAAGACAAAAGTTACTTCTTTTAATCAGATCCATCATTTAGAGTGGTTCATGCGTGACACAGACCTATTTTGTATTGATGCCAGAGTGTAGTTTTAGGGGGTGAAATCACCCTTTAAAAGAAATACAAAATTCTTTTCCTGGAATATCTTGAGAACGGTGAGAGATATCAAAAAGAAGTATAAACGAAAGTTGCATCTTTTTTGTAAATTTACAAAACTGTATAAAAGTAATTATCAAAAAATCCATACTTCTCAAGTTACCCCCACCAGCAACTTTTGTTTAAACTTCTTTCCAATATCTCTCATCATTCTCGAGATATTCCACGAAAAACAAAAACTGCACTATGGCACCAATAAAAAATAGGGCTGGCTTACACATGAACCACTCTACTTGCACACAAAGTTGCATACTTTTCTGAATTTCCGGGTTGCCTGACTTCCTTTGTAACTCTCCGAGTCTCCTTCTAACTGCAAGATCTCTGAGAAGAGTGAAATTCTTCAAACTCTTTCTCAATGCTAGTACACAAATTTTGTATAGGCGATAGTGCTCAGATGGTAGCTCGTAAACTACCATTCAACCGTCTGCGGATGCAGTAGCTTTGATTCTCTGTGCGCAGTATCCTCTGAGGATGCTAGCTGCCAAGGGAATCCGCGACTCACCTGTTGATGCCGTCGATGCATCTCGCGCTGTTCCTGCAAGGGTTGCTGTAGCACTCGTTCACGTTCACCTCGCAGTTGGTGCCGGACGTGCCGGGTCTGCAAATGCACTGATAACCGTTTATGCGGTCCTCGCATCTCCCGCCGAATTGGCAGGGGTTGCTCTCGCACTCGTCGATCTGGATCTGGCACAGTTTGCCGGTGAAGCCCGGGTAGCAGTTGCAGCTGAAGCTGTTCTCCCCGTCGATGCAGGTGCCGCTGTGGCAAGGGTTCGACTGGCAGTCGTTGATGTTCGTTTCGCAGGAGGCGCCCGTGAATCCTGGGGGGCAGTCGCAGGTGTATTTGGCGATAGAGTCTTGACAGATGCCGCCGTTCTTGCACGGCGACGAGGCGCAATCGTCTATGTTGATTTGACAGTGGGATCCGGCGAAACCGTTGGCACACGTGCATTTGAAGGAGTTTATCAGGTCGGTGCACACGCCACTGTTCAGGCATGGCTTGGCTGCGCACTCGTCTATGTCGATCTCGCACTGGGTGCCAGTGAAACCTGGAAAAGAAGGCAGATAATGGGGTTAGAGAAATCTGGTTCCAGGTGGGACATTATAGAGAGATTATATTGTTGGCTTTGTGGAGTGATTTTCAAAGCTTCTGAGGTTTAGGATCTTTGTGGGCTGGATCTCGATAGGTAGATCATTAAGAATGCAAGAAGACACTTTTGTGATAGACTATTCTGATTCCGAGGAATAATTTGTACTCTTACTTTTACTATTACCATTAATCGTAGTTTTAATTTCAGAACAGTCTTTGGACACTCGTAGGGTGTAAATCAGGTGCTTTTAAAAAAAGATTTTGCCATTTTAACGGCACTGTTATTATCACAAATTATTAATACCTTTGCATCGAACTTCCCCCCGGCAGCATTAATTTATCGACGGTAATAAGCAAGTGGAGGAGCGCCAGTTGCACACGTGCAGCACAAACTAAATATATAGTACCTATATCCCTAAAATCAGATCCCGTACCACCTACTTTCCCCCCCGACTGCTCGAATTGCTGCAACCGCGGATGATTTCCAAGTTGTTTCCTGAAGGTGCACTTCCCGCCACAGTTCCGCGCAATTACGCGAGATTAACCAGCGGCGGGCAAAAAACCTGCGATCGATTGAACCAGTTCAAAGCTCTAACGGTACCCAGGGGTCCATTCAAGCCAGTCATTCTTCCAGCCTGCTTCTTTCCGCGTTAAAGGCACGCACCTCGAAAAATGGCAAACATCCACGGGGGCGAATGAAGTCGTCAGCGCGTCTGCCAGACGCAATTAGCCTTAATTAGACGAGCACCGACTGCACGGAGGCGGAGACCCCGAAACTGGTCCATCTGGACCACAATACTGCTAATTGCACCCTTGATCGATCGACTCCTTGCCCTTTTTTCTTTCCACGTTCTTATTCGCGTCGAACGATTCACGGCGGTGATCCGGGAACGGATAATCGCGCCAATTATTGGAAGTAATTAGAGCCTGCAGATCGCTATCTGACTTGGCAGGAATCCCCAGGCCAGATGAACTGATTATCGATCATCGAAACAGTATGAAGAACGTGTGTTGGAGAACAGTCGGTGCTTTAGGCGCGAAGGTCAATTTTACTGCAGGAAGCGGTCCGTGAATTAAGAATTGAGAGTTGACAGTTGAGTGGTGAGAAATGAGAGTTGACAGTTGAGAGCTGAGAGTTGAGAACTGAGAGTTGAGAAATGAGAGTTTTGACAGTTGAGAGTTGATTACTTGAGAATTGGTAATTGAAAATTTAAGACTTGAGAGTTGAAATTTTGAGAGTTGATAATTTGAGAATTGAGAGTTGGAAGATTTGAGAACTGAGAGTTGAAAATTTGATATTTGAGAATTGAAAATTTGAAAATTGGGAGTTGAAAATTTGAGAATTGGGACACTGGGACAATACTTTTGTTGCTTTCTAGAAAATATGAACGTGAAAACACGGCGACGCCACTAAAACTATTAACGATCTCCTGTCAAATAAATATTATAATGGTCCCTATCCGACATCTACGAATATTTCTTTCATCTTTGCCAGTAAACCCATTAGCTTTAATTCACAAACGGTCACGGTCAATAATCCTCCAGAGCTCCCCAAAACTGAACAACTTCTTCACCTGCTCAAGAGTGAAACGGTAACAGCGTTTCGTACAATTAATTGAAACTAATTGCTTGTTAAAGAGCAGTCAAATTGTACCGTTGCTCCTCGAATTCCACGCAAGATTTCTCATGGTGGCTCAGGATTCTTCCAACGGGTGGTCATAACGACGATAAAGCCCCTCCGTTTTCGTTTGCGCGCATACACCACAAGCGGATTCGTGTACAAAGCGGTCTCAGACGGATTGCATCACGTCGGGATCCCCGTAATTTCCGAGGAAGATAGGAAAGAGAAGCGGAAGCGCCTGTCAGCCACGCAGAAGTTTACGGGTGCGTTTTCTCTCCAGGTGGTCTAATTAAATAACGACGATCATCCTTCAAATAAATTACGTTAATCGAGATGGAACTAAATTATTCATCGGTAGGGTGGTCCCGACAGGGCGGGGCAACTAGTTTCGAAATTTATCTCCCAAGGGACGGGACTGCGCAGATGGAAATTCGCGGAAGCTGCTTCGGCCAATTGCACTGCGCCGCGTGCGAGCCTCTCGAGAATGCTCTCAGCATTCTGTAAAATGAGAAAATCGAGAGCCTTGCGGTACTTTACGGGGATTAAATGTATGGACGTGGTACCCTGACTGTATATAGTAATCATGAGGAACGTACTGCTGAGTATTGAATGTTTCTTATGATTATTAACTTTGTAAGGAAACCGTTTATATTGGTAAAAACTTAGGCACTAGTTCTATGTGTTGAGCATCATCGAACTCTAATGGGTAAATACAATCCGATAAATCGTATGTAAACTTTTTGATTTCTTCGATTGCTTATTTTATACTTCTAGCACTAGAGTTATTAATCATATTTATAACTAGCTGCTATTTAGGTACTTTACTTTGACTTTTGTGTTTGTACCTTTATGCTTTTTATACTTCCACTATATTGCGTATTACGTGTAATACTTCCGTTTAAATAAATAAATAAATAAAAGATTCTGTTTCTATCTATGGAACTGTCCAAGTGTTTTTATATAAGTATTAAAGTTGAATAATTCCATTACGCAGTGCAGAGATGTATTCTGAAAATATGGACCACGGTGCCTTTTTTTAGAAAATAGAAACCTATTCTTTATGTATCACTGGAATTCGATTCAGAAAACTTTGCTGACTTCCGCTGATCTCGAGGAGCTTGTTGCCACAGAGGCGGCCCGAAACGGTGTGTCGGGTTAATTGGAGGAAAACTAATTAAGAATACGCCGGGGAATTCAGTAACGAATCCCAAGCACGACTATCGATAGATTCCTTGCCCGTGTATGGCGGTCTTCTCAATGGGAGAAAGTTATCGGTCGGGTCGCTTGGCCTTCCGCGTTATAAAGGTTCCATCGTCGATCGAACCGCGAGTGGTTCCCTGAATCGTCGATCCAGAGTCATTCCGCTTCGCTAAGAACGCGCGAACTACACGACGTATCGTGCAATTTTATGTAAAAACGCTTGCACGCTGCAATTATTCAAAAAGTATGGATATCGATACAAGATATCAAGGTTTCACTAAAATTGAAAGAGTCTGATTATGCTTGGCTGCAATTTCTGCAGCGAAAAGTAATATAAATCGTTAAAAATTGTAAACGATTAAAACAAAAGATTATAAGGCTACAGTAATGCTGAGTGACACGTCGAACTTTCTTACATTTTAGAACACATGTCAGCTTTTTATCATACGCAGACTAATATCGATACACTCTTCAATTTTTCACTCAAATAAAGTAAAGTCTTATTTTCTTTTTACAAAACTCCCTTTTCATTTCTGTATGTGCAAGTGAATGAGGATATTGAATAATTGACATCTTCCAAGAACTTGTAATATTTCTTGCCTGGTGTTGATTGGCTGAGTAAATTAATTTTCCAAAGCCCTGATGGCAGCTCGCGGTCTACCCTCGGAGGCATCAACGACGGTCAGCCGGATGACGCGTGGATTTTTACTGTATTTACATTCGCTCAATATTTCTCTGTCTCCTTTCTCATTCAGACAATGATGCGGCTAATTCAGTTGTGAATGCACGTACAAGACGACGGCGGTTCGCTTCCTCTCGAATCCTAAGGGCTCCGTACACAACGAATTTACGAACGTCATGAATCATTGAGCAGCGCGCACTGATTTTTCTCGGCCAAACCGTTTTACATCTTCATCTTCCTGTCCGACGCCAGTTATCACGTTCTGAATACCGTTAAACGCGGTGGGTAACTTCGACCACGAAACTATATTTGAAAACAAATTCTCCTAGCATCTATTGTATAACACTACTAGCAACATAAAGGGATTTTGCTTTGAAATCTTTCGTTTTTAAATACCAGAGAAGATTCTCTTTACCACTGACTCAAGCCACGTACTCTTGCACAGGAATATTCGCTGTGAAGCCATCCGCGAGGTCACTCCCTTCGTTCTATCGATGTCAGAAGACCGTCCGACGTATTTGCATACGAATACGACCGCAGAAACACGTAGTGTTTGAATTATTAAAGACGTCGCAGGCGGGATCGAAGGCAGAAACATTTTTCAGCGCTGCGTTAACACGCCATTGTCTTTCTCCGCGATTTTCATACCATCCCACAAGCCTATGAAAATGGAAAAGTTGCACGTTGAGAAGATCCTCTCGACTAGTCACTACTTTCCCCGTCCATTCTCTACAAACTATCAGAGAATTCACGATATCAGTCTTGGGTAAATATTCTACTTCCATTCGAATATTCTACTAAGCCAAATGCAGATTTATTTAATAACACACTTGCCGAAAAAGCGACTAGCCTTCTGGCGAGCAGTCTAGACTCCAGTAGACAGTCGTAAAAGGTGTAACCACACGCGTTGGATCAAGAGAGCAGCAATTAATCCTAAAGGATTTGATCGCTGACTCAGGATCACACCGAATTCTTTTTAGACTGCAACTTTCGCAGCATCTGGAACCTGTTTTTAGGAAGGATTACAGGCCTTCCGAAACCCTTCTGTCAACGTCCCCTAGAAGTGCATCCAGATTGCGCGTCTGCAATAGTGCAGCAGCTGGCATTATCCCCAAAAGACGTGTACATCCTGCGAGGAACGTCACAGATTACTGTTTCAGTGACTAATGCCTGCTTGTCAGTCCGTCAATCAATTTCCAACGATCCTTCGTCTACTAAACAACTCAAACCTACTGATTATAATCAACAGCAACAAATTTAATTTCTTTGAGGGGTTACATACCTTCAGTTGCAGATAAATGATTTTAGGAAATTTGTTCTGGGGGTCTTAATAAAATAAATATAAAACAAAATACTTATTACACATTTTTTTATTCGTCCCTAAAGTGCAAAAAGAAATTTATTTACTATAATTCTTGTATTAAATTATTTATAATTTCTGAGGTTCTAAAATTCAAAAATTTGGCTCGACAGACTATAGTGGCACATTATTTTACAAGAATCTTGTCTTACTTTTCAAATCCATCAATGTTTAAAGGAGATATCAACCCGACAGTGAAATAATAAATAATTTAATACAAAAATCACTGTACCTAAATATTTTTTTTCTTGCACTTTAAGAACTAATGAAACATGTGTAATGAGTATTTTGTTATATTTTTTTTATTAAAACCCCTAAAAAAACTTAAACTCATCATTTCCCCTAGGCTAGAGGTATGTAACCCTTTAAATATTCCTTTCTTCCTTTCTTCATAACTAACACTGGTCATTCCCCAGCAGAGATGAGCAAAACATTATTTGAAATAAAACATTGTGTACGAAATGTTAATTTCAAATAATTTTTTGCCCAACTCTGTTCCCCAATCAAAAATGTTCCCCGATTACTTTACCCATCCCAATCACCCTTGATCGCCCCAGAAATCAATCTGAAATGCCCAGCAGACCTCGTTCAAGGGCTTCCCACGTGTCAGTATAAAAAAGTCTGCCAGAAACGATTTACGGCCGATACATTATTTATACAGCGATGGAAATATAAGCACTGGGAATCGAATAGCGTCGAATTTGACCCGAGCACGATGCAAATCAGTCCGTACGATGCAGCACAATGGCGATTCGGTTGTGGGGACCTGCGTAGGCGAGCTCACGGTGCTCGATCACGTGTGGCTGAACGATGATGAGGATGATGACCGGCTAGATGACTTCCACGTTCCACTGGACCACAGTCCTGGGATCGTTTCCGCGATACGGAAACGAATCAGGCAGAAATCGAACCGCGGCGCTGGGCTAACGGTACCGGAGATTGCGGAACAATGCGAAAGAATCCCGCGGGGACCTCGGCCGCATCGCGACGACGCAGGAATTAGAAGTTTTCGCTCGATGGTTGACTCGGCGGAATGTTATTGCCCACTTGGCTCGTTCCGTGGCGCGGCGGATCCGTCGATCTCGTGAAAGGATGACCACCTTTGAACCGAGGCGAGGCTCTCCGTCGTTCTTCCATCAAATTCAAGCCACCGTGGCAGATGGTAGCGGAACGAATGCACTCTCAAAGAGGAATTGACAGAAAGACGTGCCACTGGTTTTGTCACTCTACGGAGGCCTTGCGAATTGCTTATTATTGAAGGGTCTCATGAGTCCGTTTTATTAAGGATGAATTTCAGTGAAGAATTTAACCAAAAGTTAATAAATTTCTAAGATAATAATAAAGCTTTTTCCTGTGACGAAAACCAGTCAGAAATGACAATGGTTGAATTCGCTCTTACTTTTTATTTTATTTTGTCAATTTATTGAATATTTGATCTTTTATGATAAACTTATTGGTTAGAATGTACCCAGAATACGACTGCTAGAAATGAAATAATGATCTTTCTGTACTCAAGATTTAAAAAATTTTGGCCTATTATTTCATTCTAAATTTTGTAGTTATATTTCTCAATATTGCGATTTTCTATAAGAACGCATGTTAAATTGAAAGTTTAGTGTGGTCCCTGTATGGAGATATCTCTTTTACTACAGCAACTTATACTTTCACCAGAAAAATGGCAAAAGATCACAGATAGCCAAGAAAAATACTTTGATTAGAAAAAATTGTAATATACCTATTGTTACTTTTAATAAAGACTTTGGTTGAACAAAGCGAACGAACTTTTGCACCGACCTAATACGCAAAAAGTGCCTTCTTTTTTTTAGAATATACCTCATGTATTGTGGCACAGTAGAATTCCGACAATCCGACGCGCAGAGCCCCGACCATGACTGTGACTTAAGAATGTCATTCAGCAACCATTATGAATCATATTTCGCACGGATAAAGAAGTCGCTGTCGCATGCATCGAGCTGTGGCATCGAACTCGAACAGTTGACGAAAAAATTACTACTACGTATGTAATAATACGGTCTTTTTCCAAATTAATTTCTTCGTTTCTATCGTTCAATAATTCGGCATAAGTATTTGATACTCCGGAAATCCCGAGCATGCCGGATTATTGGAATTCTACTGTATTTCGGTCTGCAAACTAAAATTCAAGTTTCCAACCCCTATCTTCCCATCGTCTCCACTTACAATTCACGTGACCCCAAAGTAGACCACAAAAGAAAATTTCCAATTCAAAAAGGACCCACTCGTGCCTCCGCTTCTCTCTTCCAAGCACCTCTTCCGGTCCCGCAATGTCTCTCCGTGTCTCCCAAGTGTTTTAAACTCGATACCCCATAAACCTTAGAAAAATATTTCCATGGACATAAAAGTCGCAACGATCTTACAACCCCTCCAAAATAAACGAAGACCAAGGCTAGAAGACAAAAGAAAAAAAACGAAGAATGAATTAACCGAAGTCGCTGAAACTCTAATCTCCCTCGGTTCCGTGTTCTATAAATCGAATTTCCCCGCTTCCTCGGTCCATCGCGAAAACCACCTTAGGACAGGCACTCGCTGGAAACAGAAGAGACGAGGGCTCCAGTGGTCGTTGATCGTGTCCGCTCAGCCAACTCCCACGTTTGGCCAGGCGTGTTCGGATAATTGTAATCTATTGCCTTCGCCAGTGTTCCCGAAGCGGCCTACGCGCATTGATAAACTATGCGAAAGCTAGCTCGCATAGCTCGCGGATCCTCTCTCCTCCATCCCCTCGCTGCTACGAACCAGAGTGCCTCTCACCTGTCCTCGTCCTTTTCTTCGACGCTCGCTGTATCGACGCCTCTATGTATATTCGATTCGAGCCTAACGAGCGCCAGCACGTGTATATCTGCCTCTTATGCGGCGAAACGTGAGCCCGGGGTGTGCTTCAGGCTGCATCCAGCTCCGTCGAGGGGAAACGGGCTCGATCTTGAGCGATTAACGTGCCGTGGAGGCGGAGGATCATTGGGGGTGTTGTCTTTTTGCTTGCACTTTGGGGGGTTGTTCGAATCGTTAGGGAAGAGTAGCTTGGCTCTTCGTAGGTGGGCTAGCTTTCTGCGCAGGTTTATAGAATTTGATGGTTTCGGTTTGTCGCTTGATTTAAAGATGCGGGACTTGTGAGAAGAAAAGATTAATTTGTTGTTTGAATGAAAATATTTTTCGCAAGCTAGAGTGAGCATTGTTATTGTATCCTCGCTATAAATAAAGGAAGGAATTTCCAAATTAATAAATAAGGAAAAGACAGCAAGTATAGTAAGGAGAAATTCTATGTGATTGCTACGAATTTTATAAACTGTACGTAAATAATTCCTAAGTAAATATTTTGTTGAACGTGAAGGTTTAATTATTAAAATATTCTTGGGTGTCAGAGTTTGATCGCGAGTGTACATTAATTTCAAGTCAGCACGGATTGAGTTGCAAGTACGTAGTCCAAGGGAAGATATTTTTCATCCGCGTCACGAGCGAACAATAATTCATTTTAATTCGCCGCGTCGCTTGAATCTTAAGCGGTGCCTTTGTAACGCTCCCTTGCTCTTCTAATCATCATAATCACCCGATACCTGCTGCTACATATTCAACGTGACTTGCAGCATGCTGTGCATGTAGGAAACGTGCGATCGGTTGACTCATTGAAATTAGAAAACCAATACAATTGATGCAATCACCAGATCCGTTTCCTAACGCCCCACATTCAATGGAAAGTAACATTCGTGTAGCATGCACGTGTACATAATAGTAGATACACAGTGGAATCATCAAATTAATTTAAAATCATAATCCTTTTGGCTCTAACTAATGAACTCGTCGTACTTTGGAATGCAACAGAAAAAATATAGTACAATGACTTGAGGATTAGCAGTTAATTCAATATATATCTACTGTAACATATACTTTAACTTCAAACTAATAACGTCCACATTTCTGTATCCTGCAGACTTCCTAATTTTCCCGAAAACCATATTATAAGACTTGGGGTCCCAAATTTCAGTGAACTGTCAACAACATCGTGTAACTTTCAAGCAGAGCTGGGCATCGCCTGTTTACTTTACCACGTTTTTTTTTATCTCATCCCTCGACGCTCGAGACGTGTTTACGTTAACGCCTAGCTAGCCCCCGGCATTTCCAATTTCACGACCACGTATGCAGAGCGAGTGCAACGGAAATAGGGGAGTGGGTCAACCGTTCGGCTATCGTAAACAAGTTTCGGACGTCGAGGCAAGGACGGCCACACACGCGCGAAACAAGGAGGGAAACATCACTTGGGGTCGTAAAACGTACGTACGTCATCCCATTCTCAGCTTCTATCGATCCCATTCAAGAATGCACGATACGCTGAAAGGCGACACCGCGGACGGTTCTCAACTCTTCTGTCGTTACTTTAATGCTGAATTTACGACTCCATTGTACATTCAGACTCCTACACATCAGCCTTAATGCTAGTGGCACGTGGTTAAAAGAATAGAGAATTAAAGCCAACGAAAACAAATGTAAAGGCGAACTTAAAAATGAAACTTCCCCGAATCCCAAAAGCCGCATTAAACAGATTTCGACGATAAAATGAAACCTTTTATTTCCCCTTCATTTATACTAGAGACTACATACCTAGTACCTATACCCGAAACTCTAGTAACTCTATAGTAATCAGTTTCCTTCTTGAAAAAGGAAAGGAGCTCACGAATCGAGGAATGTGACACGAGTGCAATCTTTCTCCCACTGTGGATTTCCGCAAACGAAATCGTTACGATGCGGTCGCGGGCCCTTTGAGGATCCTACGTGATCCTCGATTAAAGGGCTCCACGGCCCTTGTACCGATTCGAACCGAGAAGCTGGAGAATTTCGTTCGCGCGGTTCGCGAAACGATCGAATTGCCAAAGCTGGCTCGAAGGGCCCTGTGCCAGCGATAAATGATGATGACTTCATCGGGCTTATTTGGCTTATTTCGTCGGCCGCATCGCGTCATTACGCGCTGCTCACCCTCGGGGACAACCAGATCCGCTGGCTTTAATTATGAAAAAAAGACCGTGTCACGGAATCCACGCATTAACGAGGACCGCTCGCTGCCCCCTCCGGGCATCCAATCGACTCCACTTCTCGCCTCGTTTGGCCTGGGGGAATCGTGGAGACAGGAAGATCGAAAACGCCAAGTTTCGCGTGTTTCTTAAATTTGACGGGGTCGACGCACGACATGCCGTAATTAAGCAGTGTTTAATGCTCTCTCGCGGCTTAAATTGAGATAGCAACGAGAGAACGGGGAACGGGGACTTGGTTTATTCATGGCTCGAACGTGCGTGCGGAAGGTTGCTTTAATTCTCAGAGTCATGATTTGTGGAAGATGTTTCGACCCATACAAGGGCACTGTAATTATAGTTTACTAAGTAGTTTAATTGAGGGAAATAAATTCCACTTATATAGCGAAAGAATAGCAATGAAGCCCTTAAGTGTAAAGCGTCGACATCGCAGCTACTCAACAACTCATTAAGGCATACAGTGAAACTCGGGGCTCAGAACTCATTTCAGTGGAAACTCTGGTTAATTAAAATTCTGCTTCAAGTATCCCTTCAGATACCAAATATAGATTCTGTTAAAGAATCTTCATTTCTGTCGGCAGGGTTTGGTGTAAATCGTTTTAGATCAAACACCTTAGTTAACAAATTAAAGTGTTATGCCTAGTCAGCTGACGAAATAGAACGTAACATTCGGGAATTTTTTGTGGAATATCTACTGTATATTTTTTTACAACTATTCGATTATTTTAAAAGTATATATATATATATATATATATACAACAACTCTCAGTAATTTTATTATAGAAAAATATTAAAAAATGAACGAATAATTCTCGTGGAAGCTGTTTTGATATCGGCGAGCAAGATATTTCGAAAACCCCTGTATCGATTGGCCTAAACTAAACTTTTGCAGACTTCTCTTATATACCGAAGACTAGTAGATGAACAAAGGATTTTTTTCTTTCAACAAAAATTCTATTTATAATTAACTAAAAACGAACAATTCAGAAATCGTAAAAACATGGTATCGCGTTACACGGACAGAATTTTGTCTAAAATCAACTTCTCTATTAACAGAATCTTTTTGAATTTTTAACTTTACTAACCCCGCACAGCGCCTTTATCAAAACAGCTTTCGCCAGAAAATTACCGAGAGTTGCTGCATATATGTACTTTTAAAATTAGCGAATAATTGTAAAAAATATACAGTAGATCCTCCTCTCCAACATACCCCAACTGGTGACCCTTCAAAATGACCAAAACACGGCAGTCGATCGAAAGATTCGAAAGCGAGCCGCACCATCGATCCAAAGATCCGCGTGTAATGCCAGCAAGACTAATAAGACGAGCATTTCGAGCGATCGAGGGCTGGGCAGTCCAGCGGCTTGGGGTCGAAGGTCGAGCAGCGCGGAAGAAGACGAAGGTGAGGGTCTACGCTGCACCTGTGCGCTCGGTACACGCGTTTTTCGCGATCAATGGCCGCCAGGATGCACAGGTTGCTACCGGAGTAGGCAGGCTTCGTTTCTCTTATCTCCTTTGATCGACCCACGCGGTCCTTTTCAGCCGTCTGACGACGTTAACGCGCGGTGACGAAGTAACGACGAGTCACGACCGAAAAAGTCGCTGCGGCGGCTCGCGGCGGCTGGTCTCCGCGTTGCTCACCGAATCGGAAGAAAAAGAGGGCCTCCATCAAGTCCCTCTCATCGAGGAAATGAGAGGCCACGGCAAGATCGCGGCCCTCGGGCCAGTCTTTCTCTCGTTACCGTCGTTCCTCCGCGTGCGGATGGTCCAGTTCGTTAGCCGAAAAAACGCGCTAAGTAAATTCCGGTTATGTGCAAACCGCCGCAGTAATTGGGGTAATTATCTTGATCCCGTGGTGCCTTAAGAAGCCATGATTATTGTCATTTCGGGGATCGTTTACGTGGCGAGGCAATAAACCTTGAACGCCCAACCGAAAGAGTGGCCATTATACGTTCTGTGGGTTCTGCGCGTTAGATACACCGTTTACCGAATTCTATTACGTAGGTATATCACGTATGTTATTTTTCTAGTAGGTACCTATCTTCCATAATATCACAAGTTGCCGCCCAACAATAGAAAAACTCAGCCATAAATAAACAAACTACGCAATTGCATAATCCACCTCCCAACGACCACACCAGAACAGCTCACCTTCCAACTACAAATCCCACGAGTAGATTTCTCCAGGAACCTAATCCCCGTAGCAGCGGCGTGCAAACCGACGCCGGTAGTCGCGTCAGCCGTTGCACACGAAAATCACGGCATTACCCACGCCTCTGTTTCCAGAAAAACCCCCGAGCCCGTCGTATATCTGCCCAGGTTAACTGTAAATCTTCTTAGACGAGCCTAGAAGAGAACCTCTCTCTCTCTCTCTCTTTCACTCGCAGAAGCGTTCTAGGGGAATTTACGCAGGATTTGCGCGCGCTAATACGATCGCCGGTCGTGGAGATAACGGTCGAGCGAATACCTAATTGCTGGCGGATTGCCGCCGAAGGTTGGCGTCGAAAATCCCGCGGGCTCGGAGCCGCGCCTTCGCGCCGCGGAAAAGTCACGCGGAATCGGAAAAACCTCCGCGAAGACCCCGCCCTGTCCTGCATATCTAACTGTCTAACTGTAAATCCGCCGACGGTTTTCGCCCCGGAAGGAATAGAAAAATTCCGGAAGCCCGAGAGACGCCGCTCGTAAACCCGACTGCGCTTCGCCGCCGCTGGAATCTCCCAGCGAATTCCTGGTACGCGTGCAACGCAGGCTGAATTTTCGCTCGGTTCTCCGCGGTTCTCGACAGGTCATCGTTTGCCGGGGAGGCACGACGGCGTTCCAACGATCCGCGGTCGATTCCGCGGAGCGGGTTCGACGCGATCGCGCCAGCCATTATGGAGCCTCCGCTCGGCGATCGGCGTCCTGCGGCTTTCGACGGCGCTTCCACTTTATGGGGAATTTATCGGCGGACGGGAGCGGCGAGGCTGCAGATGAGGAAGCAGCGGCGCGCGCTTGTCGAGACGAATCGGGGGAATTAGATGGTTGACGAGCGGTATTTGTTGGCGCGTGAAATTCAGGGGCGGAGGACACTTGACGGGGGTGGGAGGGTCTTGGTTATTCCGCGTGAGAAGTTGGAGGTTTCTTGAAATTGAGTTACTGAGACTTTGGAGATGGTGAAGTAGGGGAAATGTGGCTAAAACGATCCCTCGGGGTTAAATGATTCCTGGCTGTTCTGCGGCTATTGTGCTGGTATTTCTTAATATCGATGTACAAAAGTTCAGGTTGTATGAAACAAGTGTCGCACGAAGTGCCGTGTGAATATCAGGGTTGTGTATGTTATAAACAAGAAAAAATAAAAATTACTGCCTTTTATCTATGGTAAGTCCTTTTTCAATGTTGTGTAACTTTTGTCATAAACCTTCTTGCAATCGACGCGTAAGTCGCTATGAAAGAAGTTTGTATTAAGGAGAAAGAGCCCTCGTAAAGCAACTTAAGTATTTAGGAACATCTAATTTGTACCTTCACCGTGTAGAAACAATAAGGGAACCCTCGAACCTTAATTTCACACTGAGATCTAAGTACTTGCTACGATTCAAAGACCTCACCATTGACAGCGGAAGAGAGTCCACCATTACACAGAAATGGCGACGAATCAACCCTGTGCCTCTCCCTAGCTTCCAGCTCCACTACGCTTCTGAGCTTCCTGAAACTCTGAATAAGGCCGAGAACTGGTCGGCAGCCGATGTAAAGTAAACTCCTCTGGTCTGGCTAGCGATTCCCAAGGCGGTGGTTGGCGATGTGCACGCGGACGAGTTCCACGGCTCGTGTTTTTTCCCCTAGACGGCTTGATTAATCGCTCGTAATTGGCCAGACCTGTTGCGTGACTTGAAAGGACGCGAGCTCGAAGAAAACTCCGACTGTCATACGAACTGTGCACGCTGCCGTTTTTCCGGTTCGCCAGATGCGCCGCGAGGGAAATCCTCCGAATGTGCGCGTTCATCATTAGAGGCGTCGTCGTTGGAATATAATTATGCAGATGCACGGGCTTAATTTTGCTCGATGAAGGAGTGGTTCTTTGGATATTTGATGTTGGCGGCTTAGGACGTGTCGCGGATACACTTCTAATATGTTTGAAAAATGCTTCAATCAGAATATCCCTCGAATATGTGTGTTTAGAATAAGTCTTGAGTATGCTTGGAATAATTCTAGAATACACCTTGGATATGCCTCGAACACACTCTGAGTACACTTCGAATACGTTTCAGATCCTCCGCCAGCAGGGAGTAATTTAACACGTGGAAATCGATCGAAGGTGTTGGATATCTCGTTCGTGTCGTTTTTGCGGGAATGGAACAGAAGGCGAGCCAGGTGAAGCTAAATCGATGGGAGTCGATAGTGGGCTACTTTGTATGCCGATCTTAGAAAACTCTCCTCGGTTCGTTTAACTTTGATTAGAGTCGCTGTCGACGCTGATGAGGCACGGGTCGAGCGGTTTCCTATGCGAGGCCCGATTCGACACGATTCCCGCGAACGAGAGCGGCAATTCTGTAAGAAATTCCAATTATCTTAAAGCCATAGATGTAACCTGTGGTTGCTTGATGGGCTTTTCGATTGCTTTGTATCTTGTCCTTTAAAAGGACGATCTTTTTGCATGCCTCTGGCGAGAGAGATCGATTAACGTGCTTCTACATTCCGAATTGTGTAATGGTGTGTTTAACGCAATCAGTTACATTATTCCACCGTAACAGCAAACATCGGCGAAAAAGTGAATCTCATCTGTAAGAGATAGAAAAAAGTTTCAGTACAAAACTTACTGCTTTTAATTAGGACTATCATTTGGTAACTTACAGTTCTTACAGTTCGCGAGTTATAACACAAAATCGGAAAATACTCGGAATTTAAGGGGTCAATTTCAGCCCCTTAGAGTGATTTTGTGCAGCAAACAAATATTGCGTTGTATTCGGGAGGAGGTTTTTTGAATTTCTGGAGTTGGGATCGTTTCTTGTGAGAAATATGGAAAAGTATATGGATCTTGTTCAAGAAATGCATTGAAACGTGCATTGAAAGGAATAAAAGATTTATTGTTTGTACGCTGGGGACGAGTTCCAAATTGATTTTCCCTGGATCATAAGATAAAGATATAGATATTTTTGTGACTATCTATATCTTTATCTTATGATCCAGGGAAAATCAATTGGGTCGTTCCCAAACTCCAAATGCCTACCTACGTCACTCGCTCAGTAGTAATTACTACATAAATGACTTTCAATTCAATTGAACGAGTACTGCCGGTATACAAATATTTCCCAAGACTCTGCCCTCAGAAAAGTGACCAAGCAAAACCCCCACCAAGTCACTTAACGCTCGGGGAGACCAGCAGGTGCACCGAGCCCAAGAGGAGTCGGAACCAAATTGTATTCACCGATGATCTCGTGCTGTTCACTTAAAAAAAAAAGGAGCAGACTACCCGTCGCCGAAGCACGGAACGAGACGCGTTAAATTCGAGGCGCAAGCTTCCCGTTACTCGAAATCGCTCGAGATCCAGCGAAATTGCAACACCCTTGGAGCAACGCACGAATTACGAAGCCGACTGGCGAAACCTTTCGCGAGGCTTGCTACGAACTCTGACCCCGCTGCACCGACTGCCGTATAATCGACCTTAAACTCGCGCCGCTCAAATTACCTTTCGCCGACTCGTCGCACCCATTCGAGCCAGCTCCAACTCGCTCGCGATTACGCTGAATATTTGATTAATGGGCAGCACCCATGGGTGCTTAAAAGAAACGAGGCTTCCTGAGGCGTGCATCGACTGGGGATAGTGTAATGATCGCAATGCTCCGTTCGCAGTGGTAGGGATTGAGAAATTCACCGAAGAAAATTATATTTCCCTGCGAGTGGCCTTCGGTGGCCTTGAATAGCCTTGAATCGTGTTTCATTGCAGTTGAAGGCCTCTATTGGAAGATAAGTAAAATGGTGTGTTATTAGAAAAGAATATTGAAACCTATCCTTGACATTTTCCACTTGCAATTAAAAAATTACGCTGCACCTTGTGCCTTTCGAAATCAAATAACTGGTCCACCAAAGTTTCCTTCAATTTTTAAAAATAATCGGGTCATTTAGGTGTAAAATACCAGATAAGATAATAAGAAATATTAATAATAAAGTATAAAATAATGAAAATTGAAATAAAATAAAATAATGAAATAATAATAAAATCGTGCGATAAATATTCTAATATCGCGGCTTCTAGTAGAATGGCAACTACGTGATTATCACCAGTGCGGAATAGCGTTAATCCCATTGGATTATGCAAATTCAGGTTGATTTTTCACGGAGGAATTAATTATCTTGGCACTCGGCACTGTAACTGGATTCTTCCTTCCAGGTTCAGGATCCTTTCCCCGGTTTTATGGCCAGCCTCGAGTCGATTCCAGCTGGAAATGCTCGCGAAACGAAGTTTCAGAGTTCAAGTTACGATGGCTCCACTTACGAGTGCAGCGTGCTTCGTTTCGAAGCCTGACGTCGAACGCTTTTCAATGCATTGGAAACGCAAAGATGAAGATCGTCGACTGGTTTTCCCTTTGAATATCCTTTGAAGATTCTTCGCTCGAGCGTTTATCGAACTCGAGGTCTTCGCCTTATGCTCGTCCACTCGAGATCTCGAGGATCTTCAGGTAGACGGCAGTTGATCGCTGGTTATCGATGCGTGGTTTCTAATGAAGGGTAACTTGAATGGGTGCAAGGAAGAGTGGGCGATTAGATGTTTTTTTTTTATGTTAAGTTGTTGACAGTGGCGAGGTGAACGTGAAGTTTCTCTTGTGCTGAAGTGCAGATTACACTTCTTCCTGCTTCTCTCGAGTATTTTCTGTAGAGACTGCTGGGTGAATATGATGTCAGGCTTGATTTTGCTGATGCAACTAGATTACTGGAGTTACACGAAGAATACTTGTCAGGAGACTAAGTGTATTTTTGTATTTCCAACGCAAGGTTAATTTAATTCCATCGACATGCGATTGCACTCGATCAAAATTCAAGAAGGGAGAAAAGAACAGCCACAGCTTGAAGCTTTTTTAAATTCCGAAGCCGCACCAAGTCCCTCCAAGCAAGAAAAAAAATACGAACTCGCATTACACACGATTTCCAGCCACTGATTACGCGACACTCAATTTGCCCCTCAAAATTCGTGATTTATTACCCTTGCGCTGCCAAGTAATCGATTACTAATGCGATTTATGGGCCCCCAGAAGCGAAATTTGTAAAAAGGACCCCTGCGATCTGCCACATTCCCGAAAGCAAATAAAACAGCCGTTGCTTCCAATTAAGCGACGATCTGGTAGAAGTCTCCTTCGCCAAAAAGGCTAAAAGGCCGAGATTGCATATCCAGCGGTGTCATATTCCGTGCTCGTGCACCGTTTTCGGGCGGCGTGTCTGAAAACCTACGACCGAATCGGGGAGATTCCTTCGGCAACGATGAAATATCGCCGACATCCGATGTACCGTCCCATCGCGAACGATCGGAAGCGATTCGCTGGATATCGCGTGCGTAATAGTCATTAAAACGCCGCGTCCCTCGAAGCCGATGAACCCGCTACCGCCAACGGGGAGAAATCGGGAGATCAGTCTCTGCCTTCTTCCATCGGGAAACGGCGAAGTTGGAGAAGGAGAGGTCGATCGATGGATGAGGTGATGAAACGAGCCACGACTAACCAAAAGCTTGGTGGATTTAGTGAGAAAAATGGGATTGGTTAAAGAAGCGAAACATGGGAGATCTGGAAGACGGTGCGAAAAGGGAAAGCTATAGTTTCCAGCAAAACAGATCGATTTTTGTTTACATATTTTCAGTCTTTGATATGTTAAGAATGTTTTCAGAAAATTGTCGACCGAAATTTGCAGAAATATTAAAGATATAAGTAAGATATGACTAAGTGTAGGCATAACCCCTTAAACTAAATTCCCTGCTTTTTGCGTGAACCGAGTTTAACATCCACCGCATTCACTCAAAAACATGATGTCTATAAATTATTACGAACGTCAAAGGACCTCGCCGCAGTCGATCTCCAAATACCAAAAGAAGCCGCTCATTCATCGACTTCCTAGTCCTGCACGGAACAGACATGGTCCACTGAATCGACCTCATTGTCAGTCGAAATCGAAGAGTCTCCCGCGGAGGTTTTAAGAATTCGTATCGCCGAGCAACGAAACGAACCCGAATATGATCGAACCATAGGAATCCATTGCTACAAAGCACGCAGCATCCGACTCTCTATCTCCAACAACGAGGATTGAAAAACCAGAACACACGCTCGGATATAGGTAGCGACATACATAAAAATGGTAAAGGGTGCTCGGGTGAACGTTGCACTGTACCGAGCGCAGGAGAAATTCGCGAGGAGATTTCCATCGATCGGCGGGAAGGCGAGACGCCGACGAGATGGCAGTGGCGAGCAGCACGGGAGATAGCGTATCAGTGGAAAAATGCTGCGCAGAGGTGGTGTTGTGACCTGGGTGTGGCGCGGGCCGACGTGTGGAGATCTCTCGCATATGTGTAACCGTTCTGTTCCACGGATACTGCTCGCGAGGGACGGGCAGATGGAGGAAGAGAGAGGAGAGAGAGAGAAAGAGAGAGAGAGAGAGAGAGAGAAAGAGAGAGAGAGAGAGAGAGAGAGGCGGGCATCGCCGTGTGTCCGGGAGTGTGGAACGGGGCGAAAGCGACCGAACGTACGGGTTATGGGTATCCATGAGAAATACGGATAGGCGTTATGCAATCGCCCTGTGTATGCCCCCCTTGCTTTCCTTTTTTCTCAGCGCCAGAACGGTTTCGGTGGGTGTGTGGGAGTGGGCTGGTTAACGCGCCTGTTTAAACCGGCGAACGCGCGAAGGCGAACGGGATTACGGCTGGCAATTAAAAGCATTCCGGGAGAACAGGCTCGACCATGCGGAGATCGTTATTGTTTTATACGCGTAATCAAATACGCTTGTTTACGATCGCCGGTGCACCGGGGACGCTGCCTGTCGCGGAGGACCTCGTTAGATGTCCACGTAACGCGCGCGTGCGACGGTCTATTGGGTGGGGCATTTGTTCTTGCTTGGATGCTGGTTTCCGGGCAGAAGTTTCCTTGGGGTAGCCTGAATTAGGTTTCTGGGGAGTAGAGGGTTACAGAAGTTATACTTGAATTGATGCGTTGAGAGCGAAAAGGGACTAACGAGGGAAGATCCCGAATCCGGAAATTCAAAATATACCGAAACTTTGTGAATATGTAGGGAATTTTCTGCTGATTACAACGCAATTTTTGTTTGCTGCACAAATTCACTATAAGGGAATGTAATTGAGCCCTGAAAATCCGGATATTTTATAAATTTTGTGTTATAATTCGTGAGCTGCAAAATAATTTTTTTACCAAACGATAGATCTAATTAGAAGAAGTAACATTTGTTATGAAACTCTTTTTCGATTGCGATTAAAAATTAATTGTGTAATTGATTACACATTACTTTCTGTAATCATTAATTCATGTAGTCGACCACAATGTTGTCAACTACCTAAATTAACGATTACAGAAAATAATTTGTATTTAATTACAGAATTACATTTCTGCAAACCGTCAGATACTTTAAACTTTCGAGTTGCTAAACTACCCTTGCTACTCGTCGACATATCATTTATAAGTAAATTTTCATTTAGGATATTTTTGCCTATCTTTAATAACCGTGCCAATCTGTTTCGACGATTAAAAAATAAAATTACTGTTACACTTTTTAGCCTTTTTTAATAGAAACTTCTAGAAACCTACGTACCCAGTTATTACCAAAATCTTCTCTCTGATCCTCAGAAGAAGGAAGGAAAAACCAGAAGCCACCCTCATCGATCCCACACTACTCATTCTCCACCCCCTTCGCTCCCCCCACACACGAATCCTTTTGTACACCTCTTTCAATTGCCGACCTCGCCATATTTCAGCCGCCACAGTGACTCGAATGCCCGGTAGCCTCTTCGTGCCCAGAAAGCCCCGGTTTTCCTAAGTACCTAACTGGCGACCCATGAGATATAAATATGTGTCTACGCGGCCTGCTCTCATAGACTCGGTTTCACGGCTGATTTACCGCCTCGACTCCTTGGTAATTGTTCGGGGCGTGGCGGGCCGCGTGTTACCTGCATCGCGGCGATCTCCCACGCGTGAATACCGTCGACTTATATCGATATATATCTGCCGGATCCGACGCCCGTCGCCGGTCGGGGATCCCTGGCGCACACACGGGCCTTAATTTCAATAAAACCAGAGTCACGCTCGCGCCTGACTCACCGCGCAGCGCTCTGAAAGTCTGAAGCGATCGTACGAAATTGAACGGGGGCAGCCGGTCTACGCGGGACACGTGGAAAACCAGACAGTGGGAAAGTTCGAATCGGCGCGAGCTCCGCTGCGAAACGGCTCCAATGACGCTGCGAGGAATTTACCTACCAAGCGATTGCGCGCAGCTGATTCTTTACTACCTATCCGACTGATAAATAGAAATCGCCCTTCCCGCAGACATATCATTCAGTTAAAGCATACTTTCCAAACTCTCCCTGAAGATGTAGAAAAATCTGGTGCTATTGATACGAATCGGTCGCAATCGGCATTATCGATTTCACACAGTAATTCGCGACTTTCCCTTGAATGGTAGATCGTAAACAGTTGGTTTGCGGGCGACTATTGCACGGGACGTAAACTTTACCACGGCTCTAGCGTTTCGATAGGGCGTCTCGTGCATTTGTAGGAAGAAAACGCGAAGAGTTGACTGGCAAGGTGGCGAGTGAAACGGTTTAGAGTGGCTTTGGGAGATGTGAGTGTAATCGTTGCTCAGGCGACAGAGTGGAGGGAGAAAGGAGTTCCCCGGGATAGAACGTTATCCTCGGCCCAGGATACTCCTTATCCTCTCATAATGAAGAAGGATGGGCGTGTTTTTCTCACCAGGATTTATGGTGGCGCGCTCGTTGCGAAATTCATACGTCCTCGTCCTTTGGTTTGCCATCGCGATTTATCGTCCCGCGTACTCGATGCTGGTTAATGGCGTAACGGTGCTTTCGGTAGCATTTTTCCGTTCGCCGCTAATGTCTGCGCGACTCGTTCGAGACGAAGCCTCAAGCAGGAGGAAATTATATTCAGGTTGTATTTTCGAAGTCCGTTTTAAGGGTTCATTCCACTTTGCCGGAGGCACAAACTTTAGGACTTAAATCCACACATTTGTAATTATACTTTTGCGAAACGAAAAAAGGATTCTATAGAGCAAGGACTAATAAACATTTAACAAAAAAAAAAAAAAACTAAAATTCGTACATTAGTTCTCGGAAAAAAATCAGGAAAGGGCCTCTTTTTCGATCGGCAAAGTAGAATGGACCTTTCAAAGATTAAATTTAAATTGAATGCAAAGTAAGACATACTATTGAATTGAAAATTTCTAACGATATTGTTGAGAAATGTGTAAACTAGCTGAATATTTCGTAATGGCCGTAGTTTTACGAGTTTTAAAGAATTATGAAACTGATCTCGAAATATTTAAATCTACATTTTTCCACTTAAGCTGTGCATAGTTTACGATGCTTAATGCAGTATTAGAACTATTCCGTTTTCGAACTCCGCCGAGGGAAAGCCGATAATTTTCCTTGGGAGTTATGGTATCTTGCTCGTTTACGATCAATATCCGGTTAGTAGATGCAAGCTGGAATTGCACGGTACCCGTGAACGAAGAAAGTAATGAGTTCCCGGCCTAACATTAAACGCTCTCCGACGTCTGGGCGAGCGAAAAGTGTTTTCTGCGCTCGGCCGGCGTGTACGCTCTGCAAACTTGAGCGGTATTACGGTCGCATTATAACCGACATCCACTTCTACGACGACTAAAGAAACCTTCATGGCTGAAGAGTGGCAATTTTTGCGGAAACACTCACCGTTCGAGAGCAATTTCTATCTGACAGCTGTGTTACGATTTTGTCCGTGAAACACTAAACTTCAGTATTCCAAGATCCTTTTGTTGCTCCGAGATGCTGTCTCATCCCTCAATTTTATATGTAACAATAATACAACTTTCCTCCAGAAATCATCATCAGCCTCATAAATCCATAAAAGAAACAGAAACCCCCATTTAAAGAAATTTCCCATTTTCTTTATATTCACTCTCTTTCCACCTCCTGCAACATTACATCATCCACACGTCAAGTCTAAGAATTCTAAGAGACATTAATTTCCTAGCTCCAAACTCCATATTTTAAAAGCACTAATTTTTTAACTCTAATCTCCACAATCCAAAAACACTAATTTCCTAACTCCAACCTCCACAGTCAAAAACACTAATTCCCTAGCCTCAACCTTCACAACCCCAAAACACTAATTCTCTATCCCCAACCTCCACAATAAAAAACACTTATTTTCTAACTCGAACCTCCACAATTCAAAAACACTAATTTCTTAACTCCAACCTCCACAATCCAAAAACACTAATTTCCTAACTCCAACCTCCACATCCCAAAAACACTAATTCCCTAGCCCCAACCTGCACAATTCATAAACACTAATTTCCTAACTCCAACCTTCACAATCCAAAAAAACACTAATTTCTTAGCCCCAGCGTCCCCCTCTATTTCTCCCAGAAAAGCCGCGACTAGCCAAGGGACCTCGCGCAGCTGCGGCGGCAGCCAGATTTTTCTTGCCGACTGACTGTCTCTCGGGGAGTCGCTGCTCGGGCAAGTGGAGCAAACGTGGATGCAAATGCGGCGATCTACCGGTGCGCAGCGCGATACCTGAGAACCCAGGCGAGCCGTTTCTCTCCGCGTAGCGTTTCCTCTCTCCAGCGGCTCGCTGGAAGGAGAGCGAGAGACGGTGGGTGTGGTCGTGAAGATATCGGGGCTCGCGCGCAATGCACTCCCGCCCGGCTGCATCCGCGGCTCCGCTGCGCTTCGTAACCTCTATACTAGGGCCCCGAGGCGTGCTGTTCTACACGCTTCGAGGGCCCCTCGCCCCATCCTAGGCTAACGGTCCGCCCGTACATCTTTTCTCCGCTCCATCTGGAATCTCGATTGACCGCGTGTGGCCGCCGCGCCGTTCGCCCCAGCGACTGTCCCCTCGATCGGGCTTAACGACGCGGCGTAGGGGACTTTTCAGGGGACCAGGCTAAGGGTACCTCGGAATTCCTGCCCGATAGCTGCCCGAAACGTGATTTCATTGTAGGTCTTCAATTTTGGGGACTTTTTCTAAAATATTGCTGTGTGGCAATGATGGCACTCGGACGTAGGCGGCTTTTGGACGTAATTCTTTTGGAGGAATTCTTTGGTGGGTGGGCAAATGAAGATAAGTCAGAATTGTTAGTTTTACAGGAAGACACTTAGAATATTTAAAGTGCTATGAAGGATATAGATACTTGGTGTTAAATTGTGGACGTTAAAGTTGATAACATATATCTCGCTCAATTCGATTATAAAAATATACTTCATAATCTAAAATGAAAAAGTAAAAAATTTCAATTGAAAATGGAAACATTTTTTTTACTCTGATTCGCAAAAAAGAAACTGTTTAGCTTGAGGTGACATATTTTCTTCATCGTATTCATCACCATAACTCAACTTATACTGTTTTTCATGCTACTATACTGTATTTTTGACGTACATATATTAACTAAAATAAGCCAAAGAACAACAATGTAGAAAATGTTACCGTAAATATTCCATTTTGCCAAAAATTTGAGTTATCCTCGTTTGCCCGCCCCTCAGAATTATTCTGTATACAGAAGCTTCCTCAAGGAAGAGAAATCTTTCGCAAGAAGCCCCAGGGAACTCTCAAGTCTCAATTAACTGTATCTCGAAGCGTATTAACTGTTCCCTGATTAAGCCTCGATACGCTGCTGATGGCTCCATAACGAGGCTGCTTCGAGCGTTGATTTTGTTAGTTACAGTACGTAAAGTGGAATTTCTGTTTCTGACTGGGACCCGAGCTACCACCCACATAATTAAACTCGAAGCGATATTCCAGAAACAACCGTGACCCGCCAAACTAATCGCATTCCTTTTCCAATGATCTTCGAAAGCAGCGAGCGGCACAACGTCTGATTATTCGTTGACTCGAACCACGCGTTTCAGTGGTCGAATTAATCAGCCTATCCCAGCCGTTAATTCATCACGCGCTTTCCAAACTGGCCACAGTTCCCTCGCGCATAATTGCATTACCGCGAGATCCGAGATAATGCTCGCCACGGTTTTATAAATAGCAAGGGATATTATTTTAAGTCGTCGGCCGGATACAGCCAGCCCGCCACGTGCAACACAACGGCCGCGTTGCAAAATAGTAGCAATTACGCCATACACGGCGCGATCGTATTTTCCGCCGTAAACCCAGCGCCGTGGTAACATCTAATGCCACTTAAACTTACGCCTGCAATGTCTGCGAATCCGAGACAAAACCCTTTCTGAACTATTCGCGTCACCGATTCCCGCTTCTACCGGCGTCGACGTGTTTCCACGGCGAGGAACTGACACCCTTTGGGGCATTTCGACGTGGATATACGTTGGAAAGCATGGGAAGTATCCGGAGAGGATACTCCACTGTTGCTTGAACACGAAACAACCTTGGAGGTCCGTGTTAAGCTTAGTTCTAGAAACCTTGCTTTGGTAATCTCGTCTGTGATGCTCGTCGCGTTACTGGATCAACGTCCGCCGCTATTAAAAAGGAAGAAGACCTGGTTTCGCGGCCTCCGCCGCGAGTGATTCATAACCAGGGGCGAAGCATCGGCTGGGCGAAGATAAAGGCCCGATGAGGGCCCACATTAAACCGGACCTGTCGGCGCCTTCAGCAACAAATCAACGGCCGTCCGGATCCTTTTGATTCTTTTAGCAGGCGGGATGAACCGAGATGACTATCCACTCCATCCGTGTGTATCCTTAGCGGCAGAGTTTCTCAGTCAACTAGGAACTAGGAAGTCCAAAGCGAGCCATTCACGAGGCAGCGCCAGGTGGATGAAAATCAACTTTCCTGGTTAACGAGAGGGATAGAGGGCTGCGAAGCCTTCGCCGAAGTATACCGGCCTACCGATCGTTTGGAGCAGCTATTGAGAGACGCTGGTCTTTGATGCGAGTTGAAAGGCGAGGGGCACAGTGAATCGGCAAACAACCCAGTTGGTCGGCTTGGAAATGCAGCCAGAACGCGCCGTGAGCGTAGAAAGGGATAGAGGAAGATTGTGCCGGGAAGAAGGCGACAAAGGGAAAGGAAGAGGGACGGCGGGAACGATGACGAATGGAAAATGGAGGAGCAAGGCGCAGCCTAATCCAATTAGATCGGAATCCCGAGTTTAATCAACACACGCCGGCGCTGACACGAACGCTGCTCGAGATGCTCTCGAACTGGCCCTGGTCCGACCATAATTGGCTGCCCCCGCGCGATCCTATCGACAAATCAAACACGAATCATCTTTTTCACGGCGACTCCCTGGGTGTACCGTTAGCAGAGGTTCCTCGATCGAAGCGACGTTACAATTTCGTACAGAATTCAGGGTGCGTCGGTCGAAATTGTCGCGTGTGCTGTGCAACGGGATGGTTAAAATCGATTTGGATTTAATTCGGCGACGGTGATGATATAATGAACTTGATTGAACTTGAATTGCCGGATGCTTTTCGTGGAACCGCAGAGCGAAGACGAACGGGGCGATAGTCGGTGGAGTCGTAGGTTAGATAGTCGAAATTAAGGGTGATTGTTGTTAGCAATAACAAGCCTTTAGGAAGACTGTATTGTTCATGAATGATAGTTACACGATGGGACTATTTTGGTATGTACTTTGTTGTGTAGAAATGGGAGCTGGTGTTAATCACGAAGAATTTGTATTTTATATAGGGTGGAGGGACTAAAAGTATACCGAATAAGCTGACGAGTATTTTCGCGAAACTGATGCAGGGGAGAGGTGTTATAAAAGGGGCAATTATATTTAAAACACAAGTCCATTAATAGGAAGTATGTTTTTCTTAGCCTCAAATATAAATTCATAGCAAACTCTACTAATAATAACAGAAAATAATTAAATCTTCGATTTTCAAATAAGTCTTAAATGTTCCTTTCACTGCTAGGAAGTTTTAAATGGGACCATAGACGTCATGGAAATAAAGAAAATGAAAAGAAAAGCGAGGATCAATTGTTAAAATATCATTAATGACACACGGGACAAAAAAATGAACATCTTTTATTCCGCGTGATTCATTAACCCTTTCCATAGCACCTCAACCCTACGTCTGCTCGAGCCACCCAATTAATGTAACTCGTGCAACGGATCCCTTTCCGAATATTGTAAATCACAACCTAAGTTGAACTGCACTATAAATTCAATCTCCCAAAGATTTCAATTTAATACCCAATAAAGAAAGCCATTAGGGGAAGCCCGGGCAAAGCGGCTATGTTAAGGTTTAGTGAGAAAAATAACACAGTTACAATTGAGATGAGAAATATTTTTCATTATAATAATCTTTTAAAATTAATAAGCTTTTAGATAGAATAAGGAAAAAATTAATAACTAAAACATTTAAACCTATTTACAATGAAAAACGTAAATAAGTCAATCAATCCGCTTTGCCCTACCCCCCTGGGCAAAGCGGATGTTATTAAATAGTGCATAGTTAATTTTGGCATTCGTCACAAAAGTAACTGCCAGATCCTTTATACATAGTGCAGCATTCATGGGCCCATCTGGTGCATTGGCTGCACTGTATCCAGTCTTCGGATGGGGGTCGCAGTACGGCTCAAAACATACCAAGCAGAAATATACAGTATTTTTGTTATTTTTTTTGTCGTTTTTTTTGCTGGACAGCTACAAGTAGGGCTAGCTATTTTTACTATTTTCGTTTCCTTACTGTCGACTTTTTTAAACTTAGAAGCATTAGAGGATTGACCATCCGCTTTGCCCCCATCCGCTTTGCCCCCATCCGCTTTGCCCAAAGAACCCACTTGGTGGAAAATTGGAATGTTTGGTAAAAATATGAACAACAAATTAAAAATATTAACCTGTAATAGAATCTTAAGAACACAGAGATCTTATAAAAAACATTTAGTGTGGTAAATACCGATAAATATTAATAATAAAGCCACGTAGATACCTGAGCGAAATATGTAAGAAAACGCACAATTTTGGTTTATTCTTCACAAACGACGCACAACAGCAATCACGTGGTTTATTGTGTTGTCATGGCGTGGACAACTGGTCGCTTTCTCGATCAGGAAAGACTCGTGCGGCCATCTTTAATAACAAAGTCAAAAAAGAGACTATCCGCTTTGCCTAGGGCATTCGCTTTGCCCGGGCTTCCCCTACCCCCGTTTAATATTCAATATCGAGCTTAGCCGATCGCTTTATAAATACCTGGCAGTAGCTTGAATTAATTAATCAAGCAAGATGGCGCGAGGCGCTTACGCGGACACAGGCGTACCAGAGGTGTTCGTAATTTAAAGTAGCCACGGGTTGTCTGAGCACGGGGCTAGAGGTCCGCCGTGTATAATTGGCCGACGCGTCGACTCGGTCCAGCTCTCGATTATGAAGTCAGAACGAGGGCAAAAGGTGGTTAAAGTTGATTTACTCGCTCCGCGGCTGCGTTCTGACACGCTCCTTTGCATCATAATCACGCCGATGAAACGAGGACGGGCAACCCACCCGGCGTAGTCAAAAACGAGGCGCTCGGATCGAAAACCGGCCGCTTCCGTTCGCAACTTTTTCCGCCGAGCGCCCGCTCGCAAATTCATTTTACTGGCAAATCTCCTTCGGGTCCAGCGCAAAACATAACAGACCAATGTATCTAATTGGGAGTCTTGCTAATTAAGAATCGGGCCTGTTTCCGACGATTAAAATCCAAATTTAATTGACTGCTTCGAAGTAGCTTTCAGACGTGGATTTTATAATTTGTTGTATGTACTTATTTTCTTGGGCCTTATGGAGAATTTACTTCAGTGTTTTCAGAGTAAAATTTCTACTCAACCGAATGCAACTGAATTTACAGCGTTTGATGTCTAAATTCTTCTCTCGAAAGCAGATCCCATTTTCGAACACCTAGAGAGCCAACAAATCTCTTGGAAGTGATATCACTGCATTTCATTTCACGCGGGGATCGTCGTGAGCGGGTCGAGAAGCGAGTACCGCGATAGAAAGGCGCAGACTACGCTCGCGTTATCCAGCGGAGACTTTCTCGAGCATAATTCGCCCGCGTCAAGTGGCTTACAATTTATCTGCGTTCAATTAACCGTTTCCACGGCATTTCTACGAGGTATCTAAAAAAAATCCGGTCAACCACAGAAACGAGTACACTCCGTGCCACTAGAGATTCGCGAATTACCGGGCAGGAGCAAAACCAGCTTGATAAAGAAAGGGTCCGCTGAAGACGGAAGAAGAGGGGCGACAGTTGTCCAGCCTTGCTTTTCGATCCTGTCGATTATGAAGACGTTCGCCCGGCCGCGCCAGTTTTTCTTGATGTCGAAATTACGACGGTGGTCGATGAAAAAGCGAGACGAAGAAGCGATTTCTGTTTACGCGTCAAACGGGCCCGTCTGCAGACTTCAATGCTCGCGGAGGATTTCTGTCGCTGCCGAGGCTACGCAAAAAGCTGGAGAGGAAGGCCATCGCCGTAGCTTTCGTATTAAAACGCTCCTTTCGATCTCCGCCAATCCCTTTTTCCTACTCCACGTTTATGACCTGTGTCTAATCTGCAGCCGTGTTTCGTTTCGGCAGCTGAACGGAGAAATTGTTTCGTAACCCACCGTATGCAAATCTAAGTCGATCTAAACATGAAGGAAGTAACTGATTCTGAGTACAATTTCCAAATGCACACCTATCCTTGTCTCTTATGGTACCATTGTTCTCGAGTGTCGCTCGCGAGGGTTCCCCAGACTTAAATAAGGGAAAATTGTGGTAGGAATGATTCGCCGCCAATTATTCGGGTATGGAAGGTGTTAATTAAAGGGTTACATACCTTTGACAGGTCGGAAAATAGGTTTTTTATGATTTTTTTTTCATAAAAAGAAACGTTGTAATTTGAAAATCAAGATATACACCCTGTTGTGTATAAATTGAGCTGTATTCTCTTAAGAAAGAAATTTGATATCTTAAGAAATGGCACCATAGCAGCCTCTTTTCCTAAGGCCTCTTCATAGTTACAATATTTACGGTACCAAAAATAACTCAGAGTTTAGAAAACCGATTAGAATAAAATCTTGCATGAATATTCTTGAGACTATAATGTAGTACTTATCGTAACGATTTTCCGATTAGTGTCTTGCTTTATCTTTTATTAACAAAAGAAGATGAAAACTTAGGTCGAAAATCACAAGCTTGACTTTGAGTAGCTACCATTTTTCAAGAAGTAAATTTTTTCAGAATCCGCGGCGATAGGTACTAGATTATAGTCTTAAAACAATACGTGTAAATTTTTATTCAAATCGGTCCAGTACTCTCTGAGATATCTTTGGTGGCACAAAAGCTGTATTTATGAAGAGGCCTTGAGAGAAGGAGCTGCTATGGCACCATTTCTTAAGATATCAAATTTATTTTTTAAGACAATACAGCCTAAACTATACACAACAAAGTGTATTTCTTGATTTTTATATATGACATTTCTGTATATGAAAAAAAAAACATACAAATTACCCTATTTGAGCGAACCATGCTGTACTACCTACTTTCAATGACTCAGAGTTTGGGTTTAACCAGAAACTCGATAAACGACTGTCCAAGACGACAGAGATCGTTGGATATCTTCCGTGCAATTGTATCTGGTTTAGGCGGAATTTCACGAGGAGCGGGAGTCAAAGGAGATCGCAAAGGTGATCGGATGCAATTTAATTTCGATCGTCTCTACGCCCGCCGGTTGTTCATCTCGCCGTCAGCTTGACAGAATGGGAATGACGCCTCTATCGGATGCAATAACCGTTGCAATGGGCGTGTACCCTCGGGTCAACACGATGTTAACGATGCTGCCTACGTTACTCGCGGGAACATCCCGACGATTGACAGACGGACATCGAGATAAGCGTTACACGCGAGCGGAAAATTGTCCGATTCAGAGGCAGCGAGCTGCTGCAGCCAGAATCCCCGATGGCGGAAGTCTAACCGTTTTATCTAGCGGTTCACGGTATAAAGAGTTACTTGGTTTCCTTCGGTGCAACAGCTTCTAATACTCGATACTGTTAGGGCCAGTTCACACGAGGCATTTATAAAAGCTCGTGACTGGGTCGTGGATATCGATCGGAGGACAAAGACAGGGTTAATCTAACCGTGTCGCTGAAATGACGTAGGTACTATACACTTGATGAATTTTTGGTGGCACGTTTGCCAGAAATTTGGATTATGCGTTAACGGTTCCATAAAGATGGAAATCCACCTGAAAGCTAAGTTAAAAAAGTGTCTACCTACTGCTTAATTGTGTCTTACGTGAAAGAACCCTGATTTAATACAATAACCGGAGTTACAGCTTTTAAATTTCGTTTTGTCTGACCTTAGGATCGAAGACGCGAAGCCAACGCATTTGGTGCAAGCAGGACTTACCTGTAACAGAAAAAAAATGGGTGGCGTGGTTAGTAGTGTGGAGATTGTATAAAGCAGAACGTGAATTCAGTTTGTATGTATGAATCAGCTTAAGAAACGTGACATTTCGTTGTTCGCGGACGGAGAACAGGAAGCTGTGTGAAATGTAGGAGAAACGTAAGCTGTCCTTGGCATTTAGTCGAGGCGCTGTAGCATGGGTGAGCAAACTTCGTTTTCTATCGCTTGAAACTCTCTGCGCGGGTTCAATCATGCCCGTTTAGAATAACTTTCTCATTCTAGAGGGGAAGAATAGAAGATTGTTAATTATCACAAAATTAATCAGGAGCTAGTGAAAATCCTCCGCTTCAATTTTGTGTCGTTCAAAGCAAAGACACCAGATCTCTTCTAAAACTCAGTTTTTCCACTACTTTTCACAACTTTTATTGCCAAATTAGAAGAGTGTTCAAAAGAATTTCTTTAACCAAAAGTATTTTACTTATCGTTGCATCCAGTGTCTCTAAAATCCTCGATCGAGTTCCTATAAAATCTCTCAAACCCCCATTACTAGCATAAATCTACTAATATTCTTAGAAGCATAGGGTAAGTCGAGGATAGTTGGCTCAACTAACATAAAATGGCTGTTAAAACTAATAAATACTAACATTATTTACTTTATCAGAATAAACCTAGCATGTTTAAAATTTTATTGCGGGTATTTTTTTGCCCTCCAGAAAAGGTGGCCAATATCTTCAAAAAGGGTAAACATTGTGACGGCCCTCAAAAGTCTGCCATGCTTTACAATATGCTAAAATTAAGTGACTAGTGGGTGATTAGGGTGATTAGTTTCTCCATAATTTAGATCAGAAGATTAACTACTTTTTCAGGCTGTCAGAGTAGTCTAACCCCTGAAGACAATATTTGCTGAAAATCGGGTTGAAAACTGAGGTCATGACATCTGACCAGCCATCTCACCCGGATTTCCCCTATCTGCTCCAACAACACTTCCAAAAAATCGTCCCCACAGACGCTTCGACTACCCAAAGCTTGAAATCAGCGACGTATCGTGACTTGCTAGCTCTCCAACAGCCATCTTGCGCCATCCTCGCCTGGGTGTAGCTCTAAATACGGTGTTAAACAGTACCGGAGGACATCCCACCAGGAGCATGATGGAACAAAGGGCTGTCCGGTAAACCCTCGAAGAAATTCAACGATACACGGAACGTCGGCACCCTGCTAATCGTCGATTAGAAATGGCGGCCCTCGCCCGCAGGAAAGAATGTTGTCGCAAAGGAGAACGCCGCGGGAACGAAGATGGACGTGCCGATAAAGAGGTTTATTGGCGTGGTCTTACAATAAACCTCCGCCGCGATCGATGCAACGCGTGCCACATAAATTCGCGAAGCTCGCGTCTCGGCAAACGAGCGGAATCCGCGGCGAGATTTGCGACGCGCGGCGTCCCAATCGAATGGGGGCGAGCTTGTTCCTAACAGGGCACCAACAACGAGCCTCGGTCCGAGCACGGAAGGTAGTATCGTGGATAAAAATGCGACGAAGCACGTTTTTGCGCGACAGGTCATTAGAAAGATGATCCACGAGAAATAATCAAGCGCGGTAGCTCCTCCCCATTTGACGAGGCTCAGAAACAGTGCCCAGATGATGAGGGGACTGTAATGACCCCTGGTTCTGCGATCATACTCAGCGAGATCATCGTTTCCTTTTGCCGCAGAGGCTTCTATCGCAGGAACTCGTTTAACGTGCCCATCCAACTTTGTCCACTTTGCGTAACGTCGCGGCGAGGGTCGAGGAAATCTGGTGTAGGGAGCTTATCGTTGCCGTTAAGATCAAATCGCGGGTGGACCAGTGGGGTCTCGTACACTTCGCGGAGCACCGATTTCGTTTTATGGTCATGGGGTAGCGTTACATGAGGCTCAAGTAGCCATCGCGCAAGAAGCGAGCATACTTCATCGGTTCCAGGGTAGGGTGGAACGAAATGTTTGGGCAAAATATTTTTTTACTAGGTATGTAAGACTTCTAATAGTGGGCAAAAATTGTATTTTACAATGGTATTTAAGCTGCCAAAGTTTGAACGTGTTCAACAAAATTTTTTGAGCTGTCGCAAAGCCTTTTAAATATTAATATTTACTGAAATATGAATTTTATATATTACCTTTAATTTGAATATTAATATTTACTGAAATATAAATTTTTGAAAGGCTTGCGACACCTCAAAAAAATTGTTAATCACGTTCAAACTTTTGCACCTTGAAAATACCATTATAAAAGGCAACTTTTGCCCACCATTAGAAGTCATGAATAATAAAAAAGTATTTTGCGCCTATATTTCGTTCCAGCCAATTCCACGGGCACGGAACTCGTTGATGGACCTCTTCTATAAGGATATGTACCGCGAAATGCTAATTAGTTCCGATTTCAAGGAGGGAAAAAATTGCTAGGTTGCGTTGGATGTCGATGGACAGGAGAGTTGGTGGAACAGATCGATTCGTCGCGGACGACGCGACGCGTGTGGGTCAGCTTTAGTTCGTAACGGAATTGAGATGTCTCGGGTGAAACGGGTTCTAGACAGCTGGAACGGTGCGTGAAGAGGCTAAAGAACTGCTGGGACGTTTGTGGAAATTGTAGATACAGGGAACATAGTCGACGATTTGAAATTGGTGGTGTCTTGGGTCAATCTTGGTTTGTAATCGTGTTTTAAATGTGTGTACAGGTGCAGAGATAAATGTTTGTTAAAATCAAGACTTCTACGATTCCACTGCTGTCTTTCCCGTTGGTATTGAGAACAGAATATCAACCCCAAGCCCCTACACCTCAAACAATTGTCATTTTATCCAAACACCATATTCTTTATCTGTACTACTACATTTAACCCGTTTTTAGTTAACTACCCCTCTTCATTTTCCCGAAAAATGAAGAGGGGTACTTCGCTGTTAAACAAATTACATCGTCTTTTAACCCAGAAGGTTAAGACTTTCACAGTAAAGGCAGATGAGCTTCTCAACATTCCGAGCTTGCTCCTGCACCCTGCCCAATGTCACCTAGCAACACTCGCAACCCCTACAATCCCAAGCAACCATCGCCCAACTACATCACATTGGGGAAATAAAATCCATCCAGACGAATCGTCCAACCTCCAATCGTCTCCAGCGAAATAGGACAATCGTCCAATCCCGTTTCTTTTTCTGAGTTTCTCCAAACCACGTATCCGACTCCCATGGTCGCTTTGGCGTTTTCGCTGGACCCTGCGAGGCAGTGGCCGCTCCGTGTCGGTATGTAGGGTACCAATGCCATTTTATACGAGTGGCTGGGGTACCAGGGGAGCCGTGGATAGCGGTACCGGAGATCCAGTCCGAGGCAGCAACAGCACCAGCCTCATAGGAGAGGCCGAAGGTCGCATCGGACATGAACACGCCCGACTACGACCTACCACGGTCGATTCCTCTCGATGCAACACGTATCTGTTATCCTTCCTTACCTTCCCCCAGCCCATCCTCGTCGGCGCTGCGGACCCCCATCATCCTGCACGGGGCAACACGCCGCGCTGCTAGATTCCATCGGTTCCTGCGTCGTAGCCCACTGATAATTAAGTTAACTGTCTTGAAATCGAACTCTGGACGGTTCCGTTCTTGGATACGTGACGCGTATTTGCTCAGAGATACCGCAATCTTCTTGTACCAAGAGGGTGTGTGCCGGTCGGCTGATTGGTGTAGCGGTAATTAGGTAGCGGACCGTGAAAATGGCAACACGTTGCGGGGTATTGGATCGTGATTAAAAGGGAGAGGAGCGCGGGATCAAGGGATTCGTCTGTGAATGGAAGAGGGGATTACGTTTACGGGAATTTGTAAAGAATTTCATGTTTCATACATGAATCCCCCAGTCCTTAGATATTCGCCAGGTTTCACGATTTATATTACACAGATTTCATTCCACTGTTGCGCAATTGCCCACTGAATGCTAAAGATTGGCTTCCTGTCGAAAAATGAATCCCCCAGAAATGAGATTATTTTTTTTTTAACATCTTCAGCGTGATTCAAGTGCCCTTGGAGGTGGATCGAGGTCAGAGCTTTCAGGTTGGATAGGAAAGGATTTCGTAGAGGCGTTCGTGAATACTGCTTGACCAAACATAAATTAGGGATAACGAGCCAGCTCGGTGGACCGATATCCAGCTATTAAGACTGTTCACGGGCACGATGGCGCTCCGTTCTATGGGGGGTAATTACAGACACCGCACCACCTCCGCCCATTCTCTCCAACCCTTTTTCTCCTCGGTTCAAACGCCAAGCTTCATTGTGAATTATGGTTGCTTATATAATTGCGACCTTCCACGCATAGCGAGGTGTCACTTACGACCCTTGCCTGGCCAGAGATATCTAGCTGCATTCGAATTCAACTGATTAATTAGCCGCGTTAATTAAGGCCCTCCGCGGGAGGCAATTAACGGTTGCACCCTTGGCTGCTGCAATCGTGTAAGTACGCGTTTGTGTATTATCCGAGGAGTAACCATGCTGAATGTTTCGGTTTTGTTACGATGAGTAGATAATACCCATCTAATACTGGGTCAGTATAATATTGAGCTTCCGGTTTCGTCGCTGTAGTGTTTTGATATAAATTATATTAACATTTACGTGGAGGTTTGAAAATTAGACAATTTTATATGAGGTTTAATTGAAAATTAAAGATGAGGTAATTGTTTTGATATAAGTTACATTAATATTTATTTGGAGGTTTAAAAAGTAAATAATTTTAGATCAGATTTAATCCAGTACGCGATGCAAGGATTGTGTTTTTGGTGGTTAAATAGTGTTGTATTATATGCTGCAGCTATTTGGTTGAGAATTTTACGAAAATTGGTGTTTTAGTTAAAATTTTAAGGGGAATAGTATCGCTCTACATAAAATTAATTGCAATTTGAATTTGGCTGCTAATAATAAAAGTAGAAACTATATGAAAATCATTTTAGAACCTCAGAGCTTCTAGAAATGATAATGCTATACACTAGAATAATTCCAAGACCAAGGAAAAGGTTTGTATAGGTACTAACTTAACACTATCCCAGCCAGCTGCAACAATAAAACAGAGTCCGGCTACTATTCCACCTTACCCAGAAGTGATACCAATTTTTCCCCTCGATCTTAAACTAGGACACCACCCAAGCGAAACAGCAAAGTGAACGTGGCTTTCATCGCAAGAACATGCTTCACTTTTCACGCCAGGGAGGAAAAGAAGCAGCAAGAAGGCGTGAAAGTATCAAGATTGTTTCGCGCGTCGTGGATGGTGCCGTTAAATTCTTTACGATTATTCCTCGACGAAAAGAATTTATCGAATGGATTTATCGAGGGAAATGGTCGCCAGCGAGATAGGAGTTATCAGATCCAAAGAAAGAATCTTTTTTTTTTAGAAACTCTTGCCAAGGAGGTACATTCGTAGCTTTCCATTAAATATATCGAAAGCCACGAACAACGCAGAGGTCCTTTACTGCGGGTATTTCAGCTCGTGGCCTTTTCTCGACTACATTTTACGATCCTGGGCCCAACCACCTGGACGTTCACGAAGTTACGAGCGGGGTGATCTTAGGTGTTGAATGTGACAATCGTTCTCGTCAAAACAATTCGCGAACATGAATTTGGGAGGATGAGTGAGTTTACGATGATTGACATCAGAGTGTCTTGACTGATAAATAATTGGACAATTATGGTTCGTTGAGAAAGACGAAAGTTGTTTGTGACCAAGCTATACAGTGGAAAAGAGATCTCTGTTGTGAGACAGGGTAACTTACTCGCAGGGAGCCAGCATTGCTGCATGACTCTGTAAACGAAGAGCTTGTGACGAAGGCGGAATCTATGTTTGGATGGCTTGCATTAAAATATTCTCAAGTCTTTCTAACGATAACCTTCAATTAAAGGAATTCAGGATATAAAGCTGAACCAGGAAATATCCCATATTCCAGAAATTCCAGATGAAAAATTAAGAAATGATTGCAATATAATCAAAGATTCTACACCAATGTCTGACCTTTCACAGTTACTAAAATCTTCCTACATCCCCATGAAATTTTCTGATCCGAGTCCTCCATCTTTCTTTTCCAACGCAAGATGCACCCTCATTCCTTCACAACTTGACGAAACTTCGCAACTGGTCCAGCCAACTGGCAAAAACGGACAATGCTCCAGATTGAGAAGGATCATGCCAGCGGACGCACACGTTCGGCACGTTCAGGCGGAGAAGAAGTCACGTAAAAGGCAAGGTGACCTGACCCGACCTCCATAAAGGAGGTGCAACTTGGCCAAAACCAATCAAGCACGGTTTGGAATGCCGTTCTGTTCTCGGGGTCTTCGACTTCCATTTGCGAAATGAACTCGGGCAACCCTCCGCGATCTTCCTTTACAATCTTTACATCCTCCTCGTCGCTCTTCCACCCAGCCAGCAGCCGTCCCGCCGCCTGTTCACACTCTATTTTCTCCCTGCGTGGGGGGCAATTTAGCCTTAATTGAGATTCTGCCGAAGCGCGTCCTTGATGAGTTCATCTAGATCCCCTGAATGATCACGCTGCTTCTGTTCCACGGATGAACATCTTCTTCTGCCTCGGCCACGCGCGAATCTCGACGACAGAAACGCGGTAGCCCTCTTCTTAAAAGAATTCTACATTATTTACGCTAGAGGATTCTTCATCCTGTGCACTGTGTTCTGGTACTCTAATTTTATTATCTCTATGTGTATTATATCTTCCAGTTAAAGAATAATAAAGTTGTAATAGGTAAGAATATTTTCTGGATGTTTTGCTTTGAACTACTTCTTAGCGCAAGTGACCGCTCGAAAAAGCTTTACAGGCTTAAAGTGTCGATAGCAGTCCACAAAAGAACCGAGACAAAACTATTGCGTAGAAATACACTTCCTTGATCTCCATCCATTCCAATAATCTGCCTACAAACGATACACTGAGCTTCCAAAGAAGGTAAAATGGGCCAGAACAATTTAAGAGAAACCTGCGCAAAAAACTCCATGATGTAACTCCATCCTGACAGCATTAAGGTTGTCGAATTTTGTGCAGGTAAAGTATCGAATAAGATTCTGCGGTTTCCTGTACGTTCATTTATAGGTACATACTTGTAACACAATGTAAAATTGTAGTTTCGTACATGTCGCGTATATTTATTGAGATACACGCAAGGAAAGTGGACCGTGAAGAAATTTCGTACAACCGCAGTTGTGGTGGAAAACTTTCTACCGAAACATGCTACATCAGAGAACAAAGGCTTATTTTACTCTACAATGTGCTCTTAATAGCATAAACTACAGAAATTGAAAAATTCTCATAGTTAATAAAATGACAGTGATTTGAAGAAAAGACGTCTTTTCCTAACAAAAAACTTCTCTTCTTTCAAGCAATGAAGGAAAAGTAATTAAGATATCATCCCCGTCGCGTAGTTCCTGTTGTACATCAATTATATATACAAATTATAAACATTCCCAAACAGTTTTAGATCAATTAGAAGATTAATTTTTATTTTTTTTTCTACACCACGGGGTTGAAAAATGTAATACCAATAAAATGAAACTTTTGAAACTTGCAAATTTTCTTAATTTTTGCGATCTCCCAAAAAATTTCAAGACCTTATTCTAGACACTCCGTACTATTGATTAATAAAAAACTTCCCAAGTTTTCAAACCTGAAATACCGAGCAGCCCTCTTAAGGGAAACGAACCCACCCCCTATCTCCTGCTGTTCCGTGTCCCAGCGTAATTAACGAATAAAGACGTGCAATATTTCCGCCGTAACAAGCGATCGCCAGCTGGAGCAGCGTGTGGAGGCGAGCTGATCCTCCAGGAATTTCGATTAACCAGTCCTACAATCTCGATGGAGACGCATCCTCGAGAAATGAGGGGGGGAAGAGGAGGTGGACCCTGAAACGCGACGAAACAATTTCCGAGGGGTCCGTGGAGTTTTTCGAGAAACACTGGGTTCACGTGTCAAGGCACCGAGAGAAAGGAACGAGGCAGAGCAATTAAATAATTGGCTCGTTAAGGCGGCGGCTCGTTTCACCAACGGGCCGCTGCACTTTCGCGGGAATCCAGCCGCGGACCGGAGGGAAACGATTTCCTTGGAGCAGATAACAAGGACGCAGAGAAGCGACAGGGCGAATCGCGTATCTCGCTGCGTCAATTAGTCAGCCGACGAGCGGCGCGATAAATCGCTCGCTGGTCTCGATCCGCTGCCCGAATTTACGGCCGTGACGCCTCGGCACTGCTCGCTCTTTCGGCGTGTTAATCGCGATCGTTTAAAGGGGAACAGCGATCTGTGTGTCGAAGAGATCGCAGGAACCATCGCTAAGACCGATCGTCGTTCGTTGGGCGGGTGGAGATTGACACTTTCTTAGGGGGTCCTGTACAGTAGTGTTTCGGAAGAAGGTGATCGGTATCCCCTCCACTTCTTCCGCTGTTACAGGGTCGCTCTGATTCTACGCGATAAGACAGTAAAGGCAAGACGAAAAGACTCCATATTAGGGTGGCACTTATTTAGTTTGGAAAATTTTTTATTTCAAGATCTTCTTCGAGGCACCCCTTGGAAAAACTAAAAGAAAACTTTTGTTTTCCTCAAATTTTGAAAGTTTAAATACTTCTAAAACACTTTTTATTTATAAAGGCGAACAAAAATAGAATTTTTCATTTTCGAGGACTAGTTTTTAAACTTTTAAGGAGGGGGGCATACCGAAATATGCGAAAAAGATAAAAAAAAATTATTTTCAGTGTTTGATATGTCATGAATGTTTCCTAAAAATTTGGGACCGAAATTCATAAAAATATAGAGTCTGTATTATTAAATTCGGCGCCGTCGGGTTAATAGAAATTATTGATTTATTTTAGACTTTACTATTATGTACTCCAAAAAGGAAAGAAATGGAATTAGTAAACACACTAAGTAAGTAGATGTACAAGTATTTAAGTTAACAACATCTTTATAGCTTTTTCGAAATTAAAAGATTTTTGAAAGAAGTGAGTCCACAAGTCGGTCAAAAATGACCCGACGACGGTATTATATTATAGTAGTAAAGAAATGAAAAAGCGATTGGGTCAGAAGGGACCCGATAACCGTAGTAGGATTAAGCACACCACCGGTTCAAGTTAAAATCACACGGCGCATGCACATTATACTCATCGCTGGCACGAGATTGAGCTGTTGTGTAATGGATAGATTGTTGCAGCCTATGCAACACATTACGTCCCTGGATAGCGTACGTCGTCGAGAGTACATCGTTCCCGGACTCGCGTGCACCCGATGAACGGTGGGTATTATATCGATCATTAGCCGGGGACCGTTAATTAATCGACTCCGCGAATAATGGAAGTCGCAGCTGGCAAACGACCACGCCTCGGACCGTTGTCCGCGATAAAGAGAGGACAACGCTGGGCCTCTTTCAGTCATTATGGCGCAAACCCGTGATAATGATCGGTTGATTAAGTCGGGGTGACCCACGCTGGCCCGAGACGTCGGCGGATCGCCTATACGTGCTCGATAAAACGGTGAACTCTCGTGGCATTGAGCGGTTTATTATGAATCACCGCGGTGCTCACGGCGAAACAGTGCAGGTAGCGATGGGCTGGATCCGACTCGAGCCTGATCACAGTCATTGTTGTGCTGTCTCATTGAATGCGGTCTTGAAAATCTTCACTTGGAATTTTTATACTTTAAACGAGGTGTACCAGGAGATTAGCAAACTTGACTGATTAGCTGCGAAATAGCTGGAAGCTTGAGTGGTCTCTTAATCAATTTTGAAATTCTATGATGTAGTATCAATGAATACAAATAATTCGATAGATTATATTGAAATTTAATTCGAAGATTAAAAATTTATCTAATTTATGTAAAATTAAATTGATAATGTAACCACGACTGAAGTAATCCAAGAGCTTTGCAAGAAGAAAAGAAAACTGAATTTCATTCTTTAAAGAAATTTTTAAAATCACCTAATGAACTTTGAATTTGAATTAAAAATATTGTTATCCCTTCGACTCAGCTCCCTCGAAGATTAAATCCTGAGTGAGCCACTGACGGTGCTATATATGACAACGCAGCGTTCGTGTGACATATGAAACTCTTCAAGTTCAGTCAGAAATACTTCCCCTCGATAGCAGAAGCCCAGAATCCGCGTTTCCTCAAGTAAATGAAATCACGTCCTAGTTTTCAGGGATCCCCGATTTCACAAGCCTCCCTTCATAATCTCCACACCGATCCACTGTCAAAGCTTTTAGTTTACCGAGTAACACGAAACAACTCGTCGACTGTTGCTCGCCGGCAGGTTACACGTGGATCTCCAAAGAAGAAGGTCCTCCCCCCCCCCCCCTTTCCCCGCCCGGCGCACTCCGACCCCCAGGAGGGGGCATGATTTATGACAGAGGCGGCTAATTACCATGAGGCCGGCCCGGATACACAAGGAGATATCACAGATATTGATTCAATTATCGAGATTAATGGCCGCTGGATTGTGACGACGGTGGAAGTCGGTGATTTATCACGGGGGCAACGCGAGGAACCAACCACCGCCATCGTCCCGCACATAGGCAACCGAGATCACCATTACTGCCAGCATAACCATCGCTATCGGCATCGCCATCATCGTCAAACGGCCACGAACAGAGAGTGAGCCGGAGGGGAGGGAGTGCGCGGGCCCACAACCCCACGAGAATCCTGGACCAGGCTAAACGTGTCAACGGGCGAGGGCCTGATTTACTTTCGTTCCCTAAGTCGTGACTAATCTCTCTGCGATCGAGTAACCGTGAGACTCACGACTGCCGCGGACCAGATCCTCGTGAAAGGGTTGCAAAGCTCGCCCGATCCGGATAAAAGAGTTTTAGCCAGCGACAGGCGGTTTTTGGGCAGACTGTGCTTCGACGTCGAGGCTTCGCTGTTTGTGATCTTTGAGAAGATGTTGGGGTAGAGTCGTTGGGCACTATTTAGTTAAGTTGCAGGGGATTTATTTTGTTATGGAACAAGTGATGTTCAGTAAGAACACTGAGATCTTGAAATTTTGAAATCTTGAAGACTACAAGCGACGGAGAAATCTAAATCAATATCGACGGATTTATGTGTAAGTCACTATTATTTTTACACGCTCACGAGGGAACTTGGAACCCCGAAAATTCAATTTTTTTAAACTCTGAATTTTTGCAGAGGAATTTAGTAGAAGTTTAAACCAAAAATTGTTTCCCACTACAAATTTTAAACAATTCGATAACATAGTTTTATGGACCATAAGAAAACCACGAAATTTTCAGTCTGAAATTTGTTTAGTATACCTGTACCATAGAGTTCAAGATATATAAGAAAATAGAAAAGCACACTTTCACCTGTAAGAGGTGTTTTCACCCAGAAGGATCGAAAAGTAGCAAAAACAAAAAATTATCTGATACATCTATCGAAGTCCCCCAGAAACCTGCAGAGTTTCAAAAAATCGGAATTTTTGGGTCACCGAGGTTCCTTATCAGTAACAATCCCACCACAAAATGCAACCCAGGAACTTCAGAACCTCCCGTAAAACACTCAACCCATTTCACCGCGCCCATAAGCAACCCATCTCCTCAGAAGTAAAATCGAATATCCCAGGCCGAAAATGGTCAGAACTCGTTCACCTCCAGCGCGATGCGGCCCACACGAAACATAATCGAGCACGATCCCGTGGTAACGACACCATCCAGGCTCGACGTATCAATTAATTGCCCTTCGACTTCTTGCCGCGATGGAATTATGCGCGAAACGATCGGCGCAAACAGGAACGAGGGCGAGGAACTCCAGAAATGGGAGACAACCGACGAAGTTGACGAGAGGTTGAAGTAGAGGCGAACGGAACGTAAAAGGTAATTAGTCTGACGGTAATGAGGGCCCGGTTTTTTTTTCACCGGCCATATCCAATGGATAGCACTTCTTCTCATTAGCGCAAATACACACAGGCCCCCGACTTCGTTAGCCGGACTTTTAAAACGCTTCCTTTCCCTCGCTCGCGTTATATCGCCTTATATCGCTGGTCCCGTTCGCGTCGTGGGAATAGGCGCCCCCATCGATATTCATATCGCATATCTCGCGGGGACGTCGATCGTCGGGATCTCGAGGTATCGAGCTCAGCTCACCGTCGTTTAATGCACCTTCGAGACCGTAAAGCTTCCTATTCGATGCCATTAATACTTTTCCACTTACGTGTACGTTTGTAGGTACTTTCGATTTATTTGCTCGGCTCTCGATCGAGGGATTATCGTTGATGGATACTGGTTGATACATTAGGCGGCGTTCATTAAGAAGGAATTCAGATTTAAGCAGCTCTGAATGCAATTGCACCGGATTTTGTAAAATTATCTGTGGTTTATGGTGATTGATACGAATTGTGAAAATGTGAGTAGGTATGTTTGTGGAGTTGAAGAAGAATTTTGTAAAGGATCTTAAAGAACTGTGGACGTACAGAGGAAATTTTATGGTACTGAAGTGAAAATATATTAAAAAAAAAAATAAAAATGGAAGAAGAGTCTGAAATTAAATATCGAAGTTTTTTGTATTTTTTACTTAAGGGTATTTTACGAGTGTTTGTTATTAATTGATATTAAAAGGAAGATTTTCTTGGCGATGTAAGGGCCGATTGCGAGATATCGTAGAATCCGAATTATCGGAGGGAAGAGCGCAAGGAGCAAGGGAAGGAGGTAATGATGGCCGCGATTCAAATTTAATTCGTGATCGTTGCGATCCCAGCAACGTGTAATAATCTTCGATTCCGAAGGGGGCAACGGGCAAGAAAGTGGCCCATTGTCTCTGCAAAATTATCATGACACCCTGGGGGCGCACGATCCGCGATAGCCCGACTGCGAAACGAGCACCTTCGACTCTCGATACCCCGCGAAACGATCCTTGGATCCGTTCGACCGCCTCGAGGAACTATCGTTTACCAACCAAGCTTCTAGCTTTTTAAATTTTCAAACCGATCCTTGCGTTGATCATCATTTTTGTGCAAGCAAAGGAATTAATAAACTTTTGACGAATAATACTTAAGTTAAGTGGAAACACAGAACGGGACAATGTCTCGAATTGGAATTATTTTTTCTATTTTCGTATTTCGAACTCTGCATTTTGAACTTTGCATTTTGAAGCAATTTTGTATCATTTCTGATTACCTGCTTTTGAATAATTAACAAGTTTAAGTAGAATTATACTATCTATAGAATTGTATTACAATAAAATTAGCAACTACTATTCCTTCAAATGTATATTCTTTTAGTATAAAAATTAATTCTCACTTTTACAGTTCTTTTAAGTTATTTACGAATAATTTTATTATTAAATTCATTTTCCTTCGGTTCATTTGCAACGAAAAATTTCAAGCACGCAGATGCCACGGACACTGCACCGTCACACAGAGTATCAATGCACAAAACCAGCAAACATCATTACCATTTCCCATGCTGGTGGGATCTTTGACAGTTGGTCGTTTCGTTTAATCTAACAAACTCTCGCTTCCTTTCCTGTTTTTTATTATAAGGCTCTGCTGACCAATTCGATGGCACCTGAGAGCAGTGCATTGGCCGATCATCCGACAGCTGCACGAAAAAAACGCATTTCGTGCGGGCTGGGATTAACATGACAATGAGGCTGGCGAAAAAAAAAGTGATCCTGTACCGTCCGAATTCTGCGTCACTCTGATCGTGGTCGAGGATCATCGTATACTCTATTGTAGGATATTAGGTCGTTAATATACCCTGATGATGTTAATTCATGCTGAATTCGGTATGATCGATGAAAACGATTGAATGTTTTGTAGCGATGAAAGAGGAGCGAGAGCCTACGGTTGAATAAACGCTGATTGGGGGCATTCAATGGTAAAAAAAGAGTTTTGGGGAAAGTGAATGTGAGTATAGCCCCCCCCCCCTCCCCTCCGGAAGTGTTGAAATAACGGAAATCATTCGAGGAAAAATTATGAGAATTTATATAACAGATACTTTGCTACATCAAGGACAACAAAATGGTGCCTTTTCGATGTAGCAAAGTATAATAAATAAATAAATAAATAAAAAGGACTTTTATAATTGGAAGATGTAGATAACTCTGAAACCAAAAAGATTTCTATGTGATCCACAGACTCTGACTACTTTCCGTGAAAAAATCTAATTCGAATTCTAAATTAATTTCCCTATGACAATAATTCAAAACTCTATAAAAAATACACAGTCACAAGTATCATCTAAACATCAAAGAAATGACTACAGAAGAATTTGTATATATATATCCACCTTTGCTCTACCTCCGTACCATCAATCTCCCAGATACCATTTTTTAAAATTAAACTTCACTATTCTCGGCAACAGTATTCTGACAATCCACTTCCTCCTTCCGTCTCTCCCACAAACCTCATCAAACGCGTCTTCACCCCTGCATCGTTCAGAATCCACGAAACGATGAATTTCCTCCTGGCTAATGAGCACTCGACACTCGTTCCGCGTTCACCCCGTAAACGAAGATCATAGAACACGCGAAACGATAATTTCGTCGCGAGGCGTTTACGGTAAATCCTCGAGACACCTTCGATCCTCAGCCCCGCGCTTTCTCCCGCTTTCACGAGGCGCTGAGCCGTACGAAGAGGACCAAAAAGGAGCGTTTCGATCGCGATAGGACGGGGCCCTTCTTCAGATTCCTCAGCTGCCACGGGAAAAAAGGTCGACGGGGCCCTTTGCGAGCAATGTTCAATAATTTTAACGAGCGGCGGCTCTTCCCGGTTGGCCGAGATTCGACTTCATAACTTTAATTGGTACCCGAATATTTGCATGCCGACTCCTCTCTTCTTTTTTTTTTCTCCTCTCCTCGCCGCGTCTTCTTCGCCATCGACCCAAAACGACGAAACGATCCCTGGCCACTTTGGCACGATCGGTAGGTACTTTTGTAAACTGTCCTTTGCACTGATTATCCATTAGGATGCACCGTGTATATATCTATAGTGATTTGTAAAGATAAGCTTTCACTATTCCGCGCATCTTTTCCTCAAAATATTCCCGAAGAGAGACTTGAATTGCCAAAATGCGTAAGAAAAACACAAGAAGAATAAAATGAGCCTACTTTAATAACATCTATTATTCTTTAACCCTTTAACTCCCAGCCCAACACTCATTTTAAAACTATAAAATTCTATCGAATGTTTATACTATCTAACTTTTTTTAGCAAATCGTAGTTTTCATAACGGTAAAATAGACTTCAATGTATTCAGTTGAGAAAATCAAATTATCAGGAAAGCAATTAGAGTGTATATAAGAGCTTCTCTTTTCATAAAAAAGGGAATGAAAAACAAAATTAAAACAAATCAATATCTTCCATTTCAAAATAACAAGATGCAACATATATATCGCTCCTACAATATCGAGGTAAGGGGTCAAGAGTCTGGGCGTTAAAGGGCTAGTTTCCTTGAACGATTTAACTTGAGAATAATTGCAAAATAATTTATTGCCAGATCTCTGAGAACTGTTAGTTGTATTCGTCCCCTATTTTTTTGCTACTGTTTCCTACGACGTTGACTTGTACTACTAGGGTTCTCAGCACAGATTAGAGTTGCAACGGCGATTAGAGGCAACAGATTTTGATGGATACGTGATTATTGGGAATTTTCACGAGAAAAGAGTTGTTTCCATCGACTTCAAACCTCTCGCCGAGTCGTAACCAGCCTCCAGGGCGCAGTGGCGGGGCACCACGTCGATGGACCGCGAGAAATATTGCGGGATCGCGTTCATCACGAAAATCCACGTTTCCCCGCGAGCGGTGTATCAATTTCGAGAGCGTGGTCGATACGTTCGACCGGTTCTCTTGCGGTGTAAACGGCGGCCCTTCGTAGCTAGTTCTCTCGGGGTCACGGGGGAGTAAATAAATTCAGCGAATAATTCTGCTGGGTAGTGGTTCGCTGGTGACCGGCATGGGCGTGTTTAGAGCCAGGGCTGGCCGTGCGATTCTGCGGTAGCCTCGGGACATCACGAGCCTGAAATGCACGCTCTTCCCTTCTGTCTCTCCTCTCCTTCCTCCCTTTATTCCTTCTACAGGGTGCTCCTGAATTCTGAGATCAATCCTTGATGGTATATTCAACTGATTGTCTTGATAAAAGAGGGTCTGATAAATATAAAAGTCCTAAGATATCAGAACTAGAAGCTTCTCGTTTGTGAGAGTGGAATTTCCAGTTTATGTCCACTGAACAGGTGTATTCTTATATTTCGATTATGCAGAGTGTTTTAATCATTTGTCCAAACTTTTCTACGTGGTATTTTCTACTGATTTTATTGCTGGAAGATGGCCAGACAAATGAAAGAATTCCAAGGAAATAATTCAAGAAAATTCCAAGGATTATTAAAGTTCGTTGACAATAAAAATAGTGTCTTTCAAAAACAAGTGTTTTCTTTTCAGGTTATAGGTTTATAATTTGCACAGTAATGTTTAAAATGACTCGTAGAAGATAAAAGACTTGCACGTCCACGTTTAGTACAATACTCCAATCAATATATCTGGTTGAATAATAATGCCAAGGCTTGATCAAGTAATTCGGAGGCACCCCGAAGAACTCCCCGGACCTTCGGTGACCCGCGTGGCACACATCGCGTTTAAACAAGCCCGGCAACAAGAGCATAGCAGCGTAAGAAGTTCCCATCATTCCCAACGAGTAGCGAATAAATCATTATCCTGCTCGAAAAGTACCAAGCAATGAAGCGGGGAGAATCAGCGGTTCGCGGGATTCTGGAAAGCTCCATACCACGGGACTTTCGACGAGGGCTTATGGATAAATCGACCAACCCTGTGATTATACTCATTATGCGTCGTTAAAGATTTCCTCGTCGAACGGTACTCCAGCATCGTAATGCGTTTTTCAACGGTGCAACGAATATCAAATTAGTTCGATTACCATTTAAACCGCCCAATTTCCGTGAACTTCGACTTTCGAAACTCTGCCCTACCACCATCCTTGTAATGGAGCGTGCAAACAGCGATACCTCCAGGCAGCGAAGTGGCCCCAAAAAATATGTAACCGATCGATCCACGGAGAGACAGAAAAGTCAAACTACACGCTCGCTGACCGGCAACTGCGCAGCACGCGCGAACACATTTCTTTTGATCGTCGCGCTCTGGTCGGTGGCCTTTTTCCTCTTCCCTCTTTCGTGCCTGCCATCGTTCATATCCTCCTTTTTCAGAGCGGCCAACTGCCAGGATACTGGCATTCGCACGGATTCGCAAGATCGTATCGTTTGGCACGGCTGGATTCCGGCTTGGTAGGCGATAGAGGAGTCGGATCGTTTATGGGGTTTTGACGGGTGTCGAGATCCCCCTGCCAGCAGCGAGATCAGCGCCGATTCGAGGATCGATAGCCGTGGAACACGATTCCGGTGCGGCGGGTTCACTGTCTCCTCGAGGTGAACGAGGATTCCGATTTCGGTGCAACACGTTAGATAACAGTCTCGTCGTCGACAGTCCATTATTTTGAAGAAGTAAGTAAGTGTTTCAGCTCGGATGATTAATTGAGACGCGGGTGGAAGTGGTAATTGCAGAGTGGCCAAAAAGAGTTTGATATTGCGTTTGAAAGGTACGATATAATTTAAGTAGAATAAGGTAAAGCAGGGTAACCGCCCGAGGGTCTAGTAGTGAAAGGAGATCGGCGAGAATTTGAGCGGTAAATCTTCAACCTCAAAGTGAACTAAGCGTATACGTTCCTCATTGTAGATAGGAAGCATAATTAACAGGTTCATTAAGCCTTGTCTAGCTTCGGTAAGGTATAGAAGACTTTATTTGCTCGGGGGTATTCAAGTGCTCGAACAGTGAACGTGTTAATCGCGCGGATGACAGGCAAGAATAAACAGTTTAATGGGATTACGATCTACAGGTACCGCGAAATAGCGAAGGGGGCAGGTATGGCGCGGAAGTGAAGTCGGATGAAGCGCGGAGATAAAAGTTTAACGCCGCTACGTGCCGACAAAAGCGCCCTTTTCCCTCCGTCGAGGATCCTCCGCCTCTTTCCTGCACTGCGGGCACCAACGCCTTTTTTTCGCCTGGGTCACGTACCTTACCACGCTGCATTATTGCACCGCGTCCTGGAGGAACCGGTGCATAGGTGACTGCTCGATTATATACCGGTTCCTCTGCCTTCTTCTTGCTGAGCGAGAGAGGGATAAAGATCTTCGACTCTGCTTTCGTCCATAGTATCCTGGCCCTCGTATTTCTCCCGCCCCATTACTCTAGGTTGCATTAAAAATGAGTCTTCTTGTAGGAGAGCGCGGCTCCATTTTCATGGAACAGTACTAATAGGACGGATACTCAGCAGTTTCAGTGGCGCAAGGTTTTTGAAGGGCAAATATTCAAAGATGTGGATAAAATTAATAAACACGCCGTAGATGGAACACAAACTATTCTGTTTTATCGGAGCCTAATTAGATACAAATATACGAATTACCCTTTCAATTGAGAAGGATTTGAATATTGGGTAGGCGAGATCAGATGCTTTTACCATCGGGGGCGGATTTGGAGATTTGAAGCCTCTAGGTTAACTAACGTCTGCCGCTCTTTCCGCGAAATATCATCAAGTGTTTTAATTTAAAAGAGTCCAGAGTATTTAAAAATTAATTCAATATTGCAACTCACGTACCTGAGTTATTGTTAATTCGCTATATGAAAAAGTGAATTGTTTTTAAAGCTGTGACAAGCCTCTGTGTGTTTAAACCTTTTCCAATTTTTTTCTGTCAAAATTTGCCGCTCCACAACTCGTTGCTCCACAAAACTTGACGCTTTCAAAAATTTGTCGCTCCTCAAAATCTGTTGCTCCCTAAATATTCATCGCTCCCCAAAATTTGCCGCACTGTGCTGCAGTCTACTAACCCCCTAACCAAATCCGCCCTGCTTGCTCTACTTCCCTCTAAATTCTACGCCCGAGCAACCAGCCTTCCAATTCCCCAAGCAAGTGACGTTATATCGCCACCACAAGGTGACGAACTTACGCATCGCTACCAGAAACACCGAGGACCGCGATAACGCAGGTCGAAGAGGTCGACCTCGTCATCCTGGCGCCTTCCACGAATAATCGTTTCAAGGACCGCGCCGTGCGCGCGCTGGGGGGTTGTGAAACGCGAGTAACAGCCGAAACGGGAGAAGACGGCGAGGGGAGGCGAGCCGGGAGGAAGAAAATGGACTCGGATGGCATAATGCGATTACGACGTTTACGAATGATTCGGGGACGATACTTTCGAGCGGGTAGATTAAGGCCACCGGAGTTGAAACGCGATACCGCGGCAGGTCGTTGGTCGAAGACGGTTCTCTCCGCCTGAGAAGCCAGATAACGCTACTGGACAATGTCAGGGCGACCCGAGGCGCGCGGCCACGCAATCTGCACCGTTCGACTTCCAGCCACGTCATTTCCAACGGCGGAATTCGTTATTGGAGATACACAGCCGAGGTTCCTTCGCGAATACTGGAATCTCAAGCGGGGGAATTCTTCTCGTACAACCCGCGGGGTCGATGGAACCTTGATTCCTCGTGGATCAGGCTCCTACCAGGCACCTGGTAGGTAGATTCGATGTAAAGAGAGAGTGGAAAAATTATATGACATAAAATGATCCATTGGATTCTTTATTTTTGTACTCTCTATCAATTTCACGTTGGGATGCTGTATAGAAATGTGGGAAAACTAACTCAAGTGAGAAAATTCTCTAAATATGTCTGACAAAGAATTTTACTACCCCTTGTGTAGCTTCTAGTAATTTAATGCAAGATAATATTCAAGTTTGATGATAGATTTTAATACTAATTATTTTTGCACACCCGACTGTTACAGAGATCGATTAATTTAAAGGAGTAACAGCTTCTCAAGTTTGCAGATAAATCTCCTACGTTTGGAAGTTCCTTAAAAAGAAATTTGACGAAGAGAAGAGAGATATTTTTTAAGAAGAAATAGGATCTCTAAAGTAGGATGTTAAACCAAATATCGAAATGTAGAAAATGCTGCGGAGGGTTCAGATTCCAAAGGGTCAAGAGATTCCACTGGCTTAGAAGGACGGATATTCAATTATTCCCGAGGAAGCACTTGGATGCAAACGGTCCAGCCTCCTAGCTTCTTCCACTGGCATCGTTATCACATATTTGTTCCATCGTTTCGTATCAATAGGACTGGAATAAGATCGAGATTCAGCGAGCTTCGTTATGATTCAGTAGGTAGGGAACGGTGGGTACACGCGTCGAATGGCATCGAGATAAGCTTAAATTCTAACGAGTACGAGTTCCGAAACGGTTAAGGGCTGCATGATCTTTGATCCAAGCGAAGGAAAATTAAGATCGTCCCGAGATCAACTTCTGCTTTAATGTACGATCAACGGGTTAACCTCTGCGCTCAACGAATGGACATTCATTGCGTTTTAATTTCGCGGAATCGTTGAAGTCCCTGAAGATCTCGGTCTGATATACACCTTGGAGATTGAAAATCTTTCAGTACGAAATCGAAGAAAATTCTGAGCATACCACCATGCAAAGCATGTTCTTTATATAAAAAATCAGAGCTTATTAAACATTACTTGATTAGTTAATTAGATTATTAACGGCAATAGTAAATGGTAATTTCTTCTCAAGTTTAAATTTCAAACGCAGGGCGGTGGAATATTTTCTACGTTCTCCAAGGGAATGCACGAAATTATTCTGCATGGATAATCGGCGGACTTTATAAGAAAGGAGGAGCAGGAAGGTGGGAAAACATACACTGCAGCCTTTTTGCGAGAGGAGCAGCCAAAGGCAGCGAACTGTTTGCACAAGTTCTGTGTCGGAGGCGTGTCGAAATCGTAATTGGTAAAAAGTTCGCGCGTCGAAGCGCGATTTCACGACTTTAACTACGGCCGTCGATCATTCTCGATCGAGGAAGCCAGATCGCCCGAGAGATGAATGCAACGCTGGCTGCTCGATGATTACATTCCTTCTGTATTGCAAAGGATGTATCAAGAGAACCGTACAAACGAATCTTCTCAAAAATAGATATTTAACAAAGTCAAGCTAACTTTTCTTGCTCCAAATCCACCACTTAACCTATCCATTTCTAACTTAAAAAATCAACCATGGCATATTTAAAAAATTCTATTAAACCTTCAATTACTATTCAATAAATCCCCTCTTGCCTTTATAATTCAACACGGTGAATTTTAAAACGCAGTGATGCAATTTTAAAATATTCCTTAGTATTCCGAGCTCAACTGAGTTAATTTCTCGTTATCCAACACCTCGAAATAATCAACTTCCATTCACCGAAGCCTGAAAGCAACGACTGAGGGATTGCTACTGCTCGCGACTCTGAAAAAAATCTCGCCCAGCGTCAAAGGCACCACGGATAATCTGTCCAAGTAATCCAACACCGAAGTAGAAACGCGAAGGGGAACAGGTGCAGGGGATAATGCGTAATACGGCCAAGTACAACGCGCTTCCGGTGCATCAAGGATGCAATTAGGTGTCTTTGAGGGCCCCGTTTAAATCAACGCGGCGCGGCCTCGTAATTCCGCATGAACGTCAGAAGCAGCTGCGAGAGGATCCATTGGCCGTTTACAAAGAAAGCTTATTGAAATCTTTTATTTCCGTTGCGCCCAACTATTAAAGAATGCCCCGGTGATTTCGCATTCGTCGCGCTGCGCGCCCTGAAAAAAGACACCGTCTCCACCATCCCGCGCGGATCCTCGAACGGGGAAACGTGCTTCGGCACGATCGAAGCGTCCTTTTTCCATCACGAGGGGTCAGCTCGGAAATGGCCGACGCGCGAGGAACGTGGCAGAGACGAATAATAGGCGGACACCTCGGCGCCCGTTTCCACGAAGTTCTATCTGTGTCAGGCTACCGGGAAAAGATAGGAGAGGAATGTCTACCCGATCTTCCTCGCGTCCAGTTCTCGGCCATCCAAAGCTTTCGTCCGTTGGGTGCTCGTTAAGACGCGAGAAAATCGTATCGAGCAACACGAACTTTCGTAACGATGGGTGAAAGAAGATTCGAAGGGCGAGATATTGGCTATCTGTATCGATTCGCCGTGAAATTCTGGTTGCGCGATCGAGAGTCGGCTTCGAGACTGTTAGGTGACAGTGTATGGTCTGAGAAATTGAAGAATAATATACTTAGAGTAAGAAGAGTGACCCTTAAAGAATTAACGAAATATTAAGAAATTATCAAATTTCAAACTTTTGAAAGATCCTCCAATAGAAGTATGCACTAGTGGAAGACATTTTAATAGTAGCCAGCAAATGCTGAAGAGAACGAAGTACCCACAGCTTCCCACAGTTAAGGATCAGGAAAAAATGTAGAGGACAATGGCAGTGCTGCAACGATGAAATCGAAACTACCGAACACAGTTCAGCGCAGAGCGCTCCACGGAATTGGTATATTAATTTCATCGTGACGTCGTCGGTGAGATCCCCGTTCAAGGGGAAGCGGACAGTTCGTGGAAAGGCTGTACCCGTTGACCAAAAGGATACTCTCGATCGAGAGGTCGGAGCACCGGGGCAGAGGATTATCGGCCACGAAATCTGCATAGGCGAAAGTCGTGAACCATTAAAGTCGTCGGCTTAAAGGCGATTTTATGGGGTCCATAAACCATCGCGGAGCTGCGGATAGCGTTCGTATTACGCAAGGATTAGAATCAGGATACGGTAGACTGGACAGCAGGTGTCCTCCAGCATCGCGTGAAACGTAAGACGATTTGTCGCATCCTCCTTCGGAATCTGCGGTTTTATTGCGTAAACAGCAGCTTCCTTTCCTTCGATCGAACTGTACGCAGTCGCGGAGGGACGATCGAGTGTTCTCCTTCGGTAATACGAGTTTCATTCTTGTATTCCCGAAAATCGTGCCGGGCGAGAGGGAAGTCGTAAAACCGAGGATCATCGAGGACGAGCTTTGGCATGGGAAGATAATAAAAATTCACAACGATTGGAAACGGCGTGGTCCTGCTAAAGTGCATTGCGAATTTGCATTTTTCGCTTGGTAGTGTGGTAGAGCATAAAAAAATGAACAATTTTTATATTTAAAGTTTTGCTCTATCTCGCACCGTTATAATGTAAAAAACGCGATAACTTTAAGAGCTGGTTTATTTAACCCCTTCATAGTGAATCCCCGCAGAAAAAATTGCTTTTAATTTAAAAGAAAAAACTTGAAATTTATAGTTACAGGATGCAGAGTCCCTGCAATGGTTTCCTCAATTAGAAAGTTCAGAAATAGGCACATTCAACTAATACCTACAGAAGTTAATAAAACACTGAAAATTAATATTCGTCACTTCTTCCTTCCAAGAAAACAGTGCATACCACCGTTTCAGACTATTTCCAAGAGTATTACCCCACTTACTACATAAGAAACCTGTTCCAAGTCACCTCAAAATAATAACAACCTTGAAAACAACATCCTTTCAATATACACTCTCCAATCTCCAACTTAAGAGCCTCTCCGATGTACATATCAGACAATGTAGCGAGCGAATCAATCAATGCCCTGAATCGTGCAGCGCGTACGCAAATTCCCTGCGAAGAGCGCTGCAAGCAGACGCGTGTACGCGCGAGGAAGAAAATTGCCTCGAGACAAAGGGTTCCAGGAGGCGACCGCTGGTGGAAATAATCGGGGGACGGCAAAGTGAATCGTTGGCCACTAAACGCGATAAAACCGTAGCTGGGCCGGCTCGGTAAAAAATCGACGACGGCTGATTCGAGGGGGTAGCCATCGAGAAAACTGTTTCGCCACAGATGAGGTCGCCGTGGCCGCCGAAGGACGAACCGACCGGCAAAAACTCGGGGCAAAGAAGCGTCGGAGGAAACGAAGGCCGCACGCGAGGAAGCAGGCGACGTGGAAGGGAAACGATCTGCAAAGGAAATCGAATATCGTTGTTCCGCGCCAGGCACGGGCATCCGATCGGACGCCTGATGCATCTCCTCACCTCCAGCCGCGAATCCTGGCTGATTTACGCTTGCAGGAAGCAAGGGGGTGATTTAGCGACGCGACGCTATTGTAAATCGACGGCGCGCAGGTGCTTCCGCTTTCGGCGAGGAAAGCGACGGCACGCGGGGAAAATCGAATTATCGACGGGCGATTTTCTGCGCTCGACGGGACGCGAGGGTGGGAAAGCTGGGCGATACGCATTCGCACAATCGTGATAATGAATCGTAAGAGGTGCATTACACCCTGTTACGAACGCGCGCTCATTGCTGGTCGTCCCATTGAATTGCAGCGGTCGACGGGCGTCCTAAAATCGTCTGTCATCCTGAGAAGCTGATTTTATGGGGGAAGAACCGTGGGTAGAGGTTTGATCGTGTTTTTGGGAAGCTCTGGGGACGTGGGCGTCGAGGGGAGGGCTGTTTTATGGTCACTTTTTGATCGGGAAGTTTTAATTATTATTCACTTAGTTAGGTAAGAGAAATAAACTTGAGGAATGGCAAAGATAAACATATTTAGCAAGATAGAAGAATTGTAGGTATATGAATATTGTGTATTGTGTTAATAATAAGTTCTTTCCTCAGAGCTTCCGCAAATCTCCACAAAATATTTTAAATTTACAGACTCTTTTGGAGTCAATTTTCTGACAAGCAACTTTCAAAAGTGATAAAGAAGGCTGAAGCAAGATAGGGGAAGAGAATAGTTGGGAGAAATTCAAATAATCTAGGTATTGAATTCTAAAGTAATATCCATATTGTTATTTGACTTACGGTTTGCATAGTTCACACGAAATGTCACGCTTCGCTGATTCTTTGCTATGTAATCCCAGATGAATTGAACTTACCTGGAACATAAGAAAATGATCGTTTGTTAAATACATTACATTATTGCACACAGTGCAAATTAGTGGTTTAATTCAACAGAGATTCTTCCCATTAACTCAAATTTAAATTGGGAAAATTAAACAAGGGTCATCTGCATTACACGACGTAAAGCTTCGAACATCGCTGTGCAATGAATCGCCCGCAACCAAGAAATAAACTGCTCGCAGATAAAAATACCGAGCAAAAATGTGAACGAGACCCGCCTGAATCATAAACAAGGTTCACGAAATTAAAAAACGACTCGCAACGACCATCACTTGCGAACAGTAAAAAAAAAGAATCCAGCAAACTCTGAATTTATGCGTACACTCGCTTGCAAGTCTATTTTCCAGGCAAAACGTTCATAAAAATGGCGGATACTCGAGCTCCGTGCTGGGCATTCTGCAGAGGATCGTTACCATTACCACCGAAAGTAACTGCTCGTGTAGGGGGCTCGTAAAAACGACGTAATTATCGTTCCCGGCGAATTTCGCGGCCAACTAGCAGGCTCTGTTAATCGTCCACGAGAGTAACGTCCTCAGATAACGTCGATTCGCGTTAAAGACCCGGCCGAGCCACGTCAACAAGACCACGATGCTGCCTTAATTAGGCGACTTTAAACGGCCAAACTCGTCCGCGATCCAGGGGAACGTCATTTGTCTTTGAGCGTATATACGAGGCGTCTTTGCGCATGGCAATGTGAACAAATTACTGAGGTACACTTGAGGGGTGATTATTTGTTGCGATCGATTCTTAAGACACTAGGATTAAGTGGTTCGAGTCAATCGAAAGTCAGACGCTGCGTCTATTCAGTTCTTTTTTAGAGCAACTGCCTTGGAAGAATAGATATTATATTCTTTAGATTTAAGCTTGATATTTTATGGGAAAATATGGGTGTAGGAGGATAAAAACACGGCGTGGGTGAAACCTTAGAAAAATAAGAATTTCAGTTTGAGTGTGTCGAATGAGCAAGTGGGTATTGAATTTCAGAGATTCAATGTGTATAATGCTTAATTTATACGTCATAATATTCTAAAATTATGGGGCACATGGTATTTACCAGTTTGTCATCAGAAGCTTTCCTTAAGAGCCACATGCACTTAAAATTCAGCAGCTACACGTGAGAAGATCTCAAATGAAAAGGAATTCTACTTCGCTATCACTCTACTTTTACTTGAAGCCTTGAAAGCACTCCCTCTCACTGCCAAAACAATACTACCCAAGGCAAGGCTTGAAGTATATCAATACCCGTCTGGAAATTCCGAGAATATACCTGCACAGCAAATGTGGAGCGCTCAGGTAAGAAAGTGGGGAGGGTTTGTGATAAGAATCCTCCTGCAACGTTATGGCCAATTGTATGCAAGCCTCGGAATAAGAGTGGGGAAGTGCCACGTGTTTCGCGTCGCTGAAAAGTTTCATCCCCTCCCGTTCCCTTAATCCGAATTTCGATCTACAAATAACCCTGAGGAGTTAAAAAAAAAAACTCTCTAGCCTCGGGTTAAACGAACTCTTCCACTTGTTCCACTTGTTCCGCGGGCAAAGGCCCCGACGCGGCGAGGGGAGGCGAGGCGAAAGCTGGGCGGCGTTGCATCGAAAGTCCAAGTCTTCTTGGCCGCTCGCGATTTTCAACGGTCGAGCTCAATGCCCTCGGTTAACGCGGCGTCGAACTTGACCGGGACAACTATCGACTCGATCTACGTAGCTTGCATAAGGTTGAGGGGGGTTTCTTGCGCGGCCGTTCGCCGTGTCGAATCGTTACAAAGTAAGAGGAGGGGGGGCAAAAAACGCGGTACCCCGCGGCCGCGCCGGCCATCGACAGCGGGATCGGTGCTTTACGCAAAAGCGGGTTATTAATAGGTTTTTTTTTTAAGGCGTGCAATTTTTAGAAAGCCACGACCAGGAAGTGGTCGCTAGCAGGACGCGAGAGGACGGCCATCACCCTCCGCCACGGTCCTGTCACGTAGCCCTTTTTCAGAGCGAAGTAACGAGCCGCGTTTCTTGCGCGAGCCCCTTGCATGCCGCAGAATGCATGCAAGCCTTACCAAATCGAGGGGACTCGGTAATGACTCTCTGGACCGAGACTCGGCAGAGTAAGAAACCCCTGAATCGTCTTAATTTGGCTACGTGCTCGAGTTCCCGTACAAATTGCTTGAAAATTGAAACGATTATCCCGACGAAACGGGAGGAACCTTCTTACGCTGGGCTGGCTGGCCAAAACCGTCCAGCTCGGTGTCGCGTTCGTGGGAGCAATGAAAAAGGTGATCAGTGGGCAGTCGGGGATGTACTATATAGCGCTGGAAAGCTTGAGTTCTGACTGGAAAGTGATGAGATGAGAGATTCACGGGAAGAATAATTTCTCTGCCTGTGGAGACATGTGTGGACTAATGTTGAAGGGATTAGCTCGATGATCTTTAAAATTATGAAGGAATAATCTATTGCGCTTATAGACGAGGGTTGCCAATATCGTACCATTTATGGTAAGATACATATTAGATGTTTAACCTTTCGTTCTGAACAAATTAATTTGTTAATAATCTGTTTGTGACATACTGTAAAAGGTACGATTTAGGCAACCGTACCTGAACGTCTCCCAAATCGTACCTCTTCTAAGAATAGCAAATTTCTCAATGAAAATAACATTAAAATTATGGGTGACGAACGGAACCGTTTATATACATATATTAAGAACAAATAAAGAAATATTCAATATGTAATACCTAATTAAAGGAATTGTAAATAATCTATGTAACATATGAGTTCTCAAATCGTACTGGTACAATCTAGGAAACATGATGAATTTATATACAAGTAATGCTTTAAATATTGTAATAACTGTAATATGTAAAATATTCTACAATAAACCAGTTTTTAGAAAAATACGAAAATACAGGATAAAACTGCATTGTTTGATTATACTCAGCTAAGATAAACTGGTAATAACTCATCGATCACACCAGATTTTTAAAGTATTTATAGCACGCACCAAATACCTAGGGTGTAAACTCAAAAGATTTTATTTCAGATTCTCATTTCGCATTGACTTGATATTTATACCACTACACGTCGTTTGTGTTCATTAGTTATTGAGAAATTGATAAGGTACGATATAGTTCACCAGTACAATAACGATAACTCTTTCCTATTCTTTGCTATATTCTACCTCTATTACTTTGCTATATTCTCCTTGACTACCAAAATTTATCGAAAGAACGCGGTGTTTAATAAAATCTCGTAGCTCCAAGTGTCTCCTACTCACAAAGCTCGTCCTAGAGATAGCCCCATCGTCGAAACCCCTTCTCATTCCAAAATGGTGATCGCAGCTGAAGGGGATGCGGGCCTCATGCATTATTAACATTCGGCCGAGTATATTAGCAAACGGTGGCGGCCGATATCGATGCGGTGCCGTCGCGGGCGGCGATCTTTTTTTGGCGCGATTCTCCTCCCTCGCCCCTTACGAGAACGCATCGCATTTAAACGATCCCCGTCCCCAGCATTCCCGGTCGCCCTCGAATCGCTTATGCGCGTCCTCAATAAGATGCCTCGCGACGAGAAGAAGAGCATCCGCGGCGCTTGTCGCGGGGCTTTTAGCGGGGAACCGCACTTACCGCCGCGCCGGGGACCAGAGGTCCAACCAAACGAAGGCGGAATGAAGAAGCACATACGTGGGTCACATCCACGATCGGCTTTTCGGCGGAGAAACCGGGAAGAACCCACCGCGTCGCGCTGGCATTTGCATTTTAAATACGCTCGACATCGTCGCGACCGACCAAATTGACCGCTTTCAGCCCCCCATCTCCCATCCGCGATTCTTATTCCTCTTCTTCCACGGAGTGCCCTTATCTTGGTCCGCAGGTTGTTCCATTCGACTGGCAGAGGAGGCGACTTGGCTCCTCCACGGAGAAATTTGAATAATGCATACTTTGCGCAAGCTTCTTCAGCGACTTCTATGCGAATGGTATTGGATCTGGGTGGACTGCGCGCGAATTGATGACGACGCACAGTGGGGTATTTTACCGATCTGGGAGGTCAAAATTATTTTTCCACTTCAGTCGCTTCCAAACATGCTGTTAGGTTAATCTAATTAATATAAGCCATCAAAAACAGTATTAATAATGGATAAAAAAAGAAATTTCACTCCATCTTCGTTTCGTTTCACATTTCGCGTCGGGAAGTACAACTATTGGGCTCAAATTTGAAAAAGAAAATACGAAACACGGGGAAGTGTTGTACGTTATTGGCACACGAAATAGCGACCTTTTATTTTTATCTCCATTGAAGTTTTTATAATCAACATATGCTTCTTGATGGAGCATATGTGATTGAATTAGATAGAGAACTTTTTGAATCCTCTGTTTTGAAAGGCACTTTAAAGTGATTTTGCGGAGAATGCCGAATGAAGGGTGTTGGAAGACATCTGTGGTAAGCAATGAAGCTTCGAGTTTTATGGGTATTGTGGGATTGAGTAGACTCATGTAGAGCGTACCAAGACTTTCACGATCTTAGTGGTTCATTGTTGAAAAGTACAATTAGTATATATTAAAGTTATAAGAGGAGAGCAACTAATTCTTGACATAATAAATATATGAAATATTAGATTCAACTCCCACCCCCTTTTCGACCCAAGACAAAACGAATCTACCAAATTAATCACTTCCCCATTTGCATTGCTCCAAATGTCAACCATTAATCCCAAACTGATCCCTCTTCTCGGACTCCTTATCGCTCCTCTCGTCTGTCTGTCCGAAGCAGAGAGTAGAGTAGCTCTTCCAGGGCACCGATTACCGTCCCCTTTTCCTGGACCAGCCGAGGGCCGCTATCGAGCAGCAGCTTTTCGAGCAGTCGATTTCACGGGTGACGTTCGAAGGACGTGCTAAGCTGGCAGCCCTGTGATTACAGGGTTTTACTCGTGGCCGTTTCGAAACGGGACCTTGTGCGAGCCATTGAACAATCATCGAGGAGAAAACCGTGGCAAATGACTTACGCCTTTGTACATCGATTATTACGGCTCGTTGAAGAGATTCGAGCTGAGTGTGGCTTATCAGCCGTGTTGTTACATTATGGAGATTTATTGCCATAAAGAATTATAGCAAAAGGATTTTAACAAACAAATCTCTGCGGAAAGTGTCACAGAAACGGACCTCGTGTTTGTCTGAAAAGAATCGACTCCCCGAAAATTTCACCATCCTCGTTTCCATTCCGACCAGTCCCCCGTCCGCCTTTCAATTCAAATCGGAGGATCGATCCCTCGATCAAACATATCAAATAAACATGTATGCGCGTGCATCTGAACGTCTGCGAGTGGAAAGCTCTCAGAGATTCATGGATTCACCGCGAAACGGCCACGAGGAGTCGGCATTATGCGACTTCTAGGCGAGCCACGATGCACGTGCGTGTATACGATCGAGATCCATCGGGATCTACATGATCGAATCCTGTTGATCGCCGGCCTGCCCCGACAAAGCGACACCGCTCGCTGCAGGCACACGCTGCATGCGTTGCATACTGCATGCTGCTGCAACGACGCTCAAGGAAACAGATTGCCAGTCCCTGGGGGCTACGCTAAGTAAATCGAGCGGTGGGATAACGAATGTCCTGGTGGAACGGGCACAGGGTCCTTATTTCGACGTTTCAACGAGTAGGTAGTGGATATACATATGTACTTTTTTTTTCTTCAATTTGCTTGGTTGGATTTTGTGCGGAAGAAGGGGGAATATTTCCGCGTTTGCTTTTGCGATTGGCATCTATATGCCCATTTATAAAATATTAAACATAATTTAATGGAAAGGATAATTCTTTTATTTTGACTGATGCGATCTTTAAACACAGAGGCTTGAAATAATTAAAAAAAGAATACTTCATTATTTTCGTGTAGCAAATTAGCAGTAAATCTTATATCAGTTTAATACTAAATTAATTTTAAAATTATCTCAACTTTTTGAAATTAAAATATTTGGTGAAATTTCACGGAAAGGGCGATAGGACCTAGAGGCGTCTTTCCAAATATGCCGGCGTATGTTTTGTTTAACTTATGTTCAATAAAGTGTTATAATGATTCAATTGTGTCACGGTTATTCTGACGGTAATTTACTAGTTCACAAATGAAAGATAAAAGTATATATCTCGTTGCTTTGAAATTGGGACCACTGAAAAGTTTGGAAGATGTGAAATAAAGTTTGAGTAGAAGGAGAAAGAATTTAAGCTACTTGGAAATTCGGGGCTAAAACTGGAATGTGTTATAAAACAATTACTTGCGTGGATGGTTATTTATTGAGCCAGTTGTAGCAGTGATCAATTTTGAGAATGTTGCTTCGTGAAAAGTTATTGGGACTATGCTGTAAAACGAAGCAATAAATCTCTATGTAATTAATACGAATTCAGTTCGAGAAGGCGAATAATGATAACCTGTCGATTTTTACGAAGGGTTGCCGGAAGCGTCCGACACTGCCGTCCGATTCCACAATGGAACGATACATTAATCACTTTAATTACACGGCGGTGGGGCAGTGACTCGCTTAATAGTAATGAATAATAAATACCGTGATATCATCGATCAGTTGTACACGACGTGCCCCGTGACTGTGGAGCCCACGCGTAATTTGTTTCTCGTTAATGCCTTGCAAATTAACGAAACTCCATCGACACCTTTCGATCGAGGAGCACCTGATCGATTGGGTACTCGAGTAAACGAGATAAACTTATATAGACACGTGTATCGATTCTATAATTTCCATAACTAAACTTACTAAATTATTTGTGTATATGTAGATCTTCATTAGATATAGATTAACGTTAATAGTTATCAGGTGGGTATCGATAATTTTTTAAATCAAGGCTAAAAATCTATAAATTCTAATTATCGCAAAATGAACGATTCTTCTTTTTTTTTGCAGAAATAAAATAGATAAAGGTTTAAGTGTAAGTTACTCCAAACAACTTTAGATTATTTAGTAAAGTTCCTCGCATTAATTAACTGTTAAGGAAGTTAGAATTAAATTTAAACCCTAAAATAACTTGAGTTCGCCTCCAATTATTTTAAATAAATTCCTCAACAACTAACCAATGAAACAACCCTATAAAAGGATTCTGAACCTTAAATTCCCCTTTTCGTTCCCTCCCTTTCGTATTGGACGCTGCCGCCTCGATTCGAAGCAAATCGAAAGAGGAACAAGCCGAAGGAACGATGTGTTTCGATTCTCCCTCAAGATTCTATTATTGTTCCTCGGTAACGAGCTGAGTAATAAGACATGTTCTGCCCACCAAGGCCTCTCTGTAATCGAAGCAAAGGCTAGGGCAAAGAGAACCGATCGGGGAGGAGGGTTACAGCGGGTTACACGATCCTTACACCTTCCGTTCTCGTCCTACATTTGCCCTCGTTACTTCAAGCTCCGCCATTAGTCCGGCTCATGCTCTCTGGAACGGCCTGGATGTACCCAGGAAGGGGGCGAAAAAGAAGGAAAAACGATTCGTCGACAAATCGAATGAAACGAACGATGAAATTGATCGGCAGCAGTCCTCGCGGTAATCGCGAGAAGGGAATCGATCTGAAGAGCCGCGTTTATGTCACGACGAAGATGGATGATTGAGAGGCAAGAGAGCGAGGCCCAATCGGATATCGCGATATTTCGATGCTGAAATTTCCACCCTGAACTTCCTCTCAGATTATCTCCTCTTTCGAAAACATCGATACGCGTGGTTTACGTAACATTTATTATTATTTTGATCACATTGATACGTTGTAGGAGAAATAAACGGTCTTTGGTACTTTTTCATTAAAAACCTATCTAATTTGAGAACTTCCCTTACTTTGGAAAATTATACGTGCGTCATAAAATAAGGTTTATGTGAGTTAAACCTAAGTTTATGTGAGTAGATTCAATAAATGAGCATTGGACTTGACAGATTTCTAAATTCTCAGGTTATGAAAAAGAAATCGAAAGAATTGTACTTACCAATCTGTAGTCAGAAGCTTTCTTAAAATTCAGCAGCTAAACGCGAGAAGATCGCAAATAAAAAGGAATTCTATTTCACTAAACTCTACTTCGACTTTTGCCTCGACGTACCAACGCCTGTAGTCACAGGAGGTCTTCGAAACACTCACTCTCGCTGCCAGAATAACACTGACCGAGGCAGCGCTACGATATCAATACACGTCTCGAAATTCTAAGTACCACTGGGGACGGCCTGTGATAAGAGTCCCACTCCAAGCTTACGGCCAATTGTATACAAGCTTCATGACGGAGTAAGGGTGGGGAAGCTATACGCTTCGTGATAAACACGCTTAATTGTACAATTATTTAAAATCTTTGATGCTTAATCTTTAGTCCTGCACATTGAAGACACTCAATACTGCTTCCCACATTTTTGAAAATTTATACGTTCTGGTGCCTGATATTCCTTCGTTAAAAGAATCTATCTAACTTCTAACTTGAGACCTTCAATTATTAAATTACACTCCATTTATTTTAAAGATTAGAATATTCAGCACGACTGTTGCTACTGAAAATATTCGATAATTCACGCTACAGTGTCCCCATAATTAATGAGCGTCCATTGTAACTTCAGCACTCACCTATTCAAGAGACTTACATACACTAAGAAATCTACCATGATTTTCGCTATTCCAACCCCGAGACTCCACCGTTTCACGGATCCCAGAAGACGGTGACTTCGAAGCCCACTTACGCGTCGCGCTATCGCCGAAAAATATTCAAAGAGAGAACTTGGGAAGGTGCAACGGCCCTGTTTACGCTGAGAGAAGGTACGCTGGCGTTTACTTTTTAATTAAGCCTACCGGCGAGATACAAACGCGCCTTTAATGGAAAACGATACAGGGAGCAGAGGCAGGAAGGACGCGAGGAACGAGAGACGAGCCTTCGAACTTCGGCCGGCAATTAACTCCCGCCAATAAAGCGGCGGCTTGTTTCGGCGCTCAAATTAATTTCCTCGGCGCGATAACGACAGCGCCTCCGCCCGGTCGGCTCTGATCGATCGGCGAAGAGATCGAGCGGTACTCGGATCGTTTTTGCGCCGGTCCTTTCGCGAATTTAATGAACAGCTTGGAGAAAAAACGGCGGCGAAGCGCCTTTCCGCTCTTGGAGCTTTCCCTTCGATCCGATCGCTCCTCCGGATCGTTGACGCGAGATCCCAGGCGTGTTACACGATTTTTGCGATAATTCCGGCACTTACCGAATCTCTACAATTCGTGGAAAATGTGGAGATGTGAAAATGTATCGAAAATGGGCCGCTATTGATTTTTTCGCTATTCTGCTGTTTGATGAATGTGAGCTCTAGTTGCCTGTTTTGCCATAAAACTTGAGGATGCTGATAATTATAGGTATTATTTATCTTGAAAAATTGGAATTCAATTTTGTGAAATACAACGAGGGAGTGTTATGAAAAATACAACATTAAGATACAATTAAAGCAGATTTGCAGCATATGTGCCAGAGAAACTAATCCACGATAATTAACCTTCTATAAATTCTGCAAAACTCCCAAGTATACCTAATAATTAAAAGAGATAGAGACACCCCGCCGTACTCTATTCTTCGTTTCCCTGATTCCATAGAACATTTCGTAAAGAGATCTAAGAAAAATGACTTCCCCTCTCAAGACTTCCCCATCTCCATCCCCAGAGATTTCCATCAACCGATCGCGATGGCCCAAGCGCCTTTATTGGCGGCGCAGTAAATCAAATTGAGATTTCAAGCGGGTCCCAACGTGGCAGCTTGTCGGTGTCATCGAATCGCGCCGGATAAGAGGATTGAATTATAAATACGTGCGCGCAAAAATCGAGCAACAGGCATCTCGGAGAGAGGCCAGTCGTTTTATCGGTGTCGAGTCCTCGTCGACTTCCGTCGCCTTAAATCGAACACCGTGAACATCCTCCCCCCCCTTGGACCCCTCCAGATCGAATTCTTCGGCGAGTTTGCCCGCGACAGGGGTTACTAAAAGCCGGAGGGATCCTTCTAAGAAAAAGGTACACAAACGAACGAACCGAGGGAACAAGAAGAAGATGACGACGAAAGGAAGGGGGCAGAGGAAGGCAGAAAGAAGAACGACGAGAAGCGGATGGCGAGCGGACGACTTATCTCTCCCCTCTGGCCAGTAGCGAAACGGGCTTCGCTGGTATATAAGTTCGTGTTTAGACGGGCTTGTCTATTCGTCAAATCCTTCTTTCTACCGGGCTTCTCTCGTCATCCAGTTATCTTCGACGATCTGGGATTGTCCTCGGTCCTTTTACAGGGCCGTCGCGCATCCAGCGCGGGGTAACGGTATAGCGATGCAGGCAGGCCGATGGCGTGGCGATATATTGCCCCTCTTCCAAGGACTTGTATCGACGAGCGTCCTGACAGATCTGGGGGATCTCTGACTCTTCGTCTTCCGCTGGGGCTAACAATAAGCCGCGGGAATCGCCGGGGACAGTTACCCACCGTGACGCGTAACCGCGTGCTTCTGAATTCTTCCACTGGCGTGACTTGAACACCTTGAGGATGGGTTAGGTGTGGAACACCACTTCAGATCCAATAACGCCACGTTGCCACGCGTGAAAACTACATTTCTACCAAATTAGGCGTGCTCGGCTTAGGACTCGGGTGTATTTAGTTTGGACGCATCCCTAACACTTCGTTCTATGGATCTTGACAGGTCTTCTTGATTTTAATCCCTTGCACTCCAAGTATACCCATTTCTTTAAACTTAATGAGAACAGGGCTGACGAAATACTGATTTTGAGATTCGCTGTATCGTTCCATTTTCCAAAGTTTTATATTCTATATTCACAGCGTTGATCGAGGGTATTTCTTCGACTAGTGTAGAATTTGGGGAGTAAAGAGAAGACTTTCGAGTGTCTTTGTCGAAATGTTCTGTAATCAAGGATCATCGTCGAAAAATCTCCGTCGCGCACGTGATTCTCTATCGGGCACGGCGATTTGCTTCACAATAGGAGCCGACAGGCACGTGTAAACCCGCCTCGAAACCCGAACGACGGTTCTAGGAGCAAAGCAACCCGGTAACAGTCCTTTCGCTCTTTCCCTGGCTTCATAACTTCTGCCTCCTCCGATTCTTTTCCACGGTGCACCGTTCGAGCGCAGCGATGGGCGTAGAAACCCGGCGACAGTTCGAGAATAAATAACGCACCGTGACAGGACAATGTGTCCAGCGTTGTATCCTTCGCCTTTGCTATCGCGCGAATCCGGCTTAAGGGCGTCTCCTCCTAGCAAATGCGTTAACCTTTTCCTCGCTGGGGGACCGCCGCGCCGTCTCGTTACATAATTCTCGGCTGTTCGCGATCCAATAGAGAACAGAGAGACCAGACTGCTCTGCTTAATCCTTTCGACTGCCGTCTGCATATCGGCCGACTCGAAACTGTCGCTTTGTACATCCTGTGTTTCCAGGATTATAGTTTTTGATTGCTATTCCCTCGTGGCGGTAGAATTTCTAAATATATTATGCAGGCGAAAAATAGACTATCGGACGATGGGACTCGGATCCAAAATTGTAGAACTTTTGATAAATAAAATGAATTTTTTTGGAGATTAAAGCTAAGATGATGCAGAATAAGGGAAAAATATTGAAAAAGTAGGAGAAACTGGTTTTGAGCTTGAAAATCTTTTGTGAAATTTGACATTTTCTATGAAAATTGCTGGTTTTTAGTTATAATGTATGGTTGAAATTAAACCAAGGTTTTAGCTTTACTTGTGGACCATCGTTTTCTATAGATTTTGATGCGGGGAATTGAAATCTGGCCGCAGAATCTGTCTTGGCTCGAGGCTTTTCATAGCGTAGCTGCGTTCCAAATGCAAACGGACGAACGAAAGGGAATGAAAACGAGGTGGAGGGAAACGTCGAAAGCACTTTCGATTCGTTCTGGATTTGCGGCGGGCACCGCTTTACGGCCGCGACTCTTGTCGAGGTGAGAAGGGGTCAGCGATGTGACCCAGGTTGAAAGCGAGCTGAAGGAAACTAACCACCGTCGCGGGGAATGGTACCGGCATGGGACACGTTTAAACGGCGCATTTGTATGCGACCTCGCGGTCCTCTTGCACATATGCATCGCTGATCCCGTTGCACCTTCAAATTGGCTATTTCCACGGCGACGGAGCACCGTGTCTCGTAAAAAACTGAACTAGCTTTTGTGGACCAGATGATTTTATGAGACAAATAACCTGTTAGAGTGAAGCGCTTCCACCGTGGGTAAGAAAATCACAAAAAGGCTGACTTTATACTTGCAGGCACTGTAAATTGTTCCTGCGAAGATTGTACGACTGTAAGATGAAAGGCGTGTTGAATTTCTTTCTTCTACACAAGTCCACCAAAATTAGTCGTAGCTTCAATTAGTGAAATCCAATATGAAATATCCTATTTAATATTAGCAAAGCAGTGACTGTTTGTCTTCTGAAGCTAGAAGACCCCTAAAGGATCTAAAGAACCACTATTTCTAATCTTCCATCGAAAGTTAAAGTACCTACGATCCCTTCCTCTTTTTCTCAAAGTGACCATATCCCAACTATGATAATTCCTCTGAAAATAACCATACAGCCTCACCGTCCACAGCCAGCAGTGCACCTCCAGGAGCGCCGCGCCCCGATAAATAACACGTTCTCCTCCAGGACCCCAGTTCCTCGTGCGCAGCAAGAACCGTCCGCTTCGAATTTGCCTCCATTACGACTCGCGGGTTCGTTGGGGCCAGATAAAGTACATCAGGCGCAAGAACGCACCGTGGTGGAGGCAGGACGGCCAGAAAGCGTGGTGAGTCTGTCTCTTGGTGGCCATATATCACCAGCAGCGTAAGGTACACCTACATGGAGGCTTGCTCGCTAACGCTGGGTAAAAACGAGTCCGCGGACCAGTCGTTGCTGTAACGCGGCCGAGGGCCAGGAGGATTTCAGGAGTGACTGATGCCGCGAAAAAGAAGTCGCGTTAGGGAAAGGCAGGCGCCTTGCTGAGCGACAACGCAGCTTGTTAGCAATGATCGCCAAAGGTGGTCTTTCCTCCTCGCTAATTTTTTCGTCCCCCTGGTTCGCGGAACCCTTTGTCCGGCTGCTCTCCACTCTGTTTTCCCGACGATCCCGGCCGGGGATCGGCGGCGTTCAACGGTCTAATAGATCCGTTTCCACCGCTGATGAACGAAGGCTACGAGTGGAGGTGAACGAATGGGGGAATCACGACGACTCGCCGGGGCTTGGCGGACGGAGCGTCGAGCTGCTTCGAGGGCCGGGGAAAGGCAAATTACGAAATTAATTAGACCCCTGAACGCGAGCCAGTCGAGACTGTTACTTCTGCGTCCATGACGGATAGACACGCCTCGGCTGCAGACAGATGGATCTTTAACCTGGACATCTCTAAGCAAAAGGTTAGCTGGAGTTTCACTGGCTCTGCTCGCTGGGATCGCGGGTGTCACGTGGCTGGGGCTTTTACTTGGTCCGCTTTATACAGTTTTTTAGTAAGCAGTTTGAAGTTATTGCGTGGGAAATGGGAATCATCCCTTTCTTGGCACTTGATTACTAAGTAGCACTTCTTCGGGCAAATTTACGATCAGAGCTTCTTCAAGTTTTCTAATTATTCACTGGCAATGGGATATAAAACCATGGGAAGTAGTAGATCGAAATCGTGGAAAGGGTTGAGAATATTGTAGGTACATCTTCGAGAGTAGAAATTTTAGTTAATTTTTAGAAATTGGCCTGATTAGTCTTGATTCAACTATCCACCATATTTGATTGATAATGCTCTCCAAATTCAGTTCGAGGGATTGGAAAAAGAGGGGTAATGGAATTCTTTCACGATTGAGAGATCTCGAAGAAATGACAGGGTTCGTGATGAGAATTCGAGGCAGAGGGAAAAGCCATGTGTACACGGTGAACTTTTTCGGGGTCGCTCGTTTTCCCATTGGTTTGGAGGAACGTAATCAGCGGACGGTGATCTGAACCAATTTAGATGCCGCCTTTCCAGAGTGACCAGAGATAGGGGTGGATAACGACAGAGAAGCTTGCCAGAGTAGATCAGGTCGGATAAAGTCCGCTAGAAGACTTAGCGGGCGTGTTGGGCAAGCGCAGATAGAATCTCACTTGTACCACATGGTATTTATGTAAGTGTCCTCCCACCTTTCCTCTCGACACCGTGCAATTTTCGAAATTTTCACGTCTGCAAGGTACTCTGAAATAAATCTTTTGTACCTTTCCTTTTGAATAAAAAGTGTTGCATTATCTTAACTCCTGCGTGGTCAAGACACTGAAAAATATCATGTCACTCTGAAGAACAACTCTCTAAACTATTTCTCTGTGCCATCACGCCCACTACTACTTCAAAGTCCCTCAAGACTACGTGTACCCAATACACTTCGCCCCTCCCAAATTTTTTAAACTCTGTAATCGATATGCTAACGAAATATACTCTTCTTTGCAGATTTCCCTAAGTAGTACGGTAACTCAATGTATCACTCATTACTCTAAAATTATATTCAGAGGCTGAAAGATACACAGCGAGGTTCTGAAAGCAGTGGACATTCACAACAAATTTCTTTGATTCCACGATTGCACAGACTCAATAACGACACGTTAGTCAGGTCCTTTGTACATTTCCCATTCACAGAAACATACTTCGGCCCCTGCCAATTATACCCCGTAATGCCAACGTTCCCTCACATTACGGTACTTGTTCCACCCGCTGCACCGCGATTTCGAGGATTCCTACACTCGAGACACAATCGAGTAACGGAATGCAGGTACAGGGAGGTGGGTGGAGCGCGAAAGGAAAAAGAAGATCGAGTCGCGGAATCGTCGAAGGAGCCCCGTTCGAATCGCGAACAATAAATGCGCGCGTCTCCTCTCGCCGGAGGGTGCCGTCATTCTTGACAGTCGCCTCACCCTTCTCCTCTTCGACAGGGCACCGTCTTTGTACGGGCCGATCGCCTCCCCTCCGCGCTCGATGAAGAAACAAAAGCATAATTTATAGGGGGAAAGAAGGGATCGGGAACGGGACACACGGTCGTGCACAGCGTCTCGGACAGGAAAGGATATGTCAATCGAGGGGCCTCAGCTTTCTTGACTGATGAGAATAATATTGGTATTGTTCTGATAAATTATTCGTACGATTGCGGGGCCGCACGTCGATATCCGATCTCTGCTCTGCACGGATCCCCAATGCATCACAGTTCGAATAGAGCATCGATGCTCTCTGAAATTACGATTAGGCGACTCGGAGCTCCGAGGCTCGTTGACTTATGGGGGGACTCGTGATTTCAAATGAATCAATGCTCTTGGCGATCGCTCATGGACGTAGCTGGTTACGTGGTATAGTATGATTTTAATAGAAAATAGGTGTATACTTTCTTCTGTTCAGATTCGAGGACAGTTACTGTCACGAAGTTTGAAAAAGTTGATGTGCTCGGAAATTCTTCTCATTTTCCTTGATTTTGTAATTTTAAATCTTGAAATCTATTATCCATTTCAATTATACCTTTTCGTTCTAAAGTTTAGACACATTATTTTTTATCACTGCGTTAAAGTCAGTACATAGTTTTAACTTTTCATCGTGAAATAATAATACATATCAACCAAAAACTTGGACTCCAACGTTAAATCTACTTGGGTTTTTATCACTTGGAAAACAGTGGACCTTCGGCACAAATTATCTGAGAGCTCCGAGGAGTTTCTTCATTAATCTTCCACCCCCAGCAAAACAAGAACCGCGGTGCCTGCAGCATCTGAATCCCTCATCAGCCAGAGACACAAATCAACCCACACACATGAAAACACTCCGAAACTGCAAAGCAACGATAAATTCCTGTTAAATCAAATCAGCTGCCCTAAGAGGTGCACAGTGGGCTGGGGAACAATGCTGCAATCCGAGCTGAAAACCGCGATAAGTCAATGAGGAGTGACAAAGGGGAGCGTTATCAAGGGAATAAGTAGCCCCCGTTCCTGGAGAAAAACTCCGAATTGAGATAACAAAGGGCGGCGAGCGCGCGTTCCGCCCGTAATCGGCGCAATTGTGCGGTAACTACGCTGATTCTTCCACGAAGATTTACTACGCACCGCGTCTAGGAGCTCGCGGGGGCCAGTGCCCGCGGCGAGGGCCCCGAAGAAAAGAAACCAGGAGAAGAGAGGGCGGTCGAATAAGGGCTGCCAGATAACAGAACGCGCCAGCCATTGTCCCTCGCGGACAATGCAAGGCTGTTGGATTATGCTAGGAGCAATCTACATCTTCAGCAATGTATCATACCGCGCGTGTTCCGATGGACCCTGAAGACCGTGCCTCTTCTTCCGAGTGCACGCGTTCCGCTTGTGCATGTGTATCGCGCGCCAGCGCTGCAAGGGCCACGGTATGCGTTATTATTGCTGCATCCAAGCAGAGGATATTGAGATATCTTCTCTGCTCCCAACCCGGTGGTTCCGCGAGCTGCGTGCTTGCCGGTCGAATAACGAAAGTCGATAAGGGGATGAGATGTGCTGGAGTTATATTTCGAGCTGACTTTAGCGCACTCGAATGTGTACGTGCCTCGTTCTACTTGAAGGTACAGTACTTAGAAAGGGTGTAGTCGCAAAGTTTGTAGCTTCGTAGCTTTGAGGTTTCGTAGTGAGAGGTCTGGAAAAGTTCCACAAAGTTCTTGTGAAATTTTTCTTCGCGAACTTGGTAATCAGTAAATCACTAATTTACAGGAATTCTCTTCAAAATATTGTGGTATAATTTTCGCACTCCTAAAGACTCAAAGGCGTTGAGACACAGTGAATTATTTCGAATGGAAACTTGATACCCCTTGGATTTGCATAAGTGTCGCGGCGCAAGGTGCACCGAAGCAGAGAAATTTGGTTAATATTCAAAGGCGTGCCACGAAATTTGATATATCAGGCACTGTTTTTAGCGACAGTTCAGGAAGGCTACCCTACCGCGGTGACTCGCGAATTCCCGTTCCGTGTGAACACCTGGACTTGTACCTGGGAAGATCGCGTCGCAGATAACATTGTTTCGCCTTTTGTCGGGCTGCTCATCGGGGCGATCTATAGCACCTTTCGCATGATGCCACCTTTATATCATCATCGTGGTCAGGTAGCCGCTGTACACCTCGGCGAAATAACATACTCTGCGTTGGGATATATTTCCGAACGCGTGAATTTTACACCGGGGTATCGTTTTCATCCAACTGCTGAATAAATTACACTTCCAAGCTGCAATTTCGGTGAAATGTTACGTTACCATTGGCTGTGCGATTTAATTCAATAAACGGGGATAGGTAGGTACTGGTTACGAAACTAATACAAAAGAGTTTCTGTAATATAATATCAAGAATATTATATTACTTCTCCAAGAAATCTTTAATCTTCAATTTCGCGCGAATTTCAAACTCGTCATTTTTAAATGATTTTTCTAAAGAATTCTGAGCTGCGAAATGTAAATCCATAAACACTAAAAACTAGAAAATAAAAAATACATAAAACAAAATTTTTATGTTAAACGATTTTATTAAAAATGCGCTAAAAACTAAAGAATAATTCTTTTCTCGTACTGCAATTTCGATGGTGTTTTTTCACTCTAAATAAAATCGTGAAGCAGGGTATCTCACGATAAATTCATTTCGACGCTTGATGCTGTATTAAATTGATTCATATTCTAATATGAGAAACATCCTACTCTATGATTTTATTTAAAATGAAAAAACACCATCGAAATTGCAGTACAAGAAAAGAATAACATTTTAGTTTTTAGTGCACTACTAATAAAATCGTTTAACACACAATTTTTTTTTATATATTGTTTATTTATTCAATAAATTCTGCACTCCTTATTCTTTCGACAGAACTTAAATTGCTGTTTCAGATCTGAGCCATCGAGAGTCAAGCTATAATTGCTCCAGAACTTATTGCCTCGGTTGTATCGAGTTGCAGCGTCACTGTCGTCGTCCAGCATTCTCGCAATTAAACACAAAATGCGCAGATCGTATCGGAAAGGAAAGTGACCAAATCCATTTTTAATACGACAGAGATTTCGCGACGTAGGTACGTTTAATAAGCATTCGATGGGATCTGCGGCCGTGCGGGCGCTCGCGCTACCGATTTATTAATCTTCATTTTTCAAGGCTGCAACACGGAACGACGCGCGCACCGAGCATTCACAGGAGCCAGGAAGAGTCGCGTTATCAGATCGGTCGGTAGAAAACGCAATAGCGTTGTAATTGGTATCGTCCGTCAATGACAGAGAACCGCTACCACTCCTCGTTTCGTTGCAACGTAACATATGGCGCTGCCGCTTCCGCAAAGAACTATAGTTCCCTTTTTTTTTAAACGCTCTGCACGGGTCACGAGACCCGCAACGTCAAATCTAAGTGAGCTGTCTGCAAGATCCTCTCCGGATTGATTAGAAAAAAAAAATCAAATAATACGGGAGCAAATAGTATTCGCAAAGATACCTAAACAAAAATTGAGTCCCCAAAGAAGGGAAGATTTGAAGCCACGAAGGGCAAACAATGTCCAAGAAATTATTAGCACTGAAAGGAAATGAGTTCCAACACGTGACACCTCGAGCAGATTATTCGAAAGAATATTAAGGTGCTCACCTTGGTCATGTCAAGAAATAATGTAGGCATCTTTGGAGATTTATTTGTAATTAACAAAAACACTTGTTTCGATTAAAATTTTTCAATAAGAATAGAGATATCTTTGAGAAACAGAGGCACTTACTGTACCTACACTTAAAACTGACCAAGGTGGTCCAACCTCTTAACAGATAAACCTTGAATTTTAGATAGCTATGCTAACCAATGCATAATCAGTGTTCGCCAATGAATGTTTGAACGCTGGTCGTCTGAAAAGAGGCCCTCGCGGTCCGGTATCGTCGAAGAGCGATCCGTTGTCGCAAAAAGAGCGATCTCATTACCCCCGAGGTGGATGGGCCAGCAATTACAAAGGCCTGTATACGTGTCCGTCAGGGTGGACGCGTGGAGCGATCTCGCGTACCCGCGTGCACCCCGTCTGCGAAATCCTGAATGCCCCGAGTATCCTCTTTCCTCGAACCTCTTAGCGCTATTTAGCGGATCCTTTTACGGGACAGCAGGTCCCGACAAGAAAGGAAAGCGCAGCGAACGGGCCGGCGGAGCCACGAAACAAGGGGGGCGACGAAAAAGAGACGAGCGCTCCGGAGAGTCGCCGAAGGAACGGGAGAAGGTTGGTGGAGCAAGGGGAGAAGGCGGAGGTGGAGTACCAAAATGGCGGTGGGCCGGTCCAGGGACAAGATAAGCCCTTTGTGCCTGAACGGGGGCCCCCAGGGCAACGGATCCCCTCGTTTCGCTCTCATATTTCGCGAATCCCGCTATCATATTTTATTCGTGGCCCCCTCTCCTCCGCAGCCTTCCGCTTCTTCGCCTTCTTCTTCTTCTTCTTCTTCTTCGTGCCTCTCTTTGGTACCCCTTCGAAGACCCTTTCGGCCTGTCTCCCATTTTTTGCTCGCTCACTTTTCGGTACCCATGGTCCGCTCTACCTTCCCGATGGCCTCCTTCTCTCGATTGTTCGCTTCTCTAGCCAAGGTCCATTCGATTCGACCGTCCCAATACGCACAGGGGGACTCTATTGACGCTTCGCGTGCATGAATATCGTCCGCCCTCATTGTTTCGCGATCTCTGTACTTTATTATGGCCGCGACTCGCCCGATTCCGTGGCGGCGAATCGGACAATTCGCGTGGAATATATTATGGAGCGCGAAGAACGCTCTGCTTTTTGGTATAGAAGAGTGTAAAAATATGCGACGGATTTGGCGCGTTCTTATGTCAATACTTTTTAGACGATGTATTGTCCGACTGTGAAAGTCCCCTGAATGTTTAGGTTGAAAACAGGTGTATAAAACTTTCTTAACCCGATGTGAGTCAGGTGAAAAATAGTTTCACTGACAATGAGTATAAGGTGAGTGTGAGATATTGAAATGGTGTTAAAAATTCTATTAAATCAAGACTATTTAAGCAGTGATGTTTCCAAAGGGTTTAACCACGGAATTTTTTTTAAAAAATTTAAAATTAAAAAATCATTTCTTTATTAGGTCTTGGAAATAAGACCTTTTGTACGAAACATGTAATTTCACTTCAATTTTTCAAAAAGGAATTTATCCTATTTTGTAGTGTCTTGTGCCATTGGGGGTTGCAATTTACCATTATTAAGGCCCTCGAAATTTGCTTTAAGGTCAAAACTGAAAATATACCCGTTTGAAACATCACTCATTTATGAACTAAATAAGAACTCGAGATCTACAGTTTTAAAATACACCGTGACTCGCGCTGGGTTAACTATTGAACTTGAAACTCTCAACTTGAAGGGGCGATTGCAAAATCTGGCGTCACTGATTACCCCGCTGATTCTCCTATACCACGCGAATTATGTCCAACAGTGTCCTCGAGAATTACCTATCCAGAAGTCTGACGTCTTGATTGCTCGAAACGGGCGACAAGTCGCGGTAAGTATCCTGTCACGTTCGAAAGCGCGATTCTCCACAATCACTTCTCTCGAGAGACAATCAATTACAATTACCCACGATCGGCTGATTGTTAAAAGAAGCCTGGAAATGGCAGAGTAAAGTTTTTTCTACGGGCACGCGCGCCGATCGCCTGGTCATTTGCAAAATTTTGATTGGCTCGCGACGCGATCGTCAGGAAGCGACAAACCAGCGGGGAGCGAAATAAAACGAGACATCGAACGTCGACGGTGACAATAATTTAATCCTGCTGGACCCTCTCGCCGCGCGTACCCGCCTGGAACCGGTTGGACCTTGTCCATCTTCCCCGAGAAATTCGTCTGGTCCACGATCCACCACGGGGGGAGGGGGGATTCGGTAATACGAGAGGAGATTAAATTCAAGAACTGCCGGACGCGAATTAATCGGCCGCGGCCGGCCAAAGCAACGCCGCGAATTACAATACGCAAATGAAATTTTCGAAAAGTAATTTCTGCCTGCCGTCCCGACCACGCTGATCGATTTATTTTTTCTTGCGCCAGCCACGCGGATTCTTTGAGCTCGATGGATTTCCGAGCGTTAATTATATTTTGGGCCCGAGGGCACGTTAAGGAGATGACGAATTGATGCTGGGATGAAGGAATATCTGGGGTTGATTTCTAGTGGAAACTGATGTTGCAAGAAAGGAAAGAATTTTAAGGGAATTTTTGGAGGTAGGTAGTTTGTGCAATTTAGTGAGTTACTTTGGAGGGTAGAACTGTGTCATCTTTCTTTTTACGTAAGTAGCAAATTGAATTGAAATCAAGCACCCCCAAGTACCATAGTGCACACATGGAACAGTAAAGTTATTATCCGATGTTAATTGCTCCTTATTCTTTTAATTTATATGTCAGTGATGTTTGGACAATTCAATAGAAGAGCTTTGCGAAATTTATTGTCATCGAAGATGTATAAGTATTATCCTTCAAGAACGCGGAAAAATTGCGTCAGATGTTTTTACGTAATAATTCGTCAGTGGTCCGAACGCAACGTAAATTTAGTCGAATGTTTAAAGACTTCTTTCTTTGAGGCTATTCGAACCCACAGATTTTACAACAATTAAAGAATAATATTCAACAGGAAATTCTTCACAATACCATGGAAAATGCAATAAAAAGAGCCGAAATTTGCATCAATTCGAATGGAGATCGTTTGTTGGATATTATCTTTGTAACTTGGTGTCATAAAATATATAAGTCCCAATAAATTGTACCACAAAAAGCGTCTCGTTGTTTTATATAAAACCAAAATTATACACTAAGAAAATCGGACGATGACTTCTGCGCCATATTTTATTTCAAACTTAATTCCTAATCTGATTCCTTTTGCATTCTCGAATTAAAAATATAATAATAGAAACATTACCTAACAACAAAACAGTACAGACCACAACTACGCCGCAATCTCCAGTGTCAGAGCCAAACTCCAATATCAACGAACTTCATGGCGAGAAATCTCCACTAAAACGCGCAGAAAAAATTCCACGAACGGCGTCGCGTGCGTGGAATAATGGCCGCGGCGTTGCGAGGGAAATATTAATCGGCTCCCAGAAAGCTTCCCGCAAGAATTCCTCGCGGGAACCTCTGTGTCCGCGGATATGAGGCGTGTTTCCTTAATTGGGCGATATCTTTCGTCGCTAGCCTTTGCCGATTTATCGTCCGCGGGGATTCGTTAAATAGCGTGAGCACCGAGGCGTAACAACGACGCCGAACGCGACCGCGGGGACCGCGTTGCAGCGTCGCTTGCAAAGGTCGCGTGAATTGTAAATCGGCGCCATAAATCGAGAACCGCCGGGAGAAGACGGGGGACCGGGCGAATAAAGAGACGGCAAAATAGCGTTCGAGTGGCTGTAATCGATGGGCACCGTTTTCGAGCCCTCGCTTTCGCGTCACTCTTAACGCTCTATTTTGCGGCACAGGGGAACGCGGCCCTGTGATCAGCAAGGGGATGAGATCGAGGACAGCAATTGGCGTTGGAAGCTGGGCAAGTGGCGGACATTAATCGCGAATTTGAATTTATTCGGGTTCCTTTGTAGTTCTGTAATTTCTGCAATTATTTCGTGGATGAAGTAGGAGCTTCTACTTTTCGAAGTGAAATGTTACTGAGAAACTAGAATGCAATTTACTTTGGAGGCTAGATGCAGCTGAACTTGTGCATTGGAGCTTAGGGTACAAGTGTTTCAAAGCAATACTTTCATTATTAAACAATTTCAGTTGTATTAGATAATGAACGATGAATAGATGAATAGTTTCAAGAAAGTTACGTAGATTTCGGAGGATATATATTCTCCAAATTCATCAGAACTGGACCCACAGCTTACGGGGGAACACCACTGTGATGGCCGGTACTTTTCTGATTTTTTTCATGAATAATATTGTTTTCATATAAAATTTGTATTACATTTCTTTAGTACAAAGTCTGAAGAGAATATAAAAAAATGAGTAGCAATACATGCATAAATTTTAATATATTAATTAATGTGTAATATTTTATAGTCTCTTAAGACATTGTACTGAAGGTAGATAATAGCAATTTTATATGAAAACTTTTTGCTGGAAAAAAAATTCATAAAAATGACTTACTGTTCCAGCCGTCACAGTGGTGTTCCCCCTTAAATCTCCCAGCCGCTCGATCCCCTTCGCCATCGATCAAACGCGATACACTCTCTACTCCTCCCCACCCCCCGAGGATCCCCTGCTCGAAGGCGTTTACGCGATTCCCGTGGATATCGGGCGTACGGGTGATTCTCCGTCGATTATATCGATTATCGAGCGGCAGGATCTCGACGGGGGCTCTATGCCAGGCCCTTAAAGGGCTCGCTAGGCAGGAAGACATGCCGCTTACGTGGCTTCAAACAATTAAGGTTGACTTACGCGTGGCCGAGGCGCGTACCAGCCGCGCTAAAAGAGTAAACGAGTTACCGGGACGGCATCCTTCCGCGGCTGCAGCATCAGATAATGCAAACCGTGGCCCTGTCATCTCGGAAGAATTTACAGGCGACACTGGACGACCAACCACCAGGAGTTAGCGAGACCTCTCCGCTATCGGGCACGCTGCATCTTGATCCCAGCCGACGGCGGAGCGTGGCTTGTTCGCGCGAATGGGTTTTCCACGAAAATGCCTGGCGATGGTGCCGTCCTCTGATCGCGCGAGATGCCGTCCCCGTTAAGACGCGAAACTCGAAACCCTTCGCTAATTACCGTTCGCGAGGATCCGCAGGAATTTGATTAACACCGCACACCGACGTCCTTCTTCCCATTACCCATTACTTTGTCTAAAAGAAGTCGGAAACTTAACAAAACAAAAATGTTCGCGGTGCGTTCGAACCCATCACTACTTTCACTAAATAATCATTAACCTTCCTGCTTCGTATCCTTTACTTGGGAGACTTGTACTAGGACCCTAGGATAGTTCTTAGAACTCCTAGATCCTTCCTAGTTCCAAGTAGATTTTTACCCAATGATTTCTACTCCCAGAGATTTCGATACTGAGAAATCCGCGCTGCCGAATACATACAAAGGTAGACAAGGAATGATGCCAAAACGATTTTCGGTACTATGGACCCAGCCTTCGATTCGTCGGCGAGTTTTCCAACAGAGATAATAGAGCGCGCCGAGAACAATCACAAAACGCCCGACGAAGGTGTTATTTCTGCGCGGGCAAATGGAGCAGTTTCACCGACTGCCATTGTAAGTGGTAACCAAGATGCACTCGAGCTATGCTATACTTACGATCACGCGAGCGATCGCAAATTATCAGTTTCTCCGTGGTACTTGCAGCGAATAGTGCCTTTCGAGAATGCGTCTCGGTGGCACCTCTCAAAGGGAAGAAGATGCGCGGCAAGGGGGACGTAAGGGGCACGCGCAAGGAGAAGAAACGAAGTTGTTCACTCACCAGGCATGCAGACACATCGGAACGTCCCAGGATCGTCCAGGCAGGAGCCGTCGTTTTGACAGGGATGAGACTCGCACTCGTTCACGTTCGTCTCGCACCGTGGTCCTGTGAATCCTTGCGTGCAGTTGCAGCCGAAGGAGCCGGGCGTGTTCACGCAGATACCGTCGTGTTCGCAAGGGGATCCTGGAAGAAAGAAAAACAGAATATTAGAACGTGGACAATTCTTCCAAGAGTTTAAAAACAGAATTTGAAGCTTTTTTGCTTGATCGTTGGAATTGGGCTGCTGAATGGAGGCAGAACATCCTTGAGAGCTCATTGTTTTTTGAGAATGCTAGGTACTTTAAAATAAACAATTTTTTACGTTGACTAGAACTTTGTTAGTTGCGTATTTGCACAAACTGGGTCGTTTTCTGGTTTTAATTTAAAATACGAAATGAAGTAATATTTGTTAGAGTTTTTCACAATTATTCCATGCAGACTAGGTGTCCTAATACTTATAAATGGCAGCGCAACTCAAACCTGACCATTTATCAAAAATACCTTTGTCTCCTAAATGTACATTTTCTAAAAGATTCGTGAAATCCATAAAATTGAAGATGCAAGGAAATGGTGAAGCCGAAGCAATAACCAACACATTCCACAAAGTAAAAAAATCCCACGTCCTCCTTCGCCTGCCCTGCCAGGAGCGTCGAAATCATCGCTCAATCACCTATCCCCGGGCACCATTCTTTCGATCCGTCAAGCAACTCAATAAACTCCCTTCTTTTTAAGTGAAAGCCTGTCATCGGATCGGCTTTTCTCATAGAAAGTCTCCTCCTCGAGCGGGAGCATTAAAGAGCCGAGAGCGCCAGGAAGACGCGCGAGGTCCCGGGGAATCCGGAGGAGATTGTTCGCGCGAGCTGAGCGCACTTGGTCGTGAAAGGGCCGATAATTAAAACTGCCGCGAGCCGGTGAACGCGTGGCGCATAATAATTAATAGCCGTGCAAGAATCAAAGTCCTGCACGCAGGTGCGCCCCCACCTCCCCGCTGGATGGACGACAAATGCACGGATAGCGCGCCTTAATTGGCCAACTCGGCGCAACTTTTTAGAAGCTGTGTGCCATTAGGGTAAGGTGGAGGGAAGGAGGGAGGGAGGGCGGGAGGGCGCGCGGTGGCAACGGCCGACGACCATAAGAAGGAAGCTGCCGGGTACAGATTCCAGGGGCACCAAGCACACGAGCCGCCTCAACCTGGCCCAGGAATCCATTTCGCTGCGGCTGGCTGCCTTTCCTCCGAGTTATGCAGCTCGCGCTAATTGCAATAAGATAATTACCGCTGTCAGCTGTCCACCGAATCGTTGCCCCGCGAAATGAGCGTTTCATTAAGGCCCGCGAGGCTTCCTCGAACCGTCCGATTTCATTTCTATCCCACGCGCCCGTCGATCGCGACTGTACGCGCAACGATCGCGGGCATGCGCACGCGATCAGCATCTTCCGCGGTAATTGTCCCATGGAGATTGGTCGCTGGTTACCTTGGGCAAACTCTGACGCGAGCTTTCCAGCCTGGGTGGAGAAAGTGCGTGGCAGTGGTTGAGATTCAGTTGAGCAGGAAGAAATCGACGGATCCAGGGGATAGGTGGGCATTCATGACCTGACTGTTTAGATAGTAGGCAGAAGGTAGCACCCTCAGCTAACTCACGTCGACCACTCAAACTTCACTCTCCGAGTCTTCGCCTGAGTGCTCGAAGCAATCAGACTCCAACCCCAGGAGCCTATCTACATATTCGGAATTAAGTTCCCTCAGGAGCAAAAGCCCCAAGCTCAAGTTTCTCAAACTCACCCTCTTCCACGCACAATTCAGAATCATGTCCCGACCTGCTGGGATCACGCTCCTCAGCGTCCCAAGCAGACTCCTGCCCTGGAACAGGCATTTCCGAAGCAGGAAGATCTGCTGGCTCGTAGGAAGAGGTAACGCGAGAGTTGCAGGTCACAGGCTCGTTACATCGTTCTCAGGGCAGCGCGTACAATTACCTGCTATACTTTCGAACTTTTCCATGGGCAACGACAGCAGCTCGGCCGGGGCCGTTTATAAAGTCCCTACTGGCCGTGGCACGCTCGCATACCGGCCTCGTGTAATTCGCCGACGGTTTTTCCGACCTCGGGTAATTGCTGTCGCCGCGCGCGACGTTCGACCGCTGAGGAAGGAGCCGCAGAAAGAAACCGGGGAGAAAAGGCTGAAGACAGAGGGAGAGAGAGAGAGTGGGAGCGGGGCAAGGGTGTATACGTGTGTTACGGGGCAGCCAGGGGCTGGCAAGAAACGCATTGCTTCGCCGTGTTAGCAATCGAGCGGGGAGGACTAACAGATGACGAATCGGTCGGTCAGACTTGTCCAGAGCCTTCAAGGACGAGTCTTTCAGAAGGAGGCGATCGATGACGAGGGGTCTCGTGGTTTCCATGTCAAGGATTTCCACGTTTCGATATTCGCAAGAGAAGATTTTTGGCTAGATTCAAGCTAGGATTAATTATATGTGGAGCTACCCAAATTACTCTCCTGAATTCGAATTCTTCCGCAAGGGAGTAGAGATATGCATAACGTTTACTTAATCGCGAGCCACTAGGTTTAGTGTCTCGGCTAATTACGATAATTTCGAAAGGGGGGTGCTCGACCACCAGCGGGCCTTAATATAGAAATCCTTGTACGTCATTACCCGCCGGCCATGTTACGCTGGTTCCGTAATGTCGGAGGTGTAGACCGGTCGTCCGCGCATATAATATCGCGGATAATCGATCAATCGTACCACCATGGAGGCGCAGTTTGCGAGATTTCGTTCGGTAGCGCGGGCTCCGTTCGCTCTCGCCTCGCGCTTCTTGCGGGGCCCGCGCGCTGCCCCCGAGGAACTTAATCTACCAGAAAATATGCAATCTAGATAATAACAGAGCACGGGCCCGAGCGTCAGGTCATTATGGTCGTTATTAAACGTAAAATAACAATTTAGCGTTTAATTAGATTCGTTTGTGCGCGGCTGCCACCGGATCTCTACTACCCTGAGGAAAGGCCAGATCTGACCGCCAGCTCTTCCTTAAGCCTCCACTTCCGGCAAAATCTTATTACGAGCAACGTCCTGTCCTGCAGCATCCTCGACACGCTGCAGAATCTCTTTATCCCTCGCCTCCTTCTTTTTAAATCGACGATGGTGGAATAGGTACCGTTGTTTGATGGCCTTTCACGTGGGTCTTCTTCAGGGGAGGAAGATAGAGGTGGATCGCGCGATGGGAAGTAGATTTAAGTTGCAAACGAAGTTTGGTAGGAAGGATGAATTAATATGTACATTTGTTTTCGAAAAAAAGTAGGGGAGATCGGGGCAAGTTGATACAGAGAAATTATTTACTTATTTTGTATATATTTTTGCAAGTTTTCATCTATAATATATTAAAGAGGAAAGACCAAAGTATATTTTAGCATATTTGTCATTAAGTGATTACTTCAAACAATAATGACAAAAATTGAAAACTGAAAAACTTATCAACTTGTTCTGGTCTCCCCTAATCTTAGATAATGCGTTTCTAAGGAAACAAGATATCGAATTCCCCTCGTCTTGGGGTTCACATTAGTATCCCTTAGTTACTCATCATCTCCAATCACTAACCTCATAAATCACCAAAACAACCCTCGAATATCCGAACAAAAGAAAATCCCTAAATCTATTTACCGAGCATCCACAGATAACTCAATTTTCTGATGAATTCCTTAATACTAAAAGCATAAACTACAAATAAATATACTTGGAAAAACAGTAAAATAAAATAAAAAATCTGTTCTTTTTATTTTCCTAAATTTCCCTAATACTTCCCCTCCAAAGTTCCCCTAATAGTCAGCCCTAGATACAGGGTAGTAGACCCATCTAATCAAGGTACCGGAAGACCCCGAGATGGATCTCGGTAGTGAAAGAAATCGGCAGAGATCGAAGGAGCCGAGGCAACGAACCCGAGGAGGATTTCCGAGCAGGGGAGGACACAGTTACACCTCTGGAGGAGAGTTTCCAGCGTAGCCTGGATTTCCAAAGCGCCGCAGGTATGCCGACATCCAGGCCAGGTATACGAACTGCCTCTGCTCGTATCGGTTTACCATTGTCAGGGCAACGTTGCCGAATTTCGGTGTAACAATGGTTCTTTGTTTAGCCAGCAGGTAGCGAACGGGGCTCGCCTTCGCCGAGATCCGGCCGAGTCAACCACGCCACGAAACACGAAGAGGAAGGTGGAGGAAGCCCGGCTCGAGCAACAGGCAGCTTGACCACGAAGGAAGAGGGATTTCGTTACGCGTTACCGCGTTGTTTGCGCTGGCACGCAATGAGCGGGTTTTACGGAACTCACACGAAGCCCGTTATGTTCTTGGCAGGGAGGGAAGGAATTCAATCTACGGGGGCCCCCCTCTGACCGATTTTTTAACCACTTTTTATATTTGCATGCATATCTGTGGTCCGTACAGTGCAGAGTTTATGGGAGGAAGTTTCACCTCGTTCGGGTTAAATGGGTTAGAGTTATTAGCTGTGAGTTTTGGAGACAATTTATGCGTGACGGTGATTAAAATAAAGTTTTGCAGTTAGTTGGAGATTAGGGGAGGCAGATGGAACTGGGATCTTAAAGTTGTGGAATATGTTATGAAATTAATGTCCCTTTTTAAGTTCTTTCAACATTTCACACGAATATTTATAGTTCCCTTGACAACTTCACTTACTTCCCCTGAACTTTAAGCGAAAGCAGTATTTAATTTGGCGCAACTCAAGGGGGTGCCAATGTGTTAGTACCCATCGTAAACAAGAATAAACGCTTTCGCGACACGCAACGTGCTTTCACCCTACTGTCAAGAATTATGACGTCCCGACGGTGTCACCTTCGCGCGTCTCGGGGAATTTCGGGGTCCAGAAAGATGGCCGCGGCACCGACGATGTAATTCAACACCGGACGAGAGTGCTTGGAGAACGACCCATTTGCGGTGGTCCTTCGTTGCAAATGGACCGACGTTTTCAGGAATCCAGCGTAAATATTTATAAGCCGAGAGAGAAAGAGAGAGAGAGAGAAGGGGAAAGCCACGGAGAGTGGGACTTCTTTTTCGCGAGTCAACGGGGCCCACCGCCAGACGAATTATACAAGAAAAGAGTCGCGGCGTCGCACGAAACGCACGAGACGACCTTATCTCGCCGGGACAGACGTCCCTCTCGGGAACAGCGGCGAATAAATTACGTCTTCCTCCCTGAAATTAGCCGTACCTGTCGGAGATACTTTTCCTTTGTGGGAGTCGCGCCCGAGAGGCCAGGAATTGAGGCAGAAGAACGAAAAGTTTTCATGGACTCCCTCTCCGTCGACGAATAAAATTGCAGTTAACGTCAACGCAGCGAGGGGGCTCGAAATCGTCACATGTTTTGCACATTGTTCTGCTTCGGATATCGATTAAGATGTAACAGCTTTGAAGCTTGGGTCGATTTTTTGGGGAAATAGTATATTGATGCAGAGTTATGCAAATCTACTTTAGATCTACTATTAATTTAAATTACTTATTAGTGTACTTTCTAAATTTGAGATATTTTGCTAGAAATGAAAATTTTGATGATTATGAAGATAGTGGGGACTTCAGGGACCAATTGTAAGTAAAGAATTTCGTATTATTAAAGTTATTAATCTGGTTGTAATGTAGTGAGTATAAACACCATTGAAATGGAAGAGGAATGAACACGTACTCTTCCACACGGGGAGAGGAAAATAAAAGATCACTAACGCCAGGCAGGGGTTGAACGATCACACGAAAGTGTCTTTAACGCGTCATTGATCCACCAAATAATTATGCCCGGCGGTTCGGCAAGCGAATCCTCGGGATTTCGATGGCGAACGATCGATCGGAAGCCACGAGAGCCGTCATCTTTATCGAGCCAGGGAATCTGACTGCCAGAGGCAATCGTCAGGAGATGAGTAGGAAGAGAATGGACGTTCGTCGAGATTTAATGACTTGTACCACCGAAAGGCAGCAAAGAGGAACAGAAGGGCGTGGTAAATGGGACGAGGAGGACGCGAGCTTCGACTAATCACCAGTGGTATTAAAAAAATTCGACGGAAGACGGTCCAGAAAAGGAGTTCGCTGGAAAATTGGTTAAGTAGTTGATGGATTATGACTGTGAAATATTATTTGGTTATTAATTCTGTAGCTCCTATTGTCGGTGCAAGAATCCTTCCATGTTACAATAGAATTTTCTAAGAAATATCAAAAATATTTAAAAGTTATAAAAAAATTTCTACAGTCAAACTTGCCAATTTGCGACCTTTATTTATAATACCTACCTATGTACATTTATCTGAGCTTTTTGATGACCTGCCATTGTAATTGTGTAATTGAAATAAAGCTTTCATTTAAAACTGTATTTTTAAAAAAAGTCAACAACGGAAGGACTATTCTGCGTCACTTTTCAGTGTTACACTCTAGCTGCCTAATTTTGCCTACAGGGACGTGCCGAGCTTGCGGACCCACTTCACAATATCCCCAGCAGAGCAGCTTAAAGAAGAGATAATTGAAATTGAGAGCGATTACCATGAATACTAACAAAAAAAAATACTAACGTCTCAAAAACTCATATACCTATGGAAACAACACAATGTTTCCAAACTGTTGATAAGCCAATGTGTTTGAAACTTTCAAACCATCCCACTGTTCGCATCACTATAAAACCAATACTACCTCCAACAAAATAATTCTCCTAATCAACCACCATCCGGTTCCCCAAAATGGTGTCCATGAACTGACCAACAGCACGCCCCCGAGCGCGGCTCGTCAGGAAAGGGCCCAGGAAAAAGAGGACGAAGAAGAAGCGCACGAATCATTCCGTGGCCCGAAGGGCGGTGGTCGGGGGAGAAAAGGCCCTCTTTGAGTAATGTCTTCCTAATTACAATCCTCGCGTTCGAAGCATGACACACGGCACTGTCTACCGTCGGGGAGGAACGGGTTCTCGAATGGGGTCCGCTCGCCCAGAAAAACTGGGATCCTTAATTCATTATGCGGCTATAAAAAACTTTAACGGCCGAAATCTGGTGCAGGGGAGTGGGGGACGCGGCCCGGGCCCCGCCAGCCACGCTTTCTCCCGCGGCGACTGCGGCCGGGGGACTATTCAGCGATAGCCCGTCAATCTCGCCCGGGGAAATAAAGCGCGGGCCCAGCGAGAGCGACGCGAAAAGGAAAACGCAAAAACGGGGCCGAGAGGACCGGGCAGATTGATTGCCCGGGCGGACGTGATGCCGCGGATGTTTGCTAAATTACCGCCTAAGACGACGAAACGCGCGGTGTCCCGCTTGCGTTTAATGAAATGCAGAAAATGAATGGCTGGACGCTCGTTACCCGGCTGGCGTAACGACGCCAGGGTGTATCGTAGGGTGTGCGCGCGCAAGGCAAACGAGCGCGATTGTTGACGCTCACCCCCGAAGTCCAATTAATTCCCCCCGGTGTGGTTGATTAACGCGACGGGGAAAGGGAACTGCTCGCTCGCTAATGCGAGAAAGAAGGAAGCGAGAGTCTATCTCGCAACAAGGAGAGGACGAACGGGCCGCGCGGGATACGAATCACGTGTTTCTGATTATTAATGAAGTGTCTTTGTCTGGAACGAAACGTATTAACCGGTAGGCTCGGATAGACGGCGTGTATTTATTATCGGGTGAGTAGGGAATGAGGGGGAATTATTTGTAGGTGTTTTCAAGGGCTTCGTCCAGTTCTTGATGCCTTCCGCGGCTTCGTTTTCTGGATGAAGTACCTCCAAGCAATGGTTCCGACTATTTCAAGTAGGTATTCTTATTAGCGGAACATTGACGAGAAGTACAGCAAGTGTTATCCGAAACACAAAAAGGAAAAGATATTCTTAGTCTACATGAATGTGGTTATCTGTAGTAGTAGATGCATTAAGAAAAATATAAAAAATGGTAAAATAGTAGCCATTTGAGGAAAATGAAGTGCCTGAATTTGAGTCTGAAAAAGGTTTTGCCCCAAAATCGGGAAAGCTTCTTTAAAGAAAAAAGGAACGGCGATAAATCTACTATATACCACGGACAGCCACATTCATGTAATAGATTAAGAATCTCTCTTCCTTTTTGTGTTTCAAAAAACGCCAGGACCACCCGATTTTTTTCAACGCCCTCAGTTACTGTCACACAAAAATTAAGAACAATAGCTCAAGATACAATAAAACGGGATGCCAAACTTCAAATTAATTTGTCGAACCGTGTTTGGGCAAAAAATTCACAAAGAATTATCTATTTTACGGCCCAACAACGCGCAATCCCCCCTTAATTTGTAATTTATGAACACAAGCAAATTGAAGTTGAAGCTAACAGTGGACAAGAAGTTCCGTTCAATTTCCAATCCCCCCTTAACCGATGCCCGAAGAATCGCCAAGTAACACCGCAGAAATGCCGTACACTATGATCTCCATTCGGCTCTGCATTACCAGCTCGCGTAAGAAGCGAACCGCCGATGTTAAAGCAGAGGATTAGATAACAAAAAGTGCCGCCTGGTTTTTCCGTTTCCCTTGTAAACTGCCGATACATATCGGTTTCCTTTTGCGCTAACGGTGAACGGCCCTCCTCGTTACCCATGGCCATCGCGATTTTTCCTGGTTCACGGGTGATCGAGCACGGCCGCGGTGTGTTCGCCACTTATTTCCATGTCAACGACGCCACCGCCGATTGACAGCGCGTTCCCCGCCGCAATATCATAAATCGAATTCCGGCTGATAATGCGGCGAGATAAACGGCAGGAAGAGGCCGCGTATGAAGAAAATCATCGAGGTGTGTGGGCACCATGCTGGGCCCGATTCTCCGCCGGACTATTAATTAAACGCCGACTACTGCCTGTCCGCCGGTTAATTGCAAACCCATTACAACCGCGCGGAGTGCACGTTACGCGGAACCGACGCTGGGTTTCTATCTTTTCGCGTAAAACGGGATGATTTCCAGCGTTCTCACCATTCCGCGTGATTTGATGGGACGTCCTCGAATGACGAGGAGAAGGCACTTGGATACTTGGAGTCGCTCAGTGGTTTAAAATGCAATTCTAGCTGAACAAAATTATTTCTGTCACTAGGAAGTGCTGCAATATTTAGTTTTTTTTCTGGCACATTGATAAATATATTAATAGAATTTAAGGACGATTTTTACTGTTTTTTTTTGCAGGTTTTTAAAAATTTTATATTTCCTTAAAAAGAAAAAGAATTTCTTGATGATCGATTGATAAATACATTAATAGAATTTAAGGACAATTTTACTGTTTTTCTCCTGCGTGAGAATTGCACAGATTTTCAATATTCCTGTGATTTTTTGTAATTTGATAAAACGTCTCGACAAGAATTCTCTGCTCGAATATAATTCACTCGCCAAAAGTCCGCAGTGGATTAGAATGAAACGAAGCGTATCGAATCAGTAGTCGCTGTTTCGATCGGTAAGGAATCTTCATTTGAAGGGGAAGAATCGTAAAGGGGTGAACGCACCCGGCTTGGAGGATTCAAAGGGACCGGCCGAAATGCTTTCGAGACAACTGTCGATCGATCGATATCAACGTGTAACGCGCAGTCCGAAACATAAATTCTCGCCGGACCATCAATTATCCCCGAGGAATTATTAATAATCCTCGGTGTTCTGGCAGTAGGACTTGCTCCATACATCGTACCGGGGCCCTCCAATCGCAAGCTGCGCATCAGGGTAACTCATTCTCGAAGAATGAACAGGGAGAGGGGGGAACGGCTTACGAATGACAAGTTCGCCCGGAGATACGAAATGGAAATAAGAAAAAAGATCGCTGATCGACGTCCTCCCAGGATACTTATTCAGGCGCAGCGTACCCTACAGGTGTTCGCGTGGAATGCTTTGAGAACGAGATCGTGAACGAGCTGTCTGAAAGAAATGTCTGAAAAGACCTGCGCCCTCCATTCAAGTATCTTTCTTCGGTGACCCACTATTCAGGCATACATGTTACATTCTCCTACTTACAGCACGAAGGGACACAAAATTGATTGTTTTGCTTGGAAAATTTCAAATCCCACCGAATCACATTGTTTAAGGAGTAATAAATTATTCTGATTGAAATCTGAAGAATCTGCTTCCTACAGGAGCTTTCACTAATCCTGTTCCTTTATACTTTCTTCCCCTTGCAATTTGAAGTGGAAAAATTATAATTTGTGAAATGGAAAGATACTTAATAAATAATTATGTGTCTGCGCTCGGATGAAAGTTTAATTATACCCCGCCATATGTGCCATCATTTCCCACAACAGCGATCGAGGGCAGTTGTAATCGATACTTCATGGTGCGGTTGCATTCAGATAAGATTGCAGCAACGATCAGGGATTCTCCGTTCATGATAGATCAATCACGGTCGACGACAACAGCAATAACGGGAAGGGAGTAACAGTATGGACTTGGAAGCACGCAGGATGAATGAATCCAGCACCGAATTAATCGATAGCAATCGATCGATTCCCGTGCGTCAATCTACCCCTTGCGGGATTTCAATTTGCACGAACCGTGGGGGCTTTCTCGCACGATCCCGCACATTAATCTAACAATTATCGGCTGTTCTCGATCTCTACGGTTAAATGCACACGTCTGCGGCACTATGGTTTTGGGAATCGTGTCAGACTTTGGAGATCGTTACAAGCTTATCGAATTATTAACTCTTTGGAGGTGAAACTTTCTTTCGTTTCTTATTCCTACTGTGAACGATACAGGAAGGATCGTATCTCCTAATTAACCCTTCAGGGTCACACGAGGTGTATCGCACCCGAGGAAAAAGAATTGTGGTCTTTGTCAATTTTTAGATTCCAATATTAAAATTTAAAAATATGGTAAATTTTAACAAATATATTATTATTTTCCACAACTAGTTTTTAACTACAAATTTTATCGTATCAAAATTCACATTTCGAACGTAATCATGTGACCAATTTGTGATTATAAGAAGGGGTGACCATGGAGGGTTAATTACCTAGCAAAACGAAGTCCTAATTTTGATTTTAATACTACTAATACCGAATTCTAATATCAATCGATTACAAGGATTGTAAAAAATTCGCTGGGAGTCCTTTTTCCTGGGAACTGAAACGGGAAGTTGAGCAATCTATTCTGTTTCTCGAGAATAAAAAGAGAAGCCAATCAAATTATTAAATATCGATCAAACGAACCAGTGACGCAATGCCCACATAGTTAAGCATTTCTTCCTGGACGTCGACGGGTATAATTCATTTCCTTTACGCAACGATGGTCGTGTATAGACCATAATGAGATATTGTACATTCTGAATTATACGATCGCGTAACGTGGTCTTGAGCTCGCGTTTTTACGTACAGATTCGAGGGGATAGCAGAGTGCCGTCGATTAACTCGTCGCTGCATTGTACTGCCCACGCCGACGGGATCATGTTAACACGCGCGGGTCATGCAAAACACGCGTACACTGACCCACGTAAGATCGTGCATGACTAGATAAAAATTGTCAACCGACGTATTGACCCTGCCAGATCGACGAGGTCATCGTTTGATCTCATCAGTATCTGATTTAAAGTCCCGCGAGCACAATGACGAAACGTGGCTGGCCGACAAAGGCAGCAAAAATCACGCATTGACAGTGGAATAAAACTGTCCATCGCAAAGCTTGCTCAAACATCTTTAAATGGAACGCGACTGTCATTAATGCCAAACGTAGTTGAACAAGTGATTATTAGATTAGTTTCAGTAGAGAACGGAGCATCGAATCGCTGGCGAATAAATTTAGAGCGACTAAATAAGATTCAGGTCAAGAGATTCGCTAAATAGATAAGCGCAGGTATTGTAAATTTATTGCAGTTTCAACTCTCAGCGATGTTTGGCACAAATTCTTGAGATTCTTTGGCAAGTAGAACGAGCAACGATCATTTATTACTCCCCCAAGTAGTTTTAATGTAGGGACTAAACCTGGCTGCGATAAAGTCCATCAGATACGATCTGCGAGTTATTTTTCTTGCCCGTTCATGCGCTAAATCATCATCGAGAGTTTTTAGATCGGTCGAATCATTAATAACTGTGCCCGACGAGGCACCACCGCGAGGCGAGGGCACGCATTACTTTCGTTTCAAAGCGGGATTCTGCTCGAAACAGTTCGAGATTGTACTGCTCAGCTGGCTGAACGTGCACGATCCTTTTGCGTCATTTAACAGCGTACCACTAAACTAATGGTGGTTATAAACTACACCGTTCTGCCTCTATTCATTGTTACACGAGCCACTATTTACTTTCGAAATAGTTATGTCGACTTTTCGATTAAATACCATTCATATTCCACTATTATTTTGGGTAAATTAATCATCCTCGGTGATAGAAAAATAATTAAAGTAAGACTATGGTGACTATTTCACGAAGACTAAGATCAATAAAAAATAAAAAAAAATCCTAAACTCTCAAATTTTTAACAAACACGATACTTTGCTCCAAAATAATTAAAGTTAATATTAAAATTATAATATCAAATATTAAAATTAAAATAACACTTTAAAATTCCTTCGAAGAATACTTCTTCGCCTAATTATCTTTTAATTGTTACACAGAAAATCGAATGGTTCTTTCATCATCTCCCTAAAAGATGAACCTCCAGGTCAAAGATCAAGCTCTTCATCCTCAGCATCCCCATCGCCCCTAGCGATTAGGATCGAAAATTCCGCAGAATCGAGAAAATTAGTCGTACTCACCCTGCTCGCACTCGTCGATATCCTCCGAGCAGTCCACCCCCTTGTAGCCAGTGGCGCAGGAGCAAGTGAAGGATCCATTGATGGGGCTGGTGTCGCAGATCGCGCCCTCGTGACAGGGGTTCGATGTGCACGCGTCGTCGAGATGGCAGAGCAGCCCTGGAAGACAAGAAACAGGCGATTCATCATCCGATTGTCCTGTCGCCGGGCGATAAATCCACGCAACCGGAGGGCGGCCATTTTGAAGGGGCCCCGGCGCGTTAATGCTGCCGGTTGCGTGCGTTTCTAGGACAAAAGTGTCGATCGTCCAACACCAAACACGGCGTCCGCTGCCAAAGATGGGCATCATTAAGGCCTGTATCGCGTAACCTAGCCAGAAATGCTGCACTCGGGGATCGCAGAAGAGTCTGGGGGACACGGCGAGACAGAGAGAGGCTGGTGACAAATCCCAGCGACTCTTGCCGGCCGATCTGTGCCTCCGCGTGCATTGGCATTCAGTAAATTATAGGAAATACCGGTGTGCTTACACGATAAGACGGCTTAATTGCTCCCTGAAGCGAAGCGGCCGAGGAAATTCGAGGAAAGTCGAGGGATCCGTGGTAAAACTATGTGGAAAGTGTTGCTATTGAGTACGTTTAAGGAGTCATTTTGTTTTTTTTCTCGGTGAATATAATGAATGACGTCAAACTTTTTTTTCGTTCATTACGTTACTTATAATGTATACGGAATAATTTTTTAAATACACTGTTAATTGTGTTTTTCAATGTTATCTGGAGTTGAAACTTGCGCCTTTAAGAATAGGGTTTCAAAAATACCCTAGCAGTTGAAAATAAGCTATACCGAGTATTCACACCGACTATCACAGATATATCGGTATATAATGTACCTTCAAACTGTTCTTGCAACAATATCTACACGACATGAGTATCGAAGGCACTTATCCGACGAAAGATCTAATAATTCGGTGTGCTTTGAAACAGGACGTTGCATTTGCGCTGAGTTTTGTACAGCACGTTTCGGATACGCTTAATGCTCGAATTTATCATGGCCAGATATCATCTGTAGGCGTGTGAGGCGTGTAAAAAGTGTATCCTTTGTTGGCCACTGACATTGCTACCTTCACGCGCGGATCTCGATAACGGGACATGTATGTCTAGGATGTTCGTATATAAACCAGAGTAAACCGCGGTGCAGATGCACGATTACACCCGCGACTAACTGTAACTGCGTCCATACGCGCAAGAAATGGAGCCCCCAGGCTTCAACGCAGACCTCGAGACGCCATCATTATGCGTACGAACGTATTGTAAATCCGTTAACCTCTGCCGCGTTGTTAAAACTGTTCCGGAGCAATGGGATCGTAAATCTGGCGCTAAGCCTCATCGACGTCCCGCGAAAGCCTTCTAAGAATCTACAAGGGAATCTTATATCGCTATTTTAAATTCATTGAAACGTATGAACAGAAAACCTTGTAACTTAATTTACTTTTTGCATCTCTTTTTATAATAACTCCTTCTCTATTCCACGAATTCTATTCAATAAAGTTATGATTTGTACCCAATGACCTTCTTTTCAGTTCCACAAATCCTATCCACTAGAGTTGTAATGATACCTAAAAACCTAACTTCTAATTTTCTATTCCACAAACTCTGTCCACTAAAAATCATATCTATAGTTCTGAAACACCCTTCACGGTACTTTTTGAATTGCCAATAATCAGGTCACCTTCCACCCCGAATCCCCAATAATTCCACTAGCTATGCAACGCGTATCACGAACACATGCTTCCAGCAGCAAAATCCGCGTAGAACGGGATCAACGAGACACGACATTCCACGCGTTGAAGTCTGCCCCGACTCGCCCTCCCTCGTGCTCACCGCAAGCTGCGAGGTCCGCGCGCGAATTCCTTTATTTAAGATTTCCCGAGCTTGCGCCGCGGAAAAAAGTCGCTGCTCGGCGCGCAGGGGTCTCGGAGGAATCGCAACAATGCCGAGGCGGTAGAGGGATGCCTGTATTTGGCGATCGCCGTCAGGACGATCGATCTGAAAACCGTCCGCCGCGGCCCCTCGGGTAGGAAAGTAAGGACAGAAACTCGTTTTCAGTCCTCAAGGTCGTCGGTCTCGGTAAGGCTAGGCTGCCGGGGCCCCCGGAATCCCGAGATTCCGAGGGACCCTTCTGCGTCCGCGGGGAGGCCGCATCATATTGTTGCACGTGCAGATGCACCTGCCACGTCGATCCCCTCGCGGTGCATAATACGGACACGATTCCAGCCGCGGCCTTGTTACGGAAACTTTGTGCCGGTTTCGAGCTAATCCACTCTGTTCGCTGAAACGCGCTCGCCCAATGGCTGGGGGATGACTTATCCCGGAGTCGAAGGAAGAAACGACTTGGCATTAGTTTCTTGCATGATCGCATGGCTACTCCAGTTGAGTCAGCGTTTAATAAAAGTAGCGACAGATTCGAAAGCACCGCGAGCATTTTTGTTTGAATGAGTTTGATCGATTGTGAGAGAATGGAGTGTTGGGACGATTAATTGACAGATGGTTTGAATTAAATAAAGGGAATGTAAGATGTTGTGAGTTGTAAATAAGGCGTCTCATATCGCACAAGTCTATTCTTTTTTACCTCCCATACAGGGGCGCACTCAAAGGGGACCAAGGGGCTCTGGCAACCCCCAAAGAAGGGGTGTTTTCAGCAGAAAAGAAAACTGAATTTTATACTTTAAATCAATTTTTATAAACACCTAATGAATTTTATTGAATTTGCATTAGATATGTTTTTATTCGTTCAACTCGACTCCCCCAAGATTAAATCCTGAGTGCGCCACTGTTACCACAGTAGGGATTTTCATGTTCTATGTTGAATAGAGCACATAAAAGAGAATAACGCAAAGGGGAACTCTAGGAAGAGATATTATCATCATCCCTTATTTTCTACTACTCTGGAATTTACATAATTACATAGGGACAGTCTATCTTACAGTAGGGGAGACCAGGAATAGTTGATACGTTTTTCAGTTTTCAATTTTTTTTCACTTTTCTTTGAATTAATTACGTAATAATAAATATTCTAAAATATACTTTGGTCCTTCCTCTCTAATATATTAGAAATGAAAAGTTAAGAAAATACATACAAAATAAATGAAAAAATGATATCTGGACGATCAATTTAGATGTATCAAAACTATTTACTTTTTCTCTATATAAACGAAGGCAATTAAAAAACGATTGCTAGCCTCAAGGTACACACATGTATGCTGGATCATAGGAAAGAATTGAAGAACAATCTTGACATATCTCGCTCAAATGGAGATACATATATACGGTGTCGAGATAATTCGTCTGTATCAACTAGCCCCGGTCTCCCCTACTACGGTATTTCTCTTCCGTAAGCGAATTCTAAACGAATCGAATTGCGAGATTGCATTACACTCACCAGTCTTTCCATAAGTGCACTGACAGTAGAAGCTGCCTACACGGTCGATGCAGGTAGCTCCGTTGAAGCAGGCTGCACCCGCGCAATCGTCGATGTTGACGCTGCAATCCAGCCCTGTCCAGCCATTCACGCATATGCACGAGTAACTTCCAGGCGAATTCGTGCATGTGGCACCATTGTGGCAGAGGGATGGCCGAACGGAGCACTCATCGACGTCCAATTCGCACTGCGTGCCCGTGTACGACGGGGGACAGAGGCACGAGTATTCGTTCACCCTGTCCATGCAGGTCGCCCCATTTTGGCAGAGATTACCTGGACAATCGTCGATGTTCTCTTCGCAATGATCGCCTCGAAAACCTGCAACATAAAGGATGTAGTGTTAAACAGGAGTTGGGATATTTGTCATTTCTACACATATTATAATAAATCAAGTATCATCTGTGGCGATTCTCGAGGCAGACGGTTAATGTCTTCAGGATGAGAAAGAAGTAATCCTTGCGAGATTGAAGAAGAGTTTCTTTTATTATTACAATATTATTTGTAACAATATCCTAGCTGAGCTTCAAGTGTTAATAAAGAAATTAGTATAGAGAAAAGCGCAGAAGGCAATTTTCATTATTGAACTGTGTGAGCATGAAACTTTATAAAATATCTACTTGTAAATCAATTTCGTGGCTAGTCGAAGGATTTGCACTGGAGATTCATTTTACAATCGACTTGTTTAAACTGTGATTTAGAAGCGGCCTTCTATCAGAGGGGAGGGATGGAAAGACAAACAGACGATCACGGAGGTAGAAACGAGAACTTACAATCCCTTTACCAGCTTCGACTGTAGCGATGATCGTTACGATCGTAAAGAGAACTCATTATTACGCTGCGTTCCCGTGTTCATCTTGTACGTTCTTCGTAAAGAAAAAAATAACGGTTTGTTACATTAAAACGAGCCTGCAGATACAGGAGGTTTTATTGTTCGACGAATTTATGGGAGTATAAAAGGACGAGGGCAGAAGCAGGAACGATCCAGCCGCTCCAGATAAAGCGATAGAGCTCGATGACCGTGAAATCGATAGCTCGACGCACCGATCGATCGATTCTACGAATAAACGGCGGGCAAATAGATAGGCAAGACTTTCCCTGGACGATCTACCGGAGCAAGATTCTAACCGTTAAATCGGTGAAAGATTCAAGAAAAATTCCCCGGAGTGGCGCAAGAAAGCGGTATCTTTTAATTAAAACAGAAAATTACCGTGCCTTGGAAGTTTGCAAAAACAACTGCCTGCATAGGGAAAAAGCGAGGTGCTAGGAGATCGGCAAGATCGACGTAGCATGAAGTTCAGTTATTTGCAAGTCGACTGAATCCTGTTGCTGGAGAGCACTATCTTTTGCCGGCTTTCGTCGAAAACGGTGGAACGAGTATTTGTTTTGTCTAATTGCAGTTGACTTGATGATTCAATGAGGTTTAGTATATCTATTTGGAAATTGTATTTTGGAGGGAAGCAGAGATCAATGAAAGGAACATTGATAATGTGCAAGTGGTATTCTGATGATGATAATCCGATGGTGAATAGAAATCTTAAGTCAAATTATATAAACATGTAAAATAGTAAAATTTAAATAAAAACAATTTTGGCTACTTCTCTTGAATATTCATTTTCAACCAAATACAACACCATATATATACATAATTGTAATTTAAATGCAATAATTGTAACTCCCATTAATTTTTAAATTTAATTTTCTCACAAAAATATAATTCTTACTTAAAACTTATATTTATAAATCAATTAATTACTGAAATTAGAAAAAGGTTTTTAATAAACCATGAAATCAGAAGCCCCAACATCTTAATCCATATTAAATACATTTTCATAAATTCAATTTTATAAAGCATATATAATGTCAAATGGATCAATGAAAAGATTAAGTAAGAACAATTGAGTAATTAAGTGATGATTGCTCAATTACTATAAAGTCCCTTCATATCTCTCTCCCCCAAAAAATGAATCTCACCAGATTCCAAGACAATTAGACCACCACTAAAAAAAACCCAGCAGCTCAACAGAAAAGAACCAGAGATTCTCTTAACCAACCACCACCACCTCACGCTCCACATCTCCTACCTCCACTACACCGCCAACAAACACTCCGCGAAATGCTGCAAAGCAATCGCCGAGCTTGCACAACGACTTAAAATCAGCACCACTCCCCTCGCTCCGTCCAGCATCCGCGGCACGAGTACCGAGCAAAACCGAACAAGGAAATCCGGCTGATATTTCGCTCTCGATGACAGAAGACATCTTCCTCAACTCCGAGCCACAGACGCGAACACGATCCGCACACAAACACACGCCGGTGCCTTCCATCCGCCCTTATCTACCCGTATCAGTCGATGCATGCCCGCTCGCGAGCCATAGTTACCAACTCTAATGGCGCGCATAATTTATGCTCGATAGAGCGGTTAACTAAACTTCCTATGCATCTGCACTGGTTGCTACACGTGATATACAGTTTCGTGGGGAAAAAAAAAGTGCCTATCCCCGGCGTACATATGTATAACCGCCCCGGCCACGACGTTATTATACCGCAGTCCACAAAGAGGGGGCGGTAACATTAATATTAAAGCGATGCAAAAGTAAATCGGCCGTTCCGCGTGCACCATTATCCCTCCAAGGGAGCGCGCAACGTCGGCCGAACTCTCCACCGTTCCGAGAAATAATTTCACAGTCGAATCTTAACTAGCGTTCGGCGTTTCACTACGAGGCTACGACGAAGGTGATCACGATCGTGGATTCGGCATAGGGGAGCCGAGAATTCGGTGGGGAGATCCGACGAGATCGATACGTCGGCGCAGCTGATGGAGCGTGTCTTCGGCGACTTCTTTCCTCCAGCTTTCTTTTTCCTTTCATTCCAGAGGCATGTCCCACCGAAATCGCTGCTAACCGATTTCACGAGGCAACAGATGGCCGAGCGCGGGGCTTCCAGGCAGAATTTCGGCGGTGATTCGAAACTGGAATCGCGACGAGGTTTCCCAGCTTGGGTTACCGGATTACAGGGGACTGGCTCGTTGCTTCGCACGTGAGACTCTTGCCTCGTAAAACTCCAGATTACGATGCTTTCCTGCTCGCCAATTTACGCAGCGTCTTGGGTAAAGCCCGTGCCTCTAGGCGCCAGGATTTCACCTTCCTTATGCCTTCCTGACGGCGTTAAATCGATGCTTTATGCGGTGCCCGCGGGCTGTCCCCGAAAAAACGGAAGTGCAGACCGAGGCGAGATCGCATGGCGTTTCGTTTTCTCTTCGGGGGGTCTTGGAACAAGGGAAATTCCAGCGATAAGGAGACGAAAAACTGCAGATATTCTTGTTTCATAGTCTAGGGCAAGAAACGTGGAGGAGGAGAACGTACGAGCACGTCACGGATGCGGAGCTAATCGATTGCTGCTAATGTCGATACCGAAGAGGACAAAAGGAGGGACGAAATCGAGTATTTGCCGGGCGTTTCGTTTCGCGTTGATATCGCCTCGTTTCTCTCTTTTTGCACCGTGCTGGTAACAAAGAAGAGAATGCATGCAAGAACTGTCACCCCTCCGTGGAAGAATTCAGACCATCCGGTTGCTGAAAGTGTAACTAACTTTCTATTGTTCGCAAGTATCGCTGCGGAGGAGGAGAAGCTCGCAAAGAAACATCTCCGTGTAATATCTTTGAAGAGAATATAATAGTTACTATCCCCATAAAGAAGAAGTAAACGAAATAGATTTCACAACTGCTTTTCTTATCACGCTTGAATTTTACGTCACCTGAAATTCACTTCACAGCTAAAAACCCACCGCCCAGCAACTATTGCACCCGCTAAATAACTAACTACTTAAATAAAACTGCTCTAGGATCCCCATCTCTCCCATGAACCAAGGTCTCATTTCCATAAGGGCGCAGCCTTTGCTTCCCAGAATTCTACCAAACACCAGCCAAGTCCCATCGCGTTCCGAAACGATGATGAGAAGTGTCTAATCACGCGGTGACTGTGTGCGCAGTGGAAAGGTGAACGGATCGTCAACGATGGTTCGCGTGTATGACGAAAGAGAGACAGAGCTAGGGGGGGATTACGCGAGCTGGCGGCGGTGCGGGTGCGATGGACAAGGAGGGAACGGCTCCACCACTTATAAATCAACTTGAACGGAGGCCCATAATTGCAATTGTCCATGAGCCTCACCCCAGATCGAAACGATCGGTGATCGTGTGTGCGTGTAAATCCCTGCGTGCCCCGGCGGTGTCTGCGTGCGGAACGGGCCCTATTCGACGAAGGATACGTATCCGTTACTTCGTTACAGATGCAGGGCCGTAAGGAGCGGAACACCAGTATAAATTCTACGTGGTACGCTCCGCTCCGTCCTTCTGCCTGCTCGTTTTCGGTGGTTGGAACCCCGCTTCGACGCAGGCTCCCCCATGCCCCCCTTTCCCATGGCTCTTTAGCGATACGCCAACCCTAGCTGAAAAACCACTGTGGGGTAATTCTTGCCTAATGGTCGGAGCGGATAGAAAGAGGCAAGCGGCTCGACGCCATTTCGAATCTGACGATGAAATGATGGGAAAGGAGCGCTGGAGGGCACCCGTTCGTGATCGAGAAGGATACCAGCAGAGGGAGCAAGGTCGGATGCTCCCGCTGGAATTTCGAGAATCCTGTAAAGCCCTGGCAATTAGTCGGTGGTTCAGGGTACTTGGAATGATTTCATTCACCTTCGGAGAGGAACGGAGCTTCGGCCGCGGGGGGGAAAAGGAGATCGACCCAACGGGCTCTGCTCCAGCCGCCCCCTAACTGAACGTTCCAGCGGAATTCAAGGATTTCGACCTGTTTCCTGCGGCTCGGCTTGCGCGAGGAAACGGGGAAAGGAGCCCCGCGGCTCTCCGGACTTGCGCGGTTCTCACGTTGAAAAAAAGGTGGAAACCCTTTGACCCTTGCGTCGGTGCACCGTCGTGGCTTCTTTACCACGGGGATATCGTTCTGTTTCCTCGGATCTGGGAAGTGTCCTTCCGATCTGTAACGTAACGCTACTGTTTCCTATAGAAATTGCGAGGGGAAGCGTGTGGTTGGAGCTTCCGAGAACTAGTAACTTTAGGGAGGAAGAAATGTTGGCGAATATTTATGTAACGATCTGCGAAAACTTTCCCTAAGCTACTTTGAACATAGCCTGACATTTGCGCCGCGGAGTCTGACTCACTCTGATCTCAGACACCACCTGAGTTTCCACTCCAAAAACCGATGGAACGCTGCAGATCTGCCTGGACAGCTCAAAGTACCAATTCTGAGTTCAGCTTTAGGTACGTTCTTTGCACCAGTGAGGGTCTTCATAAATTTACTTCAGCACTGTGAGTGGCTGTGAGCGGCGATTTGCATCCTGCGCTCGGTTCCGGCTAAAGTAGTATCCGAGTAGCCCCGAATGTTTACTGGGGGGAAAAACCAAGCCCAGAGAGTTCGCTCTGTGTACAAACGTTGAAGGGGCATTCTTCAAAAGCTTGAGCCACTCAAAGTGTTAGTAGGAACTTTTATAGTACACCCATCTATCAGCCGTCCATTTCCTAAGCTCCGACAAAAATCCTCACCCAGCGTTTCTTACCACACAGCACTCCGAGCCCTCCACCTTCCTCTAATTGCGCAAAGAGGTCCCCTTTCTCTCTTTCCCTGTCTCTCCATCACCACATGTTTCTCTTCTTTCACCTTTCTCCGAGCGTCTCATTCTTCCTCGCCGCAGAACCCCAGTCTCTGTTTCTCCATTTAGCGAGCACTCTCCCAATCGTACGTGCTCCTCACTCAGCCTCACCTTTCCTCCTTTCCTCTGTCACTGATCCACCCTCTCACCCACTCCCCCACCTCCTCCTCATTCACTCCTTCCTTTCACAGATCTCTCTCTCTCTCTCTCTCTCTTCCACTGGCTCTCCTTTCTCTGCCCCTCTCCCAACAGCGTGCTCTCTCGCCCCTTCCCCTTCCCCTCGCTCCCCTCCCGCGGCAACACAGTGCTTCTCAGCCTGGCAGAGGTGTGGCAACGTCGCGAGAGCGGGTGTGCGTCGGCCGCAGGCCATGTGGTGGGGACTGTGGGAAAATTCTCATGCCGCCGACTGTGGCCAGCGGTGCTCAGCCGGCGGAGTGCCGCCCTTCGACTTCCTGCTTTCACGCTCCAACAATCGTTTCGCCGTGGCGCGTAAAAGTAGCGGGCGTCCCTCCAAGCGTCCGTCGCGAAGAGGCTCCTCGACGAGATTTCCCTGGCGACGCGATACGCTCCCAGCCACCTTCGCGAATCGAAGGCGCACGAGCGTGCAACGATTATTCCCGGGACACCTGTTATCGAGATGGGTAATCGACCCGTGAAATGAAAGCGGAGCCCGCGTCTCGCGCGGAGAGATCTGCGGCAACGATCGCTCGCTGGCCTCGGGATTAGCAGCGGTAAATGGAGTAAACGTTGGCTGGGTCATCTACCCTCGATTATTCTAATCAACCCGAGCCTGAAGATGTATTGTACGGTGCAAAGAAAAGGGTAATTAGTAGGTCGCTGGAAATTTGCAACGGAGGACGAGTGTACTCGGAAAAAGGGAGGCTTACTCTTTTGCAACATCGATGAACTTTTTGGTAATAATGCAAAATGAAAGCAGAGAACTATCGAAGATGAGGGATACATAGAATTACTATTTAGTCTTCTAGCAGGGAGAAGCAGAGGAGAGAATCGAACGTGGAGCAGCCACTTTCTGAGAGCGTCCTTTCACGAAAGAAGGAAAGCACACGACACGGAAGCGGCGCGTTCCGTTTCACCATATGGCGCCCTTGCCCTGGAATTTCGGAAGTGCACCGTGTCGAACGGGGTTGAGAGTCACTGGGGGGGCCCACGAAGCGAGGAGGAAGGTTAACAGCGGCCCGTGCCTCCCCACCAAAAAGCATGGCTGGCACCGGGTGGCCACGAGCACGCCACGGGGGTGACCATGGAAAAATTGTTTGTCCGCCGCCATAAGTGCGCTGTTGGGTGAACGTTATAATTATTAGGGCTATCGTGATACACGGACGCACCTGTCGCGAGCCGCGACAATTACCTGGCCAATCATAAAACTGACGACAACGAGCATTCCGAAACCCTGCGAACGTTCGGAGAAACACTTTGCCTCGGGTATTTCCAATACACACCGCAACAATGTAAACGTTCCAAAGCGATATTAACGAAGACCTCAATCTTCATACATCAAACACGGGAACGAGCAGTTTATCAATGTCTCTTGGCACACCGCGTATGGTCGCGCGTGAAAGACAAATGGCCGACGAGCCTTGTCAATTACAGACTATGCTTTAAACGATTTAAAAGTGCTAAAATGTGCGTACTTTAAAGCAGCGCGAGATGTAGGCCGTGACAATATATAAAGCATAACGTTATTTACGTAAGAGTGTCTTGAATCCATCAATTAACCACTTCGGAGCGGACAAGTTGCTCTCGCAACCGGGCCAAGGAATCAAGTCCCCGGGATGTGGAAAACAATCGCGGCGCAGCGTGCAGCTTATTAGCGGATTAGCGCTACTTTACAAATGGACATTCGATCGCCATCCATCTCGATCGCCGGACAACCGGCGCGCATTCATGCCCATGTATGGAGTAATTATTGCAATGCGATTCGCCCCTCGTTAGACCTCTAACGAAGCACCGCGAGGCCTTAAAACGCTTTGCACGCTTGTTAGAATTCCCAAACAGTCGGTAAGGGGGGCAACGATTAGAGAGCCCTTAGAGACCCGCATGCCGTAACGATTCCCAGTCCCGGCGAGTGCATCGTTTCAGGAAAATAACCGCGCACGTTCCTCTGGGCCCTCGATGTCATCGACTGCCACGAAAAGGTAACACACTGCCACGGAACAAGCTTGCTCTACTAAGATTTCAGTCCCGGACTTTCGAAATTCCCAGTGGATCTCCAATCGTTTAGAACCCTAATCAAAAGACTCGAGGCTCCTAACCAGATTTCCGCGATAGCAGAATGCTCCGATTCAACTTGCCGTAAGTTGAAGAGATTTTCATCTCCACCTGCAACCCTCTCTCTTCGGTGTCTTTAGAATCCTTCCTAACCCCAATTTCCGCGGTGGAAAATCGTTTCGATTCAATTTACCCGACGATCGTATCTCCGGCACCGCGTGTATGGAAAGGAACAGATCCAAGGACCGGACGTTCGAAGCGGCCAGGATCGGGAGCGGTCGCGAGGCACTTTGCCCGAGGGCGACGAAGATAGAGCCAGAGCCGTGAGAGACAAATAATTCATAAGAGACAGCGGTGGACGTGGGTGACGGGGACGAGGCGAGAGCGAGCGGAGCGTTATCTGCAGGTAGCCCTGTTGTCCACGTGCAACAGGCTGGACAGCAATAATCCACGCCGATGCACACAGCCGTGATTTGTACACCGTCGCCCGAGCCTTAATACTTCGTTCCTCTCTCGCCCTCCATGGGTTTCTTCCTCCGTCCGCCTCCCCTCTCCTTCGTTCATTTTCTGGGACCTTAAAAGGTGCACGTACTGGAGAAAGGACCCACCGATAAGCGTAATTTGAATGGGTAATGGCTTCACCAAGAGGAGGGTCCCCGGTTAATGACGGGTCCAAGCGGGCCGAGGAGGGGTGCCGCGGAAGAGGAGAGGAGAGATCCGGGCGCCGAGATGGTGCGCGCACTGGGGTCTTAATGCACTCTCTTCTCCGATCGCGATTGGGGGACGTTTTCGGGGGTCCAGCAACCCCCCTGCCTTTACCAAAACCGGATCCACTTTTCCGCGCGGAGCGTCGTCGCCCCTGCGAGTCCGATGATAGAAAAAAAAATTGACACCTCTCGCCGTCAGAGATTGCGCTGTCTGTCACCTCACCTCCGCACTTTCTTTAATATCTTGCTCGTTAAATAAGAAGCTTAATCAGGGGAGCGTAGACAGGGATACGCGCAGGTAATCCGAACCTCCACTCTCACGGGAGGGTTCGAAACTCCCCGGCACGAAATTTATGCGCGGCCCGTTCAAGAGCCCATGAATAATGCATGCGCGAAACGCTCCCGAAGTGTCTAATTTGAGGATATCCTTGGGAATGGAACGACGTCCCGGCACGGAATATCGCCGGGGATGTGTCCCTTTTCGATTTCTCGGGGGTCTCTGCTGGGGCGAGGGCGAACGGCACTGGCGCGCGCACCCCCGCGCAGCTGGCTATCATAACAGCCCTGAAGATGAATCCCGAGACAGAGATTGCTCCAGACACTGCTGCGGGACCGAAAGGAGGCTCTCTATAAATAAACTTCGGGGACTGTGGACGGCGAGCTCGACGTTCTTGATGGTCTCATTAACGTCTTTCTGTCTTCTTATAAATTCCGAGTGCAAACAGGACGGTTTATTTGAATATCCAGGATGATCTTGGAAGTCAAACAGCTGTTTCAGAGCGGTGCTCCACTTGTCGAAGAACGGCAATTCTTGTGGGAACAGGCGAAATGTAACACAGCCGCGAAGTATAATAATCCCGACCATCGGAATGCAAAGGTTTCCTGTTTTATTATTTAAGTTAAAATAGGTCTCTAGATAGAGAGTTTCAAAGCTACTGGATGCAAATATTCTTGATAAATTTTCTAAATTCGGAGATTGATGTGTAACCACGTGGCACAGGGAAGTTCGGCTCAGAGAAAGAGCAACGCGTCAACATGAAATATGAGAAACGTAGGCATCTGATGGCAGGAAGGGTTGGAGTTCTCACACTGGATGGTATTCGTGTAACGAAAGCAGCAGCCAGTGATTTTGTGCAACAGGTACCCACAAAACAATCAACAAGTAGTCCTGCTCGAAAAGGGTTACTTCGTTGCGTGCTATCTTCAGAAACCGGTGGCGCGCCTTGCTGCTGTATGAGAAAAACGTGGCTGCACAAAGGGGCTAAATTGCACGCGAAGTTTACAGAGCTGCTATTTAAATCGAAGGGCACGAAGCTGAGAAAAGCTTCCTCGCAGTCGTTGGCGGGAACGCGGAGCGTCGCGCAACAGGTGGCATTCAACAGGTGGTTCCCCCTTTCATTCGCGCCAAATCAAAGGCACCGATAGAGGGCTCGATAACAAGTCATTGTTTTGGGGCGAATTATGATCGAACGAGATTACAGGTGTTAACGAGGGTCTCCTGCGCCAGAGTGAAATCAGAATTGCAAATTTCGGGAGAGGACGACGAAACATTTGACGAAAGATTGCAGGTTTCAAAATAAACTACCAGCAACTGTAGACGTGTCAAACAGCTACAGAAGATTGGATTATGCTGAGAATATTTCGTTAAAAGATTTAGGGTTTCAAGCTTGCTTCTAATTCTCCTTTTTGCCGCGTTGAAATATAAATTCCGCGAGTACCAAATGTAACAACTATAAAAGATTCAAACTATAGAAAATAAAGGTCATAATTTTCCCAAAATTTTCATTAAAACTTTGACATACCTACACACATTAGTTCGCGATCTAATTAATTGCCACCTCGAAGTGTTATTAAAAAAAAATCGCGATGGACACATTTTAGTAGGGGAATTTTCGAAAGTCCGAGATCGCCAGTGAAACGCGCAAGCTGCGGCCACGAGCAACAGGTATAAGACAATCAACAGGTTGTTCTGCATGCCAATCGCCTGGTTGTGCCTAGCTGTGGGATCTACGCCGAGCGGAGATCTCGAGGAAATGCGAGAGAGCCGGGACGTAGAGAGAGAGAGGGCGCAGCCCGGAGGTAAAAGAAGGTATACACTGGACGATACGCAGATATACACCTAAACTCCCCTTATCCCGGTCGCGAGAGCAGAAAGCGGAGAGAGGGCCTCGCGCAGGCGAGGATCCGCGCGTGTGAGCGGTCGCGCGCACACACGTGCACGTGTTACGAGTGTACAGGTACCGGCGCTCGAACAATGGGGCCGTCATGCGGCTACCATTCTTTAGGGACAATCAGTGGGGGCTCCTTTCTCGAAGGGCTGCCCCCACCACGGTCCAAGCACGGTGCCCCATGCCGCTTAAAAGGACAATCGCCTTCTTATTTACGATTTGGCCAGCTCTCCTTTTCTCGTCCCTTCGCCCGACCCTCCCCTTTCTTTCGCTTTTTCCCTCTATCCCCCCGCGCCCCCCGAGGCCCCCGCGTAGAGGCCGTCGAGACGGGGAACCCGTGCGCGACCCGGCCGACCATCGAAAATCCGAGAGAGATCGCCACCACACCTCGCGTCGGATTCTCGATCGCCGACCGAGGACCTAGCGCGCCTGCCGACGAATTTTTCAGGAGATTTCCCCGGGGGGAGCATAAATTTCCGGGGCCCCCGTGATACGCCACGGGTTTATAGTCGAGACGCTAGCCGCGGGGGTATCGGTGATATTAATTACGAGACATCGAGTTCTTTATGCGATCGGGGATACTCGGCTGACAGCGGCGGCCTAGGAGATTAAGCCTCGCGATTAAGCGGGGCTGGTTCCAGTTTTGACTTCTGTCGCGACGTCGCAGTAGTTAATCCAACGGGGCCCTCCGTGGAATTCACCTCGACGACGCGGAGTTCCGTCGCTCGGGCTCGCATCATCGGGCTCCGCTGCTTTTAGGGCGCATAAATTACGCGGCTGTATCGAAGGTGCTCTGTTACGTCATACGGGCCTGTGTTCTGGGAGAAATGCTCGGCGCGACGTGCTCTGTAGCCACTTTGTTCGGATATTTATCATTTATGATCCCGAATTATTTGTTCGGATATTTATCATTTTGTAACGAATTAATTACGCGGACGTAGCTTGTGTATGTTCATCGGGCTTATAGTGCTTCAGTGAGAACTGATCCTACGTGGAGTGCACTTAAGAAGAATTGTGTAAATAGAATTGAGTACGTTTAACACAGAACTGATATACTTCGAGTACAGATTAAGTGGCACCTTAATCAGCTGACTTAAATACGAATTAGAGCACGCCTTGTACCTCGCATCCAACGTATTAATTACAAACGAAGATCGCTGCGAGTCTACTAGATCTAATCAGAAGCGCGGAGCGAACGCGCCGCGAATTAATTACGCCCTGCATTTGCATGCAATCGGTCATATCCACTTATCAATTACACAGCGCTCTCCAAGCAGAGACAACTCGCGTCACTGGGGAGTAATTAAACAGCGACGAACTACTCGGCGTTATGTTACATCTTACTACTCGTGGCTACTCTATTCAATCTCCAGCAACAGCCTCACTCGAGCTCGACGAATTAACAGAAATTTCGCGATTAACGCGAAATTCTCTCGTCTTCTCGCGGCCGTAGCAACGGTGGAAGCGCTCGCGAGGGAAAAGGAGCGAGGCGAGGAAGAAAAACGAAAACAAGGAACAGTGGTACTGGCAGAAAAGAGGTTGACGAGGGTGGTGGCGAACGAGGGGGGGGGGGGCGGAGGAGGGCACGGTATCACGGTTGCTTTACCTCAGCGTTGAGGAGGCTGCAAAGAAGTTGAAGTGCACTCGGCGCACACGAACGCGGAGTGGAGGGCATTGTGTATAGAAACGAGCCAGCTTCGTGCACGCACCTTCTTCTTCTTCTTCGGCCACCCTCCCTCCTCCCTCCTCGTTTAACCGCCGACTCTCTTTCCTCGGGAGGTTTATGGAGAATGGACGGGCAAGAGGGAAGAGGACGGAACCAGACACGGAACACGGGGTGGCAAGGGAACGAGGCAACGGGGGAGGGAAGGGAACGGGGAAAGAAGAAGAACAAGAAGAAGACAGAAAGTGTTCGCTGAGTAAGGGGGCGTGGGTGCGCCCTTCGTGATTTACATATGCGTATTCTATACCTTATTTACTGCGTCGATCATCCTCCACTTTATCTCTTCGCGTGTGGGTCGTACCGAAGCAAAAGCGCAGGAAAGAGAAGAACAAAGGACGCCAGAAAGCGAGAGGAACGCTTCCTCGTCTACTAGCCCCGAGCTGCCATCGCGCGGCTATGGTAAATGATAAATATCGCATGCAGGAAGATAACCTTAATTGCACGGATCATCTTAGCTGAAAGCGTCGTAGGAAAATGTTCATTCAAATTTGGATCAGAACTTTCTGTGAATCTAATCAAATGATTACGTAATCACGCTTGGGAATTGATTCAAGTGGACGAGAAGCTGCACTAGAGAATTCTTAATTGAAATGTTTTGGCTGTTACAGTGCCCAGTTTTAATATTTATTTAGTCACATTGCATAATTAACATTATTTATTAAATAAGGAACTGATATGAAAGCGTGTACGAACTTTTTGATAATTCTTCTTTGCCAACTAATTATTGTTTTATAAAAAGAGCAGCGCTGCTAAACAAAACTTAAAGTTTAGAGGAAAAACTCTCGGAAACTCTAGTAGCATCTTTGTAATTCCTAATTACACTAGAATATTCTCTCTTCTAGCTTCGAATTAGCTACTAAATTGACTATATTAGGTATATCATTCAGCTTCGGAAGAATTATTCTCATAGCAGAGGAGGAAATGTTATTCGATAAAGGAGGATACCCTGAACGGACTGATGCTTAAGTTAAAAATAATTACGAGATAATCGATGATTGCCACTTTTTCGAAGGCTGACTTTTAGAGTTCCCAAGCAACGTTTGTGCACCGACACAGGATGAATCTGGTCAATTATCCTAACTGGTTGCTTGCGGAGACTATAGGGTCGAGGCAAGAGACAAAGAGTGTCGAAAATTATTATACGATCGTCCATCTCCTCTCGCGTCAGACGTGTCCATCCACACAATGGCAGTACGACAAATTACTGCCGGGTGCAGACAATCAATTCCTAAGACGAGTCGCTGTTAATTGAAACGGTGACTGGCACGGGCGACGATTAATCAAACTGAAGTGACATTTGCATAAATGAATGCGAGGGATAAGAATCAATTAAGCGAAGAGCCTTAAAATCATTCCAACACCGAGCATTCGCGACACACATAAGTTTCCCAAATTTTCCAAATTTCCAATTCTACGTACGATCACAGCGCATCTATCTAAAGAAATAATCAATTTTCGTTTGATAGCTGCTACCTAAATAGTTATGGTCAGCAAATGCAGAGCGAGAAGTGTTCCAGCGTGAAAAGCAGATCTTCCCAAGCGCAGGCCCCAGCGCAATTATTCAATTCGTATCGCCGAAAAGCATCGGGCCGTCGGTTTCTTCCATCGCGGCCGTTCGACTAGGCCGTTTCCTATTCGAAACCGCGAAGATTCCGCCAACGAGATACGGGGGAAAGAGCGAGGCAGGGCAAAAAGATAGTTCTCTCTTTCGAGACGCGCGAGTAAATCATGGGAAGAGTATTCGTGAGAGCCACACAGGACGGCGAGCCCGCGAGGGCAACGGGGAAGTAGGGGGGACACGAGGGGGGCCACGGTTCCCGTGGATGATCGGTGGTGGAGAGAGAGAGAGAGAGAGAGAGAGAGAGAGGGGGGTGGGGAGAGACAGAGAGAGAGAGAGAAAGAGAGAGAAAGAGAGGGATGTGAGCCAAGAAGAAACGAAGGGTTTCGGTTCGACATATCAGCCCGAGGTGGTCACGAGTCCTGAACTCCAAGTGGAGGGCCACTAGTGGGTGGGACCCTCCACTTCGTGCTCCTCTACCTTCTCTACCTTCTCCACCTTCTCCTCCCGTCGCCCCCCTCCCTCCCCTTCATTCCAACCACCTTCTCTTCAGGTTCGTTTCGTGCGGCCGAACGACAGCTCGGTCGCGGCTAAGCAAATTCGATCGTCATGCCGGGACTTTGTCTGGAACGGTGACACTCGTATAGCCGTCGATCGACACAGAAATTGGACTTTATAAGGGAGGGGGGATAAAGTCGTCCGTTTCGCGTTATCACGCTTACCATCGCGCGGTACTTAATTAAATCCCGATGCAAGCCCCCATCCCCGTCGCTGATTTCTCCCCTCTTTCAGCGGAGAGGATAAGCATCTTTTCTGGCGAGTAGATGTGTGGTACCTATGCCGGCTGGTACACCGAGATTTCGAAGATTCCACGGGGAAGATAGAAGTCCGCCGGTTGCCTAAGAAAGGGATCGGGACGGCTTATGGATGGCTATTGATCCCGAGATCTGTTTCTTACCGATTTGCATGTTGCGAGGACTCCTCGGAGAGGGGGAGGACGAGGGGGGAAAAAACGGGGCCCCGCGGAGTCGTACACGGGGAGCAATTACACGCGAGACACTCGATTGGAGATACAGGGCCCCCGATCGGCTGATAAAGGAGAGCCGAAGAAATTCAGGAACCCGATCCAGCGAGCGGGTAAGAAAACCTGATCGTCTCGGAGGCAGAACGGACTTCCTTCGATATCCACGGGGTTATCAACGAGTGAAAGCCACGCGAAAGCTCACAGGTGACTCGCCAAAATTGCCCCAGCGAGTGGGACTTGAGAGGGGGCACCTCGTCCAAGATTCCGATCGGTGACAACGCGTCAGAATGTGAAATCGAGTATTTCCTCGAGTTCACGCGTGCACACACGCGAAGGTCACGCGGTACGCGTAGAAGGAAGGCTGAGAAAGCCGAAGGGGGTTGGCGAGGAGGAGACGGCGGAGAAGGAACGAGCGGATGGGCTCTCCTCCAACGCGTGGCGCGCCTTTGCTCTTGTTGCCCCGCCGTCTCTTTTCTCCTTCTCGCAGAGATGCCAACAAAACCCCCGTGACTTGCACAAGTTGCTCGGGGACCGAACAAAAACCACTTTGTTCTAAGGTAAACCAACCTTAGGGCAAGTATGTGCGCTCCCTTCGGGGCCCGAAGAAGAACACTGGGAATGGTGGAAGAGGCGAGAGAGAGGGGGGGGGGGGGGAGGCAGACTGGCAATCCGCCGTCGCAACCCCCTCGACGATACGGGAAAAAGCGTGTCGAATCCACCGGAAATTGTCTGCCTCGATTTTTCTTCCCTTCGTCCTCGCGGCCCCCCCTCTCGGTCCCCCTCTGTTCGATATGCACCGTCAAACCGTGCAGCGTATTTGCACTAGGTAATTCGTCCGGAGTGAATCGTATGAAAAGCCGACAAAGGGTGAAAAAGCAGAATCGCTGGCCACGGTGGCTGCCTTACTGGATTTATTGAAATTATGATGACGGTCCGGGGCATTATTGTTCCCCGTAATGACCTTTCTTTCGTGCTCCCGGTAATGACCGTCCACCACTGGCTTCTAGTAACACCTCGACACGCGATAGAGGATATCGAACGACCGTCTAATGAACTTCTCAATTTTGGAGTAACGAACGTAGGAGTATTCAGAATTGATGGCGGGACGTGTAAAGTGTAAAGGGTGCGATCCGGTGGACGTTACTTGGATGAAATCGGGGACCAAATGTGGGAGCTGATGGACATTAGCTAGGGGAGAGAGGGGATAAAAGTATTCTTTACAGTTGGCCTTGTCTACAATTACCTTTTATAGATATAGCAATGACAATTATGCTTTAAGATAGTATGGTTCTTGGTCTATCATTTGAGCCAAGATTCAGCTTTACGTGGTAAGTAGTCAAAGAGTTAGTGCAGTTTTCCGCAGTGACTATCATTGTTACTTTTGTCCTCCACAGGTAAGACGAAAGTAACACAAATTATTTTGAGAAGAAGTAAGTAAAATCACTTCTTCCAACGCAAAATAGGATTTCTTTTTTCATAAAAAATGATAGAAAGAAACATTTACATCCCCTTTCAATATTACATTTCGATACCTAAATATTGCCAGATTACATACCTACGCTGAAATTAATTTAACTCCCATTACTCTCCCTTTTTACTAGATTCACGAGTTCCGTACCATTTCCGTGCTTCTTTTCACAAGGAATCACCTATTATTAGGCAGTTTCAGCGCAAAATACCGTAAGCTATGTCAGCTATGTGTACCGCTTCCCGGAAAGCTTGCAAAGTACACGTGAGACGCAAGTACCAATGCATACAAGCGCAGATAACACCATGACGGTGCTAGACGGCGTGACATGGAGCCGACCGGTCTATTCCCTCCTCCCCCTTTAGATTTGAATTTCAACAATGCCCCGCAATGTGGATCGCGGGCAGCCGAGTTCCACTTTCAGACGGAGCCCCGTGCAGGATGTACCGTGGGGAACCGGCCGAGGACACTCGTGTATCCGATAACCCAATATCCGAGTGGGTTGTCGTCGTCTTGTGCCTTCTCCCCGGAGATGCAGACTTCGACCCGCATAAATTTGCATAGAACCGCCGCGCCCCTTTCGTACGCTCCGGCCGGGGCAACACACGCACGACTATCCCTGCGGGGCAAGTCTACCTACACAGACGCGCGCCGGCGCACGGATGCACACAGAGGGGACACGGAGGGCCTCGTGTTTCTCGTTTTTCGCAGCGGCGTTTCGAGGCACGTGGTCGGGGACCGAGTCCGCCCTTAATAAGGAGCGCGAAGGTCTCTGGCGAAGGTAGGCGTGGATTTGTCTCGTTCGAATATCGAGAAGTCGAAGGGCCTCGCACCGACGTTTTTTACCGATTCACGGTACCTTTGATCCGACGGCTGTTTGACGTGCAAGAATCCCCTCGCTTCTTGAAACGTTAATTGCGTTCGCTTGTCGCGCGGCACCGTTCCTCGACGTCGTCGCCTCAGAACGCGACTCCACCTTGGGATCAACACGGGAGGACTTTGATAAAGAATGATTGAAAGCATGCGAGCCGCGAGTGAAGAAACTTCGGCAGAATTTGGTGGATGAAAAATAGAAATCTGATATGGAAGGTGTAAGGAGTTTCTGTTATCCAAGCGAAGAAGTTATATTATAAACTGAAAATAGACTGGACCCTTCTTCTAACACCCTCGGACCTCGACTATCAACTACCCCGTAACCCCATTTATCACCCATTATTACTGCCCCTTAATCCACGTATCAATAAACTCGAACACCCTCGCGTCGTAATTCCAAAGCCCCTGAAATCCACGATTGAACTCAGCCCTTGCTCGAAATAAGATTTTGGAAACAGCGCGTGCGTGCTGTCGTGCGAGGTCTACCCGAGCGTCCTGGAAGGCTCGGGCGACTCTCCTGTCTTCGAGGTTTTGTTCTCCGGTTGCGCCCGACGAGACATTTAAGGAAGTTCGTCCCGGCGAAACGTCGGTCGATTAAAGAAACGGGGGGGAAAAAAGGACGGGCCGAAAGTGTACGAGCTCGCGTGTGTAATGGGTGGTGTACGGTGGTTCCACCTACAAAGGGCCTTAATGGCGCCGCCCGTGGGCATTTACGAGTGACTTACGCGTTCGCGCATGATAAATAAATCTATGCAACGCATTATACGCCGTGGTTCCCGCTGTCAGGCGGCCGTGATTAATGCCGCCTCGTGCACGAGGCCCAAGGTGTTCGTGCTACGCGTGTCTCTGCGACGCGGAGGTTCTTTTTACGCGTACACGAACGCGGCCAGAAATTCACCGTCAGAAGTGAATCGAAATTTCATCAGAGAAAGGCGCTTCTTAACTCTAGCGAGGAGTAGCTTCGAATTTAGCGAATATTTTTCTGGACATTTGTGCTTTTTAGGGGGACCAGCAGTCGCTATTTTAATGATTTTGGTTCAATTGTTTTTTTTTCAGAGGTGTCTCTCAAAATTACAGATTCTAGGTGAAATGTATTCTAAGGAAACCGTTGTATCTTTGTTTTTAAACACAATATCAGGGCAAAGATACTTTTCCTAAACCATTTGGATAATAGATATGTAGACGAATAATAATTTCTTCACTCTACCTGATAGAAATAAACACTGTGTAAAAGGGAAAGTCTGTGCTTGCTTTAATCTCCATGTAATTAATTCCCAAAAAAATAAAAGAAATCGGTCACTAGTAAAATAGATAAAACGAATGCTACCAATTTTAATTCCAAATGGTTTTGAGTAACTGAAATGCACATTCGTCATTTTTGCCCACAGAAAGCTTTGCGACGAGCTGCAGATCGAAACAGTAGATACACTTTCAAACAACCGTACAATCACGAGTACCAGATGGTTTTAACATCGTAAGACAGCGACGGAGTCTTTGACGAGTGTTTAAAGCACCGAGTAGTTTATCTTCTTTTCCGCCATTAAAACTGTAAGTAATGAACAATGATTCAAACGTTGTACACTCCCCCTTGTCCGGCCACCATAAGCACCCACAACGATGTCCGCTAGATACCTACCTCTACACCGAACACCGATTCCTGACTCCCCGTGGATCGAGCCCCGACAGAACAAAACCCTTCAAAATCCCGTGTAGTCATCGCTATCCAATGGTTATCCGAAAACACCCGCAGCGGTTAGAGTAAATTCAGATCGGGGGGGATCTAGGAAGCGATTAACATAAAAGCTCGCCTCCCCGCGAGTTATCACGTTGAATTATGCTAATAAGACCGCTAGGAAATCTCGGATATTATGTACGTGGGTACGACGGCGCGCGACGTCCAGGCGAATAAATAGATACTAGAACGTCTGGCTAGCGATTCGCGCATAGATAACCGCGTGCCTTCCTAGACAGATCGTGTGGGCCGGCGGGCCTTTTTCTCCCAGCTGGCTCCGCGAGCATAATTCGGTAGCGCGGGGAAAATAATAAAGGGCGAACCGGCTAGAAAATCTCCATAATGCCGACCCACGCCGACATCCTCTCGGAAGACAGAGAGAAAGAGGCGCGGAGGGGCTCGAGTAAAAGGCAAACACGAACCAGGACCCTTCTTCGTTCCCTTCTTTTTTCACCCGTGTCCTTTCTCTCCTTCGCAGCCCTTCGTCCCCCAGCGCATTCCCCAACGGCTCCCGAGAACCTCCGATCGCTCTCGTCACCGTCAATATTTAGAGATCCTCGCGGCGCAGATATCGATACGTCGCACATGAACGGCTACCTTCTGCGGTGGCACCCGAGGCATTGGCTCGTTACGATGGCTCCGTGGAAATATTGATCTTCGGGGTGAGTTTCTGAGGCTACCTTGAGAGATTTCCCTTGTTCATAAGGAAGTCGTAAAAGTTTCCCAATTTTTATTCAAGCCTCGATAGCAGAAGACCCTCGGATCTCAGGCAACGTTGGAATCCATCAGCCACGGGGTAGGTATATTCACAATCGAGCGAAGCATCCGCAAAGCCCATCGCAGCAGCGTAAAAGTAAAAGTAGGTTTTCCTATACTCGCCCGAACGCAACGTCATAAACTTCAAAGTCGATTTCCTCGAAACTGAAGCGCAATACCAAAAAAAATTATTCCTTTTTCTCGACTCATTTACTTCTTATGAGTCGCAAAGGAAGAGTAACTTTTTTCGATATCGCGCTTCATTTTCGAGAAAATCGACTTTGAGATTATTAACATTGCGTCCAGTCGCGTATAGGAGAAGCTGCCTTTAGAATCCAAGGGCGAGTGTGCACCTACATCGCTGCCTACCAGCTTCAAAGAAGAATAGCCTCGTTAGCGCCTCGCCTGGATCAGCATGCATCCAACAGAGCGCGGTTATTAATTTTAATCGAGCTGCTGGTGGAGCGAGCTACCGCGTGGCGAAAGAATGAGAAGAAAGGATGCGTAGTCGTGAAAAGCTTCCAATTTCCGTCGGCACAGATGGAATTTCTCGGTTGCAGTAACGGTGCCTAGCCCACGCACGTATTGGATGGCAGCGTCGGGGCGGTGTATCCGCGTGTGCGCGGCGGGCATAACGCGCGTGGCGGATGCGCCCCCGGGGCCCGGATCGTATAAATAAGACCGGCCGAGAGGAGGACGCGGTCCCAGCGACGATCTGATTTATTCGCCGTACAGGGGACACAGAGGCGACCACTTCCGAGATGCAGATATCTCTGGCAGCGGCGTGAGCAAGCAGCGAGGCGAGGACGCGAGCGGAGGCCGGGAGGTAGTTAGCCGGGCGAAGAGGTTACCCACGGTGGAGGTGGACTCAGCGCTGGCGCGGCGCGGTGGTTAAGAGCGATTTAAGAGGCGATTCCTATCTTCCTTAATTACCGTGCGTTTTTTCGTAGTCCCCCGCCATCCCGAGGGAGGCGGACAGAGATGGTAGCAAGCGAAAGCCTGACCGTAGGGGTTACCGGCGTACACGGTGCTTCCCTCCCGCGGCATTTCTGTTTCTCGATTTGCGATCCGCGGTTTGGTTTACAAGTCCGCGGAATGGCCGGAGCCGGCCGACCGCTGATTGCCCGCCGACTCTCTCCTTTCTGGCCCCGCTTCTCCTGCCGCAACGGGGCCGGGCGGCTTCGTGGTGGTGGCATTTGGGTCCTATATCCGTGTGGAGGACGGCGGTTCAGGTACTTCGAACAAGTACTCGTTAGTTACAAGCTCACAGTTCTCTGGCGTTGGCGCGTTTCCGCGTCTCTATCATGCGTTGGAATTTTATAGTCCGCGCGTCACTGTAACTTTCCATTATCCTTCCACAAAACGCATCGGAAATGTCCCCATCAGACACTGCCCGCCACGTTGCGGCATGCTCGATTTCTCGCGAAAGTTCGATGGCTCGCGGGTTCAACAGACACCTCCAACCGCTAATCTATTCTCGGAGATGAGTGGCATCCCTCTCCCGCCCTTCATCCACTTTCCCAGATTCCAGCCAATCATCGACAACAGATGCAATCTATCCACGAGCATCTCGTCGGCTTCGCCAAGGAATCAGCGGCCGCGGCCGCTAACGCACAGGCAGGAGGCCAGGCACCGAGGAGAGATTCCCCAGCGGATAAAATCGGTGTACCGGGCGCAGGTGGAGGGAAGCTGGCGGAATAGCTGCGCGAGGTGACGCACCAATTATAGAGTGGAGGTTTCGGTTCGCGCGAACAACCCCCCCGGACGGAGGGGGAGGGACGTATTTCACGCGGGGGCCCTTAACGATATTCTCGTTGTCTAGCGGCCCGAGAAGGGGGGGTTGCTCCGTCGTTGTTGCCTTATTTTTCTACGGAACTTTCGCCGAGAGGAGGCCTGCCGGAGAGAAACGAGCCGGAGGAGCCAGAGAATATTCCCCTATCTTGGGTTTCAGGGTCAGAATCGTGTTCCAATTAGATGCCACGACCAGACTCCGCGCATTTTTCACCTGCGTCGCCTTCCTCCACCACCATCCCCCCTCGTCTTGCAACCCCTTCACGGGCCAAGAGGGCTCGCCCCCCCTAAGCCGGCCAGTTCTGCTTCTAATAGGGGGCCCGTGCAGGGACTTATAAAACGAGATACGTGTCCTACACACGTTATATAATGCATCGCGCGGCAAATACGTGAGCATGCATTTTAGCGGTAGCCCACGGTCATTAGGAGCGTGCCCCCGGGGCCTGTGCAACCACGGGCTCCGTAGACCCCAGCCATGGCACGGAGAATGGAAAATAAAAGGGGGGAAGCCTCGTAATTAGCCTGGAAATATTAATTTCGGGATTGTTATCGCGGGGATCGACGCTGTCGTCTCTCCATCTAATGGGAAGACGCGGCCAGCGTTTTCACAGGAACGTAGAAGGAATTGATCTTTTCCTCTGTCGATTATTCATTTTGCTGGGAATTTAGTAGAAATACGTAAATACGAACTGAGCGGAACGAAGAGAAATTGAATTAAAGCACCATCTGTGCTGGGATGAAGTTTTGATATCGGAGCGTAATATTTTATGCATGCTATGAAGTGATTAATAGTATCTAAGTGGTACTTCTCTGGTTCCATCAATTGGGAATTAGGAACTGGAAGAAGCGAGCAAGGGGGGAAAGTTGCAAATAGGTAATGGCGTTTAACGTTTACGGTTCATATTCGCGTCAAGAGTTGATCTAGTTTCTGTAAAAAGAGTCGTTGTTCATTTACTAAGCGTATCGGCTTGAAAGACGGTCGTGTGAAAGCGCGCTCGCGATCGCACGCAATCGACAATGCCTATTCTTTAAATCCTTTAACGATTTCGTTAATTAGTCGAGCCATAATTCCACCTTTGCTTCCGTTCGTTCACGGAATGAACTATATATCACGTAGATTCTGGTTCCCACTATGATTTCTCACACGAAACGAATTCTTCGCCTTCTTTCGAAGCCACAAGTCGAGCAACAGCTCGAAAACTGGAAAAACTAATCCCCACTGCTCGTTCGAAGTAACAAACGAAGGGAAAAATATTTGACGAAATTCATTGTAGGAACGAGTGCATCGGGAGAAATTACGAACTGTCCCAACTTCATTTTTCCCTCTGTTCGTAATTGTATTGCGACTAATTTTCATCGGTCGCACCCGGCAATTAGCGCAGGCATCGAACGAACGCCTCGCCAATTACAGGAAGCCTCTTCCCACATCTATTGCGATAGACACGTCGCTGAGTCGGTCTCAAAGGCTCAATTCACACGAGCTACCGTAGCTAATTAATCAAATATCGACTGCTCGCGGAGAGGAAACTTTAGATTTCATTACAGCCACGAGGAAAGCGAGAAATACCACAAGAGAATTAATATTCCCATCCTCGTTTCACGAAGTTCTCAGGCCCTGAGCGAAGTTTCCAAAGTACTGAATTATCTCACAGAAACTGTTTCGTTGCACGCGAAATGGCAGAAAATAGATGGATGAGAAGCAGGATGAAATTCATCGCGAATAATATAAATAACAAATTGAAATTCCAAGAATAGCATTGGGAAATAACGAAATCCCGAGGAATAATTAATTTACATTAGAATATCTCAGATGTGGCCACACTATTATGTACACTAAACGTAATTCTTACAAAATAAAAAACTAAGATTCGGTAAGAAGCTACCTAAGCACCACCCCATCTACGCTAATTATTTATCGAGTGTCGCTAAGATTAACATCCAAACCTCCTCCATACCCCATTTTCTTATTTCACCGCCAATCACCCTCGAAACGGAGAAGCACCCCGTGCGACAGAAGGAAAGCGAAAGAAAACTATAGTCACACTAACCAAGAGAAGCTCGGCTCTTGCGAGGCACAATGGAAAACAGAAATAATAGCAACGAATGGACGAAGAAAGGGTCGAGTCTATTCATCAAAAATCCTCTCTCTTCATCTCATTGAAGCGACCTCCTCTGCTCTTTCTTTCGCGTCTCTCAGTGCACGGTCGACCTTAACGAGTCGTCGACCGTGACCACGACGCGATTAGACGCCAAGACTCTAGACGGCAGGAAATCGCTCGTTGCCGCGATCTAATCCACCAGCCGAGAGTGCAGGTCGATGACGATTAACATCCTCCAGCGTAGCACCCGTTCGCATTAAACCCGGTGATGTATCGTCGAACGGTATCACGTTCGTGGAGGGTGTCCTCCGCGGTTTTCAGCGGATTCGATGGAAAGACACATCCAGCAGATGCCTCGGCGCGTGGAGATCGAATTTACGAGCAGGAAACACTTGGCCGCGGAATGTGTTCGGCAAAGGGTTGCGTAAGGAATGATAGCGCGCGATTCGACCGCGATAAACCCTCGCGATTCATCAACCCGCGATTATCATCTATCCCGACATCGACTCTGTGGTAATTGGATACATTAAAGCCGCGTAATCATTTCCGTGCACCGCGCGCGGAAAACGGGCGGAATGGGGGACACGTCGATCTGTCGGTGGGAAAGTCCCTTGACTCGAAAGTGCTTTTAATCGAAGCGGCATTTATTTTTCTTCCAAGAAAACCGGCGGAGGGTGGATGGGATTTACCGTGAGGAATTTCTGAGAGGAACATGCAGAATCTTTGTCATCGTTTAGAGAACTTATCTTTTTTAAGTCCACAGCGCTTCGTGTGTCGCGCCACGTGCAAAGATGATGCATCAGGCGAATGGAGCTTAATTTCTGGGAACCATTACGCTTGATACTTTCGAGGAACTTAAACGACGATAGTATTACGAACCACTCGTGGACTAGGTGGCAGCAAAAGTGACTGAAATCGAGTAAGTAGAACTGGAGTGTAGTGCTATAGATATTTTATCAAAATCTTTTGATACAAGTCGAACAGTTGTAAGTTAGTATCGGTTAGATTCCTAAGGGGTCGAGTTCCAGAAGAGCAAAGAAATCTCGAAGCAATTCGCATCCAGCATACTCTGCTGACTCCTGAATCATACTAGATGAAGGATTCGAGAAACTTGACAGAGATTCCTGCCAGCAGGATAAATTGGAATCGAATGCAATAACGCGAATTCGTAGCAAGCTGACCGTACACGGGCGCAATTAAAGAGAGTTACGGTTCCTGCGAGCATTCCGGCAGACACACACGCGCGGATGAATCACGCGCCTCTGCCACGACGATTTGTTAAAACCTTCCTAGAGACCCATCTCCTGGCCGCGAGGAACCCGGTGATTAAGAACCGCGACTGTATAATGTGTGATCGCTGCCGTTCGGCTCAGTCGCGGTTACCTGTTCCGCGGAATTCTCAGCGAATTCCTGCTCTCGAGCACGGCCCGATAGTACCCTCGATAAGGATTTCACCCGACTTATGAGGAGAACCTTCGAAGATGGTCGTTTGTGCTCCTGGAATCGATACTTTATCTCTAACTAGAACAAGTATCGAAGGAGAATAATGAAAACATAAAACCTTCGATCTTTGGGATCAATATCCAGCTTCTAACGTACCAAGCATACCAGAGTTGGCCGTTAACTGAATAAAAAAATTATTTAAATAACGGATCAAATAAAAGTTACTTGAATTTTGGATTATTTGACGAGTAAATAGAGTTAATTTCTTTAGTCGTCGAGGGTTTCAATTGTAGCGTCAAATCAAGTTTTCAACTTTAACTTTAACATTACCTTTAACAATAACTTTAACTTTTACCCGTTATTCGGAATTTTTATTGAAATAAAACGTTTGCTCATCTCTGAAGCGTACTAAGTATACTTTGAGATATTAAGTCACAGAGATTAATTAATACTTTCAGTGTTAAATTAAATATGAACTCCCCTTCTCCAAAACCACGCAACAGGTGGAAGTCCCTCGGCGTGTTTCCACGCCAACGCCACTCAGCGTGTTAATTCGTCGAAAGTATCCCTGGCGAATGGTCTCCAAATTTTCCCGCCGCAAATTATCGCCGAGGTTCGACCAATTAATTGTGCCTACACGAGCGTAGTTCGCAAGGGGGTGGGGGTGGAGGGGCGGTCACGTTTGGGGTACGATATCGAAACGGCGGATCGTTCGAGATGCGCTCGTGCACATGTTCCTCTCTAATCTTTGCGACTCGCGACTTCCTCCGCTCGCGTATCTGCCCGGAGGCTTGGATTCCTCTCCCTCCCCCTCCGCCCTTTCCATGCTCATACTCTTACTGCCCAGCTAACGACCCCCTATCTCGCGCATCGCGAAATAATGAAATTACGCGAAAAAGGGACGAGCGGCTACCATCGGGCCGTGGTCGAAAGCTTTTTGCACAGCGCACGGATGCTAACGACGCCGTGTTCATAGAAATGGATCTGGCACGAGAGGGGATGACTAGCCTTTGTGCCCCCCTCCCTGTTCGAATCATCCAGCAGCTATCTCGGGTAATTTCTGGAATCGTCGACGGACCTGCTGATGCTGGCTGATCCCCGTGTCGATTATATTCACGGTAATCGTTTCGCTACGCGTGTTTCAATTATTCTGAAGGATATGGTTGTGAACTCTGCACGGGATAAAGCGTGGGTTGTTTGGAATGCAAATTTGCGTAGTGTCGTTGGAACGAGATAAACGAACAGTTAACTTTGAAAACAATTTGCATTCCATCCACCAAATTTTCTTCCTCGATAGCAATAAAGGTTGAACAAATAATCACAAAATTTTCAAAGTTTTAACACAATTTACAAAGAAGAACATTGAAAATTTTTACAGTAACCATGTATATCGTTTTCCGCAGATGAATGTTTCATCTCGATGCGAGGCAAGATCGCATTGCAAAGAAGTGCCAAGGGGACAACAGAAAATTCCAGAAATTTTTTGAAAAGAAAGGCTCCCCGGTGGATTCCGTGAAAGAACAGAAGGACCACGTATGAATTCTTGCACAATCGTGCTGACGTGGTAGCGCAGACTAAGGGATCCCTCGTTTTTCGTGGAACAGGGGAATTGTCGTCGCGATGAGGATTATCGCATGCCACGATGACGAGGCCGATAATCGCGAGGAGAAGCAAGGAACGAGATGGTCGCTGCTCGAAACTGGCCCCGAGAGCTCCACTCTCGGGCATAATTTCTGGGAGCACGGGAAGAAGAAAGATCGTCCTCGTCGCGATACGGGCTGTAATGGGCGGCCGAGTCTTTTCAGCGAGCCACGAGCACAACGCCGGATGGATCGCGCTGTTCTAGCAACAGAAAACCGCGCTTCCCTTTGTAAAATGGCTTTACGGTCCTTTTACGATTAATACAACCGCCGTGGTCATACGCCAAAAGGAAATGATCCCCCATTCCGCCAGGAGCACCATCTTTCTTCGAAACGCTGGTCTAACCGAGTGCTCGCTAATTAGAGGCAATATTCTCAGATAACGCTTGCTGTAAATCTACACGGAACTGGCAGGCAGATTCATTAAACCCAAGTTAATCCTTTATGGCTAATCGCGCTGTAATCCAGCTTGAGTTTACAGTGTTTAATGTACCTAGATTATTATTCTTTTGGAGAATTATTCAGTGCTTACTAAAGGACGCGATTTGAATAAAACCGCTTGAAAGCTATGTCCACGAATAAAAAAAATTTTATTCTACACTTTTGATTTATTTTTGCACAAGGAATTATGTCTAACCTCGCTTGTACCATCTTTTCGACAATGCCGTGTATAATTAGAGGAAGGAAGAACTAAACGCAGAACGCTTTCAATTCCAAGAACGGATCTCTGAGGCTTTATTTTATCTAAAATAATATTAATGAGCTCCCAACTATGAAGAAACTTTCGCATCATTTCAACCCCAAAGAACCGTCCCAACTATTTTCCCCAACAAATTCCCCCAATTTAATATCTGCAAACCAACTTGCACCCTGATTACGTATTATTTAGTAGGGGTCCCTGAAAGTCGATCGTTTCAGAAGTGTAACAATGACAAACGACGCTACGCGCACGTGTGGATGCACAGCACCAAAAGGGAAGAAGCTAGTGACGCAACTGCAGCGCCGCAGAACGATAGCAGCAAAGAGGAAGCGTTTTATCGTAGCAATCAAGGGCAACGCGCGAAAGGCAAGACTTCGTTCCTTCCATTATGCTATGCGATGCCACTTGGACAAATTTATGGCTGCAGGTGCATCGATGTCTTCCCCTTCGCATATTCCATTTCTATATTCTTCCTTTATCCCCTTATCCTACTATTTTGCTTTGAACGGTGCACCACTGATAGGTCTACTGATTTAGTATCAGACGGAGCGACTTAATTCTTGGTTTACGATATTGCTTCTTTATATACCTGAGTGCTTTCCGTTTCACTGTGCTTCTAAGTACTCAATCTTTAGAAAGCTGGTTATTTATGCATATTTTGATAAAATAAATATAATCGACTCTGAGCTCAGCTGAGTATTCTTGGGAACAAGTATAAGATAAGAATCGAATAAGAAAATTTCCTCCAATCCATAGATCATAAAACTATAGTCTCCTGCAATCTGAGTTCCTTCATCTGTTATAAAAGTTCCAGTTTTGAAGTTATCACGCCTCCATCCTCATAGAATTTTAAATCAATCTTGTGCGTTGATACTACATCGACTACCCAGTGAAAGTGTTAACGGAACTAACATACACCATTTCAGAAATCAGATCGACACGCCGGCAGGGCCATCTTCCTGACCGAAGCCACCCACTCGAAAAATCACTCAACGCTCAAAAGCGCGGGAAATTGCCGAAGGATGGAACGCGTACACGCGATACGTCGAGGGTGAGCACACACGCTAGGCGGGGCATAAAGTAACCCTGTGGCCACCTTTATGGGAACACGGAGGCGCCCCGAGTCAAAGGTCAAGCGACTTCTACCGGGATGACCTCAGGGAAACAACGCTGGTATCCCTGCCACACCAGCACGGGTTTACTGAACTTTTACGCGTTCCTCGTGAACAGACACAGAGGGAGTTACGTGTAAGCAGATACGCGTGCATCTCCTTATTGCGTATGCATATTCCTCGGCGAAGGGGAACGAGAATACCTCGCGCTATGCGCAGGCAGCATTGTGGCGTCCAGAGGAGGGCAGGTCTCGGTTAGAATCGAAGAGCGAACCTGGGACTACCGTGGATTCTCTGCAGCATGTGTACAGAGAGTCCATATTCCAGCCACTGTAGCTTCTTTTACGTGGGCCTGCGGTGGCTGCGTGTCACCGTGAAACAGGAAGATAAACTTCGCTGCCTCTGGGGGCGGCTTGCAGAGGCGGTGAGCAACTTGCATTTCAGATGCAAGGGGAGGGTACGCGTATTTCTTTTTCAATTACCAGATACAGGTACGAAGATCCAGGAGAATGCACTAATAATTTGAATCACGCAAAATCTTTGTATCTCGAAGAAGTTAGCAATAACCACCCTCACTTGCTTTCATCCCCCTAAATGATACTCGAAGTAACCAAACACTGCAAAGGAAAACTGACTGTCCATCCCCACGAAAGCCACTGTTCCGTGTTCGAGGAAGCCATCCCCCTCGACCCTCCATTGATCAGCAATCGAAACGCGGATGATACGTAATCGAGCTCGCGTCCGACTCATCGATCCGCGGTGGAAGACACGTGGAGTGCCGCGGAACGTCCAGAAATCATCAGGGGAGCGATCAAAGGTGCGTGGCTCGTACGTGAGCGCATCCTACGTAACTATATTTAATAAGGAACCGGATAGACGCGAAGGAAGCGGGAGAGAGACGGGGCGAAAGAAGAATCGAGGAGAACCTGATATGGTAATGGTAAAATATGAAGAGTACGAGAGGGTTGGCGCGGAGTTCGTAGATGGTATCGAAAGCGGGGAATAAGAACCGATGGAAAAAGAGCAGACCGAGAAAAAGGAGGGGGGGGGGGGGGACGGGGTGGAAGGCCCACGAAGATGAGGAAGAAGAGGAGCAGAAGAGGAGGAGGAGAAACAAGAATAAGGTACTGGCACACCGCACTGCGGCTTTACGAGCAAGTCAATGACTCTATACGGTCTTTGTGGGCCCGTGGAACGACTTCTACCGGGCCGCTAAAGCGAGCGCGGTCGCCTTCTACGGGGTGTGGTCCCCTTTCTATGGAGATCATCCCCCCCTCGCTCCACCCCCATTGTATCGATCGGACCCATTGTTTCGCCGAGGGAATCCTTTGCATCTGCTTGATTCGACCGAATGTTCCATCACTGACGGGGAATCGTTGTGTGCAAAGTCGAACGAGGGGAGATCCTCTTGTAAACCTACTCCGGTACCTTCCCCGCAACTTTGCGCAGCGGAATTCTAATTCGACAGAAACTGTGCCCTACGCCTATTCCCGCCTGTATATATACTCCACTGAATTCCAGGATACACGCCTCGAGTGCGGCGAGGGGCAAATAAAAAAGGCCCCGGCTAGCACGCTAAACGGGCGGGGGCCCGATACACCTAATGCCCCCGCAACAGTCCCCGACACGCCTCGTCGGGGCAGTCAATTTCGCGGAGTAACAGAAAAGCCACCGACAAATTAGGTACGAGCCCCCGAGACGATCTACACGTCGCATCTACACGGTTGAGGGGGGGCCGTTTTCTTTTTGGTAACGCGCCTCTTCTATCGCCGGCCCGGATCGAATCATGTTCCCCTCTGGACGTTCCAAGTACGCATGCAAATACGTCATGCCGGCCGCCGATCGTTATTGAGATTCAACGGATGCATTAAATTAATCCGGATTTATATCCCCGCGTGGCAGGCGCGCGCAACACACGCCGAGAGGTCGGGCGCGGTCGATCCTCGGCTGGCCGTTACACCGTGGCTACTCCGCGATGTCCAGGGCTCGGTTTACACCGCGTGGGTGTGGATTTATCATTCCTCTCTCCACGGAGATCCGGACAAAAGGGGCCACGATGCTTCTCGTTTTTTCTGGAGCGCGCAAACGGTGGTAGGGGGGGGGGGGCTCGACGGGACTTCCGAGAGGCCTCGACTGAGTGCCACTCGAGGATACAGCCCTGTCACGACTCACCTTCCCCGACATAATGGAGCCGCTTATGCTCGACGAGCAGCCTGCCAGCCTCGCGTTACGCGCCCCCATTCCTCCCGCCTTCCATTTTTCGCGAATTCCCCGGAGACGGGACCCTGGGCGGTAGTCGCGACCCCCGACTCGAATTCGGAAAGGGTTCGCCGTAAGGTTACATCTGTGCGATTCGTGGGAATCGTGGGAAAGCCCGGGCCCTTTTTCGCGGGCTCTCGACGCGAGAGCGTGGACTCGATTAAATGGTAATTGGATGCAGGTTGCCCGGTCCCCTGCCACCCGAAGGAGCTTTTAGGGGGGGTTGGAATTGTATCTAGGAGTTTGATATCGAGCCACCAGAGTATTATTCACTGAATAGGAACTGCCTGGAGGGTTCTGTGTGACCTCAGATTTAGGGAAATCGAGGGGTCGGAGTTAATGGACAGTGGGCTCTCTTGGTGTTTTGGATTTGCTTTGGTTTAGGAGGAGGAATTGTTGATAGCTTTTGGAGAAGTTGAGAAGCAGTAGAACGATTGGAATAAATGTTTAAATGTATTATGAGAAAGTTATTTGAGCGGATGATCCTCTTTCTTAGAATTGTACAACGAATACCAAGACAGAACAGCTGGATTTAGGGTTCAATGGAATTACAGTAAATTGAAGTTTCTTTCCGAGTAATCGACTCAATTATTGATCTGAATGGAATAGGCTTGCCAAAGATACGGCGGCTTTGTGTGGGTTAAGATTATACCGAAATTCGATGCCATTCCGAGGGAAATAGTTCTATTACGTTTTACAAAGTCGGGTACAGAGACTCGGGAAACAGACGCGAGGACTTTCAGCTGGAAGCTCTGACTTGCCTAGTTCCGCGGCTCGGACTCATTTATCGTGCCCACGCCAGCTTTTATGAGAACGAAATGCCACCAGTATACCGATACCCTCGGCCGCTAGCAGCCACGGGCAACAACGACCGGTATCTGTCACTGTCTCCAGCCAAAGCGAGTGAACAGAGATGATACGTGGTCCCTAGCGAGCTCGTGCCACTCTTTTGCCCCCACTGGTTCCGCTCATTGTCAGACATTTACTGGGATTAAAATAAAATCTTCTAATTTCCAAGTAGATGACATTGTGTTAAATTATCAAATATTAGTTAGAAGAAGATAGCGTATTGTTTCAAATTCATGAATTAGTAAACAAGTCACTATTTAAATTATCCCTCGTTGTAAGTTTTCTAAAGTTGTATGTAAATTTCAGGTATTCAAATTGATTTTTAAGAAGAATCCTAATGTATAGATTTGATACATCCAAAATGATCTTCCAAATAACATTTTTTCATTCATTTTGTATGTATCTTCTCAAGTTTTCGCGTACTATATATTAAACAGGAAGGCCCAAAGTATATTTTGGCATATTTCTTATAAAACAATTAATTCAAATAAAAATGAGAAAAATTGAAAACAGTATGAAACACAGAATAATGTATCAACTAACCCAAGTCCCCCTATTTTTATAATATTTTCTCCTCATTAAAAAAGAAATCAATTTTTTCAGTGTCCTAAACCAAGTCCCCCCTTAACTTAGCCGTTGAAATCATCAAACTCGCCAGCACGAGAATTCCATCATCACCCAGAGTCGAATTCCACACAATTCTATCCGTCAGCTAATCGCCAACACATCAGCACAGCCATCCAACGAGCATCCTCTGCATCAGATACCGCTAGAGTATCCGCCGAGGCGACAAAGTACCCTCGACCACGCAAAATTTCAATCTCAATCCCCGTACACCTGCGCCGCAGGATTAAATGCCGCGCGTACGAGGCCAGCTTTGTCTCCAGCCACGGAAAAGTGGATTACGACACCGAAGTGCCGTCCAGCGTCCGTGTTCCCACCTATCCGCGGGCACCTACGTGCGCCGGCCACCTACGAGGGGCAGATGCTGAGGAGGAAGAATGGAGGAGCAAAGTGTCGGGAGCGTAGCCCGGGACATGGGCTGGAATAGAGTTAGACGAGCCTTGACAATGCGCGAGGATAGAGGGTACCGCGCGGGGACACTTGTCAGACGTCGCCTTGCGCGCTTCCTTTGTGCCCAGATGTTCCTGGCCATTAATTATCGGCCGAGGGGCCGCGGCGGAGATGACTGGCGCGGATCTGGAAAGTGGCGAAAGAGGCGCAATTTTAATTAACCGCCCGAGCGGGGAACAATGTAACGCGGAGGTGTCGATAAATCCTCGGGAGGATGCCGCGGTTCGATTGGTCGCGCGCGAAAGAAGACGCGAATTATCGAGCGCGTGGGCCGGGACTTTGTACGAGCCGGGGTTCCGGCCGCGGCGATAAAATTCGTGTACCGTTGCGGAGATAGCGGCGGAGTGTTTTGCATTTAGAGACGCTGATATTTATCGAGTTATGGTCACGTGGCCGCCCCTCTGCCGTTAGTTTCGCGCATTCGTTTGTCGAGGCTGTCGCTCTATCGTTCGTGGAATTCGTGATTCTAACGGCACCGGCGATGAGTTACAGTCGAGTAGGCATTCGAGCCTCGGATAAGCTCGAGGGTAATTATCTGGATGGGGAACGTGGATGAATCGCGCGCCGCCGAATCGGGGTCAAAATAGAAGTTCGCTAGAATAGATCGAGAACCCACGAGAGGAATTTACCTCCACCTACGCTGCTGAAACCGTTGCGCCCCAAGAGAATAGAGTTGCCCCCGATCGAATTGCTTTCACATTCCTCTGTTTAACTGGAGGATCATCCACCGGAGGCCCCCGGAGGTGGACCAAATCGGTCGCAGCGCTGAAAAAGAGCGCTTTGACCCTGATCAATTTCCTCCTGAACCCCCGGGGGCCGGGCGACGCGTCGTCGCGCGTGTACGAGCAGCTTGCGTAACAGTCGCCGGGGCGAGGAGGCAGAAGGGGGGGCCAGGATGGCGAAACGAACGCGTGTCCCCGGCTCGGGCCGTTCCTCCGGCCCGGCGTTCCCCAGGCTACGCACTTTATGCCCTCTCGTTGGCATAAATCAGCCGGAGCGCGTACAACCATCCCAGCTGGCTCTTCCCCGACGTGTTTCGCCACTTGGACCGAGCGGCAACACAAGCGCGCCGAGGCTCGCGTTTTCCGCGACAAGGAGGCCCAGCGTGTGCGTGCACCCGTGTACCCGATCTCCCGACACGATCGCAATAAAATCGAACCCGGCCGATCGGGCGCGACTACCGAGAGAATCGTACCCCGAGCGTTTAATTGAACCGGCCGCGAGGCGTCCGCGGAGGAGGAACGACCGCTCGGGCGAATTAACAGTCAAGATGCACGATGTTCGATGGCTCATGGCGCACACACGCCTAACCAGGGATCCTTTCGAGTGGCTTCCTATACAACTCCATAAAACCGTGGAATTCGTGCTCGGAGCGGGGGGACGGGAAGAAAAAACGATTTAATCGTCCGGGCGCACGATATCAAGATCGAGCGAGCGTCGTGTGCACCCTTCCCCCTTCGTTACCCCCACCACGTCCCCCGTCGTGGCCGCGAGGATTCAATTTAGAGGAGTAACACGAGAAATAGAGGCGAACGGGACACCAAGGCACGGGTGGGGAGGGATGAGGAACGGTGACCCCTACCCCCCTTTTAATCCAGCGTCTCGCTCCCGCGGCCGATTAATCCATGGGCGTGCTGTTAATCGTTTAACCGGCGCTCGATAGAGCGGTTTCTAATTAGCGGAATGGAATGGAGGAGGCGTGATCGGATCGTCGAGGGAAATCCCTTGCCGGCCGAGGTCGTCCTCTGCGAAAGGGACGACGATGTTGCACAAGCCAGAAAACGTGGCCAGAGGGGAGGCGGCGATGGGAAGGAGGCAGCGAGAGAGACAGGTGGAGAGAGGCTGGCGGAGGTGGCTCGTGCTTGCCGCTAGAGGCAGAGAGGGACGACGCCGTGGATAAAGGAGCTGAGAAAGCGGGATGCTGCAAATTGAACCATTACGACTAGAGGCGGTGGTACGCGACCGAATCGACTGGAAGCGAGGCGAGAGCCTCGAGGAGCTCCTCTTCCCAGGTCGCCGGCGGATAGTTACAACCTCGTCCTGAGAGCCGAGGGCCCTCGGAACGGAGCCAGCGACTGGGGAGCGGAAGAAAATCGAGGGAGACGCGAGCGGGCGGAGCCTGGTTCTCCTGTTGTTGCAAATTGAACCATTATGACTATTAACTACACCGGCGAGTTTCGTCGAATCGTGGAGCCCGGGGGGAAAAGCTCGAGTTTTAACGCGTTGCCTTCCACCGGGCCGATAGTCTTCTCCGGTGGAAGAGGAACGACGAAATTCCTCCGGGAACTGACGATCAGGCGGGATAATAAATTTCGAAGAACTAGATAACAAGTATCAGAGACGCTGAGAGCGGAGGGAAAAAACTAAGGATAACGTCAAGCAGTCGATGGATAAACTCGTGGAGACGAGTCGAGGAAACTCGACGGTACCTCGTAACGCCTAGGTCGAGGAATAGTTATGGCCTCGTCCCGAAGCCGGCCAGATGGTCTCTATAAGGGATAACTCCGACGAGCTCATGGTCAACGGCTATTAGGAGCACGTGATCCGGACACGCCTTTTACGAGTTTTCATTCTCCCCGGTTATTGGCGCGTCGCGGGGCGAGGAACGGCTCGCGGTAAGCACGCCGCGGCCTCGTCGCCGCGAGCACGCACGAAATAATTGCGAGCGATCCGACCTCGTTAAACGAGAGCCGCCTGCAGGAACACCGGAATGAAATCCCGCTTCGCGCGAAACCTGCACGCTTCCTCGGCCAGCGCGAACGCGACACTAACGTGGTAATTTGTGCGGATGCGAGAGGTCGTAAAACTCGCGGGCAAGTACCATTTTCTATACGCGCTGAAACGCACGCCGGGCCGCACCGCCACCCTTTAATCTCGTTCCCCACTGGCAGCCATTAATCGCGGATGGATATTCGTCGGAAATGTTTCCCCTATAGCTGGAAGATGAGAGAGCTTGTTGGCGATGTGTACAAGACTTGAGAGGAAATACGTGGAGCGCGAGAATTAAGGAGCTTGGTGGAAGGGACTTGCATTTTTAAACTAATAAAGCGATTTTAAAGTCTCTAAATTGATAACGAAATCGACCGTGGATAAGAGAGAGAGCTTCGCGTGTAAAGTGAATTACGAACTATATATACACTTATAGTACTACGCTAGCTTCACCAGACCCCGTGGGAAACATTACAGATACCATTCACAACTGCGGAAAACAGTAACCCTCCCGCAAACGGCGCGGTGAGAGTGTTAAAAAGTCACTCGAGCATCCCCTAGCGTGGGGCGCTGATAGAGCGAGCCGAGGAAGCGGTGGCGTGTCAGGAGCTCGACGAGGCGATGGATAGCAATCGGCGAGCGGCAGGGGCAAGAAGGTGGAAAAGCCTGGTGGCTTGTTTAACGGGAAAAGGCGCGCGACCGAGGGCATGCCAGCGTGAAAGACGTAGGGGCGGCGAGGAAGCAACGAAGAAGGTGGGGTCGCCATGGTTGTGGTCCGCCTGGGAACGACAGGACCAACGCATTGTGATCCGAGCAGCGAGGAGGCCACGCTAGGCTGACCCTGGGCTTTACATTAACCATCCACCGTGTACACACGCACGTAAATGGCCACCACCCCTCGCTTAAGTTGTACCTGTTGCACCGACTAATCATTGCCCCGCCAACTACCTTTTGTCTTCCCTCCTTCGCCACCCCACTCCTGTTACCCTCCCGCTCGAAGCGTCTGGGACAAGGTTGTGCAACGGGCAACGAGACTTTCTTGCCGCGGTAAACAGAGTGGAACGCGGAACGCGGGCAAAGTCGAAAAGATCCCGCCGGCCACTTGAAAACGGCGGGCCGGTGGTCTGTGGTGTTAATCGACTTTATTGTCGAACGCATTCCTCGCGGCTGCCCGCGAAAAGCAGTTCAAGGATAGGCCCCTGTCGATCTTTTCAATTCGTGAGAATGCCGCGGACACGCGGCTTCCAAGCAATGACAATGATCGCGGGGGAGGCTTGAGAACGAGAGATGCGCTCGTTGACGATGGGTATTATGGGAAAAACAGCTGCGGACGAGACTGTGGCACCATTACCTTGGGACCTTGGTACGTCCTGATTACGGATAGAAGCTTCAAGGATTTCACGTGTTGGATAATTCTTTTCGAGTTTTTTTTTAATTGAAGAAATTAGCGTGGCGGGAATTGAAGTTTGTGTTCTGGGATTGCTGACTGAGAGATGTATTTCTTAATTTTTGAGTAGAAATTTAATGAGGCGTTTGTGCAATATTCAATGTAATACACTGCCAACTGCTTGTGTTTATTTTAATTAAATGTTTAGTAAGCTTTTATCACAATGACTAGAGGATTTGCTTAAGTAACCATGTCTTTCAGTTATGCGAATACTGCTACTGAATATTTTTTTTTATCCTTCACAATGGATTCTTTATAGAGAACCGTCGATTCCTACAATTATTTTAAATAGTGCACAGAGAAGGAAAAATGAAATTGTAATGTACAGGTATGAATTCAAGAATTATAAATAAATAACTAAAGGAAATAAATTATCCAAAGTCTAGAGCGAAACTCTTGCGAAGCAAGAGTTTCTCAACGGTATTGGCAATGTGTTAAACAGATACCTACTCCCATTTATAACCACAAGACCCGCGATATGGAACTCTATCAGGCCCAAACATTATGAAATATATGTATACTGAATACGATTACGCCAGACCTGACGTACTCGATATCAATTTCCCATTCATTCAAACAAATGAATGCATGCATATACGATCAATTCGATTTCTCAGAAAATTCAATAGTAACCCTCTGTGGTCCACGTATCTCGCGCAATGAATACTCAATAAACATAGTATAGCAGAATCAAAAACAGATACTTAAGAAAAGCAGCCACTGATTAGATTACTAAATTAAATTTCAAAGCCTTCTCTCTTTACGCACTCAAGCTTATTAAAACTCCAACAGATTCTTCTCTGATTTTTCAAATAAACGATAGAAATTAGATTCCACAATTATCCTTGTATTAATAACACAGGTGTTACACCACATATCAGCATCGCAGTGTTAAATATAACAAAGTGTCCGATCATTGATTTGAATCTCTATTTGTGTACGTGGATCATTGCGTTTGGCGATCACGCGTGTCTGGAAGACACTATCGGACCACGAAGGGTTTGTAAATTAAGAATTGGGAACTCACCCTCGGTGCATTTGCACTTGTAATCCAAATCGTTGATCTGCTGACACGTGCCTCCGTTTTTACACGGCGATGGGTCGCAGGGAATGTACTCGTTCTCGCAATTCTGGCCAGTGAATCCGGTCGAGCATAAGCATCTGCAAAGGAAACGGGCGGTTAAAGTCGTCGGTTGCAAGCGGGCAGAAAACGAGGCTGATCGATTAAGCGGTCTGACGAAACGGCGATCGACGGGGCCGATAAATTATTAGTTAACGCGCCTGCGGACGAGACTTCAGCCACTAATTGCACTGTGCACACGTGGTTGCCAGGGGAGGGAAACACAGTGCACTGTGGGTAGCCGAGGAAACCGCCGAATGATTTCACGTGGGATAATTGATTTGGGAAAATATTGGAGGAGAAACGAAATTCTTAGATGACTTTATAATATACAGTACCCACCTACTGGAAACATTTATTGCATCACTCGAATATTAAACACGTTATCAGTTATAGTCCTCTTATTATTAGTACTAAGAAAATATTGCTGCAAAAATATGTTGCTCGCTATTTCGGTCAAAATAAGTTGGATGCGAATTATGTTATCAATCATATTGCTATGAAAATTGTGCGTAGGTACTACGTAAATTTGAGGACTTTATATGTGATATTGGAAAATGGCAGTGTGGGGAAGGAATATTGGAGGTGCATGAAAAAATATTTGTATAATATAATTTCAGAGATGTTACTTTTTAGTTATTTTTTCTGTGTTTTAGTCAGTCTCGTTATAAGTTGGGCAGAAAATGTGTTTTGGTGGTGGAGGCAGGTCGGTTGTTATGGAACAGTTCTGTGGAGTTTTTGTATTAGAAGATTGAAGATTGAAGTTATAAGATAATTAGACGATTAATAATGAACCGTGTAAGAAGGAAAAATAACTGTAATTTGAGGGGAAATTATTGTTTTCGTTTTAAATTTTCAAGAAAATTTGGGCTTTTAGTTTCTTTTGCTAGCAATAAGAAATCAAAGGATTCATACAACCTAATATTACCACTTCAGGACTCAACCTGGAATCTTGAATAATAAATGTAGAAAAATGTTATTCAAGATAAGTGTAGACAACATAAAACTACAAATGATTTGTAAAATAATGGCCAACTGCAAAGAGGAATATGTTCTTAAATCCATGAAGAATGAATGAGAACACTTTCGTCCTAATTTCTTGATCAGCTGATCAATTAAAGATTGTGGTTACTGGCTAGTGATACCTAACAGAGCCATATATCACTCAAGTATCAGTGCATTTTCAAATTAAATATTAAAGGATTTAATTGCTGCAGGATTAAAAAATCAAAAGAATAAATCTTATAACCAAAGGTTTCTAACTTTTTTAAGTCCAACAGAACTGAAATCCACAAGAATCTCAAATAAATACTATCTGTTAAAGATTAGTGTCACAATTTTCAAACTCCTATGCAAAATAGTAAATGATACCAATATTTCAACATACTACCTATAACGCAAACGAAAAATATTTTAAGATCGCGCGAAATCACGAGTATCCACATAACGGGCGAACAATGGAAACGCATTGCATTTCGATCGATTTCTCACAGTTCTTCCGTTCGTTGACTGTCATCGAGGCAACGCGAGACCACTGAACCGCATGATCCATCGAAACGATCAATATTTATAATACCGGTTTCTTGTGCGGCGTCAACTTTTTACTCCCAGTATAACACTTTTTATGCGCATATTTTATACGCATCATTCAAATCACGGCAAAAACGCATGAATTACTTGACTACCAATAGATACGATGAAAAATATGTTAGGTACTAATCTGCTTAAACCCAACATTATATTCTAAAAAAAGTGACGACATGTTACTTTTCCATATACAGAATATTCAAACGTCAGCGTGTACTAGAAGAGAAACATCACTATTCTAATTAAATTCAACGGCACGCTCCACAAGAAATATGCTATAATTAATACCTCTGAACGCGTAAAATTCTCTAGAAGCAATATGCAACGAGGAGACAGTATCATTATTCTAATAAAAAGTCAATGCCGTGCGTGAAAAATCTCACGCTCCAATTGATACTACGTACTTGCGCGGTATTGGAAATTCAAAAAATGGCGCGCTAAGTTAGAAAGGAGAACGCACCTCGAGCCAGTAGCCAGCAGAAGCAGCAACAACACACGCGTCAGATACATTTTCGCTCGAATTCGATTCCCTCGGGTCGCGCAAGGACGCTGTCCTCATATTTTGACGGGAGCTCGCCTCGTGTTTACACCGTTACCGAGAATCAGCATAGTCGTAGACTCGTACGCCCCTTCTTTTCAGGCTTCCCGTCGAGGATCACGAGAGAAATAAACACATCCACGCACACCTCATACCGACGCTCTCAACGAGCACGTAAATCGATTCCACAAGTTCACAATCCTACTAATTGCACTAGCTTCGTATCACAGAACCGAACCAGTCGTCGAGCAATGCTGTCGAATAAATCCCAATCGTGCGTCGGTGGGAACGGCGTGGCAGAGCTCTGAAAAAATGGCGGCTCGTCGGTGCACCGTCCCTTCCAGCCTGCATCGAGATTTATCACCGGCTCGATTCCGGCACGGGCGGCTGATTATCCTTCCGCGACGCGTACGACATCCTCGACGCCTCCATCCCCGAAAATTTCTCCTCTATTCGGAACCTCGGGCGACGCTTTCGATCGTAGAGCGATTTAAACCAGCGTATAGGTTAAACAACGGATCCACCGGTGGTGCATGTTCCACGCGACTGCTCGCAATCGATCGATCGATATGACGTTCAACTATGGATAGTCTCGTTGCGTGGTATCGATGTCACCTCGACTGTATCCATCCAGCGAAGCTACTCTGTCAGGATTCGGGGCAGTCAAATAAACAGCGGTTGCGCGCGATTAAATACACGATACGTCAATGTCGATGGGAGAAAAGCAAACAAACGTTCGAGCAGAGGACTCGAAGGGCAGGACGGTGGACGCGAGCCCGCGCGAGCGTGTATCTGCCAGCCGTGGGCCGCTCTTTTCTCACGCTCGTTCGCGTCGCTTTTCGCCGCTGCACACCGGTGGCCGTTTCACTTCGCCACGGGGATCGCCTGGCGCGCGTACGCTCCGTACACCATCCAACGTCGATCCGTTTCGCGTGACAATGCGCCGAGCGTGGTCTAAACTCTCTTAAATTCGCTCAAATTGCCTCTATCCTGTGTTACGTCGGGTCGCCGACGAGCTACCCATGACGGCTTGGCAGCGGGGGTAGGGGGCGTTGCCGAATCTCGACCGTGCCACCATCGGGCTGTCAAGGCATAGATTTCCAGCGATTTTCTTCGCGATACCGTAGTCCTTCGTTGGGTAAATCGACGTAGCACCGAGTCACGACGAATGCAGCTCGACGCTAGAGATTCACAGAGAATATCGACACGCTACGGAACGCCTCGGTTGCCGGTGTTTTTGGAACGCCACTACGAGAATCCCGCGAAATCGACGACACCACACGAAAGTATGCACTGGGTTCACTACAGTTACTTTCACACGGCCAACGAAACACTGTAGAATGTTACTTCGCGCAGCCACCGGTTTTCGCGCGTATTTTCATAAGTCGGTGGTGGACCGAAGGGTTAACGCCGACAGAGACGCGGACAGAACGTGCCTCGTCCTCGGACGGCTAGCGATAGACTAACCTTACCTTCTACCCTGGACCGCTCAGAGGGCGCCACCGTCATCGGCGACCCTCTCCACTGGCGTCACACTCGATTCCCCCCCATTGGGCTGTCGTGACTCCGTTTCTCTTCTCTTTCCACCTTACCAAGGTAACGCAACTCTTCTCTCTTCCTCTCGCGCTCGTTAACCAAAGTCCCCTCGGCTCGTTTCGTCACCCTTCGTTAGACTTCGACTACGCCTCGCTTTATCCTACTTTCGCGCACGCCGGTCGCCCGTGGCCCTCTCGTTTCACCTATCGCCTAGGTGCCTAGGTCGCAGCAACCATGCGGAATCATTGCGTGCATCTCGGGTCTCTGCCCCTGTGTCCCTCCACCTTCGCCGATAGTATGCAAGAATTTTGCTAATTCGATAGTTACACGATATTCCTTGCATGCGCGCAGGCTGGGGAGGGTGTCGAACGAAATTTGTTACACGCTCTCGGGCTTCTTGTCACGGCGCGCTAATTGAGTGCATTTCCGTGCGCGGGCACGACGCTGCGTTCGACGAAACTGCTCCTCGGCAATCCTCGGGCGCGGAAACCCTGTCATTTGTAACGATGCATGGGTGCGAGCAGTGATTTATCTTCGAAGCTTGCGCAAAGGCGTGTAATAAAAAATAGTAATTATTCGAAAGGAGTACACCACTGTTTATTTCGCGAGGCAAATGCTACCATCCCTCGTTCGACTATACTGCCCTCCTTAATTAAACTGTTTCCCATCTAGCATTTTTTCATTTTCTGAGATATGTTGAATTATTTGAAGTTCAACATGTCTTTTACCTTTTAAGTAAAGTTAGAAAACTCTACGTGCTTCGGAAAGATTTATAAACAGTCGAATGTATTTAACCTAACTTCTTTCCGAATGGTTAAAATATCCTGTCTAAAACAATTAATTAATTGGTACATTAATAATACATTACCCATCGGTGCATCTATTACAAAAAATTATATCAGGCTGTTACGAAATAATGACATGTTTTAATCTGAATAATGGAAAATAAGGACGGTACAAAGTAAATGATATAAAACTTCAGTTTTCTCGGTTATTGCAAAATGCTAGATAGCACATTTTAACTAAAGAGGGCAGTATAGTCCAGACAGACGAAGTGAATTTTACCCCTAGACCGTCGGTCGCCCCTCTTGCTCGTGCATATTTGCACCGATGCCCGAAAAATCTCGTTAATCCCCTCATATGAATATTTATGGTAGCCACCGTGCAAACAGACCGGAGGCAGAAGCGTGCTGGAGGCACGGAAATCCCGCTTAAATTGTATTGACCGACGACCCGCTTAAGAGCATCGAACAACAGGCCGGATGGTAGCGAATTCTAAAATTTAATTTTCACTTGTTTACAGGCACAGTGCGAGCGGAATGGCTCGCGGGCGTCGCGCAGGCACGCCTGGCCACTCCAAGCGCTAGGGGATGATCCGGATCGCTCCCGCTAACCGAGCGCAACCCTCGAGCTTCCTGGCCGAACCCACGTTACAAATCTCCCCCGTCTAATCCATTATTCCGCATCGACGGTCGCGAATGATTCCTCGATACATTCGATTTTCAAGAGTCCCCGATCGCACGTAGCTTACCGTCGTCTGGAGCCGCGCTCAATGGTCCAGCGAGAGTGCGAAATTCGCTCCACTTACTTTATGGAAAGCAGCGCCACTCCGGCGAACAATGCGCCGCGGATGCCGGAATAAATCGCGGCGCCCGGCTCGCTCGAAAGGCACCAGCTTCCTTCCACGGGATATTTAAATTGAAAGCAGCTTATGAAACCTGGTTTCGCAAGGCGGTCGTAAAGCTGAATTGTCCCGCGGAACGGTAATGTCCCGGGGCAGCGCAGGGTAAACGAGAACGATTTGGATACCGCGGCCGAGGTGTTTCCGTTACGAATACGATCATTGTTCTACGAAGCTGTGTCCAGCTGCTCTACGGGCATCGAGAAAGACACGTTACCCGGCGCGCGAACCCGCGGGGCCCCCTAAAGACATTCGGCTCGCGGAGGCTCGGTTAGACAGGCCGATGTTTATGCGTCTCCGTTGTACGATTCATATTGGATGGATATCGCGGCGGGCACTGACAGGAGGAAGCTTCGGATACCTTCAGCATGGATCTCAGCACTCAAAGGTAGAAAATATGTCAGAAGTGATCCAGGGACCAGTCGGGACCCCTGACTTTCGAACGGCCGACACGCGGTGCTTTCAGCGTCGAACACGCGCTTCCCCGTGGCTCTCGGATGGAAAAAAAGAACGATCGAAAAAGAAGGGAATCGCTGCCCGAGCCGGCGTTCTCCATTCGTCCCCTTCGTTTCGACAAATTCGGGAATTTACTGGCGAATATAACTGTAGAAAACAGGACTGTATATTTATCCGCCTTGGATTTTATCGGGCGCCTCGCTCTGTCCAGTTACGAGCATGTAAATGTAGAATATTGCCTCGGTGTACGTAAACATGGGAACAATCCGACGGTGCGCAGGATCGAAATTTTATTTCCTCGGCCGTCCCGAGTGTCGCTGGTTTTCAGAATATTCTTGCGCGATCGGTTAGCCCGACGGCGAAAGAAGGAGAAGAGGAAGAGGAAGAGAATCGGCGCCGTATCGTAGATCAAATCGCGCTTCTTCTTTTACAGCCGATTATTTTTCGGCGGGCTAATTAATTAGGCACGCGATGGGCATTAAAATTCCCGCGGCAATTAAGACCTTAGTGCTCGGGCAGCCTCCATCGACACCGAGCGTGTATGGAGCACCGCTATCGTCCCGTCACGAGACACTCGGCGAGAATAGATTAAATAAAAACTGAGCACAGAGACATTCTCTCACCGACACAACTATTTTACTATGAGACAAGTAAATATCGAAAGCAAGCTGTGGTGATATTTCAGCGAATCCTTTCCGCCAAACCCGACCAATTCCATCGCGGGCAATGCGCGTAATACATCGGAAAATGAAGTCATTTCGGAACAGCGTTCAAGCATCCCCGCAAAACCGCCGACAAGAAAGGAGCCGCTCGCGCGCGCGATAAATGCAAAAAGGCGCAGCCGGCTGCAAAACTAATGGAACCGGGTCCGAGAGGACGGATCGATCGCAGTTTGTCACGATCGTCGATCGGTCCCCGTGCTCGTTATCATCGAACCCCGCGACTCCTTGGCGCTGGACGCTGCCCCCCTTTTTATTTCTGCCCGCGGCCGAGACGAGCAAAACGATCGCCACCGATCTAGTCCGAACGGGGGTTTTTGCAACGCGGCGAACAGAGCCGGGTGTACGATTGGCCGCGGCATAATTTCGCCATTCGTTTCGACGTCCAGTTATTTCGTGCAACCCGCCCCGACCGAGGACGAGAGGAATAAAAGCCACCGTGGAGGAACGACCGTCCTCCGCGAGGATGGAACAGCGAGGCGGGCATGGGGCGCGAGGGGGCGAAGCGGAGGAGAAGAATGGTCACCGTCCATTTTTCAAGGGGACCCTCGGAAACGACAGAAAAGGACACGCACGAGAAGAAGTCGCCTTTTCGTTTGGACCCTAATGCGAGACTGGATTCGTCGACTCCGGAGAGAGCGAAGATGGGGCGAGAAGGATTAACCCTTGGAATAGGGAGAGAATTTCAGCAGGTTAGAAAGTTTCGGGGCTAGAATGTTATTTCCGAATCTTTTTAATTTCTTTTGCCACTTCCGTAAATGGGATTATACCTCGCAAGAATTGAATATGGAGATGAATCCTGCTTTTTGTAAGATTGTAATAAGATCACCTCGTTCCTTTTACCTACATTTATCCTGTCATTATAGCTAATGCGTCACGTTCATCCTCCTCGGGTCTGTTCCCTCAATAAACTGCCACGTCAACCGTGATTCCCCTCCCCTAAAACGTACTGCATACTTAAAACTGAATCTCTGTAACACCGAAAATCGAGCTCGACCCCCTCGGAGGCTGGGACCGTTTTGTCATTAGCGGTACCAAAAATTGATAGGAGTCGTTACGATGTACCGGGGGCCGACGGTTTAATTGACGTGAAATTGGAATCGCCGCGGGATGACCGAGACCCGATCGACGGTTGGAGGACAGGCCTCGAGACGCTCGTTCCCGTTCATCTTTACGAGGCTATCAAGAACCGCGATGAAAACATTCTCGCGCGGAATATTAAGTGCACTCCTGGTTAATAATAACCTTCCAGCTTTAGCTATTGATACGCGTTGCTCGATTACAGCTTCATAACGCGTGTACGTGCATTACGCAGGAATTTCGCATTAGGCGGGAGACGAGCGGGCCCGTGGACGTCCATGCGAAAATGAGTGGGCCCACGTTGCACCGATTACACGGACGCGTATAAAAAGTTACGCGAGCTCGGATGCGCTGTGTTCTTCCTTTATCGTGCCTCCGTTTTCCTGTACCTCAACCCTTGATCGACGGAAAGCTTAACCGTGAGTCGGGCGCAGGCTCAATTTTCAGCCATTACTTCATTCGTACATACATACTTCAGAATATACTTTCGCATGAGGTCACAATCTTGTTATAATCTGAAGTCCTTCTTAGTGAAGCAAGACTCAAACTCAATTTTTTCCGAGGGTGCCATAAAGTCTTAAGTTGTGAAAAACTGAGAGTGTTAGTCTCGAATTCAAATTCTAAGAGTTTATTGGGGATTTAAGAATATTTTCCTAGAACTAAAGTTAAGTAAAGATTTTTAAAAAGAAAAAGGGAATTTAATTTCTTTCTAACGCGTGTTAAATTAAAAACCGTGTCAAAACAGGATTAATGGTACTAAATAACACGTGGGTTGGTATTTTAAGGCGCCAGGATCCACCAGGCGAAGGTTAACCGTGTGGATGGTCTGTTTATAAAACGTGTGTGATTCGAGAACGTCTGAATGGTGAAATGAGAAATGAGCCGTTGTTGAAAAGTGTTGCAGGAACCGATGGTTAACGTCGATGGAAATCGCGGGAGAAATGATCCATGCGTCACGCTAAATGGAAAGGATGTTGCAAGGATATTCTCGTTCCCGCGCATTCTGGCCCCATTTTCGCACGAGACTGCTGCGCAACATTGTTTCGAACGACGATCTAGATCATCCCATTGATTACACATCAGTGTCACCGTTACGCGTTTGCATGCCGCGAAAGAGGAAACGAGACGGTTTATCATCCTCGTCGTGACTAAGTTTGATTCTGTATTCATAATTGTGGCGCAGAACAATCTTCAATTCAGAGATTTTAAAGTCTTCCAGGCTCTTTGATCAAGCTAATTGCAACGAACATATTTCATACCAAGAAAGCTATGATGATAGTTCTCACGAAATAGGGCTATAAAAAATTTAATATCTTTAGTGTCCTGTGAAGGATCAGAGACTTCACGATATGTATCATAAGTAGATACTTAAAACTTTCATCAAAAGAAGAAAGAAAAGAAAATATCTGCCGAAGAATTTTACTTCAACTTTCCTGTAATCTAATATATTGCAATTTAACGTTTAACAATTTTATGAATTTTCATAGGCCTATTTCGCGTATTAAACATGCCAATAATTTTCAAATAGTAAGAGGAATATATCAGCAGTAAATACATTACTACTTAAGTAGGAATTATAATTTAAGACTAGGTATTGCAAAAATAATTCATTTCACAACGAATCGAAGGGTACTTTTTCGGTCATGGCAGAATTTCTAATTTACTGGTTTAATCGTACACTTGAGCAACAATTAATTCCGCGTCGGGTATTGTGTGTCCCGAGCCTATGACGTAAACGGATGCACAGCGCGTAAAGTAAGGAGTATAACGTTGGATTAACGCGGCTAATGGAACGCCAGCACAGGGCGCTTTCCCACCGTCGTAATTGCCTAAATTGGTTGGACTCGATAATCGTTATGTCAGACGATTCTCGACGATCAACTTCCCTGTTGAACATTCTGCTGTTCGCAAAATTTCATTCACACACGGACGTGGAAAGAACCAAAAGGCTCGAATTAAAATTTTAATTACAATTTTTCATGCAGACAATAATAACAAAAATTCTTTACCACTATTGATAGAATACCTACTAAAATATTTCATAATTCAATATTCCTTCGACTCCTTACGATCTTTTCGAAACGTCTTACAGTAAAAGACAACGTCTCTCCTTCGCAAAATAGAATGTTTAATTCCTCATCACTCCACGAATCAAAAAATGTAAATTTTCTATTAAAGGGATTTCGCAAAAGACTTCTATCGTCTAGAGTTCACACGATCTGTAAATGACGCGATGGATCACTAATCCACACCCAAGTGAAAAATCTGGTAGACCTTGTCGTCGGTTCAATAGGTTGAGATATTGTCCTTCGACAACGCCTACAACATTCTGCTACGTTATAAATAGTATATGAATGACCGACATACTGCAACAATGATTAAGCATTTGTTAAACAACTGTGATATCTAAAGCAGCATTCGTTTCTTCAATTTACTATGTTGGAAATTAATACTCGACGTCGTACTCGATTCAAGATGGATCGCTAAGGGAAAATCTAGTCCTTCTCATCGCTCATGGAAATGTGGAGCGACGAATGGGCGACTCATTTGCATCGTTGATTCTCTACAGAAGTGCAATGGAATTTAACCTTGACAGCTTGATCTCAATCGATAGCATTGCACCATTAATCACCACCGTCTCTCACGCGTTCAATTATCTCTGCCAAGATGGCGACTCGTGTTTCTTTGAAATATAACAGAGGGAAAGGGTCAAGCTATCGGCGATCACAGACAGAAATTGGGAGGCTCGTGCATTTAGTGCTAGTGAAATGTTAAGAAAAAGTCGAAACTGTTCGTTTACTTTTCAACGAATTCCATCACGAACAAGAGAAGCTAAAAAAGTCAACAGCAAATACATTTTTAATATAGGATAAATTAATTTTTTTATATAAAATGAAACTTAATAAATAATTCATCAGTCTCCCTAATGATGCAAAACTGGACTCCACCTTTAAAATGCCCTATCAATTAATCCCTACGTCCAGAGTATCCAGTTTGTCACGATTCAGTGTAAGTTTCCTCCAGCGAGACGCTGAAGATCCCATTAGTTTTGCACGTTGCGTTATCTCGATTCGGTCATCGACCTTATCTACAAGATCCTTTTTCCTTATGTGTATTCGCGAACGAGGAAGGATCGAAGGTGCAAATAGAAGGCATCCTGAGTTGCGTGCGTCAGTCTGGTGACACTCTGCTTCAATCTTCGACCAGTTGAACGAGCTAAATCGCGTGACAATCGTTTTTAATCTTAATCCCAGTAAGACTCTGCCTCGCAATCGTGCTCGTAATGCTGTTGGATATCGTGGATCGGCTGCAGATCCGGTTGCTCCACTGATTCTTTTACCAGGCAATGCCACTGGATCCTAACAGCCTATTCCAAAGATTAATCTGACACGTTGATGTCTCCAATTCCCGTTAAATGTCCCTGCGCGACGACTGTGACGTTTAAGCAGGGTGACTCGATTCGTCGAGAATTCATTTGCACTTTCCGCGCTGATTAACTAGCTTTACTACTCGGCTTCGATCGAGAAGATTCTGATTTTAGAAAATAATTATTTATTTATTTGTGAAAATAGTCACATCCACCTGGATTAGGTAGGCATAACGAGGTGGAACAGATGTCTTGACCCCAGAGTTTACCGTTCGAAAGTTTTTAGGCACACACAAACACTTTCTGCTTTATATATTAAGATTGATAGATACTTAGAATAATTTGATATTTGGAGCGATAAGTATGAAGCTTTTTAACATTTTGCCCACCTCACTGAATCTACTTTGAGTAATCCAAGAAGAACTGGGTGTTGATATTACACACATACAGGGATCTAAAAATTCTTAATTCAACGCGCATTAGATTCCCTCCCAAACAATTCCCAAGCAAAAATTGCAGTAACAAACGTATAGTGGAAGATAATATATTCCAGTTTATATATCTTTTTTGTATTTCCTTCTCAGATGATCTCATCATTCCCGGGAGTGTGTGCTGTTTTCATAAAAAATTATTTTTCCATCAAAATAGAGGTTGCTTTAAACCCATATAAAAAATCCAAGCCTTGTATTTTCACTTATACGAACAAAAAATTCCTAACTCTCTCTTTTGTTAATGTCTTCCGCGTGGGATCCCCCTTAATCTCATCCCAACCAATATCCCTACGTAGGTGCCACAGCGAAGAACAACCCGCAATCATTAACTCTCCACAACCCAGAGCGACCACCACCATTGCTCCAAACCCGCCCTCGTATTCGAGCCACGTAAAAGTGTCTCCATCCGCCGAATATCCGACGATAATTCAAACGTTCGAGATCCCGATGCGTATCAGCGTCAGAGGCGAGGAACCAGCTTGCCGGCTTCACTCGAGCTCTCTGTATTCACGCCGCGCGGACGCGGATCTTTAATGGTCCCTTGACGCGGAGTCCTGGATCATCGCTAGACAGCCATGTGCCCCCAGCAAAATTCGAAAATCCTGCTGCTCGACATTCAGGGCACGTAGTTATCGGTCAGTCGGTGCGGTAGAAACGAGTTCTTCGAATTGCTCGAGATCTCTATTTCTGCCTGCTTCGGCGTCGATCCAAGGGAAGAAACGGGCCCGGCTTCACGACCGCCTCCTGGCCGACCCCGCTGACCTCGCCTAGGCTTCCCTCGCTGCGTGGAAACGACTCTAAAGTCCTACGCCCCGATCTACGGATCCGCTCGTTTCGTCCCGGCCTACGTGACGCACTTTCCAGCACACCTCGCCGCGTATGAATACATATCATATCGTGAGGGACGCGTGACATCCAGCCGCGAGAGCCGCGCCGCCCGGCAAGGCTGTGAGAACACCGATGTTCCTCGTTAGATTACTTTCTTCCACGCAGGCTTCAAGGTTAACAACGGCCGCGCAACGGATCTTGATCGAATTAACATACACGGTCGATCGAGGTCCTCCGCGAGTTTTCCTTTCGGATCACTTTATTCCGATTCTCGCGCACGATATTCAAATTCTCGATTGTACGACGAAACTTCGCTCGGTCGCTTCTCAACGCTATCGCAGAGGTAAGCGCTAATGTTCCCTTCTTCTCTGCTGACAAAGTCTACCACGTTCTTCCGACAATCTTACACGGCGACATGCTTGAAGAATTGCAAAAAAAAAAGCTTTGGAAGAACTGTGCTCTACCTGCGATCGAAGCCGTATCGGTGATGCGAACCAGGCGAAGGGAACAGGTGCGCGGAACATTCTTGGCTTTCGCAGGAATGAAGCCGCAGGGTGAACCAGGTGCTACATAGTTGGAGCTAGAGGACGCGAAGAATTCGACCCTGCGGGGTCAATCACTGCAGCGGCCGAAATTGCTGCGGAGGCCACGCTTTATCAAGATCCACTACGGATCCGTCGGAGGGTTAAGGAACACGGGCGGACTCTTCCTTTTGCCTTCGCCTCCGCTCAATTAAATTCTACTTCAGGGAGATCATTTCATAAATCACATCCTGTCCCGCACACGCGCGCATGCACACCGTGCGCGAGCGCGCTGCTCTTCGCGCGCGTGTTCGCGGCGGACGCTGATTGCTATCCACCAAACAGCGGGCTTCTTGAGCGTTTGAAACAAATGGAGCGAGAGTGATTCAACGAAGTTGCGCATCGCGAAGCACGCGGAGCGATTCGTTGATTGAATTTTTCTAAGCTTTTCCCAGGTGCACTGACAGGTGGAGGCTCCTTATCGCGTTGAAAGTGAATGTGGGAAGCAAAGGTGCGCGTGAAGGAACGTAACGAGAACACTCGCGAAGAGGAGACAGAGCAGCTTCGAAAGAAGGGAATTTTATAAAATAAAATTGTCGTTCGTTGAACGCTCTTTCTGGAAAATTCTTTATGCAAGCAGTTCACTGTTGCCAACGAGCAGAGGGAAGCAACCGAAAGCTAAAGTTCAAGCAACCAGCGACAAGCCATTATCGTCTCACACGTTCTCTGATATCTGCGAGGTTCGTTACGAGGCATAACTAACTGCAAGAAAGCTACGATCACCTATCCGCCATTATCGGCTACGCTCCCTATACGGAATATTTCATCGTAAGGACTCGATTAATTATCCCCGAGATCACGAGGCTGCATCGACGAAGTATCTGTCCTCGGCATAGTGGCGTGCTCGCTCGGCCACCGATTCGACGTAACTATTTAATAACATAGTAGCTCCTACCCGCACCACCTGGCGGCCAGGCGTGCCACATCAAAGTCTTTATTAGACCCAATTGAACATTATTGCTTCTCGGGCCGCGTAACAGAGATCGCTGGAGAAAGAGGGGAACAGGGTCGACGGAGGGAGGGCGGGTAGGTCTTGACGTGGTTATTTAAGCAGGTACGAAGGCAGGTGAAGTGATCTGCTCCTAGTTACGATCCTAGTAATGGCGGGCTTCGAATGGTATGCGCATGCGTCGATATATGCATGTATGACTAACTATGTTGCCGAGGAAAGGTCACAGGGCCCATTGGCAGAGCTGAAGTAACAGCGTTAAAGGGAATTATTGGGTAGCGGCGCGATTAACCTCTCGGAGATATTTGTTAGCCGGCTGAAGCCTGATTACTCCTGTCCTACTGCGAGCTTATTCCGCGTTAACCGGACACCGTTCAATTAAGGGTGGAAAGGACTGCTGCGATTATGGGACGCGGGGATGGTAGTTGGGAGTATGCGGGTACTCGAAATTATGGGATCTGTTTTGCTTGATTGAAAGTTCTTACATCCGAGCCAATCAATTGACAAGTGGCGTAAGTCCAAGATTACGAACAATGAGTTTATTATAGAAATAGTAAGAATTTAGAATATGTACTTGTTTTATTTATTAATCTAACTTGCGTATAGTTTCCTTCGTGTTGATAAAAAATAAGAGTCAATTTTACAGTCTAAGCAATGTATTCTAAAAAGAAGGACCTAAAGTTTATTCCTCCGATTCGCCATACATTTTTCCACACATTAAAAACCAGTGCGATTGTAGAAAGTGATGACGAATCCAGCGAGCAACGAGTTATAAATGAGATACTCAATGTAAAAATATTCTGTGTTTAGTGAAATTTTTTCTTGAAGTGCCTTGAAAATAATATGCGTATAAGTTATGATTATTAATACATCAATTGCCGTATGGCGTAAGTCACCTTCTTACAAGCAAGTGATATTGCAATTCAGTGCAATAATGGCACTTGATTATTAGTTATGTTACCGTTAGTTTACTATTGAGAGAAATGCAGTTTTTCTTTTAAGTTATGTTATCATAATTACTATTCTTTCACTTCATTTTCTTACAATAAAAGCTACATTCTGTTCTTAATATTTTATAGAACATTACACGAAAATCCAAAAAGAACTTAATTCACTTGTCAACTAAGTGACTCATCTGGTACCACTATAAAATCACAAATTAAAAGTTTTCGGGTACCCGTGACCCGAAAATATCCCGCAATTTCGAGTACCCCTAATGTCATTGCATGCGCAGAAGGTGCGATTGAATTTCTCAGACCAGAACGGTGTTTCTCGAGGAAGAGGGTGGGGATGGGCGATTCTGGAAATTCATCAGACGTGACGATTGAAAGGGGAAGGTAGAAAAATGAAGATGTCGAGCAGTGTTAGGGGGGGCAAGATTTCGACCGACAAAGCTTCCTCGCTTGCTCCTGACGGAGGAAACGAAAAGATGGGCCGTACGTGTAGGCGCACACTCGCAACCGCCGGCGTTGAGCCGATATAATTCAATATAATGTAGGACCCAGCGACATTATCTGCTCTCGTGCAGTCAGCTCGACTCGGGCCCCGATTAATCTCGACTCGATCTCAACAAAGCGCGGATTTATGTTCTCCGCGCCGCTCGGCCTTAAGTCCCCCGCTGGAACCAGTTTTTGGCGAGCTCGTTTCTTTTCCGCGATGACCCCTCGTTTTTCCCTTTCCCTCTTCTCTTTTCCCCTGCAAAGAAATCCCCGTCGTCAGCCACGAAATCTTCCCCGCGCTCACTGCACTCCGACCCGCTGTCCCCTCCACCACGTGCCCCTAAGGACCCTCCAAGGTTTGGCGACCGTTCAGGGGCTGGGACCTTTGCTAAAAATCGATACGAATGTGGATGCTTCGTGAGATTTAAGTCGCAATTATTAAATAGGTCTTTGGTGATATTTATCGAGTTCGTTTTTAAAGCTTCAATTTATTTTTTAGCAACGTGTGTATTTTTAGCATACAGAGACAAATAGTCGGTGCCAATTGTCTGGTATGTTAAATTTCTTTGCTTTGATCGAAATACGAAATGATACTTGGAACTAAAATTATAATTATCAATTATATAGTTTTCTATGGATACTTTCGACTTAACTTTATCTATAAATAACGAGAAATTCTAAAGAAGCTTCTCCATTCACTTTTAATGGATACTGCAGATGAATGCACATTCTGTTACGATGCAAAGAAATATCGATCATCGAGTTACTTAATCGATTCCATGAAAGAGAAACTACCGGCAGTCTAATGTTAATATCGAAATATGATCAGAAGTCGTAGAAATATTGTGTACCACCTAAAAGTTCACGAATTTACCTTTATGTTTTCACTTTCCGTGACGTTTCCCACGCGGAGTTTTTAAATTGCATATCGAGACCGAAAGCTCGAGATCGATTGGAAATGGCGCGGGCCTCAGGGCGAGGCAAAGGTGATTTTTGAAGCAGACGCAACGTCGAATTACGAGCAAATCCGTAATGGGCCGTGGGATCGACTCGATGAATCCTTGTTCTTCGGCGTCGTTATGCGCTCCACGTTCCACCGTCCGTGTTCAATCGGTAATTGCGGCAAAGACGAACGACACTACCGCGATTTTCTGAGCCCTCGCCGTCCGCGACGATATTTCGAGAGGTCGAGGCAACGTGCCTGACCATTTCCTTTTACTCAGCGTCGCCATCGAACTCTATCTTCCCAATGGTGAATGGACAGACCTACATGTGCCTATGGAGTTTCTTCTTCACACGGTTCAACGTTCACATGTGTTTCAAGAAGGCACCCACGGTGTTTTAATATTTATTAAATATTTGGTATATTCAAATGGAGAAGTTAATTGGATAAAGGATCTCAATCACTAAATGATTATAAAGTTTCCTCATGGACTAAATCCAGAGATGGGCAAAATTGTTATTTAAACAAAAATCTCTAATAACGAATAAAAGTTAAAAGAAATATTCTCGTGTGTTGACACGAGTTAACTTTATTCGTCGAATGAAAAAACCTAATTTTATTTGATCCGCTATTTAAATGATTTTTTATTTAGATAATGGCTAAATCTATATCTAACATAAGTTTCACGCGTTTCAAATTTCTCACGAAAGATTTTGGTATATACTTTCACTCGTGAAAGTTCACTTGCCACCGACTCCACAGACTTTTACAGCCACCACCAAGTAGTTCCCCTCAGTTGCTAAAAAGATCCCCGGCTACGAAATAAAATTAAGTATCGCCAGTTCAACGCCAAAGTGCAACCCCGAAGAGCTAAATACTAAATACACTCCACCGTAAAGCTGCGTGTCTGTGTTTCAAGCCAGCTGAAAGATCCGATCAACTTCTACACCGTGGCCAAAGTGGAGTCCCCCAAAGTGAGGCTCCCGGCGAGATTAAAATCTCCCCGAACGGTGATAAAAATTTATGTTAAGTACGCGTCGGTAACGATACGCATCTACCGTCCGCGGATCTTCGCCGATCCGGCCCGGCGGGGGGGGGGGGGGGGGGGGGGGGAGAAAAGCAGGCGACAGGAGAAGGAAAGAATGGAAACGTATCCGCGGGGCGATCTTCGGCCCGGTGAAATTGAGTCGCGCCGTGTTTTATCGAAAAGCCCCGGTGTGCCGACGCGAGAGCGCGATTTACGTTCGTGGCGGATATGTAAAGTGCTGGGAGGGACCCGTTAACGATGTCGTTCGACTTACTTGTAAGATCCGTGAATGTTCTTGCAGGAGCCGTGTATGCACGGGTTCCTGTCGCATTCGTCGATGTCGTCCGCGCAATTCGGCCCCGTAAAGCCGGGTGCACACGTGCACTTGTAGCTGTCCTCCAGGGACCGGCACTCGGCCCCGTTTCGACACGGCGACGAGGCGCAGTGGTCTTGTCGCTCGCAGTGTTCGCCTGGAATGCAAAGGAAACGATAAGTATATGACGTGTGTCGTACACTCTAACGGTGAAAACGGTGGCTGCTATCGCTCGTGAATCTCGACAGGGGCGGTCCTCGCGTGTTTATAAATCGCGCTGCAAGAAAGTCACTCCTGCATCGATGCATCGGTATGTAGGTACTTCGTCCTTTGGTGGTGGGAGGGGGAGGTGGGGGAGAGGAGGCTGATATTGGGTGCAGGGAACCCTGGACCACGGTTTGGTCTTGGATCTTTCGGTTTGCTGAGTGGTTGATATGATAGAGGAATGAATTATTCGGGAGGTTCTAAGGTTCTTTCTGCTTAGTTTTGACATCTGATTGAACGAGCTCAGTGAGAATAAATAAAAATTTTGTTGTCTGAATAGGATAGAGTGAAGCACCTTTAATGTTTTGGAAGGATTCGTTTTATATTTGCTGAGAAAATAATTCTTAAAAATAGCCGGTTTTTCGGCATCCTAAACCACGCCGTTTCGAGGGAAATGGCACATATTTTACACATCCTGTAATTTTTTCAAGTCGATCTGAACCTCCGTTCAGTTCAGGACTAGCCGAAAACCAAGGGAAAAAACATTCGAGAAAAACGCGTTTAATATTTCCGGGCAAAGGCGACGCTGTAAGTTGCCGTTGACCTCTTTATCTGGCAAATCTACAATTTTGCGAATTTTAACATAAACCAAGCGGCATTTTATTCGGAAAAGATAGTACTTTCGGAAAATGCAATAAGAAAATCCATTTTTAGACGGCCTAGTCCCTTTAAGTATCGCAAATATGTTCAGAAATCTATAACACTTATCCGCATGAATTATATGCACCCTGTTACTAGAATAAGTAAATAAACTTGCATCCCACCGAAGATGGATACGAGACTGGCACGAATGTCCAGCGGCTGCTGCGAATCCCTTCGATAGCGATCACCGCGAAGAACAGGATGAATTTGCTTGGTATTTCGTGCTCGGCTGTGCTCCATCGCGAGGGGAGATATCGTTTAAGATGGCGGTAACACTGACCAAGTCGTCCTGTCCACCTAAAGTCCCATCCCTCCCTCCTCCCGGGTCACTGATTAGTGGAACTAATTACCAGAGTCGTTGCTCGCTCTCCTGGATCTAAGATGTCTTTGCTCCTCGATCTGCACAGTGCACCCGCTACGCGCCAGTGGTGCTTGGGTCTCGTATTGCAAGCGAACAAAGTGATACCCTAGCTGGCAACTATGTTCTAAATATCATTGGACTTTGGAAGGATAAGTCTGTGTGCGATATGGACAGCTAAATTCATTTAATAATCGTCCAGAAAGTAGCGAATCCTATTGTAGTAATAGTTGGGATTTCCAAGATTTCTAATCGAAGATCAGATAAGTTATTGTTCATTTCTCTAAGCAATTGATCAATTGTACTTCAACTCTTTCTTATATCTTTGCGTTGCACCTGTTATGGTTTGTCCTGTGCATGGTTTTACTCAAAATAAACGATATACTTATTTTATATCAGAGGTTCTAGAAATCACGAGGAAATAATAAAATGTATAAAACACATGTAATGCTTCCGGAATGGGGGAAGGCCCCGACTTTCATCCTTCCAATATTTGCAGAGCCAAATTCGAAATCGATTTATTTTCAACAGCACCAATGACTCGACTTGGCAAGAATAATGTACGAGTTTGAAACTATTGGAGCGAAGGACGCGCTCAGTGAGAACCACTGTACCAAAGATACCGCCACGGCGAAATGCCGCATTGCTCTCCGCCAATTATCCAGCAGGCACAAACTTCTCTCTTTCTCCGCCAAGTTCCCTTCCCTCTCGTTCTCTCTCCCTCCCTCCCGTTCCCCCAGGATTCCTGTTGCCCTTAGATTTATTTGTCAAGGGAGCACGTGCCCCCGTAGAGGCGATCCATAAAAAATACACGTTTAGATCCGCGACTTCCGCGAGCCGCACGAATTCGAACGAGCCTTCGGAACGAGGCAACGCGCACAGATAACTTCGAAGCGGCGATTCCGCGACTATGTATTTCCAGCCAATCGATTACCACGATTATCTCTCCCACTGATCGATTCCTAGTCGACGCCGCTGCTTAGTCGACCACTAAAATTGGAAATATTTGAATAACTACGTCATACGCATAGTAAATCTAGATGTAAGAAACTCGAACAACAGTTGGATACTTATTTTTACTCCTAGAAAAATCTTTTTCACTTTACAAATGCATTTTAAAGCACTATTTGCTAAACTTTTGACAGTGAATTGCCCTGAATTCACAATTTTCTCAATGTATAATTTATTTCTTTAAAACGCTGTAGTGAAAGCAATTGTAACTCGGCAGATAATTTCATCCATTCGTATACTACATGTACAAAAAATTTGAGAACATTGGTAAATTTTAAACTGACACACTGACTAGTCCCGACACTGGTCCAAGATCTTTATCTTTTACTTGACGGTACTTTGTTTCACTGGAATTCTCGGATGAGGACATTCCAAGGCTTCGAAACAAGCGAATCATTCAAATGTTTACCTGTATATCCAGTAGCGCAGGTGCACACGTATTCGCGCAGCGATTTCAGATTGCAAGTGGCGCCGTTCTGACACGGCGACGAGTCGCATGCGTTCTCGATCGGTATCTCGCATAAGCTAGCGGTGAACCCGACGGGGCAGGAACAGGTGAAGGACGGTGTTCCACCCCCGATGCTCTCCTTCACCCTGCAGGAACCACCATTTTGGCAGCGTGGCCCCGTGTGGCAGGGGTTCAGGTGCTGGCAGTACTCTCCCACGTACTTGGACGTGCAACTGCAACAAACATGAAACGGTCACAATTAATAAATAAACTTGAGAGAACTCTCTTATCAGTGGATCGAGCCGACTATCAACTGTACATATGTACAAATAAACCAAGTGTCTCCGAATTAGCGATCTCGCGTTCCACATTCTGCTTCCCACTTTCCCCTCGCAAATCAGGGAAAACAGGATTACAGAACGCCGCGCATAAATCCTCTCCGCCTCGACTAGGCGGTCTCAAACAGGCCTCTATTGCTTTCTCGCGAAATGGAACGATGGTCTTGTTGCGGTCAAGGCTTCCACGAAAGGTCCAGAAAGCGGGGAGGCCTCGATCCTTTGTGGCGGCTCTCTAACACGTGTCATTACATCCTCCAATGTATGTACCTGAAATTCGTGCTGTACGAACACCGCCGCACTGTGGGACGAGAATGCTTTATTTATTTGGACACCGGCCAAAATTTCAAGTGTCGAAATTCTGTTCTAAAGCTTCATTGAATCTTTATTAAGTGTTCGTAGTATTAGAAAACTCGAAAAAGAAACTTTATATTCAGATTAGGTTTGATCCAATTGTATATGAATCTGCCCTGTATGAAAACTTCATTCTTTTTGTCTTTGAGTTGCACCACTTTAAACAATTATTGCCTAAATCCTATTACTTCATAAGTTTTCAATACTTCACATATTACTGAGTATCTTATTATTAATGATTTTATACAAAAAACATTCTGAATTAACTTGGATTTCATCATTAAACAACTGTATAAAATAAAAATGCTTTGCACTCAATACTGTAATAATTCAACTGGTGATTTAAAGTATAGTTCAAAGTCTCCCAAGATTTAAAATACCTGAATTTAATCCTTTAATGGTAAGGTTTCCGCGAGCGATTCTCAGACAATTTTTCGACGCCCTCGCCTAAACGCTCTACACCGTCCGAACAGTCCATTCAAAGAAAGCAGCTCACCCCTGAAAATTACACGCTCCGACCTCATCCCAGGCTTCTAATTAAACTTTTCCCTTATCATTTCGCTTAATCGCTCATTTCCGTCCGAACGGAGTGAACCGTACTCTCGGAATGCCCTATAAAATCTTTAAAAAAAAAAAAAAAAAAGAAGCCTCTCAAGGTAATTCGAGGGAAGGCAGGGAACGGTTGAAGCGACTTTTAGGAGGTCAGTGACTGTGGGATAGACCCAAGAAGCGAAGCTAGCGTCCTGCTGGGCCTTTATACAGAAAAGCTACTTTCTAACGGGCCCTAATGATCGCCGCTTCGGGAGCTGGTACTGTGGTCCCTGATCGATCACCCTCTGTTTTCTGGGAAACCATGCACGCGCGAAAGAAACCGGCAACGAGTCTCCTTAAGGGTAACTTCCTTCGGTTGCGTGACCGTAGGAATTCTCCTCGGGTTGTGCGGACTCGTGGGCTTCGCCAGGGCAAACCTGGTGGATCGAATATTCCCTGGATATTCTTTCTCTAGCGACAATCGACAAATTGGAACGACTCGCCGAGTGGAACGACTCGTTCACCTCGGCTTTAGAATGGGACGGAACTGGCGTTTCTTGCGCGACATGCTGGAATTTATGTATGATCGGTGTAGGGCAACTCGCGGGATGACTCATGGTAATTTACATATCAAGATCGACTTCTTTTCTGTCAAGCTGCACGCGAGTAAGTTTGCTCTGTTGTAAGAACTCGTACGCCTGATCGAGAAATTGCTTAAAGCTTCGTCGCATGAAAGTGAAAATTAAAACCGCGGGAAATTATTCATGGAGCATTGTTTTACATCTGCCTTTTGTAATCTTCTTTTAGTTTATTAGTCAGATGTGAAAGTATGATATATATTCAGGGGTGGATTTTTATTTATGGTCTAAGTAGGCAAATTTTGGCGGAGGGCAAATTTTGACGAAAAGAGATAACTTTAGAAAACAAATAACCTTTTTTCATGTAGCAAGTTGGCGATTATATCGAAGATTGAAAATTAAAATATTTTATGATATTTCACAGAAAAGGCAGCAGGCGCAGTTATCCCAGAGGCGTCGAATTTCCAAATTCGCTCCTAGATATATCTCACTAATTCGTCAATGCCGAGTCTCGCGGAAGCTTCCACCTCTGTTCCCCATGCGTTGCTATTTTATTTTTGCCTCGCAACGGTACACCGCGTAGAACCAGGTTCCTTCCATTTTATGGCGGGAATAAAAATCTGGGTAACGACGTCCGCGGTAGCAGCGCGCAAAAGACAAGAAGCTATCGGCGTCCATTGTCGAAGAGCACAGCTGGTTCCGAGCTGGTTCGCGCAACTTCTCTTCGAGGCTTCCTCCAGCGTGCTTAGAAAGCTGTAGCCGGTATCTCTATAAACGGAAGCGACGATTCCACGGTCATTATTTGCCGGCAGCGAGTTTCTTCTGGCTACCAGCCCGGCCGCGGAGCACGTTGAGCACCATCGGCTGGATTTATTGACTTCTATCTGTGAATATTCCCTTCTAAGCACGACAGGGACGTAACGAACGCGCCGTGGTGCCACTGGATGCCCCGTGTAAATACACATCCAATACGCGTACCACCTACGGGATGTATTATTAAGACAGCAACGATTTCGGAGACACCCATTTACATGGTAATGCTTTGTAACGGTGCACGCGTGTCGTAGATTACAGGCAAATGGAGAATAAGATTTCACATGTTTCAGAATTGGTTGCTTCTACTTTGATGTTGCATGCGAGTGTATTTTCTGTGGTTAATTAATTTGTTTTGTACCTTGGAGCGAATATGTGTGATCTGTTATGAAACAGATTTTAATTGTGTTTGAAAGGGGAACTGCAAAAAGTGTAATATTTTCACGCTGAAGTGAATTCAATTATTCCCCTCGGATCATAAAACAGCCGTTTATATAATACTGTACAAACTCGAATGTTTATACGCCGCTCCTCCAACCGCTATGAATGCAGTCATCTCTCCATGATACCGTGTCAAGTACACTGTAATTATACTATCGCGTACGCGTTGCTCCATGGAAAGAGAACAATAATTTTGTTAACGAATGTGGGACACGTGTTTTATGAATTAGCGAAAGCTTCCTGCATCCGAATATCAATTCGAAGGACATAGAAGGAAATCCGAATAAAAAATTGCGTACTTTTCAACCTTCGATGGTATTCATAATCAGTATTAATTACAGCTTTATTCTTTAAAAGCAAGTGTTATAGAAAACTGTATGCAATAAATACTGTGAAAATTAGAAATACCAAATTTCCTGTCCCAAACACTTCAAAGATTTTACTTTAAATCCCAAAGCATAGTTGAGGCATTGACAACAAAACGGAACTAACCCAAATTGAAAAAAAATAATTTTTCCTATTTTATATGATTAGTAGTTTTTGTTCTTAATGTCTCAGTCCACAATTCTATTTTTCTCCTTTTTTTTTTTAAATCACGCTCGACCTCAGTGCATATTTTTTTGCTTTCAATGCCTCCCTTGTTATACTTCTAGTTAAACACATATTTCATCTCTCCCTTGCGCCACAGGCCAACCCCCTTTCCCACCCTTACCATTCAGATGGAACAGAAAAATTGGTTGCTACAGTTTCGCCTAACGTCGATGGAAACTCGGGACCACCAACGATACCACCGTTACAAGGGGCTACGCTACTGTTACTTCGCGTGTATTCATCTGCACGCGAATATGATTGCATCAAAGAGTGGCGTGTACGCGCAGCATGTATCAATCACAGACTTCACGGGCAGTAAAGTTCCGTCCAGTAGCATCATCATTCTGCTTTGTTGCCTGTTGGGGAGCAACATTGCTTAAAAGAAGAAGAAACGAAGGCACTTTATGGTTGACCATTCTCTCTGGTAATGGGCAACCTCGTGGCGGCACCACGACACGCCGTAGCATTTATCCCGCTCGACATGTATCCGCATAACGCGTATCAATCGCGATCTACGACCCTTGAATACAAATGTTTAGCAAATTTTATATTATCGTTGGCGGAACCAAAATCAACTTGCAGGTTCCTCGAGAAATTTTTTAGACAGGTGACACTTTGCTCGAAGACAAAAGTACTGAAAAGTACAGAATTTGAAAAAATTGTGGAGAGAACACTGTACAATACATTTACAGTACAAAAAAGTTACCACTTTCCAATTTGTTTTATTTCTGTTATTTTTTAGCTTCAACTTGGAACTCTGGTATGTGTTGAATATAAATATTCTGATGCAGAATTGAAAGTTGTAGAGACCGCAGTTGAATTTGAATTCATTTAATTATCAAACAAAAGTTTCGTATGGCATTGAATGGACCAATACATGTTTTAAGCCGACAAAGGAGTTACCACTTTTGGTAACTTTTTTGACTGCTATTGTATGCGCAGACTAATTTAATTCCTGATCTATGTAAGTGTGACGTATCATGCTAACTGCCGTTGCTGGAGGAAGGGAGGAAGAATGTGCAGAAGAGAATAAAAGATAATAGAAAAGAAAACTACCTAACTGTAGAAAAATTGGAAGCTTATAATTCTAATTGCTCTGGCCTGAAACTGCAGCATGTAAGTATGCGATAGCTACTAAGAAACAAATCGTCATTTAGAGTCTCCCGAGAAACGAAGGAATTTCGTTAATTTTTCCCAAACATTAGCCATAATCGTCAAAAACACTGGAGACCAATTACTCAGAAATTTAGATCGCTGATCAAGATTCTTGCCCAACAACATGGTCGCCACACTCCGCTACAGAAACTTTTATCAAACACCACTGCATTCCTGCCGCTCGTACTGGAAATGTTTAATCGCTTCCTAGCTGCGGCCGCTGGCAGAGGAAAAATGAATTTCAACCGACAGGACCGTATACGACATACCCAGGTGTTCTTCGAGGCGTTTCTCTCCCCGATCACCCCTGTTCGGGTTTCTATATGTGGAGAGACGTCTCGACAGGCTCGGTCTATAAGGACAGATCGCGCGCGGCGGGCAAGAAAACCTCCCCGAAAGAAGAACGGAAGGACGACTTGTATTTGCCGCAGGATCGTCGCCAGGACTCCCGATCAGTCTGTAAACACTCGGTCGGAATGCCGCGAACCGATGCATCGCTGTCGTTCACCGACCAACAACCGAGGGCAGTGAATTATGCCGCGGACAGGATGAATAGTCGTCGATACTAGGACGATTCCACCTTCGAGTTTCCCGCAAAAATCATCGAGAAGTGCAGACCTACACGCTGCAAGAACCTGGAACCTGTGTCTTCGGCGGCGACACTGATTCGAGGATCATTGCTGCTGTACGAGCTTTTTCCGTGGAGCATGATTTGAATGGTGAAGATTGGGATTTAATGATTTTAGAGCTTGAAGAGGACGTGTCTTTGGAATTTGAAAGAAAGGAGAATTCTAATTTGGAAACGAACTCGCTTCGAGGATTAAATGTACGGTGAGTAGTAGAGGAGATCAGGGTGGATGTACCGTGAAATGAACACGTGCCAGTGAATGGATATTTTAATTAAAATAAGTTATTGAAATAAGCTCTAATTAATTAGAGACTTCTTTTAATTTCTTATCCAATTAACTTCATATCCAAAACAATTTTCGCAGCACGAGAATTAATCGCGCTGTAAATATAATTTGATAATAATGGTCATTTATTACCCTTAAGTTTTCATTTATTCGTGCGTTTACCCTAGTTCAAGTAACTCAGACACTGCGAAGCCTTTATTTAAGAGATGTTTTCAGGTTAAAGGATCCATTATCACGTGATAATAAGTGGCACCAGGACAACACTTTTCGTCGAGGAATTTACGACGCCAATAAAATCTTAAAGCCCTCAGACTTCATGAATATGAAAGGATTCCCCTTGTAATGTGTGTCAGGAATTCTGTAAGAAAACATTTTTACGGTGCGCTTTTAGTAAGCTGTATTCGTCAGAGCCTGAGATAGTTTTACGAGATTAGTCTAGCAACGTAGTGGAATATGCATTTTTATAACCAAATAATTATAAATAATTATGGCCTGACTTAAGACTGGCCTCTTCAAAATAACCCATGAACAGCTAATAAAGAAAACGGAACCTCTGTATTTATTATAAATACAAGTGCAGACGCGAGAATATAAACTATTTCAATCCAGACATTTAAGAACACTAAATTACCTAAACGGCACTAACTAAAATCGAACTACAACAGTGTAAAACAAAGATCTAACGATCTAGCAGTAAACGCGAAGTAAATAACATAATTGAAAAAAAAATATCCAAGCATCGTTGCAATTTGTTTGCCACGGAAATGATCGAATCTTTTTTGCCCGTATTACAGACGAATATCATTCCGATCGAAAACGAGTCGTGCGATTTCAATCATCGTTTGTTATTGTCAGTTATAGGCTACTCCTATCTCTCTCGGAGTAGAAGCTTGATAAATCGATCGACATGCTCGCGATCGAGATCTCGAATCAATGATACCACGGGATCGAAGGCAGCACACCCTCATCGCTGGATGCACTTACGAATACGAGGTGCATTCGCAGCGTGCAGACCCTCGTATCAATTCGCAATTCGATTCAAATCGTATGCAACTAATTCTGCTGCAAGGTAGCCACGAGTTCCTCGACTGTAATAGCTTACCTCGGTGATTATTTAGTCTTTCTTCGCGAAATTAGCTTCGATGCACCGTCGAGATAGGCGGTGCAACATTATTCAGATGAAATGTTTGCGCAGAATATGTTACTTGTGTTTATATTAATTTAAATTGACGTGGAATTATCAGATCTATATAGCCACTTGGGTTTCTTGTTAATGTTAAAAATGGGAATTTTAATTTAAAACAATATGAATCGCATGTTAAGCAAATTTGTACTTGCTAGGAAAATTAAGGATTATATTTTTAGAAGCTTGCATACCTTCTTATTACTCTTGATATTTATGATAATCACATGCTTCATTTAGTTAAAATTTCGGCTCCGTTATGTCACAGCTCGTTAAGCCTTTTATCGTTCTAATTCCTGCGAGACAGTAATTTCGTAACAGTATTCCACGTAAAATGCTCCCAAAAGAGAATGCTTTGTTTCACGAAGTAGATCATCCAGGGACGCCACTTAATTACGGCGATCTTCAATTACAAAGCTGCTCGGCGTCTAAATGTACAGCAGCGTTTAGAGTTTCACCAAGGGTTATTGGATGCGCCAGACTAGCTAGACTAGCATGCACATTAATCCCGCTGTTCCTGAATGCTAATAGTCAAAACACAACACAAAACAGGATACCTACTATTAAATACGTATTAAATAGGAATTTATTCACAAATCTAATACCCAAACTGGGACACCAAAAAATACTCTTTAAGTAAATGCAGACACCTCAAGTTTCACAAATCCAATCATACTGCAATGTTCACACAGAGCCCTACTCTAAACAGTGGCTCCGAATTAATTATCGTCTCCCGGAGACGATTCCGATGCATCCTTTGGCGCAAAGCAGCAGCTGCTAGAATAACGTCAGCCCTGTTAATTCATAAGTCAAACAACCGATTTTTAGGCTCTAATGCGTTATGATACATCATAGACGAGCTCTAACTGGCCAGTGAAATATGAAATTTTCGGTAAACATCGACAGGTGTCCACGGGAACCTCGTTCGAACCCGAGCTCCTCGTAATACCCTTCGACCCCACCAGCTCAACGACACAATTTTTGCGACTTTCACTCAGCGAAATAAGACAATTAAGACGACGCCGATGAATCATGTATCTCGCTACGTGGGAGTGCAAACTTCGCCACGGTTCCATGTCAATTTCCGTGGTCTCTTCCTCATTCTCCTCTCTCTTTCACACGATAAATTAGACGGAACAGTATTTAGAAATATCTAATGAAAAACACGCGTGGGACACAAAAACGAAAAAGAAGCAACTACTTAGGCACTTCCTAAACTATCAAATCAATTGGCTAAAAAAAGAAACTATCAACTTTTGGTAAAATTATTCTAACGTATAACTTAACAAAATTATAATACCTACGATAAATTAGCTAATTTTTCCAAATCTATGTTTTTCTTTTCCATTCGTTTCACGGTGCTTCAATTGATCATGGAATTTCCACGTGGTTCTACGGGGCAGAGAAGAATTTCATTATACCTATGGAGGTGCAGAAGTGAACGTTTTTCGCAGGCAATTAATAAGACACGCTCGCTGCCGAGCTGGACTCGGAACCCCGCGGAAGGGATCGCAGAAAAGAAGATCGATAACCGTGATTTCCGCGAAGTTATCGCGACGTATCGTCCGGAAATTAACGGATCGCCTGCCGAAATTGCCTCGTAAATCCACGGGGCACCCCTCCCCGGCCCTCCGCTGTCTCTTTCTTCTTGCGGGGCATGACGAATGGCCGCGCGATTTTGCCGCGCGCTATCTAAACGAGCATCTGAAATTGCGCTTTGCGCAACGCGCTAAGAGCGAGCCCTTGCCGATCGTTCGACGTTTAATTGGCCAGAATTAACATCGGCCACCGTTGCCAGCAAACACGGGGACAAAATTCAAATGTTAACCGATTACACCGATTTCTCGTTCAAAGAATTATATCCAGGATAGACTATAATTACTGTGAAATATTTCTCAAACTAAGTAGTAGATAAACTTCACTCCGAGTAGCTACTTTAAGTTGTTACTTTATTTTATGAAACACTTTAGTGCTTGACCGTTTTCTCGGTGAAAGTAGTGTGCATCTGGCACTTTCAGTGGTTCTTTCTACGGCCACAAGTGAGCAACTGTAACATTGAAGCGACCACAACTAGGGGGCAAAGCTAAACAAGAAGCCAGTTTATATAAACCATTTCTATCATTTTTGCACGTTGAATTCGCGTCTGCAATTACGCAACCATTACACAATACCCAAGTGAATTCCTGATAAATTTTTGTAGCCCTGGAATTTCCTCCGTCTGTTATACATCAACGTGGATTCCTAAATAGTTTCGCTTTGCTTCACGCTGGAAGCATTTATCTCGCGCCGTTTTATTTCTTCCACTCCTTTGTTTCGCGGAACTGCTTCGAGTACCGTAATCGAATTTCCTGAACAAGGATTGAACGACGGATTACGAGTCGAATGAAACGGTGGATATTTCCTCGCTGGTTCGCGGGAGACGGATCGGAACGGGATCACACGGGAAAGGGACGCGGAACAGGAGAGACGAGGACGGCGGGGGAAAAAACTGTAAAATGGACTACCGTCATCCCTTGCCGATAATGCGCGGCACTTAGCGCTAAAATGGCAGCCTCCGGTGTCATTACGAATCGTCCACTTAGCTGGTAATAACATCGCAGTCGCAGACGAACGGAAAACGAAGCGCGAACAAAACGTGCTGCGCCGTCGCAAATTGAGGATCTCGGTGGGGAACGAACCTTCCCGTCGATCTTGGATCGACCGTTTCACAATTTCGTGGATCCCCCTCCATAATCGCGGCGGAACACGGCCAGTCTCATAAAGCAAGTACACAGGTGCGATATTCCACCTCTTTTTTAATTACACAACCCTGCGTCGACGAAACTGTTTAATGTAACATAATTCAATTCCCTCTGCAATTACATGGAAATATATCGCTCGAGGAAATTGATTTCACCCCGAGGGAAAGTAGCTGCCGCAAGCAACAAGTTTCATGCTCCACCTCGACTCCCTGCCACCTCCATTAATTCCTCAAACACTTAACACCGTCCACTCGACGCGCCCTCCATCACAGAAATCAATTTCTTTCGCGAGGGGTGCACGCCTTCGGTCGCGCCGGGCCTGTTCCGCGTACGGAAAAAGGGAGCGAGACTGCGGGTGAAAGGCGATGAGGGACGGCGAAGAAGGGTAATAAGAAACGGGGGAGAGCAAATAATGGTAACGACGTCTCCCCCCCTCGAGCGGCGGGATCGTCGGATTTGGGACCGGAACCATCAAATTCGAGCGCATTCGGCCGCGGCAAATTCCCCGGCTTCTTTTGGCACGAGCTCGAATTACTTCGGAGCCCCCTTGGAAAAAAGCACGGGGCGCAAGAAACGGGGACCGCGATGGCCGAGGAGGAACGCGATGGGGCGAGAGCGATGCCAGCAGGGAGAAAGAGGTAAAGGCAGCTGTTATTGGTGGCTCTTAGGCGAGCAACACGCTTCGTCGCTCGCATTAACCACTCGTCCTGCTCTCGATATCGACGGTTTTTGCCACCGCCGGCCGCGGCACCGCCAGTTTTTCCAGGCGGCCACTGCGGAACACGGCCAATTGCGCTTCGTGAAACGCGGCCCGCGCGATCCACGGCCCCTTTCGGTGAAATGACGCTAATTTTTTCGCGCTGGCTGATCGATCACTCAATGTCATCGATGCCGCGAGCGAAACGCAGCATCACCGGGGGACGGAGAGTATGGGAGGAACCCTTATTACGCAAGATACGGAGGAAAGGGTGGGGGAATTGCAGTCTTTGCAATTCCTAAATGGGTTTTGGAAATATGTGGATGATTCAGCGGATGGTGTAAAAGTAAATATTATTTTGTACACTCGCTGAAGTTACTAGAAGTTGCATGTTTCTGCTGGACAATCTTCTGAGAAGGAAATATTCACAGTTGGAGGTTGATATGTTAATATTGGTACTGATAGAAACGGGAGTCGAATGAAGCTGTTAAAATTTTTAATTAATTGTGAAACGAATGAAATTATCTTTTCTGGACTGAAAAAAAACTGTTATACAAAAATAGTGTATTAACTGAAACTTTCATTCCATATATTTTTCTTTTGTAAATGAGAAACTTCTATTTTCTTGAAAGTAGAGAAAAGTTCTAGTTAAACAGGGATATGTATTTATTCTGCTGTGCGAAATGTTGTGGGGTAGATAGATCCGAAATTGGAACGTTAAACCATTCGGTGAAAATAATTATGTTAAAATCACGATGTGCTTTCTTTTCTATATTTATCCTGTTTCCAATTCCTTAGATAATACTACTCAAAAAATATTCCTAATTTATAGATCTTACCCTTAAATATCTGTTCAAAAGTACCTATATGATCCTCCAGAATATAAAATAACTGAACCCTTGCAACAGAGTCAGTGTTAATGTACAATGACTCTGTTGCAACTTTTAAATCACTTCTCTTCTGTTTTCAGGTAACTGTGTTAATGTGCAAAGTTAACTGAAAACAGAAGAAAAGTGATTTAAAAGTTAAAAGTTCGACAAGTAACTTTTAATCACAAAATTATACATATGTATATAGATATAAATTATAAAGGAAAGATTCTTGACTCTATATGCAAAAAATCGACCCCCTTCTGCTTTCCACGAACGAATATTCCGTAGCCATTCCGCGACTACTTAATTTCGAAAGTGTCAGGCTGCCACGCATAAACAAGCCCCACTGTCCTTGCACCTTTATTTCCCTCGGCTAAGCGAGTCTGGTTTCTCGTAAAAACTCGACCGACTCCGATCCCCGCGACGGAAATTCGCACGTTCCCGAGCGGTATGAATATCGAAGGAAAGCGCGGGAACCGCGCTCGAGGTGTGGTAATTAGTTTGACTTTCAACGACGCGTGAAAACGTATTTATCCAGTTCCTCTGGCTGGTTTTCAGCTTTCGACAACTAAGTACCAGCGGCTGGTGGTTGTTTACGAGATCGTATCGGCAGACAGGTTTCGATTACCACAGCGCGAAACTGAAATTACAAAACAGTATTGCCGCTGCGGGAGCTTATTTAATATATTGGGACCGATAAATTAATTCGTCCATAAATCAACACGCCAACCGATAGCGACGATTTTAATCTCTCGCAATCCTGTGATTCCCAAATTGACGTCCCGAAGACCACGTCCCAGTGAAGAATTTCAGAATTCATCCCACGAGAGAAAAGAAGAAAAAAACTACAACCGAGAGATGTCACTTGGAATAGGGCGGATTCAACCGCTCACTTTCGAGGAAGACCTCGCTCGACCGCGGTATCGCGAAAGCTCATCTTCGAGTTGGCCCCGCGAAATGATAGAGACGACCAAGGCAGCAGCGTCACGACTGCCACCACCACTGCCACCATCGCCATCACCACCCACCATCAATGGACGGTGGACCGCCCGTACTGGGTCCATTAGTGTCTCGGCTTGTAATTTGCCGCGCCGAATGTTAATGGACTCGCTCCCTCTCTCCCATCCACGCTTCTTTGGCCCCTCTAAAACTCCTCTTGCTCTCCACCGGCTCGCCCGTCAGCGCCGCGATCTCTCGTCCTCGCTTCGACGATCCGGATCGAAAACGTCGACGGAACGCCTCGGAAAACGCTTGGAAGTTCTTGAAAACGCGTTACCAATGCCAGCAACGTCTTGCAGCGAGATCTAGAAGCGTGTAATTAGCTCGGGACACTGATCGCCCGACGGCGCTCGTGAGGGCCGCTAATTAAGAAACGGCACCGTAATACGGTCGTCGAATTAGCATCCATTAAGATCGGGAACGTCACCGACAGAAAACGGGCCAGGCAAGGTGTAGGAGGCAACGGGTTAGGAGTGCAACGGGGAAATGGCGGCGAGGGTCACCGACGGTTCGTCGAATAATTAAGGGTCAACGAACGCGATCAATTAAGGGGCGAGATAAGAATCCGAGGGAGTCGAAAGATCTCGCGATTCGATCGTGACCGCTCGTTCGCCGACGTGTAGGGACTGGGCCCTTGGCGAGCCGGGGATAGTCCTTGATTGAGTAATCGATGCTGCGTGTTAATTGAATCGTATTAACTCGTGAATGGCTCCTTTTTGGCCAAATAATAAGTTGCAGTTTCAGTTTCTTGCGTAGCTGTAAATGATCGTCAAATTTGTGGTTTGTGGAAATTGTACATAGATACTTGGTGTCTCGGGTGCTGGCGCACTTTATGGTGGGTAATGTAACACTTTGTGATTCATTCTTTGGCTTCTGTTCACTGGTACAATTTACAATAATGTATATGTACTGATAATAATGCAAACCTCCTTGATTTGAAACAATTTGACACTTCTATCGTGTGCTTAGAATTATTTTTAGAGAAGACTTTTGGGCAATTAAATGACACAGTAGTACGAGTCAATGATATGAGGCTGCTGCTGGGAACTCTCTCTCTCCACAGTGATGAACACATTCGTTTTGGATTGAATAACACAGGAATTCGACGAAATAGAAACACATACAGATTTATTGAAGAACTCTAATAAGTTTTACCTACTTTATTTGGTATTTTAAATTAAAAGCAGTGACAAGTATTCAATCAGTACCAAGTAGGGTATTCACTGTTAAATACCTTCAACACTTAATAAATCTATATTTCAATCCATTACTTAGTTATAAAGCGACAAAATATAATTGCTTCCCCATATCAAAATTTTAAGAAATCGTCTAAAACTCAGCTCTTTGTTCCAATTTGTGGTGTTACCAGATGTAAAATGTGTACTTCAACTACTGGGCTTTGCAGTGTTGTAGTGAAAGAAAAATAAGAAATTGTAAAAAAGTACTTTCTAAACTTCTACTTCTTAATATTTGGCTTTTCAATCAGGAGTGCCAATGATTAATGCAGTGCCAGCATTAGTGCAGTTTGCCCTACCACCTTTTCTGCAATTACAGCAGGTATCCCAATATTTAACAACAGCAGTGTAGGTAATATGAGTTAGAGTGGAAAATGAATGGCTATAAGCGACCGTGTAACATCGATCGCGGATCGTCCCAAGCACGTGTCGTTTTGTGATCAGCCCGTCACACGAGCGAGAAGAATGGAAGGGCAGGCGTCCAGTTTCGTTGTCAGGATCGATGACCATTCGGTATTCAAAACAAGGACGACAATTGAGAGAGCCCCTTAAGGAAGGTGGATGGATAAGGCAGCGAAGAGGCTCTATGAATGAGAAGGTGGTAGGAGCGAGCACAGCTTCCCACGTGGATAATATGACTGCGGGCTTGGGGGCTGCTCTCTTCCACGGGGGAGGCTGTGGTCCATAAGCACGCGGAGGTGGAGGAAAACCCTTGTTTGTCTGGATATCGGATTACCCGGCAGGCCAGTGAACCCCCTCATTAGCTTCTAATTAGACAGTGCCACCTGGGCGTGTCTCCTCTTTCACGAATAAAATTGGATTTCTCATCTCTCCTCTTGAAGCTACAGGTCTGGTGATGAGGTAATCGAAAAAGGGACGACTAACGTTAATATCCTCCTGTTCTTTCTCGAAGATTGCAAATGTAGGAAATGTTTCTATCTGTAAATTTAATTGATGACTGAGAGGGGTGGAGTTTTTAAGTACCTACTCCAGGAAGAAATTAAATAATTTTGAGTTTACGTTATCTGGACTAGAATTAGATTTCTAATGCATAAATTCATGGAAGAAAACTATCTATAGGTACCTAAAATTACAGACAATATGTATTGCAAAGTTACTACTTCCATAGCGACAAACTGAATTAATTTCCTCGCGTCTATCTTCGATACAAGAAGTTCCTCTTTCAATTATAAGGGGACCGGAGCTGGTTGACTAATTTTTAACATATCTATTAAAGCTACTCATTCGTATGCTTCAATATTGCAAATCAAAGCACAATTTATTTTATAATACAACTATTAAAGGGAATTAATCAACTAGTTCTGACCTGCCCTACGCCACAAAATGTATCTTAACACTGCTAGAGACTCTTCACAACAACACCCGCGACGCCCGCTGTAAGACTAAATCGAGTGAAGGAGAATGAAATATCCCCATCACTTTCTTTCGAAAGGAGCAAAGCTGCCAGCAGGATGTCGCCTTCCACTCTCACCCTAAGCAACACGGCGACCGAGGATTCACCGCGGTATTTTTGCGAGGGGATCGAATGGAATCCAAACAGAGGGAAAGGAAGAGAGCAGGGACGTGTTCTCATGAGCGTGGAACGATGTGTCGGCTGTGCTCTGCGGTTTTTGAAACGTAACACTCGCTGGCTGGCCCGTGCGGTCGTCAATAGTAAAACGCGAGTCCGTTGACGACGATGACATCCACGGTCGTCTCCCTCGGAAAAGAAATTCAGCACGCAGTTGGTACAGGCTATCGGGCCCTTTTTTTAAAACACGCGACTTGCGGTGAGGCCACGAATGACCGCAGTTGCAACGATCCTCCGTCGTCCCTTGCGCAGCTGCGGCAGAGGACACCGCGCGTGCACCGTCACGAAACTGAAAGGCTATGGCAAGTCGCGTGGAACCTATTAAAATGCCAACCAAGATAAGGCGAGCGAAGAGTATCGTGTTGGATCCGAGGGATAAGATGACCGTCGCATTACTGCTCCGTAATTTTACTTCAGGTGAACAATTAGGCGAGAGATGGCAGAAAAGATGGGCTAACTACTTTTTTGCTGAATACTCGAACTTGTAGAGTGAATTTTTAAGTATTCTGAGAGGTAGAGGATAAAAGTAACTATGCAAATACTATCGAATGTGACGATAATACTGTAAAGATTTAATTTATTAAAACTATATTTAATCACTCGTAACACCACCAAGAAAATTCAAAGCAAGACGCCAGAGAAATAATTCCTACGCATGAATAAAAAAGTCTGAAAGTTCCAGTTTAACACGTGTCTGATATGTCGCGTTACGCGTCCACTGTTTACTCCGTAAACAAACTTTGGGCGCTGTTTAAAAGCTCGACGGAATACGTTACACACGGAACACCGAGCGTAGTACGGGAATCGTGGCCGTTTTTGCCCTGTGTCCTTGCCGTCGACGTCGGTGCCATGTGTATCGCAAGTTGCTCTGCTTTTAACGCGGCCAAGTGTGAGAAGGAATGTACCACCGGGGGGAAAAAAGGGAGGAGAGAAAGGTGGGTGAGTTCTCACGGGGTTCCACGGTTTATTTTCGTGCTCCCCCATTACTCAAGGGGTTGCTCATTGATAAGCTAATAGGCTCATGATACGTCGTTAAGTCGAACATTCTGAGAACGCGATGCGCCTGTTAATGGATACACCGCAGCCAGCCTCCATTTGACATAACAAAATAAACGTGAGAGAAAAGTTGCGCGCTGGGACCGAGATGCACGGTGCTTCTCTTGTCAACGCTTCGACGAAGCCCTTCCTAGCGGGGAATCCCACATTTCACTCCATTCGACGAGGTTTGACGATTTTTCTAATCCGTTCACGCAACCCCCGCGTATTTCATCTTCCCGATGATTACTTTCACCTTTTGCCCCGTCCCTCCAGAGGTAATCTTAGCTCGATATTACACACTCGAACGTGGGCCACATTCGGGATAAGTAGCTCCATTAATCTCTGATGATGCGGGTCAAAATCCGGAGAATTATAGGAGCAAGGCGTCGGACAGAGGGGGCAAAAATTCGATCGATTCCAGGCTGGATAAAGGGAGGGGATAATGATCGAAAAATCGTAGGGGGATCTGGGTGGATCGACGAAAATGTAGCCGAGATGGCTTCGGGGGACCAATTAGGCCGGGACCTAGCCGTTTCGACGTCAATGAGACCAGCCTGCGTCTGTCGGCCACGTGTGGGCATTTACGGACAAGAAGTGCCTGCTGTGCTACAGTCCCTTACGACGAGGAGCGCGATTTTTGCTCTGGTGAATCGGTTTTGCATGAGTTGCTCCGATTCGACTGGTAATTTCAAAGGTAAAGCTAACGTAGCCAATGTAGGTACTTAGGTATCTACATCAAAATATAAGGTTCTAAATAAGGGTAGCATACTGGAGAAACTGAGAAAATATCAGTGGAATTACTTTATAAGATTTCATTTTTGAGGAGAATATCTCTGAATATTTGTGCAATGCCAGTTTTGCGAATTTTCACAAATTTTCACCCTGCTCACGTTTGTGTCCACGCACGTAGTTTCAAGTAGGCTTTAGTTATTCGTATAAGTATAATGTCGCGATGAAAAAGTTTTCGGAAATATTTTTGAAATCCGACAACCACCCTGTCGCGACCACCAGTTCCGACACAGAGGCGACAAGAGTGTGGCGCACAGATGTCTTCCTCCTTCTCGTACGAAAGGGTTCGCCGCTAAAAGGCTGCTGAGTGAGAAAAAAAAAGGAGGGAGAGACGCAAGAAGCAGCAGAAAAAGAGGAGGAAGAAGAGGAGAAAGGCTTCTAGCTGGCAAGACACAAGCCGTATCGCTGACAGTTTACGACGACGGCGTTTGCGTAGTGCCCATGTGGCTGCTGGCCTCCCTCATCTTTCTCCCCCCGCGCCTACTGTCTCTGCCTTTCTTAAAAAAGAACGCGGCAATGACATTTCCGTCTACGTTCCAGCAGCGTCAGCTTCTCGACCAACAGGTCGTTGAGGCGTCTTCTTCCACCCTTCCTCTGTTTTTTCCCTGCCACCATTCATGCCCGAACCGTACGACCCTCCAAGTCCTTCCACCGACATATTCCTTTTTTAAGACGACGAAAATATGCGCGGTAGTAGGAGGATTTATGGGGATACTCGTACTTTTGATTTCGTGCTGTTTTAGTGCAGGTAGAGAACTTAGAGGGACGTAGGGAGGAACACGTGTGGCGCGATGATGGATGAAGATCTATCGTTTGGAGGGTGTGCTTGAAGAAGTATTATGAATTTCTATGTAGTTATAACGATGGGAGTAATCTCGGTACTATAGAATTAAACGTGTCATTCAATAAAGCCACTTGTACTATTGCCAACAATGTTTTAGAATAGCTCAGAGAGCTTCATGGGGGAAGATTGTTTCAATTTTTCTGAATTAAATTTATCCGATGCTATCTGATTTCAAGCATATTTCATTCCCTAGCAGTTAAATATTCAAATTCCTCAAAGTCCTGGTTGATAGGTATATGTGGAACAACTTAATAGGATTAGAAATAGTTGCTACAAGAGTGGTTAAGCTTTAGTATAAATTAAAATGTAATGCCAATAATATACCTAAAATTATCGAGTGGGTGCGCTGGAGGAAACTATCTCAGGCCACGAAGCAACTATCTCTCCTTGCCACTTAAAGATGTATCCCTGTACGTGAGAGCCGACAGGGAAACGCCTCGACTTAGGTGGCGACGTATCGCAATACGTGAATGAGTATACGCTAATCATCAATTGCTAATGCCGTCAAGGTTCCACGGCTGTGAGTGCAGAAAATCACACAGTGCAGCATGCAGAAGTGAAACAACCGATTCCAGACGTAGAACGGTGCAGCAAAGTAATTACACAACTATTCTAGGCAATTACGAATACATACACAACGTATTTTAAGGAATTAAAATATACCGAAACCTTGAGTACCGATTAAAGATCAAAGGATTCCACTGCACAATCTAGTTACCATTTACTGAAAAAAAGTCAGGCTATCGCAAAGTATCCGCCACTTCCCGTTATCCCAGCGATACTTTCTTCCTCTCCAGTTGGAAAAGTGATTGGGGTACGAATAAAAAAGGGTGGCCTGCCATCACGCCACTTAATTTTCCGCTGAAAGGACGGCTCTTATTCGAGAATTGAATACGAACATCCGTTAACCGAGCGCTTCGGTCACGCTTTAACGGAAAACATCGCGCAACGCGAAACCGCAGCGAGGAGATTACGCGGTGAGGCCGCTTATTCGCGTTTACGCCGATGTAAAACTCCTTCGAGTCGACTGCGGATGCTGAAGAGGCTTGTGTCCCATCGATGTGGATCAAGGTGGGACTGCTTTTCCATCTGCGTTCCCAGATACCCGTTCTATGAACGTCGTGAGTAGACACGCTTCTTGGAATCGAACTGCTGTGATATTCACAGTTTCCAAACACCAGGTTATTCATCCAAAATGAAATCAATGAAAACTTAGGAAGTTTAAGGAAGTGTTAGGGTTTAACACTTTGAGTGACGTAAGGTTTTAAAATATGCCCCCTTAACACTAGAACCACACTGTGGGGTCTCTGTGCGACCCCGGAAGTTTTTAATGTTTTCTATAATTATGTCAATTGATGCTAGAATGTCAAGTTTTCACTCTCAAATTTCCATTTTCTTTTCTTGTAGAGTAAAACCATATACTGTAGGTAAATATCTTCTCTAAAGATACCTAAAGAGAAGTACAAAATCATTTTTCGGAAACGGAAATGAAATATTCAAATTTCAATTTGAGAGTGTAAGATACGCTCTAAAAGTGTCACATGTTCACAGTGTCACTCTAGGATTAAGTAGATCAGATTGCTAACGAAGCGACTGCTATTACTGCGAAAGTGTTGCTTAAGTCTCCAGCAAACATTTACACTCCGAGGAATCTGAAGAAACCTAGTGTGCAGAGAGTTTATTAAGCTATTCTTTCATCCCCGATATCTATATCGATATGGGCCACACGAAGATACTTTCATAGAGCGTCTACCTTGCAACCAATTCGTTTCTAAGAAACATCGGTCAACACTTCCTCGGTATTCATAACGAAGACTGTCAAACTTTAATAATTGAAATAAGAATTATATCTACTAAGTCTACGTGCACGCACATAAAAGTTTCTCCGTCGTGAGAGAGTTCTTCGGTTCGGATATCGTTTCGCGCGTTAAATGCGTTTTTAACGTCGCAAGATAACTATGCAGAAATACCGTACATACCTCTTGGCAAATAAGCGAACGGGCAATGCAAAAGTTATTCTGCTGCGAGCGTGTAACTGTACAATCTTAGTCACCCTTACACATTTCGCATATTCGACTTACGACACGATATATATCAACGCTGACCCTATAGACGCGAAGGTAACAAGTACGCATGAATATTAATTACCGACTATGCGGTTGCAAATAGCAGCATCGATATTGCCGTTTATTGCATCTCTGCAAGCTCCATTTTCGGCATATGAATATTCATAGACACTTAGTCGATCATGCAATCATCGAAAGTTCCCCGACATCGGTATTTCAACCGTAATCATATCGATGATTCACCAGGGATCCCGCTTCGGATCGCATTTGCAACGAGTATAATACAAATGACAAACGGCATTCCTGCGGAACGCTCAATGGAAAGTCGCGTGTATACGATCGAGGCAATAACTATCGCTGCGTGTGTTCGATTTCACTGATATCATCTACTGAGGCAGTAGGCTTCGATAAAAGAATCATAATGCGCAGCGGATTTTTTTAATATATTCCACCATTTTACTCTGTGTTAGTACAAATATTTGAATTCTCAAGGAATACACTGCATTGACGATAAATTCGATTTAGTCATTAACTTCTACTTACTTTCATTGTATTTTATTTTTCTTTGCTTGGTTTCTATCTTGGCACTTTTCCCTTTATTTTTTCATTTTTGTGTTTCCACATTTATGTATTAGCACTCTACTGGTTTTCTCTATGTGCCAAAGGTTTTTCCCGAATATATAAATAAATTTAGATTCATTCATATTACAACAAAATAAGAAACTTTAATACACAACTGTCCCTTAAGACCTTATTTTCAAAAAAACAGAAGAAAATACTCCCTGTCACTTCTTTGTTATTTAAAACCCACCCTTACTATTCTCTTACAGATCCTAAAGCTTGCTAATCCGATCCTCGGTGTTAAAGTCCTCATCCGTCCCATTATCCACAGTGCTTTCGACAGTTGTCAAAAGTGACACGGCGTAAGCAGTATTTGCAGTGAACGGTAACGATATGATATGCAAATAGACGCGGTAATAGCGGCGAAACAACTAGCCGACCCCAGCACGTGACCCCCTAGTAGCGATGCACATCGACGCGTACCCTCGATACTGGCGGACGAGCCGCGGGCAAAGTGAGTAAGTGAGTGGCTAAGTACGAAAGTAAGATCGGTGGGAATCGAACTCTGGCTGGCTGACCTCACGAGTGCCATGTCAACGAGCTTAACTCCTTGCTCTGCCCAGCTCCGAGTGGCGCTCCTTCTCCTTTTCTAGCTGGCACCGGTCCACGACGCACACAGCCACTTTCTGCTGGCAAAAACCGTCTGGGCGCTCGATTATTAGATCCTTAAAGTCGTTTAACGTTCGACTGAAATGACAAAACGATCTGTCCGGGCGAGCATTGCGTTGCCAGTTTACGGTGACCCGTGCTAAAGGCGAATTTACACGCAATGAGAATATTACAAATATTATTAATAATTTATAGTATCTCTTAAAATGGAGAGAAGAAGAGATGCATTTTCATTATTTTTACAAATTATGTCAACACGAACAACAACTACAATTTCCTTCGACGCTATTTTCACGGTTGCTCAGTTTTTAAGTTTCACCGAAATATATAAACATTCGCCTTTCAATTCTATTGAATCAACCGCACTGTTCAACCAAAGTGAACCGCGCAAATTCGCCTGTACCGCGTTCAGAAACCGGCGGTTAAAAAAAAAAAAGGAAATATCCGATATAATAATAGAGGAGGCAGTCGGAGGAATTTGTCATTTTCTGCGAAGAGGACGCCCCGTCAGGTTGTCACGAGGTCGTGGCTGCGGGTACTCGTGGCGAATCCTGAATGAGTGGGAGGATCGTCTTGATAAGAAGAAAGGAGGCGGCTCGAAAAAGAGAGAAAACAGGAGGCCCGAAAATTGGTGTGGAGCAGGTGAGGAGACTGGGGGCGGGGGGTAAATAAAGGACCGCGGATTCTATTAGCGACCGTCTTTCTTCCCCTACTAAAAGTATAAGATGACGAAGCCGAAGAAGAGAGGCTAAAGGACGGGAGCCGAAAGAAACGGGAGTTGGGGGAAAAAGGAAGATGCCACCGCCTCGGAGCTGTCCGCTAATATTCTTTCCTCTCATCCTCCCGTTTGGCTGTGGTGGATCGTGCTTTGTTTCTGCGGTTTCGGTTCGCTGGACCGTTCCTCGCCGAACGCTATACAGCATCGCGATGGTCTAGGAATCTGCCTACCCTAGTAATCACAGAGGGTGGTTATAGTCGCCGTGATTGGCGATGTTACTTGCAGCTAGGTGGCTCAAATTATTACTCGCGCAACTAGGTACAGATACACCGTATGTAGGTACTTAAGGGGGTATTCTGGTTTAGCGCACGAGTTTCGTGACCATATTTCAGAATTTTTTATGGGCACTCAAAGTAAGTGTGATACACAAAGTTTTTCCTAACATCTTAATCTTTCTCGTAACTATATTTATAATTTTTTTTGTCACGAAAAAATTAGTACGACATGTCTGTACGAAGACACGAAGATTGTGCCTTGATTCTGTCCTTCGTAGGCAACTAAAACAAATCATTAATGAAACAATTTATTCGGTAAGAATATGGCTATCGTCTGAATCGAGATTTTTCACTGAAATTAATTTGTCACAAAATTGCACCATGTTGAAGAGAAAAATCCGTTTTCCCCCTTCAATTGTGATTATAATTTATTAATTAGGAAAACACCTTCGCAGATATTTTTATAACATCCTGAAAGTTTCAGAAAGATCGATCGAATACTTTCTTTAAAAAAAATTCCCGGAAAATGCCTCGATTTTCAGCTATTTACACCAGGCTCCCCCCTTAACCACACTGTTCTTCCACCATTTTTGGAGCACAAATTCTACCAACCTATCATTAAAACAGCGGAGTCTCTCGAATCACTGTAATCCTTATCACCATTGCGAAAAATTCTTCAACAAACAGCGATACCTATCTCGAAGTTCGAACATCAGGAAATATCCTTATTTCTCATTTCGAATGAAAATGTCCGTCCAAACCATCGTAGCATCCGGTTTATAGTCTCCCGCGCACAATACAGCGATTGTGCTCGATCAGATGAATCGTGCGGTTTCCACGGAATTTATAAATTCGCTGGTCGTGTTCCGTTTGTACCAGCCGACACCGCGAATGCACCGAGGCGATAATCGCTATTGACACTCTGACACATTCCACACGTGTGCACACCAACGCGCAACTGCCAATCAGATTATAACGTCGGGTGGAATTCGACGGCGCGCTGCACAGGCAAATGAGCACCTAGGCTGACGGAAAGTGGCTCAAAGTGCGGCCATTTTGCACGGGCTCGCGGGGCACAACTGCGAGCCCTCGATAATGACGGTGATCCTTCCGATCGTTGGTGGCGCGATTGGACGGACAATATAAGAGGAAAGCGAGCGAAACGCTCGATAACGCGAGCCAAATTCTAGGAATCCGCGGTGAATCGAGCGTGGTAGATTAGCTATTTCGTTGCTGTGGCGGGGATTTGAATTAGAAGCGGGCTCTAAGTGCATAGCTACGTACTATTCTGATCTTTTGGACAGATGTTTCCTTTGGCAAATTGGACTTGCTGCAGAGAATAGAGAGATTTCTAGGATAACGCGAGAAATCAGAGGAGAAATGCCTAAACAAGAAATGTAGGGATTATTACACGGTTCGACAAAATTTGACTTTTTTTGGACTTGTAACATTCAACAGCTGTTTCTTATAGATTTCGTGCGCTGAAAACGAATCTACAAACCGTTTGTCGTCAGCGCCACCAGTTTTTGAGAAATTCGATTTTGAAAAAAAAATTAAACATATTTAAATGTTCTTACGCACTGATAACTTATATCGTTGTATTCTGGAGTTTTCATAGAATAATTTGACGGAACAAACAACCGAATAACTATTACTGTTTCGACACAAAAGGTGTTCAAAGTTGAAAATATGCAGTTTTTTCAAAACCGAAATTCTCAAAAACCGAGTGCGATGGCGGCAAACGGTTTATGGATTCGTTTTCAACGCACGAATACCTATTTATAAATGCCTATTGAATGTTACAAGTCCTATTGAAACGCGAGTCTTCGATATACCACACTGGCTACCAATATTTTCAGATTTATGAATGAAAGTCTCCATGAATTTCAATAATCACTGCCCTATATTTCCTTCTACGCCGACATATTCAATATACATAACTGCTACTCGGTAACATTCTTCACTATTAATTCCACAAGCGAATCATAACTCTTTCTCTCCATTTACCAGTCCATCTAAAATTGCTGCGAAGTCCCAGGCATGAATCACGTCGTTATCTATTCGGCTGCATTAAGAATCGGAGTAGCCACTTCCTGCAGTTCATTTACGAAGAGGGATGCTCGATCGTTAAGGTCTCGGGGATCAGTCTGCCCACGTGTACCTGCGTTAGCAGATGCAATCGAGTGTCCCTCGATACACGATATACGCGCATATTTACGTGTCTATTCGCACGGATAACGACTTCGCGTGACGGTAAATCAGGCCCGCGTTTGCACCCCGTATCGCTAGCATAAACATCGACGTTACTGTTCCCCAGCGAACAGCTGCCGCGTTGTCGTTGGTCGCGCGAAGGGAATTCCCCTCGGGGTGATCAAGACATCTCCCCGCGAATCCTTTTCCTTTCATTACTACGTTATTGTAACAGACATTCGTGAGTGTCTTCTACACGGAATGAAACACAGCGGAGGAATTTATTATAGCCCCCCGAACATTTGTCTTCCTTAAAATTCGCCAGCTACTCAGCAGCTCGCGCGGCAATAAAAGCTCTGACGAGGATGCTCCGTAGCCTTCGAAATACCACGGAAACCTGTTCCAAGTATCACCTTAGGCAGAAAGACTCGGCTGACAGAAGCAACTTTAAATGGGGCGCTGTAATTGGTAACTTTCGTACTCGTCCTGTTACACTTTGGTTTAGAATACTAAATTTCAGAAATATCAGCAGAAAGAAGCGCGAGGCACGGTACCGTTAATAAGTACGAAGAAACGATTCAACTTCTGCTTCGTACGCTCAATGCCCAGAAACCGTTGCAACAAGTATCGCGACGCGTGACGCGCAAGTAAAGATATCAAACTCCCCGCGGTACCATCGACAAAACCCGCGCGAAGTAGTCGTCCACTTGCGGAACAACTAATCGCGGGTCAGGTAAAAATGGCAGGCGGGGGAACAAATGCCCCCGCCGGTCGGTAAACATCCAGCCTTAGAATCTCTGCCGCTGGCAAGAAACTGCGCGGTGTCTGCTAGCTGCAATTTAGTTAATGTCATTAGAGCGACAAAAATTCGCGATTGGATTGCAGACGCGGGGCCTGAGCAGCCCAGCGAAACGTACGTCCCCCTCATAATGGCAGAAGCGGATTCTACGTCCGCGGAATCCGAGAAGGCATGCGGTAGAACTCTGCTTAATGCTTCGAACGGTTCTTCTGCAGCCGTTCGGTACACGCGTAATCGAGGTAAATAAGCGCGAGTTTGTCGTAGCGGGCGAGTATCCTAGCAGGGGCGACCTGGGTTCAACGCTTCCTGCTCTAATGCGCGCGAAAATTAGCACGGTCTCGCGTGATCGTCTTTGGAGATGTGGAAAACGCTCGGGGAGGATGGAGGGAGCATCGCGGCGCCGTAAAAGGACTGGATTTCTGGAGTCACGCGCTTGGGTCTGTTCATGCGTCGTGTCGATATCGTTGACAGGATCGTATGCTCTCGGTGCACTTTCATGCTCTAACGAGCGAAAAAATTATGGTTATGGATAGACACCTACGACCCTACTGAGAAGCGAGGGCGAACCGTGAAGTGGCGTGAAATTGAACGATGCGGTCGTTGGGTATTTGATGGCGCAGGGAATGTCGCGTTTCATTGTTGGTATGTAATATCGAGTTTTGGAACAGTATGTTTTCTTTCGTGATTAGGTAGCTGTATGCTTTACAGGTGCGGAGATAGTATTTCTATTCGTCGATCACGATAACAAAAAAGGTTGGATAACACTGATTTAAAGAGAAATAAAAAAACTCTTCAGAAAAATTAAGTGAATTTAGAGCTATTCAAGTTTCAATCTCTTCTAACGATGAATAATCTTTTATAGTTATCCCTTTTGATTCGCGGTGATATCCACGCGTGTCCTCTCGAAAATAAGTATAAGCCAATTCTCCACTGAAAGGGCACCTGAATATTAGAAGACCCAAACAGCAAAAGTTCGCAAGGGTGGAAATCTCCCTATTTGAACTTCACACGAGCCGATCGCATGCGAGCACGCGAAGACGAATGACCGCGGACGTGTAGATATTAGAGACGCGAGGTGAACAGAAGCGAGAGGGTACGATATAAAGGGGGGGAATGAAAGTCGGAGATGCAAAGGCGCGCTAAATCGTCGGTAGGTACTCGTCTTCCTCCTCCTAAGATCGTCGTCCACGTAGTCGTTGTTCCACCCTTACTAACGATCTCGTACGTGCCCACATATAAACCCTATCCTTTACAGACACACGGGCCCTTTACACTCTCTCTTTTGGCCGTGTACAGCCGTGGCCGCTTCACGATGATTACGGCTCCGATTGCGATGTAAATCGCGAGCCCACGTTCAATCACGTACACACGGGTGTAACTCTTCCCCGTGGCCTTTGACTGTGTGTCTAGCCACCATCTTTCCCTCCCGCCCCGTCGCGGGCCCTCGTTGATGCTGATCGAATGTGTACACAGAAGATAGATACCGAAGGGTTCGGATCACCGCTAATACGGAGTCATAAATACAGTACCCCACCGCGACTCTCGAAAAACACGATAATCTTGATATCATCCACGTACATGAATCACTCCGCGTTGCCTCTGTGCTCGGAACGATTCCTTCAGCTCTTGTTGTTCCACAAGTAATTTATTTTTCCTCCCCCCTCGGGAGAATGGCTTATGGAATTATAGACAATTCTTCCAAGGATCACTGAGACTCCGCTAGAACTCCGCTAGACTCCTAAGGGTATCTCAGGTTCATCAACGAAATAATACTTCGTTAGCCAGCTCCGTGTAGCGCGTTCTAAAGCCACCAAGGCCTGGCTTCATCGTGTGTGGACGTTGGCGTGGACTTTTGCGGAAAAGCTGCCGTCGAGCTTCCAGGTTGAAAGTCACGCAAGTTTTTGCTGGGGGAGGTCGTAAAAGCTCGATCGATCGGATCCTTACGGAATCCCGTGGACATAACAAGACGTAATTTTGCCTCGTTACTTCATTCACTTCTTTTTTTTTTCTATCGAGCAATGTATTCTCGAGGCTGGCTGAAAGAACAGGTCCGACGTTCTACCGTCGATGCTGCAAAGTGCACCGTGGCGCACCGGCTACGCCTGGCACGTCGATATACTGTTCTTGCGGCGTGCTTTCCAGGTACCTTCCTGAGTCAGCCTACATAAGGCTGCTTACTAGCTTCGTCTCGAGAGGATTCCACTTTTTGCGCAACTTCTCCTTCATCGACGTACCGAACGAGGAGTTGCACGCTACTGGCTCCCGGGGCATGCTATCGGTAGGATGTTCCAGTTTATCGTTTCCTGTCGTCTTACGGTTTCCTTTTGTCCCACCCTCCCTCCCCGCCCGCCGATTCGGCCTTTGTCTGTAATTCCTTAGACCACGCAGCAGCAATGCGCATCGACAGGGAAGAGCTTTGACGTTTCAATTCTCAAGAATTCCAGGAACACTTGGGCATAGTTATGCAGAAAGCTACCAACCCTCGATGATCTGAAGGCGAGTAAATTTAGTTTGAACATTTCATTATTGTTTTGTAATGTTCTTTAATGGGTTATATAATTGTGGTGTAATTGATATTATTTTAAACTTTTTTGTAATAACTGTATAACCTAAGAGTTGTTCTGTGGGTTGCTTCTTTTTGCAAAATAAAGATCACAAAAATATGGGATCCATACTGTGTTTAACTAATATTTTGTCATTTCGAGGGTTGGTAGCTTTCTGCATAACTAAATCCACTTGGGAATTCTACTTAAACTTATGTCTGATAAGAATTGGGGACAAGTTTCCAGTGTACGATGAAAATTTTGCAGGACTGACATTGTAATTTAGATTTCCTCGAGGAGATGGAGATTTCTTCTTTAGTAACGAGCGAGGACTCTAGTGTTTGTGTAAGTTTATACAAGATTCCCGTGTGATTTTTCTAAATGGCGCAGGAGGTACGATCGAACTGTTTGAGAAAAGGTGACTTAAACGTTGATTGGCCAATTATCGCGTATGAAAGATTTTTTCGCGGCTCTGATGGGAAGAGGAATGTTGGTAGCGGGCAGAAGTCAACTTTCAACGAATTATGTTGTTGCGACGAGGTCGAGACAGGGGTCCACGTTGGGTGCCGCGTCAGCAATTTCGTAATTAACAGGATATCACGGCGATACGATCGCTAGATCGTTAATGATCAGTCAAGACGCAGGCCTTCCTGACTGGTACGCCCGCTGATCGATGGTCAATCACTTTCACGAGTCGAATTTACTTTACTTGGCGAGGTGACGTCCGAAAGGAGACTCTTGGAGTTGCTAGCTTCGGAGGCGGTAATGAGGATACTGACAAACGAATTCGTACCTTCGCTAAAGGCGAATTTACACGATTCACGTTGACTGAACAAAATTGAAAGCAAAGTGAACAGTATGAATTACCGTGAAATCAAAGTGTTTAACTAAATTGAATTTTGCAATAAATCGACATAGTTTCCAATTTTCAGAATGATTCGTCCAAATTGAAATAAAATTATCGCTAAAAAAAAGTTATGTAATACATCTGCAATAAACACCTTCTGTATTATAATTTTCATTTTCATTTTCTACGGTTACACTTACATTTCTCCCATTCGAAACGTACAATAGTGAAACTATATACAGTGGCGTGCAAAAGCCTCCGGCCAGATGGTTTTCTCAATTTTTCTTCTAAAAACTTTACGTTCATAAAAATTGAAAAGAACATTTGTCCGGAGGCTTTTGCACGCCACTGTAATCCTGTACGGGTTTCAATTTTATACTAAAACAATGATCCCTTCCCCGCTGAAAACTGAGAATACTAGAATTTGAAACGCTCACGTTGCGACAGAGATTACCATCACACGGTGCTGCATAGAAATAACGATCTACAGAGCTAGGTAAGGGAATAAAAACTTAAAGGAACAGAATTTAAATCGTGTCACGAGTAGCCATGACCCTGAAGGAAGCACAAGGTGTGCCGCAGCCGTTATGGCGGACAGAGGCGTTTCTATGGGACGTGGTGGACGAGCGTGCCGACTATCTCCTAAGACGGATCAGTAAAGGATTCTCGTCTAGACGAATCGAGAGACGGAAACGCTTTTCACCGCGGTAGAACTCTTAGAAAAGACTCTTCACAGTAACTCAGAGCACTGCAAATTAGGTAAATACAGAGACGTGCAAAAATATAGATAAACATTAGAGAATGAAGTTATTCAAAAGCACTGCTGTTTAGAGAGGCTCCGTTGTCGTTCCTGACAATGCCCGATAATTTCCCTTGCGTTGCACTCGATTTCTAATCGCCATACCATCGAGCGTCAGCAGGGGATCGAGGAAAAAGACGATCGATCGCGGCGACTGCCCCGAAGAACCACGCACAATCGCGTTTCTCGAGGAATCGCGATGCGTCTTGAACTGGCCCAGACGGCAAGTCGCTGCCAACAGTCCAGACAACTGAAAAACACTGCTAAGGGAGTCGAAGCACGCGTGGGAAACGTCGGTGGTGGGAGACGCGCTCGTGTGTATTCCAAGTATAAACAATGCATCTGCCGCGCTTCTATTACTGCTCCTTTAGAGACAGCTGCATCTAGGGTGCGACGAAAATTTCAGTACACACGCTGCTCTTGAGAAAACCGGGGAGCACGGTTTGAGTACTTGCTGATTCAATGGGAAGCAATTAGCTAGAATAATCAAATAACAGTGGATGTGTAATATGGAGTAGACGAATGTAAATATCCTCTGGAAAAAGAATTCTACCTACTTCTAGACAGTCATAATTAACTACGAGTGGTATAGTAACTTACAAACGTCCACCTACTTTTCGATAATAATTCTTCTACGAATAAGACAGAAACTGAGGAGAAGATTCGCAAATAATAAGCTTGTCGTACGAGTAATTTTAAATTTCAGCTGAATACTAATCTTTTGCCCGCTTTATTGCACCTCACCCTGCGAAAGGACTCCTTCGTGCCATTTTCAGGAAAGACACGCTCAAAGTGCACTTGGCTTTTCACCAGAGCAGCTCGAGATGCAAAACGAAATCAGCACCCTCGCGCCGTGAATCGACTTGCTCGGTGTAACTCTAATTAATAGTCAGTTAAAGGCCAAGCAACCGTTCAGCCGCCACTGTACGCCCATTTAATTAATTATGTACTGGCCAGTCGGTGTTACAGTGGCGGTTTTTGCAGACGGCGACGCCGTCAGGAAGGCGTCGCGACTGCAGCAATCGGCGACAAAGACAATGGCTCGTTACGGATTCGTTGACCATCACTAGCCGACGAATTGCTCGTGCCACTGCTGCCACCGTGATAGAAACCAGTTGGCAGGGGCACGCTGAATCGACCACTAGCGGATTCGAATGTTAAACCGAAGACGGGAACGTGCTAAAGATCGCTCCTTACAGTCGCCATTCATTGCCAACATCAATTGCAATTATCCGACATTTTCTTCGCCCACGCGGTAGTTTCTTCTCATAATGAAACGGTCCCGACTGAAAAATTCTAATGAAACTTCGCGTGAACGTAGAGATTTTATTTTTGTGCGAAAATTTACTCCGAAGGGGTGAGATTAACACCTACAGCTATCGTGTTTTTCTTTTTTTAAAATATAACTTTATTGTTCTTTTGGTATGGTGATGGAGCCTAGAAAACTTTTCCGAGAATTTCCACTAAAAAAATTTCCTGAAGGCTCTAATGTGCTCTACATTTAAACGAAGTTTCATTGAAATTAGAATTTTTCGGCTGAGAACGTTTCCTTGTCAGTGGGAAATATTATAAACGAAACAGTTCTTACAAAAGAAAAAAGGGAATTTAATTTTAAAACTGTGTTCGATCGATAAACGATTCTCTGGTCGAAGTCGGACGTGGAATTACGACTTCCCGACACGCAGCGCCGCGAACAAGCTTCGCGAATGCCTGCAAGTGCAAATACGGGCTGGTTCAAGTTCAAGTTTCACATCGACGAGGCAAATTCTATGCGAGAGTGCCGGATGCCGACGGCAGGCCCTTAATAAGCGGAAATTCCGACAGCCTTGACGCCCACGCGATAATAACGAAGAAACCGAGCAACGGTGCTAAGTAACAAGGGCGTGTGCGAATCTTCCATTTCTGCACCCTTCTGTGATCGTAGTGAGTGCTTGAGTTATTTAAAATGTCGCCAGGAACGATATCTCATAGTATCACTTTCTCGTGATTCATCTGTGATTAAAGAAACGCGTGGATCTGTGTTGCTGTAAATCGAAAGGCTTTATGTTTCATTTACGATTTCTTTTTGAAGCATTCTTTCTTAAAGGGAGAACCTGGTTCGGAACGCTGAAAGAAGTAACTTCGCAAGTAACTTCGCAAGTTGTTCTCACACAAAAAAATTAATTGAAATCGTTGATGCGCCTCAGTAGAGCCTTTAATTTTTGTCCAAAATAAACTAAGAGATTACTATCGATTAAAGCAAAAGACAAATCGAAAATTTCGACCCTCCGAAGAACTGAGATTCTCCCCTCAAGAAAACGGACTGTGACATCACCGTACGATTTAAAATAATGACTGCTTGAAAGTATGCCCAATTACTCGCGGTTAAAGGAATCGTCGTGATTGTTGAAGAAGAAAATGGGGGAAACTGACCGCAGTTTCGAAAGAAATCGTGAAAGTGGCAAAGAGAACGTTGAGATGTCACGCAGTTGCGAAAAGCTACCATTCTAGAATCATGTAGGTTAGTCTATCGTTGCCTAAGAATTTTTCACGTTGTGTATCATCTTCCTCGTGTGAAGTGATTTCGGACGAACATTCGTTTAAATAATTAACGCGAGGAGGGTAGGAGTATCGTCTGATAAAAGTACTTCGTTAACGAAACATGTATGTTTCAGCGTTATCCTCTACAGAATCACTGCGCGCAACACGGATCCCGCCATTTGAATTCATAATGCATCGCGTCTGACCTGAAGTCGAATCGATCCACTGGAATGACGGACCACACACGTGTATCGTTCACTTACCTGTAACAAAGAAAAGGGGATTAGACACTAATTACCGAGTATCTGATGATCTGATTACACGTATAATTTAATTTATATATCTGTCTAAAATCTTCACCGGATATCTGTTGTTTAATCACGGATATTCCTTAACACTGCGCAGTTGTTCTCATAAATCGTAATTAAAGAGACTTCATTGTACGCGCGATAGTACGCGCCGTTAATAAGTGGCGATAGATGGAAACGATTATTGCTAACAACGCTCCACCAATGCATTGACCCGTATGTCGGTTATGCAAACGGACATTTGTTAGTCGACGGTGAGATCACTCACCAAAGAAGTGGTCAAGAGACATTAACAGTCGGTAGCCACGTTGGATCGTCATTACAATGTTTGCCCACGTTTTCGAGGCGCGCACGAGCGAAAAGTGTATTCCCTCGCCCGTACTTCCCCCTTTCCCTCGTGTTCGATCCTCAAATATATCAATGATAACCAACAGACCATACCCGAAACATGTCAAATATGGACACTGCACTCGAGCAACGTCAAAGTGCAACAGGAACCACCGAGTATATGCACGTTAAGCTTTGGGTGTGTCGTACACGTTTGCCCCTTGTGTCGAAAGTGACCGAGAAAAATTTTAATATCATTATTAGAAGAATAGATTTCTTCAAGGATATTTAAGGAGGTGCAGGGCCATTGGAATTACGAAAAAAAAAAACAATTTTTTTATTATTATTAATTCTGCAAGTATCATCCTTTGTGAACATTTGCAACAAAGTTCTGTGAGGAAATTGAGTACACTGTTGAGTAACGGCTTCGCAGAGCCGTATTGGCATAAGGGGTTTAACTTTGAAGCCGATTATCTCGAAACACCAACTCTTGAACGAATGAATATTTTCACTTGAAATTTTAACTGGAGCTGTAGAATTAATTTCTCGTTGCTGTGGAGCTTGCGCATGGACACTGAATATTTGTAAAACATTTTATAACTGAGTAAACATGATCTTTAGTCTTACAAATGTGGGGGAAAATTTATTCATGTGTAATATTCAGAATTTTAGTTTAAATTCGCCAGTAAACTTACTTAGTGTAGTTTTTAGTATGGAAATTACTCAGCCCAAAGCATTTTACTTTTAGATAATTGGTTCACCTTGAACCATTTTTAGCGATATATAACTTCAATCATTTTCAACGTACTAACAATTTTTTTTAAATTACTTCTGGAAGCATGCATAAAAAACTGTGAAAAGTACTGGTATGGTAATTATTTGGTATCTAAGCAATCCAATCCAAAAGAAACTGTCGATTTTAGTCGTTTAATAGTCCTGTCCCCCCTTAAAGAGATAGACTATTTAATCGCTCAATGAAGTTTCAATAGGTATTAATAATTGAATATTCTTATACCATTGTTATCAAATGAAATATGATCGTAATTAACTGCTCAGTAATTGACGTGCAAGGGTAAGCTAGAAAAGAGACATTCGCGTGGATGGTACAGGTAAATATGCATAAAGGAAGAGGACTCGTTCTGGACAAGTGAGGACTTAAGTGTGATAAGCCAGTACACTTATATATCGTTCCTTACAAGACGGGGTGTGTCGATACACTATCTTCATGCATTAATGCATGGAACGCCGGTTGACGGTGTGGCTGTCCTTTTCCAACCCAGCGTGAAGAACGTAGAGAAGCCTGTGTAGGTTCTTGGTACCAACGGTGGCGTAAATCGATCGAATCTGTCGATAGATGCCTGCCTAATCAGGTATCTGTCAATACGATAGATATACGGACGATAGCTGCACGACCGATAATCGTTTCAACCGCAGCGAATGGAAAATTCATTCGCATATTCATTCATTCGTTCCTCTGATCCTCAACCTTTCCATAATAAGCAGATGAAGTGTCGTAAAGCATCGGCTATTTTAGAATTCAAAGAGGATAAAACGAGCCCCCGTAAAGTAGATTAGATGTGCATTTACTAATTATAGGTCTGTGATGAGCTATATTTTGCAACCACGAAGATAAACGATTTTCTACGCGCTGTGTTCGTCACAGTTACTCGGTTGTCTGATAAATTAGTGCGGTTTAATATGATTGTATATAGAACTCTTATTTTCTTCAAAAATATTTAGTAACATTTAATCTGTTATATTGCCAACGCTCTGGTAATTTTTAAAATCCATGTTTGAAGAACTCGACCGTTTTTGACTGAAAACAATTTTGGGACTATTTTCGCAGTCCCACATCATTGAGGAAGGAAATTCGACTGAAAGCGGTTTGAAGGGAACAGAAAAGGTGGTAAAGTGACCACCTTTTTCTTGGGTAATTCGCCCAAGATAAAATTTAAAATTTAAACTTACTTAAATGTAAACTCTTTTTTTATTCACTCGAGACTCCATAACTTTCAACCTAAAATTTTATTGTTACTATCGCGAAATGAAAAATTCCGAAACGATTCTGATACAGTAGAACAATATACAATAAATTATCGACAAGCAATGGTTAATGGAATAATTTTTTTGTGAAATGAAAACCACTTGAACTTATTGAACAACCTAATAGCCATCTCCTAAATAACATTCCTAAGAACACGTACAATTTATCAAACTAATTGAAATATACCATCACCCCTAATTAAAATAAATGAAAATCCCCAATCATACACAGTTTGCACGTAAGCAACATGTCAGGGCGAGGATGAGCATGTGACTTTCCAGAAGCTGGTAGAGAGGTACGAGGATGGTTAGAGGTCATCAGCATCGCGACACCATCGTGTTCCTGACCTCGTTGACTGAGCACGTTAGATGACTCGGCAAACAGAGGAGCACACAATCCTGTCGTGTAAAGCTATGCCATTTTTAGCGCGATTCGGTTCCATCTATACATCACACTGCATCTAAATATGGAAGCTCAAAAAACCAATAATAAAATCGATAAAATGTAAACTGGAACCACCTGCACCGAAGTCTCCCAAGATCTCCTATCTTGCCTTACTCTTCGACTAAAATACACAGCCCTTCTTGAAATCATTAAAACGAACATGCCTTCGGATAACAACCGAGCCAAAAAACCAACATCCTGCGCCGCAGCAGCCCTCGATTAATTACCAGTTATGACTAAGCAACTATGCCGCGGCGAGGAATTTCACGGTTTTGAACGGGAGCAGTGAATCAAAAGCAATCAACGAGCGGGGCCCATTCTCCGGCTGATAATAGTTTCCAGTGACAGATAGGACGGGGCAATGTAACGAGCGGGCTGAAAGATCGCCGCGCGATGTCTACTCACGAGCTTAATTAAGAAAATTATTTCGAAGCGGCCACGCGAACTGCGAGTCACTCCGCTCGCTTCCGATTTCGCCCGTTAGCTGGTTCTTACGTACCACTCGGCCAGTAGCCTTCCCCCCCCCCTCCTCTCTCTCACCTGCACGCCCTCCCCCCATTTTCCCCAGTTAGTATAATTACGCGTAATAACACCTTATTCGCAGGCGCGAACGTAATAACGCTTTAATGAAACCGCCGCGTCTTTTTCCATCGTGTATCACGTTCCCGGAGCGGACCTAACGATCCGCGCATTTCTCACGCGTTACCATTTAAGGGGGTTCCGCCGCGAGGTCCTGTCCTCCTCTGTCGCACCATTATTCGCCAGACACCGCTAATAAACGCTTGACTGTCGATAGCTTAATTGATTCGTGCTCCATATATCGCGACTCCTTTAAATACAATCCCAGCGAGACGAGTGGCCAGTCGTTCGACGAAGGACAAACGTGGAAAAGATACTTATAAGGCGTCCGGGGGGGCAGAAACAGCGCGACAGAACGTGCTTGCAAGAAGGAGCAGAGAAAACGACCACTTCCTCGACCGACTTTTTCGCGATGCAAGAAATAGATCACGGTTTAATTGACTGCAGTCGTGCCCGTGTTCATCGATCGCATTTTCACGTTGTAAAACGTCCGCTTGATAGATTGGGAATGGGTTGCGCGGCCACGCAGACCCGGAATGATTAACTGTCGTCGGTCACTTTGAGCCGTGGCTCAGGGAAAATGGCACTACGAAAATGGCACTACGAAAGCGTGCCTCGATTCAGGCAGGCCGGACTGTATCTTCCATGAAAATGGAGCTTCGAGGTATCGGTGGTTTGCACTGCTTTGATCGTACAAGCAAGCGAAGCAAGTGAAGCAAGTGAAGCAAGTAGGATCGTTGCAAACATTCCTTAGTGGAAGGTAATTTATATTCAAGAAACAGGAACATCGGGTAAGGTGACTTTATACAGACAACTGTGGGGATTCTAACTATGATAGAAACTAACGCGTGAGCATCAGGCAAGTGGAGATTTCTACGCACAAATCTGACTTCATTGTAAAATTCCAAGTGTTCTTCTAGTCGATGAAGATTCATGGGTCTGCTTTGGGGTCGTCCTTAAGTTTTCTTACAAGGGGAGAGGTAGTGTCTTATGTAATATTTTTCTAACCTAATTTACAATATGAAACCTTTAACAAAAATTTGAATAACTGAAAAAATGCAGAATACAAAGTATTACCTAATTAAGTAAGGGTGGAATATAAAAATCTTTCGAATTCTTATATTGGGGGAGGGAGGGGCTAAGAAATCGTGGAAAATTACTCTTGCGCAATTTAAGGATAGTGACATCGCGAACAAGTGACAAGAGCTCGAGCAGTGAACCTGTCATCCATCACTACCGCGCTGAAATCCCTATCGCTGAAAGGAAAAGCGAAAGAAAGCTCCAGTGGTAACCTGAGACCGTTCTCTTTCGATGAAAACGGCTACGGATGCACCATTAATCTCGCGGATATACGGAGAGCGCCATTTCGACAGGCGGGGTTCACTCTACATAATCTCGTTTCAGCAACGTCGGCTCGAACGTCTAGCGAATGTCCGGCCAGGTTTCTCAAACTTTCACCGGCTCGCCCAGTGGCTCGATTATCGATAAGAACACGCAGCTAAGAAAATCGTGACTCCGTGCACAGATATCGGGCCCGCAGCACGGTTTTGTGAGGCAGCCATGCGCGAAGTGACATCGACGGGGCCGTATACGGCGTTTCTCCGCGCGATTACGTCTGCTTAAACCCAGGGATGCGAATACTCGCGGTACCACCTAACGAGAAAGGAACCAGCGGCATAGGAGGAAGCGCTTGGTGGCTCGCGTGCTTCCTGAATGATACTTTACACGCGTGTCTTTGGAAAATAAGGGAAACTTGTTCCAATTGGCAAAGTGGTACTTAAATGAGAGATGATTAAATTTTGTTGATTAAGGTATTCCTAATTTCTCAGCTTCGCTGAAATATTCTCAGATTTTGTGAAGTCCTAATCCCTTTGTCGGGGTAAATAGTGCATTTACCCCGAAGTTAATGCACTATTTAGTCTCGTTCCACGAGATTTGATGTTAATAGCGAGAGATACGTTGCGACGTGTAATAAGGAACAAAGGTACTCCAGGATAGGTACTCTAATCGCCCGGAGGATTAATGGTGCACGCGACGCTAGTTTTTCAGGTGACTTCGTGCGAGAGCCATTACGAAAGCGTGAGAAGGGTGAGTTGGTACAGGTAGCCCTCGGACTAAGGGCTCGCGCTAATTACGTCATTATGCGGAACAGGGTGGATAGCTCTAACGAACCTGCAGCTCCGGACGTGCTCATCCTATGAATAGTGATGAGTATATAACCAACCACCAATCACGTGGTATTGTAATACCAACTCTCCCGTGCCTGATTCTGCATAGTAATTAAAAATTCTAAAAGATGCGCCCTTTAAGGAACCCTCTTCTTCCTTGCGATTTTTCCTGTACTATTTGGAACCCCTCGCCAGCAAGCTCAGCTCCGTACACGAGGCCTCGGTAGACACCGGCGAGGCTCACGAGTGAGAGTGAATACGTGATTGAAATTCTAAATACCTTTCTGCACGGTGCCTCGTAAATTCAATTATCGATAATGAACCGCGGATTTCAGGGAGATCGATCAAGGAAGCCCTACGAATCTCAAGGACCATCGTTGGAAAATACCCCTCGGATTAAAGAATACTCACTTGAGGAAGTATCGTTTTAAAAATTTCTCAATTCGGTGGAACTGGTGGTCTTTTAATGGCAGATAAGGGGTTGCCACCGGCTCCTGTAACAACTATGATCAAAAAACCTAAACTAAATTCCTTCCTTCCATCTGCCTTTCGACTTCGCCCGTGCCCTAAACAGAGTCATCAATCGAAACAGTTAACAGCTGCCTTGGAACACAATATTCTCGAGGCTTCGATAAAACAACAGCGTTGGGTCAGGCTGTGGAATCAATGGACCACCGGGTCCTGTATCTGTATCATTGTTACAAGTCGCGATACGCGCAACCGTATCATTACCATAATCGTCAGCACCGTGGCATATGGGAGATGGCAGGGGTGGAAGCCACGGGATAAGTCCGAGGGGCCCCGGAGGCTTAATCGCGATAATGGCCCCGGAATCGCCTCGTGACCGCAGAAACGGAAAACGTCCCGATTCGAGACGGCAGGTCGGGCGATCGAGCGCTTACGCTTTTGCATCTTGCCACGAATCGGCTGATTATCGGATATCAATCTTCGCAAGTACCTGCACTGCAACAACGAGGCGGTATTACGATAGAGAAAGGGAAATTGCGATATACAACCTTTCTACGAGAAAAAGGAACAACTTAAGATTCGACTACGTTCGCGATGGAAAAATTATTTGTCCCTGTTCGCTTAGTAATTTCAAGGAACTCCGATGTTACGAAATAACATCGTTTCAGAATAAAGGAACGGCGGACAGGTAGATGTGCCGGGATGAAAAAGGGAAGATTAAAGATGGGCAGGGGTTATTGGTAGAAAATGTAGTAATGATAGGTATTGCACTCTCGAATGCACTGTGCTGCAAATGATGCAGAGATTCGACTATCTTCTATTACGAGGGGCGTAATATTATTCCTGCTTGAACACAAAATATTGCTTTAATAATTCTATGAAAACGATTTTCAAACGAAAATACAATTGGACCTATGTGTACAGAAAGCTACTAACTCTCGAAATGACAAAAAAAAAAGGAATTGAACCCATTACGGATCCCATAATCTTGGGATCTTTATTTTGCAAAAAATTACCAACCCATAGAACAACTCTTACATTAAACAATTATTGAAACTACCAAGACATAGTTCCATTTTAGGTTGAAAAAACAAAAGCCTCAGAAAATGTAAAATAATATTAATTATACCACTGTTAAATAATCCATTAAAAAACATTGTAAAACAATACCAAGAAATAAAGTATACCCAATAGAAATAAAACTATTTTTCTCTAACATTTAAAATCTTCAAATTGAATTTACTCAGTAGGCTCAACTAACTAAAAATATTGTAAAATGTATCGATAAGTTTTTATATTTTCTGAAATATCTATTCGAAGCTGAACATGAGAATAAAGTGAAACGGTACAAGTTGGTCAGCCATCGACGTCGAATGACGAAAAGGAGGCAGTAAGTAGTAATTAAAGGTCGAGGAGGTAAAAAGCGAAGATTCGCATATAGGATTCTATGGTCGCCGTTCAACACACAGACCTGGACCATCAGAGCACGGAACGATACGGTAGGAGAAGAGAAGCAAGAGGAAGAAGAGGAGACCCTCCGGTTCTTTAATAACACGGCGGGGCCACAGGTTCTTCTTCAGGTATGCGAGACAGAGCCCGAGGCGAAGCACACCGCGTACAGTGTCCGGAACCTGCTTCTTTCACCGCGATCTACGCTATATCGCCAAGGATCTCGGTGCACTGTAGTCGATACCTTTCGGAGTCTATGCACCGACACATTCCTGAACGCTTATGTGTTTCGATACGCGCATACACCGGCCCGTGGTTTCGTATTCACGTAGCAAAAGGAACGAGACATCTAGCCAGCTGAACGATACAATTTATGAAAAGATAGAGCAGTGGAATAGGAACTGAAGGAATTTAAGGAATGTCTGTCCTGGAACAAAGGAATAGTAGCTGCGGATTGGAATCCGTTTTCTAATCAATGGGAAAAGGGAAGTGAGTCGAGTCAGTCACGAAAGATCAACGAAGCATTCGTCGAAATGCACGATTAATAGTTTGATATTGGACCAAGATTTTGAGAAATGACATTTCCGAGAGATTGTGTCTGCTGAGAAAGTTTTACTTGAGAATCAGGGACACTCGGGCAAATACTTTTGATACTTTCCAGAATAAAATATCGACGTGAAAGCACGTCAGAACCACGTGCACGGAATGCAAATCCCTCGGCGTGAAAACGCGTCGACGCCACTCAGTGTTAGTATATCTATTATGCAAACTTCTGACAAGGAAATATTCCCAGTAGGGGGTCAGCGCATAAAGTAAATGTTGGTACAGTTCGAAACCTTAGATACTGAAAAAATTGCTAATGGATAATACAACACGAGAAAAGAAAATTCCGAGATTGGTTTTTAGGCATTTGTGTGGGTAATCTTTGTGAGTAAGAACAAAGTAAATATCTAATCGGGTCTAACAAATATTAGGGGGACCGAGAAAATACATATTTCCTCTTTCACCCCCCTGCGGATGGAATTTCCAAAAATCCTTCCTTAATGCCCACGTCACGAAAACAATATATCTTCCAAATTTCACTTCCCTAGTTTAATCAGTTTGAGCTGGGCGTTGATGAGTCAGTCAGTCAGGACTTCTTCTTAACCATCTTCAAAAAAGAGGAGGTTATAGATTCGACCCGTTTGAATTTCTATTTTTTATTTTATATATTAGCAGCTAACATTTCTGTTTAAATTTTCTCATCTGAGTTTTCGAAGACTATCAAAATCTACTTGATACGCCGACTCCCTACTGGCAATGTTTCCTTATAACTTTGATAGTCATGCTAAACTACATGAATAATTCTTCCCTCTAATCTCTATAACAGGAAGCATCCATCGACGCCCCTATTAATACGCTTATTTGTAGAACAATTTCAGAAGAAAGTCTGTATCAGCAACAAGTATCGCTAGCTTGTTAGCGACCGCTCGGGATCAGCGGCTAGCGGGTGTGATCGCGCGACAATACTTGATCGTAGATACGGATTATCTGTTCCGATTTGCTCGGCCACGGTGGCGTCTAGTTTTATTCGCTGCTGGGCGATAGGAGCCAGTTCTCATTGGCGGTGTTACCAGGCCGCCGAGCGAGGGAAAATTAATTTGCAACCGGCTCCTCCGTACATGGTAGCAGCGGGACGTCCACGGCCAAGGAAATGATAACCCCGTGTAATTACCGCGCAGATATGGCGTAAGGTCTCGCTGCTCGTTATCAGTGATTCAACGTGCGCGGAATAAAACAATGCTCGATGCAACGGCCTCGCTAGAAAGCGTTCTATAAATTCATGCCTCCCGAGTCGCGGCGCAAATGAGCACGCGATAAACCAACGAGACCGGAGACTCTGCATTTCACGCGAGAAATCCAGAGGTTCCAAAGGCGGAGGGAAAACGTTGCCCGAGGGCAGACGCGACGCGTCCGCGCTCCGCAGCTGAAGGGAATCTTGTCCCAACCAGGGGCGGAATAACAAATGTACGATACTACTTGGACCCTCGTCTACAATGCTCCTCCGGTGTCGAAGGGAGTAACGCTCGTACCGGCTCGGACGGGGCATACTAATCGTTTCACGAAGGACGAATAACTAGGAGGAAGGAGAAGGGAACGGACACACGAGCAAAGGGATAGAACTGTCGATGGTGTATACAATAGGAACGACAAGTTTTTAATGCAATGGAAAGTGATTTCTCAAGACAGCCAAAGCAACTGCAACCCCGGAGAAGGGAGAACCGAGGGACATGTCTATGGAGCGCACGAAGGGAACAGGATACGCGATCAGGGTCGTAGGTAGAATCGGAAGGAAGAAGAAAGAGGGAACGCGAAGATCGTCCCTAATCATGGGAGGTGCGGGGGAAGGACGGTTAACATGCAGGCCCGTGGCTGGAGGCGTTAGTGGCGTATAATCTGCGTTCCTTCGCTCTTAAACACCACCGTGGCGCACGGTGCTCTTGTGCCATGCGAGAGGAATACCACCGTGCCCCGTGGACGCGGAAAGGTGGTGGTTCGATCAGCGTCTATCGACGTCGGCGCACATGCAGGGCCGTGATCCTCGGTGTGGAGGTCCTTGTCGAAGCGTTTGCCACTATGAGCCGCGGGTACAAGCTACGTAGCCCTACTGGGCCTACACGCGCAGCTGGGTGGAGGGCACCCGTCCTCCTGCCAGGCGGTGTCAGGATATTACCGACAGGGAAAAGGGGGGCTGGAGAACGAGAGTGAACGGGAGAAAGGAGCCACAGGAGCCTGCAATTACATCGCAGGTGGCTGTGGCCTGATCACAACGACTTTGGGACTACCTAACTGGAGCATCAAGCAGGAACACGTGGTGATTAGCAGGATACGCGCAACGATACTTGGCCGATCCTCCAGCCAAGAAAATCGGCATTCTTGATTGAGCACTGGTAATTATTACCCGTCCAGCGTCGCCTGAAACCGATTCCATCTACGATGTCGTTCCCTGATCCGCTGCGGAGCCCGGTCTCTCAACTGGTTTACGTGGCCCAGACGAGTAGCAGAGTTATAATTAGCTGGCGTTAATGGAATATACGGAGCTGGGACTGTTTTTCGATCATTCGAAAGCTTAGAGGCAATGCTGGATAATTTAAAAATAATAGGGGCCACGGCGGGCACTTGGGGCTACCTGGAGCAAGTGTTTCGCTGGGCAACTTGCAATCTGAAGCGGGGATGGAGAAGTTAGTAAGGGATGCGTGGAATAATAGTGGGTCTTTCGAAATCTTAGATTGGATCCATTTCAATGAATGTCGTTTTAGGAGACTTCTAGTTTGGATAAGAGCTGCGATAATAATTGTATTCTACTTGGAAAGTAAGTGAAATGAACTTTCTGAAACGTAACTGAAATGAAATTTCTTTGAACAATATAGTTATCCATTATACAATATTAGGTTGATACATTTGAAATTATCATTTCATATAGGGAAATCTAAATCCCTAAAATAGTTATTCCTTCCCAACTATTTTATTTCTTTAAGTTTCTGTGACATTTCTTGAGTCTTTTACCCAATTTCACATGCATCAACTCAATACTTCCTTGACGAATTCCCCAGTTACTGAATCCTTCCGCTAATACAATACACCTCAAGTAGCTAATACAATGTACCTCCAAAGTAGAATACGCGTTCATTCGCATAAATTATTGTTAAAGAAGTACCCACTGGTCGAACACAACATTTTTTTTCCACGAGTGCCACTCCATTTCACTTTCCCGGGGCTTCAAGGTGTACCACATTACCCGCTGCGTGTAATTTACAGTTTCCTTGATCAATTTTTTCTTACTGTTCATTCAAATGTCGTCGCAGGGAAGCACAGACGCTGCACATACCCACGTACTTTTAACACTTGTGCCCCGAAAAGGGTCACCTGCGTGAACACTGAACACGCTGGAGTCCTACTTAACATATTCCTCAATCGTTCACTCGAATCGACCAGCAATTAGCCACGCCCTGAAACCTCTTAATCGACGATCGAGACGCATCCGAGGAGACCCGATCCTGAGAGATACCAGCGGATCGGTATATCTCCGCGCGAGTGATTAATACCGCGAGCTTATGCGCGCCCGACGACAGGAATAAAATTCGCTTGGCTCGCCAGAAAGGAGAGGCACTACTTATTTTTCTCGTTCGGCTCGGCTGCACACGCGCGCACCGATCGTAATTAACACTCCATCCTTCTCCGTCACCCAGCCTCCGTCGCTTTTCCTCCCTGCGCGTGTGATTTCTGTACGCTCGCGAAAACCACTCGTACGCCTCGCGCAAATGCAAACACGAGTACATACCTACACTACCGCTCAAAAGTATTTGATCACTCGTTACGCGCGCGTCTGATAGCGGGAGAAATAGAATAATACGCAGGATAGTTAATTATTTCTTGTCCTCGTGCTCCATTTTCTTAGCACATGTGCAATTTCGCCGCTTCAATCTGCAGATAAGGCTATGATTGTTACTTTTTGTGATTCAACTATTCGGACGGTAATAAATATTCATGGCACGCTCGAAGAATGTTTAATGGTATTTTAACGCTGGCAACTGCTTTCTGGACGAGAAGACGGTTGAAAAATAGAAATCAAAAGTTTTATTTCAGGAAGAGAAGGCTATAGACTTCGTGTGAGAATTATTTAATTATCGAGGGAAAAATGGTGAAATGAGAAGTACCGTCGATTTAACTTAGAAGTGCCATCGTGAGTTTGTGTAGAGAGAAAACATACTTATATCGTTAAGAAGTATTGCAAGTGAAATGAAATTACTTTCTATATCAGTGCGACACACCGTCCAGCAATGAGGAATAAAAGGAAGCTCCAAAACAGCCAAATGTGGCTACTGGAATTTCAGGATTTCAGAATCAGGAGGATATCTGTTAGAGGTAACCCCTTCATAGCACCAGAAATTAGGGAAAATATTAAAATTACAAAATACGTTCAAACCCACTATTAAGATAACAAAATAAAACGAAACGATTGCTGTGAGTTAAGGAACATGAAATTCGGAGTACAAAAATATGGAAAAGCATTGTATCTTCTCTTTGATTAACCTGCACACTACTCTGATCAGAAAGTTCCAGGACAAGTTCCTTTCAAAAACTGGTAAAACGTATGAATCTTCTTCTTTTTTTTTTTTAATTTCTTGTATTGCGAGCACGGGGAATTACTTTGAAGGATACCAAATAGAAATTCATGGATAAGCGAATACTTTGTGTTATATTTGATTTACGCGGGAACATTTCGAACAGGGTAGTACACACAGCTAGTGATCGAGTACTTTTAAGCAACAGTGTACGTGCCTTAAGAAAGAACCTTGCAAGCACACGTGCGCACGAAGACGTGTAACGGACGTGGCGAGATGTAGGGCGCGCAGATTTATAAAACGCGAGACGAGAGTGCCGCTGCCGCGGAGAACAGAGAAAGCGGGGTGTGACTACGAGCGTGCAGAGGGAAGAAATTTATCTCCGAATGGCGATACTTTCTTCCCGACCAGGGTACTCGTGTATGAGCCAAAGATATCGGGCGAGCATGCAAGGCAACGGGACTTTGTACGCCTGAATCGTCCAGCGGCGCGGTTTTAATTGCCAGCGATTGGTCTCCGATGCCGTGGTGACGGTGTATTAGCTATTCCAGTTCCAATCGATTGCGACAGAGCGTGAATAAGGCGTAACGTGAGAAATGTCTTCCTTGTCAGAGGTTATATCAACTTTCAGCCGCTTTACGAACGGCCACGCAGCCAGGCTTTGATCGAGTCAGCCGTGAAACCGTAAGAAAATATAGTAATTAGTATGCACACTGTTCCCCGAAGCGTTAACTCGCGTATCCATACACTCCGTACAAGATAAGTAACGAGTCACGTTTTAGTCAACCCAATAGAATCGGTTATTCAACTCCCTCTGAATGGATGGAGGATGCACGGGCCCGTCCAGGAAGGCGAAGGCTCCCATCGGGAACAGCGTGCTCGTTGGGGCAACGGAAAAACAAAAGGGAGGGATTACACTCGCCCGTTCGAATCGTTAGGCGTTCGTTTCTAATTGGCGCTAAATAATGATTTTTTCCCCCCCGCGTACAGCCTGCCAATCCATACCCCCCACCCTCTCCTGTCCACGAGTTTCTTCGAACAAACCCATTACTGTACGACAATATTCGCGCTGGCAATCAGCACGTCGGTGCGAGGGCACAACGGTTCCGTTTGCAGGGGCTTCATTATGCATCGCGTCGACGACGTCGTCGACGTCTTCCCCGGCCACTAACGAGGAGTAGACGCTCCTCTGACCGGGACAGCAGCGTGTACGGGGGAGATGTTTCAAGCACTACTGCGCCAGACACCGTGCCACTGGCGACTAAATGACAACTGGTAATAAACGAACCTCTCAGAGGCTGCCACTCGAATAAGCCACTGCGAGAGGGACAAAGGTTCCTCTAATGCAGGCGAGGAAGATGGTACGTGGCAAAAAGTGTGATAGTGGAAATACTGTGCAGGAGGTATTCGCACTTATGATAATTGAATGATAAAACTCGGAAGTGAAATTCGCATAAGGAACTGATTTCTACAGACAGCGGTGCGAGGAACTGGAGACTGTAGCTTTTAAGCACTTTGCGCCATGAATTCATCACTTGTATCTTGAAGGAAAAGGAATTAGGATAGCATTTGTCAGACACTTATAACAGAAATGAATCGATGCAGAAGATTAGCAAGTTCCTCTTAGGATACCGTGAAACTGGCGTGAAAAATCAGCAGTAATTAGGGAAGAGTGATTAAGTGTAATATTCTAAATTCAGTAACAGAAATGGGATGAGAGTGGAAGTATTTGAAAATAGAACTCGAAAATGACTGACTTCGCGCCGAATAGCAGTAGCTTCTGGTGGAACTGATGCTGCTATAAATTCTATGTGTGGTCTTTTACTCGCTTGTTCCGCAAAACAAACAGGTCTGTAGGATTCTGCGATTCGACACGAGGGAGTGAGTCAAGAGAACCTCCCAAGCCCTATCGGTTTATTGAGCTCTTCTGCCTCTTGTTACCCTCCGGTGGAAATAGTTGCGAGCTGATCGTAAGCTCGGCTTCTCACGAGACCGAGTCAAACCGTCTCGTAGGTATTCGCAAATAACACGTTCCGAAGGGGGTTCTGGGGGTTCTGCAAACATCCCGCGCACCGCTCTCTTATTCTGCTCCGCTGGCTTGCGTTTCTTTCAAATTTGCCTTCACGAGCCACGCTCTTCCAGCCCTGTTCTGCAAATACCCACAGCGCTAGCCAGCTTTTCGGGGAAGCATTCGCTATTTCAGAGCTTGTGAAAAACGGAGTATCTGCGTGGCAGCAACCGATACGAAAAATGGGTTCGCTACCTGCAGTCCTGGAAACAGATTACCGAAGTGGAAAGGTGGAGGAACTGTTACGATTCTATTTAGGTACCCACTTTTTGAGAAAAATAAAAAATTATCAGGGCCGAGATAAGACCTTTGAGACCCTAAGCACTTAAAAGATTTTGAGGCTCCTTATACTAAAGCGTTTCTAACAAAAGTTAGATTTCAAAAAGGTTGGAAGGTTAAATTCAGAAAATTTTTCTTCTGCCATAAGCACGTGCTTATTTTTCTCATTGGTTAATCCAGCACTGCTAATTATACTAAACACATAAAAAGTGTGGATAACGCAGATGCTATTTATCAACCTACCATGAAACTTATATTCGAGTGTAAGTTAAGGTGTAATTAAATCCTCGGTGCGCATACCTAAAAGACCCACTCTGGGGGGCATATTTTGGACAGAATGTCAGGCATTGTCTGCGCCTCGGTGGCGTATGCATAGTGCAGGGAGGGGTTAAACTCGCGTACCACCCGCGCGAGAAGCAAGAAAACGGCGGGACAGAGCGGCGCGTTCAATCGGGCCCTGATGTCACTCCGCATCGGCGGCGTCCGCTGACAAACAGGTCGGAGATAATTAGAGCAGCTTATTGCTAGGCGAAAGAAGTGGAAGGAGAAGGTGAGCGTCGCGGCGGACGGGGGCCGCCCGGACAAGTGGTGGAAACGAATATTGTTCGCGGACGAGGTGTACGGAGGAAGAACGCGGCGCGGCGGAGAGAAAGAACGGCAGACGTCCGCACTTGAATCTATGCGGATGTCTGGTGGGAGGGAACGGCAGAGATCGAGGAAGAGCGAGAGAGAGATCGGGCGAAAGGAGCGGGGGAGGAGGCGGGGAGGAGGCAGGAGGAACAAAGTCAGAGAACCGAGCGACGCGGTAGAAGGAGCTACGAGTGCGCTGAGGACGACGAGGGCAGCACGTCGGGGTACGGCTAGAGAGGGAGAGAGAGTGGCTGAAGTGCAAGAGAACCGATTACCCGCGGAGGGAGCCGAGGGGTCCACGAGGGGCCAGGATCCCCGGCGCATGCGCGGCGGGCGTGGGAACGCGCGCTCACGTTCAGACACTGTCCCCTCTTTCTCTTTCGCTCCGCTCGCCGAGCCCTTCTCTTTCGTTCGGTCCCTCTTGCTCTGCCGACCGTAGCCCCGTCGTCCCTTCTTCTTCCGTCGCGTCCCAGCGGCTTCTCTCGCTCCTGGGCCCCGGGCTCGTTCCTCTTCCTCCCTCCTCGAGGTGTCTGGGCGAGGATCGCCGATCACGGCCGAGTGCCCACGACCCAAGGCCCCGCGGGCACGGAGTTAGTTGTTCGCTCAGGGGTGCTCAATATCTGGGTGATCGCTAATGCAAATAGGGAGAGGATGTTCTTGGCGAAATAGGCGCCCGCGCGTGTGTGCACGCGTACGTGCACGGCCGCAGGGTTAATCCCAATGGTCCGATCGTGCGCGCGGTTCCGGCCACGACGGATCCCCTAAGTCCGTCCGAGGCGACGGTGCCGGCCGGTGACAACGTGGAAATGGCTGGGCAGACAGAGGTAATTGGGAAATAAATTAGATGTCGGGGATGCGTATCGTTCTGCCATTAAATGCGTACAGATCTCCGCGCGGAAACGGCGGAAAAAGCAGCCAGCGCACGGTAGCCCGATGGACAGGCGGCGATAGGTCGCCGGGCACCGCGACGTACCCTGGTAAGTTGTACGTACGTCTGCACGCGTGCTTTGTCGCGGGGAATGTGGATGTGCGTACACTCGCGTAGACGAGCGACAGAGATGCCTCCGGAGCGCACGATAACGCATGATCGCGCGATCACCGCGGGGTGCTGGAGAGGAACAAGGAGGAGAAAAAGAACGGGTATTTTGACAGGGCCCGGCAACCTTCGTCATCCTCTGTCGATCGTGTCGTGTCTCCTCGGGGTCCATTCACTCGATGGAACAAAGGCCTGGCGCTCTGACTTCGTGATTTATCTTCACTCCAAGCGGAACGTTTCGTCTAATTCCGATCCGTGCAACGCCGCGCGGGGTTGGTCAAACTTCTACGCGGGAATAGTTGTTTGAAGGGTACGCTAGGGATGCGACGTTCGAGTAAGAGCAGTCTGTCTAAATCATTCGATGCATCGCGCCAGACAGATAACTTCGCAGAGCCAACGTAGAACATTTCCCGACAGAACAGATGGCAATGATTGCTGCTAATGGTAGTCATCAATTCGCGGCGTGCTCGGGCACTTAGAAGCCGCTGCAGGCACAAATGGAAGGAACCACGGGACGATTTGCGACACTGAAAGACGACGGAAGCGTGCAATTCTATTTTAATTTCTGGTGGGAGCGCGTGAAACAAGGAGCTACCTCGCTACCCCTCTCCTGGCGTGTCTACAAAACTGTTCGCAGGGGAAACTCTATTCGTCCTTCCTCTTTAAAACAGAAAACCTTACTTCCATATTGTACTTCGATTAAACTAAACATTTAATAAAAATATCCTTCAATTTCTCTCCAAGTATAGACACGATCCAAGATGGAGAGCACGGATCGCAGGTTCGATGTACAATTAGCTCAGTGTCTGCAGCCCTCGTTGACCACACCCCTTCATGCATGGTCAAACATTCTGCATGTCATGCAAACGTGCAGTAATTGTAACAAGAGTACCTACGGCTGTACGACACGGATTTCTTGCCCTTGCACGCGAACGTGACCGACCCTCCGCGTGGCCATTCGGGTTTTAAGCTACTTTTTTTCAAAGGAACCGTCAGCCCGTGCACGATACAAACGCGCACGCCCGTACAATAGCACCCCGTGACTCGGAGGGGATGCGTGCACGTCGCCATCCATCATCGTGCATATGTTGCTCCGTTCGACGAACCCTTCCTCGCGCGATGTAGGTCTACAAGGGTGGCGAGGAAAGTTTCCGGGGTTAACGGTCACAGCTGCGCAGAAACGGAAAGACCTCCATCCTTTTACCAAAAGCTTTCCCTCGATGAAGTTTCCGATAGCAAAAAGGTGCATAAAAAGCTACGCAATCTCATGCACCAAACAGTACTGAAAATATTTATTGCATCAATCGAATATCTTAGCGGGTATTCACTTCCACCTGATTTAATAGGTATTCGAAATAGACTTTTGCACGATTGGTGACTAATTGTAAGTAAGCATACGGTGCCCGATATAGTTATGAACAGGGGGTACCAAAGGGCACCCCCCCAAAAATGAGCTTTGTAAAAAGAAAAGAAACCTGGATTTTACTTTTTAAATAAATTTTTATAATCAGCCAATGAATTTTATCGAATTCCCTCCAAGATTAAATCCTGAATGCGCCACTGGATTCGAGGGTGATGCAATAAATATTCCCATTATTTTAAATACCAATGGTAAGAAATGTTCTAAGAACTGCTGATCGATAGCAGGAACGAACGAGGGCAAAGTAACGAAATGGAAAAACAATATTATTTTTCTGTTCAAACGAACCCTTGCTTCGCGAGGAGATGCTCAGGTCCAATAGAAAATCTATGGGGGTCACGTGCTGGCACACGTGGCCTGTCCACGCGTGATGCATTCGAGCGCTAGCGCATCCACGTAAACATGTAACTGTGCAAGTGCATATTCCTCGTGCAAGTAGATGTATGCACGCTCTACGCCTACAGGGACACGTGTGCATCCTCACAGAACGTATAAATATATATATAAGTGTTCGTGTGTGAATATGATGCATCGAGGGGTGGTTTCCACCCTATTGTGCTCGATCCTTCATCCGTTAGCGGCAGCTTTAACTCACCATATTGTCAAGTGGCACTAGCCGAATTTGTTATTGTATTGGATTATGGTCATTTTATGGGGGGTCTTCGGAGAATGACAGAATACGACCATGATTGAAACTCTGCAGATCCGACGATAGCGCGGGAAACATGGTATATACAATCATTATTTTAATATTTCTCTAACTATGCAGGAAATTTGTGTTCATTTGTAAAAGTTTACGGTATAAGTAACTACTTTCTCAAGCGAGGAATGCAACTATCAACTATTCTTACAGCCAGCCATCGCGACCGATTTCTGATTCGAAAGTAGATACTGGATTAAATCAAGGATGAATTCTCTTTTAATATCCACCGAATCTGACAATATCAACATAATGTCTCGCATAAAGTAGTTAATCTACGGCACGAAAAAGAAACTAACGACGCGATTTTATCGCGTGAAATTAAAATTCAGATAGCGGCTCGGCATTGAAGAGTTCATAAACAACTTCACATCCTGACTCGAATTCCCTTTAATCTGGTTTGGAAGGAGAAATAATGTAGTTTTTGGGATCATCACGGTTGCACACTTTGTAGCATTAAGGCACTAAATAACCATAAAAGATGAAAGGGTATTTGCATATTTATTCCATCGCGGGGATGTGTCTTCCGCGTGGACGTTATTTTCCCAAAATGTCTGAAACTGTTAGCATCTGTAGAACCGCGGGCCTTGCGAGACGAGGGTCACGGTGGATCAACGGAGGCGTCGAGCTGACTGATACAAAAGTGAAACCTACGAGGGTTCGAGATAAAGGTAATTTCGATGCGTCGCTGGGTCACGACTGGCGACTATTACAGCTATTACCGGATCCAGAACCCATCTCGTTCCATCTCATACCGTACCATCCCACGCCATTCTGTTGGTATTACGTCCCGAGGATGCAGGCCAGAGCGTCATCTCGCGCGATCGAATCGTGCGGTCAATGGCGATCGGAGACACATCGATTCCCGTTCGAGAGGAAAGAAAATGATTGGCAAACTGTCCTGTCAACCTACTTCGCAGCCTTCTTCTACCTTTACGTGAAGTTTGATATATCGTTTCAGAGAGAGAGAGAGAGAGAGAGAGAGCGAGAGAGAGAGAGAGAGAGAGAGAGAGAGAGAGAGAGAGAGAGAGAGAGCGAGTTTCTGTGGTATGCTTATCAAGCTCCGCCATGTGATCAAAATCGGGGATTTTAAGATTAACATACCAAAATGAATTTCAGAATATCAAAAAGTCGTTGAAAATTTAAGCGCCTGTAGTAGAAAATAACTGCTCGCATGTTTTCTATGAACTCATTGTCTATACTTAGACTTGGAAAATAGCATCATTATTCATTTCATAAAAAGCACATCTGAAACAAAAACAAAACTGATTCGTAATCATTATGAGTACCGCTATCTCAGGTGCCAGAAAAACTTGTGCGCATTCAAACTTCAAGTCTCGAAATTTTCCATTTTTACATGAATTCTGAAAGCGCGCAACTTTGTTCAATTTTGACTTGCGTGACTAATTCTGGCACCTGCGATAGCGGTACTCATTATAATTAAGAATCAGTTCTTTATTTGTTTCAGATGAGTTTGTGAGCTAAAATCACTCCTGCCAGGGAGATATTTCTTTTCAAAGGCGCGATTTTTATCTCCAGATAACCTTGAAAAAGCGTGATTAAAAATGTCTTTAAAAAATTATTCCGTATACATTATAAGTAGATTAATAAATAAAAAAAAGTGTGACCGTAAGCTGACCGCAGAATGTGTGAAGAAATGACCTCATTATCCTGCATTCCAAGCAAACAACCAACAGAAGAAAGCATGTAAATTTTCCAATTACCTGCGATGATCACACAGCCTTTGGCGCTCGCGCGTCCATCACGAAGATGCAATGGGTTAGAGGCAGAGTATGCAAGAGAAAGAAAGAGAAGAGTATCAAAAAGAAATAAAAGATAAGAAAGAGTATGTGCTTGCATATCAGTACAGGATATATAAATCAAAATGGCTAAAATTTAGGAGGAGTCTACTAACATCAAGCTAGATATTTAAGTGCAATCCTTTCGTATCATCATTTTCTTTCCCTTTCCTCGTATTTCTTTCATTCCCCAACATTTTCGCGTGGGAGACAGCGAAACGTCCGCTTCTCTTGCCTCTCTTTCCAATACCCCGATGCACGCCGTATTCCTCTCCTCTTTTCTCGCCGTTTATTCATTTCCCTCCCCGATGACGACCGTTGATCGCCAGCATAACGACTCCGTTCGTCGTTCGCAAAGTAGCCGAACCCGGTGGTTTCGCGGGGAATCGCATGACACGCCTGTCAAACGATGCCTTAGCCACGAGGCGGTGTGGCCACGCCGCGACAACGCGTAATTACAGTAATGAGAATGATGGAATGTATGCACTCACTTGCAATGCGACTCGCCGCGTGGTGAGGACATGCAGACTCCTCCGTTTTTGCAGGGGCTCGGCGAACACGACACGAAACCTGCAACAGTGAAAAAGAAAGGATAACGGGTTAATTACAGGCGAGATGAATTAATAATATTTGTTAAGCATCCATGGAATATGGTAATCGCGGTGGAAATACTTGCAATTGGTTATTCTGTTTCCAGACGGCGATGCATAGATAATTACCGTCACAGTTCGTATAACACGAGAATAATATCTTGGATATTGCTGCCTGATCTTAGAAACTTTCCTAGCTATTTAAAACCGGACAAAGCAAACTCACGTCGAGTTTTGTAAACAGGGACAGATTTGTGTATCGAAGTAGTCTGCGTTACTTAATATGAGAATAAAATATTAAACACAATTTAATAGAAAGAGCCAGTTTTTTATTTTGGCCATTTTCACCGAGTTATCTTTGAACACGGAGTGTTGAAACAATTTTAAAAACAATTCACTTTTTTCATGCAGCAAATTTCCCTAGTAGCACAAAATATTAAATACACATGTCTAATATTAAAAAGAGATTCAATCCCCTTTTGATATTTAAATCTACATGCAACATTATGCAAATATTAAGCAAATTAAAATATTCATTTTATATTGGGGAAACAATCTTTCTTTCCAAATATGAAGTAAATATTTATTTAATTTTAAAATTCTCTCAACTCTTTTAGATTAAATTATGTCATTATCTTGTCACCTTAGGGGTGCCAAATCTCCAAATCCGCCCCTGTTTATAAAAGAAAGCGAATGAAAGACTAACGCGCAAGAGGCTTAACACCTCCGACTGGCGTCGGCGCGTTTTCACGTCCATGTGCTATCGAAAGTATTGAAAGCATTGTGGGTTTTTCAAAAGCTTTCGCCATTTAAACTGTCAATGTTACATTAACAGCTTCCCACGTAGCTGCGGGTTTGTTTTCGACGTGTTTACAGCCAAGCGTTCGAACCGCGGAAAGGAGCAGTATCTCGTTTCAGTTCAACAGGCAGGAGGTTCGTCGAAAATGTACAATTTCCGCCCCCTAGGCGAACAGTTGGAACGAAGAGGCGCAGCCTGGCGTTCGTTTATCGTGCCAGCAATTAAAGCCCAGTTGGAGAACGCGGGAGGCGGGCTACGGTGGATCCCAGGGGAACCTTTGACACGCCGTGCAAAGTGAACTTTCGTGTATCCCCCCTCGTGGAATGGAGAGTACGGCGAGATAAGGACAGAGAGAGGGAGGAAAGAAGGTGGCGCCTTTAAGGGAGCGAAAATATCGGAGACCCTTACCACTTCGGGTGTAGACGCGACCGAACTAGAGAAGGGGATCGGCGAAACCACCCGCGCACATCCTGCTTAACCATTGCCGGAACCTTGGCTCGAATAATTTCACACGAGCTCGACGCCTGCACGTGCGTCACTTGCACGTGCAAGACGGAGAAATCCCTCGCATAAAACAACAGACCTCTGCTAATATAAAAGGGCTCGAAAAGAAGTCGGAGGGTTTACGCGCTGCTTATACACAATAAATGCATTTGTATCGATGGCCATTTACTTCCTCGTACTTCCTCCTCTCTTGCCCTTTCCCGCTTTTCAAATTTAACGTCTTCACTGTGTTAAAGCACCGATGGCAGTATGATTTGAAATAATGCGAAAGGATGTTATTTAATATCGAAGATTAGTGCTTGCTGGGAAGACCACAATCTACCATAATTAATACCAAAAAGTCACCATAGTGTTCTCCATGGTGTTGTATCTATGAGGCGAGCTGTGCGACTTTCCAGCGTTCGCATGCATTTATATAACTTAGCTTTAATGTATTCGTTTTCGTCGGAATCGTTAATGTCGATCCTCGAGAAGCGTCCGCGCTAAATCGCACACTAGGCGAACGTGTGCTTAAAACTCGATTAACGTATCCTGCGCGGCATAAAGTGCGGGTAATGTACACACACCAGTCGGGGTATAATAACGTAGCAAATAACTGCTTAACATAGAGAGAAAGGGATAGATAGGAACAAGACCAGCTCGGTGTACATACTTATGTTTTATCAGAGTACTCGACGCTGGGGCCCTATGGGATTCGCGTTGTCTACGTGACCTTCGATCTCACAGTCCTGCATAATACACAGACTCTCGTTTTCCTTGCAATTTACTTTGTTCGAGGATCGTTAGACCGCAGAGACTTGAGCGAAAATGCGATGTACTATGAAGCTTGATACTTAAGTATTTGAAGGCTGAATTCGATGCAGGAATAGATCGATAAGGGTGGATAATTGGTATATTTATGTTGCGAAAAGAAATTGGTTAAGAATATTTTCGCACAGCAAGGGCTATGAGAATTTATACTTTGTTAAGATTAGTAGACGACTGTTTGTTACGTTTCGGTTCGAGTGATACCCCTAATTAGTACCAGTCACGCAAGGAAAAATGATGTTAATAGAATAAAGCACGTGACGAAATGATCGGAACTCCTTTATAGCATCGTGTGGGACGCAGAAAATCGTTCTAACGTTAGTAAATGTCATCTTAATGGCATACATTTCTCGACATAGACAAGTCCACACGCAACGGCGTGCACTCGTGACACGCGTGCGTACATAGAACTCACAAGGCTTGCCGTACATTCGAACTAATTTCAGACAGAAACAAATGTTCTGCTTTTAAATATTCACGAACTCGTAATATTTAAACCCCGAAGCTAGGATTTATGAGAATGGTTCATAGATATTAATTAAAAGTAACATTATACTAATTAATACAAAGAACAGAGCAATCTATCCTTAACAATATAGCAATATTATATTACCCAACAAAGGTACAAAATAGAATTAAAACCCACGCTAATAAATAAATAAATAAATCTTTCCACAAAATCTCAAAGAATAAACTACAAATTCCTTACAGCATCATTAAAAAACACACACACATGGAAAGCCAAATCACCAACGAAATATGTTTTAGAGTATCCAATAATATCCAGCCAATGCTTTTATCTGGCAATCAGCAAGGCAGTGTTTCTGCTCGTCCACCATGTAACGTTCAAATATTAAAGTCTGGGATCATTGGCCCGTGAGGATCGACGTCGAGACGATTCAATCCACTTTGAAAAAGGCGAGGGGTTGAACCGAGCCGTCGGGCATACAATGAGGTCCGACTCTGTTGTCGTCGAGACAACGACGAAGACAGCTGCCGCATCGTCGCAACGTCCGCGACAAGACGGATGAGATCAGTTAAACCAAACTGCCTTCGTGACAAATCCTCCGTTTCCTCTGTCGGTTCGCGACTCCGTTTCACTGTCGTTGACGCGGTTGCGTGTATACGCGGGCGCGCGCGCGCGTGCAGCATCCAACACGTGTGCCGCCGTCGTAATTCCAATGTAGGACGAGCCGCTCTAGTGTGATTCCTCAGGATTTCCGTCCACGACGTGGACCAGCCCGATTACTGGCAAACCAGTGTTAATCTCGAGTCTCGTGCCCGCTTGGACGAACCAGCACGTGCTAATAAGCTTCCACTTGCAAGTGGAGTGAGCAGTTTCTGCACGGCCGGTGCAAGGGTAACGTGTGTCTCGAGTCAGACACTCTTTTTATACTTATTCGTAAAGGTAACATCTTGCTTTTGCTTCTCGATGAGTTTGTTGGTATCACTTGATCCATAATTTTAATGGAAAATATCAGAATGCGCCCATTCGCCATTTAATTAACGCAATTTAGAATTTATGTTGTAATGAGGACGAATTATTATTATTATTATGTTGGTTGAGAAGAAATGTGCGTTTGCCTATAATATCTCTGATGAGATGGCAAATTTCAGGTGACGGGTGGAAGAATTTAGAAAGGGACGTTAATCTGTGTTTATGTGAAATGAGAAGTTTGCATTGAGATATGTTAAAGAGAAATATAAATTCCAACGAGGTAATGGTGATTTTGTCGAAGTACGGAAATGAATGGAGATGGAGATAAAGTGTCAGTGGAGTTCAATGGTAGTCATTAGAATGTCGTAACCAGCGAAGCATTTCCTCTTTTTACTGAAACACCCAGACAACGCTCGCAGAATAATATGCATCGCCCGTGGGGGAGCTGTGGCTTTAATTGTTTCAATTTCGGAGTAAATTGCAACGCCAGTAGAAAGCCACTGCTGAATTACGCCTTCCTTCCTGCTCGTCCGCGAAATTAATTCGCGCCCGCGCTAATAATGGAAACTCCGTGCAAATTGTCGCGAAAGTAGAGATAGAATAAGTGGCCTTACGTCATATGCAAATCATAAGGGTATTAAAAGTCGCGCACCACGTTCCGTCAACTTTCTAACATTAGACTCCATTAATTCTATTAATTTTTTTCTGGCTTTCTATGTGTCTCAAATATCGCGATAAACTTTCGCTGGAATAATTACAAGATTCCAAGTGTCAAGCGAAACTTTGAATATTTTTTCAAATTATTTCATAAATATACTTTCATATCTTTATAATGATTGTTGATGTTGCAGAAGGTACTGTTAGCGAAATTAGCGTTCAATCAATTCTCACGATGTATCATAAGGTTAATAAAGTATATTTCACCGTTATGCTTTAATACACAGCTGGCGAACAGTTATAATTACCATTTAACTGTATCTGGATATAATTTACCGCCACGTGTTTGTATGTAGAATAGTGCTTTAATAAGTGTGTATTTTATCCAAGTAACACAGCAAAGAAATAGAAGCAGCTGCTAAAATGGTAACATTAACAATCTTTAACGCAGAGAAAAATACCTCTAAATTTTAAGAGAAGAACAAAGAAACTAAATAATTAATAGGAAAATGTGTAAATTGTGGTGAAAATTGTGTTGATCGAGCAACATCGAATTTTCTTAGAATGTTTCAACGCTCAACACGCTTATTTATGCTTCTTTCAATCCTCCATTTGTTTGAACACTTTGAATAAACGATAATTTACACGGTTTACTTTGCTGTCAATTTTGTCGAATCATCAAAGCGAACCGCGTAAGTTCGCCTTAAACGATGGTTTTCAAACCCACGATCTTTATCACCACGTAACGCAGTCTTTTAAAATCGAATTCATCTCCTCGGATCAGCAATTTCCTCGGCTTCCGACCATTTTCCCAGAACGAAGCCCGAGCACGCGGGCGCAGGGACTCATTAATGACCAACGAGCAGATTATCATCGCGGCGCGGTCCAACGATTACGCGGCGTCGAAACGCAGCGCGGCCGCGCGATAACGCGATAATGAATGTATGGTGCACAATCAGAGAATCGAATCGACTGCGCCCGGGTGCGTGCCGTCACGCATATTGTCGGAATTGCGTGTAGTTATGCTGCGGAGGCGCACCGTGTGCGTGGATCTCGTTGTATCGCCACTCCATTCACGCCAAACGTGCGAAAAGATTCGTAGATCAGCGCGAGGCCGATATTTCAGCTGGTTTAATAAGCGCACGTAAACGTTAACTGTCGAGAAACGCCGCGAGAGTGTGGCGAAAATGAACGATCCTATCGCGGTTGGGGGTATGGCGATGATTGTTGAGGCTGGCTTTGAAAACGCGATTTATTTTCTTGGATATGGACCTGCATGGCTTGGAAGACTAGTGGGGACTTTAGTGTATCTGCTGTGAAAGAGGGATGTAATGATTGATAGATCCTGCAACGATGGTAGACTTTATATGAGAGATGCTGCTTTCAGTTTTTAGAAGTGATATGTGTTCGTATGTATATCGAGGTATTTGAGGAATGACTTTTATAAAGAAAGTATTCTCTGATGGCCGGGCAATCGGGTATAAGTCAAAATTTTACCTTAGGGGGTATTCTCGTCTAGGGGGACGATATCCTTTATTCTATTAAAGTACGACCCACAAAAAGAATACGCAATTTTTACCGATAAGCATTATCTACATGTATTTACTAACATTTCAGTATATTGTAAAAAAATTCAGTTATGTATAATAATAAGGAATGGAGATGTCTTTTTTTCAAAACAGTGTTTTTCATGACGGTACACACGATATCTCAACTTCTAGAAAAAACATATAATTCTAGCCAGTAACAGAATCAAGGGAAAATTCGTGATAAATAAAAATAAGTGATAAATTCAATTTTTGTAAATTTTTTACTCGCACCACTTTCATAATCACCGGCACATATTATATGCTATCAACTTTCACGTCCAAAATTTAACACCTGATCTTACATAGCACATTAAATATTCCAAGAGTGTTCCTACAAAGCTAATAATTCTGACTTATGCCCATTTGCCCACCCACCAGAGATTTATCCAACGGTGCCTTGTGAGATCTAATCTGAAATATTGAATGCAACACTTTGATTTAATATGACTTAAATGATTATTGAGTTTCGCTAGTAAACTTTACAGACAGAATAACGCTAACGTTAAAACGTTTTGCCACTCAAAGAAAAGCAAGGAAGACTATTCTTCCTGTCATCAAAAGTCGTTCGATAACAGTTCCTTTCTCATTGATCTTTGATCTCGAAGCAGCGGTATGCTCTCCGCGCGCTAAGGTTTCCAGGTAGCCGAGAAACATCGGAGAAGTACCTACTCTTTGTCAGTAGGATGAAGCTAATTGAAATCTAGAATCCAATCTCGTGTGCGAGGCAGGGACGGTGTCAATGCCGCGGGAGCGTGTGCTATCTAGGGTTCTCTGAGAGCGAAACACGAAGAATATTCTCCTCTCCTTCTCGCTCTTTGTACACTCGCGTGCACACCGCTCCCTCCGCGAGGATGAACTTCGACAAAGAGGGATGTACTCTCAATCAGCGTGGGCGACGATTTCTCGCTACGACGAGTCTTGCGATACCTCGCGAACTCCACTCGAACCGCCTACGTATAAATCAGAAGCGATGCGGGCGTGCCTCCCAAGCTATTCTGAGAACTAGTCGACTTTGCCGTCGCCCCTAAGCTTTATATCGACACCGGCTAGTTGCATACTCGTCGGTTCCCTATTCAACAACTCTGCAAATGCGCTGCACCAGAAAGCAGCTCTGAATGCGCTGTAAGATTCATTCCGAACAGGTTTCATCGTAATATTATTATGCACTGAATTATAGCGCGACTTCTGTGCCACAATTTACATACATACCGTTGAGGAACGAGCTTCTTTGCCGGAGAGTAACAACCGAGAGTTTTTTAATTCTTTATTAAATCATACCTTTCATTCAGAACGTAACACAGAAATACCTACACCCCTCCAAATGATTCCTTTCGTAAACCCAGCTTAAACCGTGTGCACATAGCCGCGGTGCATTATTGCACGGATACCTAGTAGAGTATATGCATTAATGGAGGCGGGTAGTGCGAGTCACGACCTCGCGGATTACGTAATCGGTTGCAACGTGTGTGCATATCGGTACACCGGTGCGATACCACCTCGATTTACACCGATTCGCCGCTGCCAGGCCTGCAACGGTACGAACGACCCTTCCCCGGGAAAGAATTCCTCCAGGTGGGAGATAACCACCCTCGGCAAGTGGAACATCCACTTTTACCGCTCGTGACCCAACATTTCAGGAGGCCCTTGCCTCAGATTCACGGGGTCAAGAGTTTTATAATAATATGTGCATAACCTACTGTTATTATTAAACAGGACATAGTCCCATTAGTGTATATAGAGAAGAAAATAAAAATGGACAGAGTAGGTGTCACTATTGACAGAATAAGATCCTGCTTTACATCTGGCAATTAATTATCGAAGCTTAATTTATTAATATTCATTGCATTTTTGAAAAATCCGGTAGATCCCATGGAAAAATCTACAGAGAACCCTCGCCTTCATTCCATTTATACAGATTCGGATAAAACTGCTGGAGCACTCTAAGGAGTTTAGCTGAGATATGAAAATTAATATCTCTTACAATTTGGGGACAGCTCATCAAGTAGCTTTTTAAATAAAGTGTACCATGTCTTATGTAGCCTTCTGTAAGTTAAAGTGATACTTGTTCACTATTTCATTTTGTTACAAATATTTTTCTTAATAAAAATTCAATGCAATAGATTACGTCCAATCTAAAAATATTTATTTCTCCAAATATCCATGTATTCCTAGATTTCAAGATATCGACATATGAGGCCCAACGTGTGCACTGTAGGCTTAAGGATAAAAATCAACTCAACAGCTCTGCGAGCTTGTAGAGTCTTTAAGTTCGGAACTTAAATTTTTCGAATTTCAGATGACTATACCGCGTGACCAAGCCCACATAATTCCCCTTCCCGTTAAAACTTCACAGGCCGTGCACGAACATCTCGAAACGTCTGTCTGTAACGGCGTGAAGCAACCGGTCGATTTCGTTTCGAGTGGAAACATCGGGGTTTACGTAACGAGCATAAAGCCTCTTGAAATATTAAACGCGAACACCGCGGGGTTACGTTGCGAAATAGATATTTAGGAATTTACGCCGACGCGATGTAATAACGAGACGCCAGCGGAATCGTGCTTTGCGCGTGGAAGCTGTGCGGATGTCGCCTGGCATTGCAATTAGTAAGCGTTCCCGGAACAGACACGCGATACGGAAAGAGAAAAGTCTCTCAGACTAGTTGCCCGGCGACTAGCTGAACCGCGGAGCGAGATTCGTTTCCCAGTGAACGAACGCTCGACCCTTTCTAAATAGTCGATTCACTGCGAGCTGCGCGTATGAATGAAAGTGACGAGAAAATTTGTCAAGGCTATTCGAACGTGTTTCTCCAATGATTAGCAATCACTTCATTCATAATCCGCGGAGTGGAATATATCTACGGAGTCGTTATGCTCCAACTGCGATACTACAAGTACCAAAGTTGACCTATACGTTGAGTTAACATTAGCAGGTTACCAATATCAGCAGAAAAAAAAATGGAAATCTAAAGCGTGTAGAAGATTTTGTAAGAGATTCTAGAATACTAAACACTCGATGCCCATAAATTAGATAAAAATCAAGTGATCTATGACATTCTATCCTGCACAGACACTGGACAACATCGGTAACGCTTTCAGATCAACGATAAATCATTAGTCCGTTATCCAGTAATTCCAGGAAATTATCGCGCGTTTAATCAGCCCGATAGAGGAGATAGACGAGTTAATGCAAGCCGCCTTGTTATCATTCGTAAAAATAACCGGCGTGCAACGTGCCCGCGCTAAACTATTCGCAATTGGTATCCTACTTGCGGAACGGTCGTAAATCACCGAGCGCGTTGTAGCATTAACATCTCGTCGTCGATTCATGCCACAGAAATGTACCGTCGTGACACTCTCTGGAAACTGCGGCCAGAAAAGCGGAGACGTGCAACAGTACCTGCTCGGCGTTATTACGATGCATGGAAACGCCGCGCGCCGCTGGCTTCGCGACACGGGGGAAACGCGGACAGGTGAAAAACTGAAACATTCATAGGCGAGACGTTATTTACCCTTATTTACAAGGCAGCGTTGCGGCCGTCGGCAATGTTTTAACAGTCGAGGCACGTTTAACCTGAGCGCGCAGGTGCTCCATCACCTCGCCTCCAATAAATTAGCGACGATCAGTCGACGGCTAGGCAACGCGAAATATGGAACGCGATAAATGATAACCCATTAAGGCGCACTGCCGACCCCAGTATCGCTCCTAACAAATCAGAGCACCAAGACGGAGTACAAGCGCCTCGGTGTGTAAACCGTGCCCCCTTCCTTCGCTCGTACCTCAGCATTAGGAGAGCAACTTCCTTGCTAATCCCCAGCCGCGCTCGCTGATAACGTGCATTTCACACCGGCGATTTAGCACTCGTCAAAATATTGCTACGGTTATCCGGCGATCTGGGTCGCGATCGTTATTAATACGGGTAAAACAAATAGCAGAGCACAAAGGAGAGATCGTATACTTATTCGTTGTTCCTTCCCTGTCGAGTATCGTTTACTGTAGTATCTCTATCGTACTTCCTGCTTGGGGCTAGTTACTCGAACTTGTTTATTACTGTTCAACGTTTCTGCGCCTTTCTTCCTGAGTTTCTTTAAAACTTTAATTATATTTCGTTCCTCAGAATTCCGATTACACATATCTCAGAAGAAATAAGAATTTTCGTTGACAGGAAGAGTAGAAGGGGATGATACGTGATATTTCTCACTTTCATTTATATCATAGCTATAAACATGTGAAAGGATTCGCCATTTCTAGCAGAGGTATAGGAAAAATCGTATTGTACGTTTCCACGTACGGATATCGTGTAGGTAATGTGATTTGGTAGAAAGCACGATTGCGAGCTAGCGTTTCGCGCAGAAACTTGTCCCCGTTGCGATGCAAATGAGCACCGTGTGTCTTGGCATCGCGGCTACGATTGCCTCGCTCACCCTCTGCACACGCAGAATACGGAAGATTACGTGCTCAACCCGCGATTTTATTCTCTGAAAGCTGGACGTGCCTAAGCTGCGGCGAGCCGTGCTCAGGATGTACTCCCACGCCGATTCCTGCGGACGTGCGTTGCCCCCTCGTGAGAAAAGGGTTCCGCTGGCGAATCGTGTCAAACGAGAGGAAGAAATCGACGGTGCAGCTCGATTCCGTTATAGAACCTCTAAAAGTCTACGTTTCGTAGTCAGCTGATTTCGAATAGACTTAGGGAGACAGAGTATTTCGAGCATCCATGTTTCTCAATTAACAGAGTAACGAGTACATGGCAAATTAGACGTTTTTAGAAAGTAGAATCGAGGACCTTGGAGCTCCATGTTCACCCACTTCGATTAAATTAAAAATAAGAGAGCACTTATTGCAAAATGTATATTTTCACACAATAATTAGATAGTAAATATTGAATTGATAAGTCTTAAATTCTACTTTTGCGAATTTTACAAATCTGGGGTGTCCCAAAATAAAAAATTGCACAAAACTTTGCAAACATTTGCAATAAATTGCTCATTTGTTATCGAGTTTGCATCAAAAGATGTAGAATTGTTTTCTGCATATATTCTACTTCATAACTCAAAAACTGTCAAAAATGGAGTTGCAACACCTCTTGCTGAAAGGTCCTGAATTACTAAATTATTAAGAGTCAGTGTCTCCACTTGAGGGTTGATCATGAAATTCCTCCTCTACTACATGAAAATATAATCATTGAAGGTCTGAACTAAGGAACTAAGCCCCCCACAGTCTCCGCAGAATAATTCAATTCACTCCACTTAAAAAACTATGTCTCCTATTACAAAATATAAATTTTATTATCAACCCATGAAGAAGACTCAGCCCGAATTATTACTCCGCGACATCCACGTGATTTCTAAAAACAAAAGAATCCCCACTCTCAAGGGACGTTAAAAAATGATCTCCGAAACGCGCCGCGACAATTCAGACGCCTACCCACGTGCCTCTCGGCGCTTCGCCAGCGCGGAAACAAATCGTCTTTCGCAGCTATCGGTCGCGTCAATCGGTGCGCTGCCGTGCTGGGTAGACACGTAAATTTCGCCAAGTGTGTGGGAGACGATCCTCTCGTCTTCGCCCCGGCGATCTTGACAGCCCGATCGAAGAGAGGTATGTAAGGACGCCGCGTTCGTGTCCCGCGATAGAACCAATGGGTAATCGCGATCCCCCCCGTTGGAATTTTTACAAGCATCACTCTTCCGCGGGACGTACAATTCACATTTATCCCACCACGCAACGAGCCACCCACCCTCCCCGTCCCGAGCGGAAGACACAAATAATCCACCGTCCCGTAATAACACGTCCACCCGGTTTTTCCACGGGCCATCGTTGAATGCCGAAACGCCGACCGGGCTCGTCCATCGTTTCTGCCCGATTATTTCGGGATCACGTGGACGCGACACATCGAAATCGTCGGACGTCATTGCCGGCCCACGATTCGAGTCGGCCGGCTCGCATTAGCGAGGGCCATTAATCACAATTACGTGAATTCAGGTCCTGCAGCGACGTGCGTGCGCGGCCGTGCCCCGTGGCCGATGGCAGTGTGCGTGCACGCCGTAGAATCGCGGAGGTGGACGTCCGTGCGCGCAGAAAAGCACCGGTAAAAATACCGCCCACCGGGCCCCGTTGCCCGCCAACAAACCCCTCTTGTCGTCGTCCGCGCAGCGGGTGGATAATCCACTGACCACCGTGGAATTTCGATGGGACAGGAAGACCGTGCCGCGACCCCGGTCCGCGTGGATCCGGCCGCGGAATTCTACCGGGCCTACGGCGGAGTGATTCTCATGAACCGCCTCGCTCCTCCCGTTTCGCCGCGCGAACCCTCGCCGAGCATCACATTCCGCCGGCGTCCCGCTCGTCTCTGCTTTATCGAGCACGCTGTTTTGTTAAATTAACCGAATGCCCGGCGAGCATCGCGAGGCTCTGCCCCGAATCGGGATCCCCAGCCGAGCTATGGGAGCGGATCCGCGCAACAGGTTTCCCCACGTGCACCGTGTTGGGAAGTTGCGAGCGGTGCACCGCGATACGGTATCTCCCAGAAGTCCGCGCTCGATATTTCATTACCAGGTGGAGGCTTTGCAAGTTGCTCCGCGCGCTGGATCATTCGGGAATGCTGGTTACGTGGGACGGCAGTTGATTAAGCATGGGAGGATTGCCTGGGATATTTTAATGATTAGAGCGGGGGGTAGGTAGCTATTTTGGAGGTATCGAAGGCAAGTTTTCTTTTCAAGTGCAAGTTAGGCTGTCTTTTGGTCAATAGATTGTGGGGAAATGATACGGGTATTCACAAAAGTTTGCATACCTACACTATCTGAATTTACAATGTTTTAGAAATTATAAATATGCCTTTTGTGTGCCAATATTTTATTGTAAACGACGTAAGTGTAAGATTATTACTGTTTCAAAATATTTGTGACCATAATTATTCAACGATTTAATATCTTCACTAGTTTTCAAGCTTTTGTGGTATTTTCTACCCAACACAGACTTTTATGGCTGATTGCGTATTAATTTGAAGAAATTCTGTAAACTTTGATGCATCTAAACATCTGCATATTTTGTGATATTGTACTTTACTTTTAATAATGCTTTCTTATAAGTGAGTTTAATAATCAAATACAGGAACTCTAACCCCCGAATATTAAATATGTATAGTGACAATTGCCAGGGAGTATTAACAGGGTACTGGATTTTTTGATACGTAAAATACACAAAAGTCTATAAGAAACAGCTATCTAATGTTACAGACCAAAACGGCTGCTGGACAGTGTTATTTTGAATATCACATAAGGAATGAACTTGCTTGGTTCCATATAAAACGAAATGATTTATATCCCGGTGAAGGAAGAATTCCGAAAAAGTAGTCTCGATACGTTCCACCGAGCGACAGATGGCATACGGTCCGTTTCCTTTCGCAAAAGCGAAATTCTGATCTGTGAAAGTGTTGCCCTGTCACGTTAATACGATGAATCGCACAGGAAATTACCCAGCGATCGCCGAGCACTGTTCGGTTCTCCCGTTTCATAAGAAGTTGCGCTCGTTTGCGCCTTATTTGGCCGGGGAGGCCACGTTTTCCAATCCGTCTTGGGCTGTTGCATCGGCGATAAGCGTGCACCGCGTTCCATGCTAAAAGGGGAGAAAATGGTCGACAGGCAGATCCACAAAACTCTCGAACGAGTTTTTTCCTTTCGGCCTACTTACTTGGAGCTATCTAGCAATCGCATCGCTGTGATTTCGAAACGTTTGCCGCACGACGATCGCTTTATCATGAATTGGGAAACATGTCCGTTATGCGGGATCATTTCTCTCGTGTCTCGTCGCCGTTGCAGCGGGTCGCTAGAAGAACTTCTAGGAAGCGACGACGCTACTGGAGTTACGCGTAAACGATTGTAAGAGCGATGGTCTGGCTGGACGAGTAACAGGTAAAAAGCATGAATGTGCACGTGCAATCGGTGACGGTTCGATAGCATCCTCCAAGCGGCACATTTACGCCGATGTTTATGCGCGTCTGCGCGCTATAACATTTATCATGGCCTCGGTGACTGCTGAACTCCTCATTCAGAACTTTCATTCAGTCGGGGGAAGCGTTCATTCTCGAGATGCGGTATTGTGCATTGTTGTGCGCGGTGCATTGGTCTGTCCTTTGGTATTTAACACAGCAGTGAGATGGATTCTTCGTTACTTTTGTAGAATGGGATATTGGGATTATTACTTTTTTCAACACAAAAATGTTCAAAGTTGAAAATTTGCACTTTTTCAAAATCGAATTTCTCGAAAAACTGAGGGTGATGGCGACAAATGGGTCACAGATTCGTTTTCATGAATGTTACAAAACAGAAGAAGTTCAATTTTGTTGGAGAGTAATCAGAATGTATCCAATCTAAACAAGAAGACTATTTTTTCATCGCCTGTCTCCAAGAATTGAATATAATATGTACAACTTTAAATTTATCCCTAATATTTCATATTTCACTTCTTCCCCAACCACGAAAGAACCTATGCTTCGGTCCCAGCAAAAGACATAACTGCCTTTCATTCTTACAGTCACTAAACTTCCCTAGATGCCTCGAAGACGCTCCAAGTGCGTCCAGCGTTCTCCGTGAAGTGCTCCCTATCTCAGCGATATCTTGGGCCTCGCAGGAGCAAAATGGAGAGAGCAGGTTGCATAAAGGTGAAGCTGGCGCGGGCGTCGAAGACGCGTGTAGTATTTGTTTGTCGAAGGACTTTTACAGCTCAACAGGAGTGTACGAGTTCGCCAAGAACGCATCCCTGCTATCTCCTTTGCGCAACTCACACCGCCCAGGATCGCAACCGTGTACATCGCGGAACATTCCATTGTGCACTCGTACACAGTGTACCTACACAGAAATTCGCGTTTTCCGACGCTGCAAACCGCGCGGCGACTACTACTGTTTACTTTGACGAGCGCCGTCGTAAACTCGCCCAACGATTACGCTTTTTTACTTCCCTCTGCCGCATCCCTTCCTTGCTCCTCTCGCGTCGAACAGCCCTGATTCGCCGCGGAGCCACCCAGAAGATATATCTCCCTGACGTAAGTACAGGTGGGGCCTGACCTCGAGGAACCAGGGCAGACGTTCCTGCGGCCGTCTTGTTATTAACAATCCTTTGAAACCATCGATCTGCTGATCCACGTCTTTGGTTTTTGCTTGTACTCCCTGCCGCAGAGTGTCAGGGGCGACAGGGTGCGTGGAAAAAGAATCAGTCTCGAATGGTGGCAGGATAATTGACACAAACTTGCACGTTCCACGATGTGGTTATCTCTGTGGCTGGCTTCCTTTCGCTGACAAGTGACAAATGGAACAGCGTGGACGGGGTACGTGTCCGTGAAATTTATCACTCGCTAAAACAGGTCGGGGTGGACGTACCCTCTGTGCGTCCTCCGGATTCGACGTCGAGACGCCCCGTGATATTTTGCAAAATCAATTCGCTGTCATTTTTTTTTAAATACCACCGGATATGATCGATAGGATGGAGCTTATGATGTTTACCCTTGGAGCATGTAGGCTCGACACGGCCTCGAGGTTGCATTCGTTAATTTCGCGCCTCGACTTATTCATCAACTTAATTCAATCTCAAGAGTCTCGAGGGGTGAAATCGGTTTGTTTTATTTTAAATATAACTTTATAACGGTGCGAGATGGAACAAAACTTTAAATAAAAGAATTGTTCAGCTTTTATACTCTATCATGCTATTAAAATAAAGACAAAATTACATTTAAAGAAACGAAAAAATGCGATAACTTTTAACTCTTTAAACTCATTTCACCAATTCACCATTAGTGGGGAATCCTATTTTATGGGATAAAAGCGTAGCAAAATTTAGGATTTTTCTTTTAAGAAACTAACATTTCGATTCATTTGAAATTTGGACCATGTCTTTATGCATCCTTGAAGAAGTTGTAGTTTAGGAACAAGGAATAGAATTCCGCCCTTAAGCACCAGGGATGAACTGAGCCCTTAAACTTATGGCGTTTTTGATTTTTGAATATAACATTATAACGGTGCGAGATAGAACTAAGCTTTAGATATAAGAATTGTTCAATTTTATTAGGGGCAATTAGGGGCTGATTTAATGCCTCCTTGCATAGTCCAATATGCCATACATTAAGTTTCATTAAAATCAGAATTTTCGGGTTAGAAGCGTTTCCTTGTTAGCTTTTAATGAATCGATGGATGAAAGTGGGAACGTATCCCTTTCGTGCATTATTCGTCTCGGGCCCTGAACCGTTTGTTAAATTGTCGTGGACTCCACTGGCAGCCAGCGTGATTACGATTTATGAACCAGTCGCGAGATGCTTTTTTCATCGGTTCGTTAACTCTTTCAACTTCGATCCCATCTGCCTCGCGCTTGTCCCTTTTCAATTGTACAATTAACGAATTCGTGCCTGCGCGTTTCAATTATCGCTTACGCACGGAATAAGCTGAATTATTGTGGCGTAAATCAGAGTCCAACAAGCGTAGAGAGAAATACGGATTCGGTGGTGCAGTGGACCGCTTGCGACCGAGCCTCGAGACTTTCAGTGGCGTGAGGTCTCGAAAATGTCCCTTTCTGTTTTTTACCAAGCGTAGACACCTCCCACTTTTAATTCGCCTGAGAATTTTGCAATAGCACATCGCCTCAACGTTTTCGCGAAGCAGCATGGAATGGACAATAGGCGATAAAGGAATTCGCATACCGTTTCTACCTTTTACAAATCCTTTTTCCCCCCATTATCTCCAGACTCGCCTCTCTGTTTCATTATTCTGGAATCCCAGGTTCCGCGCATAATATTCACGAATTCGACCAGCCTCCCGCTCGTGCTTCGACCGTTTTCCTCGGCAGACGTAGCCACCCCGTCAACGCAAAAACGCGCCTATATGGGTTAGGCCCGCTGGCCTTTTCGCCGCGAGCAGACATAAAATTAGCATAACTCTAATATATTATCCGCCTGTCCGTCGAAGAGCCACAAAGTCCCGTGGTTATGCGACCTTAAGGCAACCCTTTATGAAGATCGATACAGATCGCAGAATCGTGGCTTCGTTTAAAAATCAAGGGGTCCTATCTGGAATAATTACGAAGACAGAATGGCAGAAAAATGACCAGGCGCCACCTGGTTGACTATAGAAGCTACGTTAAATAAAATTCGTCCTAATTAAGCTGCAACTATTAGAAGTCTCGCTGAAAAGAGGGTACCTCGGTAAATGAAATTCTCCGTCTAAAATTACGTAGTAGTCAGTGTTATTTAAATCCCGGATACTTTGGTCAGTAACAAGGCCATTTGAGTAGAAGGATCTCTAATTATATTGAGCAGCTTATTTCGTCTAAAACAGATGCCTGGAACTTTTGAGTTACGACGCTTTCTACCTGAAGCCGCGTTAGGTATCATTTAGGAATCTTGTAACATAAACCGGCGTCTGTTTCTAGTGATTAAAAACTCCGACCACACCGTGTGCATATCGGTGGAAAAAAGTTCTACGAGCCTTCGGGACGATAGTCTACTCGACGTCGCGCATCCACGAGGAATCCTGGCCGTGCAGACGTATCCGCCTCGGTATTCGATACCTGCTTCGACACCCAATACCTAACTGGCCTGGACGCCTGCCTCCGGTGCCCAAAGACCACGAGGACGTTTCTCTATTTTTTCCCCTCCCCAGCATTGTCGACTGTTTGTCCTACCTCATCACCTTCGGCGAAACGAACTTGCTGGATGCATAAGGAAAAGACGAGTAAAAATGTGCAGCGCAGCCCGAGGGAGATGCGTGGAAGATTAAACGAGGGGAATGATATTTATGGATAAAACCAATCGTTCGAACCGTGTTCTCGAACGGTCATTGAAGGTGCCATTGGTTCTCTGGCGAAATTACAATGTCGGAGGAAGTTTATTTATTCCTCGCATTCCTGCACACGCGTTCCTTTCCGAAATTCTGTACACGCGTTGCAAGGGGACAGGGCGTAGGTATCTACTTCTGAAAGCTACAGGTACCAATAACGATAGCAATTTCTCTGTATCCTTATAAAATTCCTTATAGAGTTCATTTGTTGTTAAAGCAAAGGATACTGAAATATTCCGAGTGTTTACGGTCCCGGCATTCTTTTTCAATCAACTGCACGTTTAAAGTGCCACGTGAAACACCTAATACACGTCATCTTGGCGATCAGCGAGCATCATTAAGGAGGGCATTATCCGTGGAGCTGCCAGAGTGAAAGAACCACGGCTGCTAGACGCGCTAACTGTCCAGGTAATCCTATTACATCCACGCGTACACGTAACCGAGCGCCTTGCCTGCGTACGGACGTAATGGCCGGTGGCCAAAGGCAGCGGCGCTCATAAATCAGAATTATCCAATTTTCATTGTTCACAATTCACGCGTTAAAAAAGCCCGGGGAAGTCGACCCTGGATGAGCGAGGGGAGCGTCGCCACGAAAAAGGTTCACGGGCCCCAGGTATGCTGGGCCCGAGTCACGAGGTCGTATATCTGGCTTTTGTTTTGACTCCTCTCGTTGGTGCCACGGTGTCCCCTGGGTCCCCGTTTCGGCAGCGCGTGGTCCCCGAACGAAACACGATGGAGGAGAGCGCGCTGGTGGGACGGAGAGGCGTGCGACGCCATTGTTTTTGAGAGTTCAGAGGAGACAGAGGAAAAATAGAAGGAGACAGCAAACCTGGGCCCTATTGTATTATAATGGGCATTACGGACATTCGCCTAAGTGGCTCGTACCCTGGTCCTATTGCGCGATTTATGGCCGTTCGTTAACCGTCCATACTGTTTTTTCGGCTACGCGATCCTGTCCGAGTAAAAGGCGCCCTTTTTTCGATAACAATTTACGCTTGGGCCTTCTGAGTTCCTCTGACCACTGAGTAATATAAAACTGGAGGCTCCGTTATATCCATCGTTTTATATTCCATTGGAAAAGGGAATTTTATTATATTGATAAAACGCGGCCCTTTTTTCTAGCAAGAAATTTGTTAGACAAATCTGAGCGCGTCGAAGAAAAAAATGTTTTCTCGAAGGACGTTAGAGGGAAAAACGCAGCTGTTCACTTCGATACTATCGATGATTCCTTCGCATGTGACGACGCCGTATGCATGCCCGTAACTTTGTATAGCCCTGCGAGGGGCCCACGTAGCGGGCGGCAGGGTGAATGGAACATCTGCCGATGGTCAGGGCCCTTCTTCAAACACCAACACCTTGCACTACATTACAGGGGGGACTAACAACGTACTAACTGTGTCGACGACATTGACTTCCCTCGACAACACGTCGGACTGCATTTTAAATTCCCACGTAATTTAAAAAAAAATTTTATCATTCCACACTGGGCACTGTATTCTAAAAATATTTTTACAGTGATATTTTGCAAGGTTTCTTTTAAACATAGAAAAAGAAAGATGCTCTCCACTTTTTTACAGTGAAAAAAGAATATCCCTCGTGTAATGTTCAATAATGTAGATAAATATTTCAGGTTATACTTTTCACTTTGTGTAATACGATTATTATGATAATGATATTCATATTTATAATTGGTTTATTTCTTTTTAATGGTTCTATTTATAAATATGTTTCAAGAATTCTTTCAATTCCATTCAGAATATTTTTGATCTGTGTAAGCCTTCGAGGAAACTATACGCGGCCATTGACTATACTTCACTCCCGTCACGACGGCGGAAAGTATCGTACGTGCCGGCATTCAAATCACCAGGAAAACAGGTCATTGCGATACACCGCAGAGGAAAAGGAGTCGACGTAGAAAAACCATTATTGCTGGCTACGCTGTTTTTGTTTAACCACAGCGCGGCGAATGTTTTACAGTTACTAATCACGCAAAACCACCACTCGCTGAATTAATGTCGGCCATAATTAGGAGGCGAGAATGCTGGCGATTCAATTTCCATACTGTTCTGTTTAAAATGATCAGAGACAGATCGAAAATCATGTCTTCTGAACGACTACAGTCTAATGTACGTATATAAAGTCTCATTTCCACCTACCACAGTAACGAAGTCAGTTGGCGTTTATTAGAATTGAAAATTATGAACCTAGTAATCTTGCGTCTAGGAAGAAGATTAATGATATCGAACCAGCCATGCACGTACCGTTGGACTCGTTAGAAAAGGAGTTGTTAATGGTGTTTCGGAGTATGTAACGTTGTTATGAACCTCTATTGCGACTAAAACGTTCGAATAAACATTGCGGTGAAATCAAAGCGATCATTGATAGTATTAATATGGAAGAATAAATTGAAAGACTTTCAATCTAGATGGAAACATGTTCAATCATTACATTTTCTAATACTATGTTAGTGTTTTTTAGATCAGGGTGTTTTATACTTTTGGAAACTCAAATAATAAGGAAAGTGCTTAGAGAAATACATTGCGAATCTGGAATAATTTTTTCGAATTTTTTGAAACTCGAATAATACCAAAAGTGCTTGAAGATATACATTGCAAATCTAGAATAATTTTTCCAGTGTAATTGTACAATTTGAAAGTCGTGAAGATATTTTGCAACATAATTTTTTAAAACTAATTTTTCGAAAGTGGAGTTCCGAATGAACGGAGCATTAAATTACATAACACAGAGCTGCATTTCTGACCCAGGGGCCATACGAATATTCCATTAATTTGCTAAAAAAGTCGTTCTTGATTCCCATTAACTGGCTGCACGCGGATCGTGCGCACCTGCAATTATTCCTTCCCGCATTTCTTTTCATTTCGAGTAATTGATACGATGTAAATAACAGAAGCTAAATAGTATATTCATTTACAAATCACCGGTTAGCACGGGGTCAGCTTTTTAATAAACGCCCGTAACTAATATATTGCGGTGCAAGAATAGCATTTGTAATTGAGAACCGGTGGAGCGTTAAAAGTATCTTCGAGGATCTTTAGAATGAAAGTACAGTTACATGAATCTTGGATACACAGGTTCTCCGACGAACCAGGCGCATTCATATTTGTACGACTATTCAGAAAAATAAAAAACTTCCTGCTTCCTCGAAAAAAAATATCCATGCCCCACCTTTTCCACATTTACAATAAATATTAAAATAGAAAATTAACTGTCTCCTGCAAGCACAGAATATCTCACAGTTCTCCACCCTTTTCCATATATATCTTACATATCCCCTTTCACTTATCTCCAACAAACCACTATCCTCCTTAAAAAATACAAAGATACTCCATATAAAATGGATAATGAATTGCAAACTACATTAATTACTCCGACTGGTTTCACTTTACCTCTCCTTCGCAAAAGAGCATTCTCCAGCTGGTGTTTTAATTCTCACCAAGAAGCTTACGCTCGAATCATCCGTTCACTAGCTTGACAATTGTAAAGGAGCCTCTGCCGAACAAAACTAACGCGTTCTCGTGGCAGGCGACTTTTGGAGCGACTCGATACGCTGTCCACAGTTCGCCGAGTCGCTTGGAACTCCGGACACGTGCCGAAGTGACATGAACCGTAGAGAGGACGACATTGTTCTGGCCATTTCGTTCGTAACGATCCGCCGACGTGCTATTATGCAAGCGTAACCTCAACTTCGACTATGTCCTGCCATTACGTGCGCCTCATTCCCAAAGGAGCGCGAGGCGAGCGTGTTTCCATCTCCCCCTATCAGAAGCCGCGCGTTCGAGCGATAACCGAGCAAGATTCTGCATAAATTTCGTCAGGGCATCGTGAGATCCCGGATGCAAGCAGCGGCTGATAAATTATCAAAGGCGTCCAGGGAGATCGGGGCCTCGGAACCATAAGCAGCCATACTCCCAATCGATCCGCGTGTTGATCGCGAGCGGAGTTAATGCTCGAATGATGATTACACGCGCGTCGGGAACAAGCGCCTCGCGATACACTGACCTTCCTCCGATTGAGACGCGCGAGGCCCCTTCGCAGCCTTTTCGGAATCGATATTAAGCGACCAGGCTGGAGATCCAGCGATATGGTAATGAAATACCACGGCGAGCACCGCGCAACAGGAAAATCGTACGTGTACGAGTGCTCCGAATGAGCGTGTTGATGGTGGCTTGTGCTCGGACAGATTCAATAAACTTCCAACTACCTTAAACTACACGGTACCCTTAATCGCGAGTATCCCAGAGGATCTCACTTAATTGAACGTAATCCTGTATTTAAGGCTACCTGCGCCCATCGATATCTGCGCCTCCCTGTACCTATGCCACAAGGAAGCTTATCAAGATGTCATTGCTTTAAAGTATCGAACGCGAGGAAGCTTATACCTACGCTTCGCGTTATAAAGATCTTTAAACAGAGGCCTGGTAACAGGATCGCGGACCAAGAACGAGGTTGACGGTCATTCCCAAACGAAGGCTATTCCAGATCTCAGCTGCTGCACTTTAACCTTATCGCGGGAAGAAGGTATGCCAGGTAATGCATCTCAACCAGGATATGCCCCGCAGCACAATGGGTGCAACCCCTCGGCTGAAATTCGTTTGCTCTCATGGTGAGAAGATCTTTGTAAAAGGGAAGCTGGGTTATCCGGTTTCATCTTCGCGAACCTTATCTCTTCGAGATCGTGCTACTGTCCTCAGCCCGGAGGCCCTTCTCCATGCAGGCATCCACCAGGCCCCCGGTGTCCCTTCTACGTTTGCCACAATTCTCGTCCTCCCACACTCGAATTGCCTCGGCGAGGATTCTCCGCGCTGCTCCTGTCGACATTCCTACAATTCGCCCCTCCGATTCTTCCAACGCGACGGGAACTTGGCTGCGAGGTTCTAACAAAATTTCGGAAAACCTCCAGATTGTTCCCGGAACTTGGCCAGATAACGTAGGCAAACTTGTCGGGAAGCTGGTGTTTTCGAGGTTTGTTGGATTTCGCAAAAGACCAGCGGTGTCGGCGTCCCGTCGTCTGATCTCTCCCACATCCGGGGGATTTTCTTGGGAACGCGACGAGGCAAACAGAAAAGGCGACATGTGGGCACATTCGTGGTACCACTATTGTCAAATATCGTCGCCGCTTATCGCCGTCACGTTCCTCCCTGACGGGCAGGAAAGGACATTGCCTCTTCGTCTGCGCGGAAGAGAGCAAATGGACGAGAGGCCTCGCGTGTGATTCAAATACGTGCGCGGAGGATAGAAAGGAACCGCAGCGTGGAGCCAGAAGTGCATCATCGACACCGGAAACTAGGGGAGCCTGCCTGCGTAACAGCCCCCATGCCGCCCTACCTATTAAATGCCGACGCTTGCCAGTGTCTCTCAATGGCTCGTGTTTTACAGGCGAGAAAAGTGCACGCGATGCTATTGGTCATTGGTTCACGTTATTAATCATGCAATTCTCGGGGAAAATTGTGAATACTTTTTGCTTGATTTGTTAGTCGTTAATTAAAGAAGGGTGAGCAATAGGGATAAGATTGAACACTCATGTTTGTAATCTAAAGTAAAAATAATTTTAAAGAAACGAATTTGAAATATTATGAAGAAAGTGTTATAACATTTGATGATTTTTATAAAAATTCTTTTCTTACTTTGAATTATTTTTATATTACTTGGATTACTTTTGGATCTATTTTTTGGAAAATCAAAGCATTTGTTTGTAGATCTTTGTATTTGATGGTATAAAATAGAGCGAGTCTATAAATTTCCAACAATAGATTTCGCGTGGATGGTGTCCCACCGCCAAAGAGAAAGTCGCGAAATAATCCCCTGTGAAGCTAATTTCCGATGAAGATCCACAGTGCCGCGCGAGAGAGTTGATTTATGAGCGGCAATTAAAATAGAGCGCGGCAATTTTGCATCGTCCGCGTTTGTGGCCGTGTACACGTCAAATTATTTATTTTCTGTACATTTAGTCCATCAATTGTCTCGTCCATTCTCAGTGATGATCGCGATGTAATTTACTCGTGTAATAACGCTTTCCACTTATCATGTTCGAAAATTGTCACGCATAAATTCAGCGTGATTACGTGGGTAACGCCATAACTCTTCCGCTCACGAGCACTTTCCTGCCTGTGGTGAGCATTATTGATAAGCTGACGAGTCGGTTTTGTAGCAAAAGTCATTTAAACAATTCATTATCTTTCTAATGCGCCAGTCAACTGAATGCTGTGGATTTATTACAGGGAGGAGCAAAAAGCCACCAATAAATTAAAAGCATGGGACTCTCGTATTAAGACCGTTACGAATATTCGAATACCAGAATATGTGAATTTGAAATTCGAATAGTTACGAGTATTCGAACATCCGGAGTGATCGAAATTCGGATTGATACGGAATAGGAATCTAAACATAAAATATTTTTTCACATTTTAGCGTGAAATTCTTTTCATATTGGCCTTTACGATCATTTGTTTTTCGAAAGATGAATTTTACACTTTATTGATTTTTGGTAAAATTATAAATTATTTATTCCTATTCGATCACTCTGAATATTCAAATACTCTTAATTATTCTTTTGTTTGAAATCCTGAATAATAACAGAATCAGAAAAGAATCTTAGAAATTTGGAGGGGGCATAACTGGAAGATAAACAATTGAAGAATTTACGTTTTTACCATGTCAAAGTAACAACTCTCACATTTCAAGTTAATTAAACACACTCGACCCCACAATTGGAGCCGAAGAATACATTAAACAGCCCCCTAATTTATTCAAATATCCAACGCACAACACACCAACTTCTCCGCTCATACTTTCCACTCATTAATGCGGAACAATGGAAATGTGCGCATGATGACTCTCTTATCCAATAAACATAATCACGACAGCTTGCAGAGGACACGGACATCTTTACAAGCTTACATAACACCAGCATCCGCTGTTAACCTTTGAAGGAACACTACCGCAGCTCGAAATACCAAATCCCCAGATTTAAAAGCACAATTTCATTTCACCCAGTCGATGAAGACTTCAGCCAGCTCTGCAGAATTTCGAATCTCCTCGGGAGCAACCACCCAGGATACAGAGCCGTATTATCGATCACGGACCAGGCACCGCCGCGTCGATGCTCGTTACCATTGGCTTTCATCGAAGCCCCGACGAAAATCAATCGACGTCGCGATCTCCATTTTCCATTTATTATCATCGACAAATTTTTGCCCCTCAGCCCGGCGCTCAGTAACTCCGTCATTAATCAAACTTGCGGCGATTCAGCGGCGTTCAAAGCGAGGTGAAATTTCAAATGAGCCGTGCCGCGGATTGTTATCGAACTGCGCCCCGGCTGGCTAATAAATTCCATCGGCGAAAAAGCACCCATCGCCCGGCTCACCTCGCCGGCCAGTCGCAAAAGAAACGGAGAAAATGGCGAATCATCATCATTTGCGTCGTTAACCGCGAGCCAGGGAGTGGGCTCGTAGAAGAAGCCGAGGGATCCCGGGCTAGGAAAAGGGTTCTTCTAGGTTGCTAGAAGGCAGCCAGCGGCCATTATACTTAGTATCCCCCCGATGTTCTTGCCGGGCGATAATAAAGTCGACGCCGTGGTACGAGTCGGCACACGTTATTCATAAGTACGCACAACGTACTGGTATATGCGCGGGAACGTGTCTATATTCATAGCCATTGCCACGGGGCACGGGGCCCTGCACAATGCGCGAGAGAAAATGCCGGGCGAGAGGCAACCCCTCGACCGCATACTGGGCCTAAAATCCTCCGCTCGACGCGGCAATTATGTAAAGGAACCGGACCCGTAAGTTAATTAGCTTATCCCTGCGGAGAGGAGCCGCGAGGTCCGGCCGTTCTGTAATCCACGCGATAACGTGTCAGAAGTATCGCAGAGAAAGAGAGGTAACAACTCTGTCACGAATATTTTCATCGACATCTAATTACTGCTTACCTAAGTGCTTCGAGAAGGTTTTCTAAGGATTATAATTTAGATTTTTAATTAGGCAGATATTCGCATGCAATGTGTAACGTGGAGCTGTTGTCGAGAGAATCTGTAAGCAAGGGCCTGGGCGCGGGGCATTGGAAAACGATCGCGGTTATGATTAATCGAGAGGAAGGCGCGATGTAGTTTCAGCAGGGACAAATGGAGAGACGAGAGGGAGGGTAATCGATGGCAAATATTTCTCACTCAATCTCGAGCGCAAGGGGAAGTGGCAAGAAGAGGCATATCGTGACTTTGGCTGCGGCTACAGCCTCGAACGGATAATTATTATCGCGGGGAGGCGCCTCGGACCGGGGGGAGGCGAGAGAAGAGACGATATCGACGCGTCGGGAGGTGGAAAAAGGATGAAACGCGAGAGAAAGGTGTTGGATACGAATACGTTGATCGGGGACGGTTCAAGGATCGATACCTGCATGTATACAGCGCGTACGTGTACTCCGTTCGTTATGGTGGGCGACATCGAATCTCCCCTTCTTCCCTTTCTACGTTCTACTCCTTTTCTCTATCGGTCTTCTGTCTCGTTGACCCCAAATACCAACGCACGATTAAACACTCGGCGATTCTTTCTTGGCTGGCGAACGGCGAGGCTCGCGCGATATAAATGTCCATATGCATGCGAATGAAGATGGCAGGCAATTGCACTGACATAAGGGAAAGAGCAAGGACCGAACAGCGCCGCGTGTTATCCAACGAATTTCTCTTTGGCGAGTCGCGGATGTGAATGAACGCGAGGAGTGCAGTTTATCAATGCAAAAGGGGGCACCGAATTTATTCGCTTCGACATGGTCCCTTTTAAAATGAACGACTGAGTAGTGATGCGATCCGAAGCGCTCCGAATCTGTATGTATGACGAGAACTTCGAATCGCTTCGAACATGATTCGAAGCTTAAATCTCTTAAGTCTTGATAAGTCTTGAGTCTTGATAGATCGTGAAAGTCTTGGAAGTCTTGGAAGTCTTGGACTGGCAAAACGATCAAGACTTTCAAAACCAACAAGACTCAAGACTTATCAAGACTTTCAAGAATTTTAAGCTTCGAATCTTGTTCGAAGCACTTCGAATTTGTCGCCTGATATTCAGGACAGATTCGAAACACTTCGACCTGCTTCGAATCCCATCACTCGGCTGAGTGTCTTTTTTAAAAAATTATGCTACTAGCGGAACAATTTCGTTTCAGTTGCGTTTCAATTGTTCACGAGCAAGTGTAACATATTCTGTGTCAAGTATGTCTGCCCGAAGAATCGTATTCCAGGCTCGACTAAATTACGTGCCAACACAGAACGCATGGCACGAGTTACGTCTACTTCTCAGATTGCTTTATCAAATGTCCCGTTGATACGGCATCGATTATAAATCGAGAACACTCCAATCCTAATGCACACTTCATTTACAAGGAAATGCGATATGGACTTAATGACAATACCTATCAGCTCGCCATCTACACAACAATTCTTCAAAAGCAGCAGAAACTTAAATGGGTCATCTGTTCATTCCACTTTCCCAAGAATAAAGAAGTCTCTCGGAGAATAATGAGCAATCGAAACTTCAGTAATTTCCTAAAACCATCCCACTCGTTCAATTCAAAAGAACCCTTAATACCAACAATAATTGTGCCCGCAAAAGCCATTGAGAAATGAATGTGTAACGGCGAGGCGTAACATTGTGAACTATCATTCGACCCATTCACGGGACCGGTGCATCGCAATCTGCAGCAGTGCAGCGCGGTGCAACTACCTCTGCCTTCCTCCGTCGAATATCAAAGCACGCACGTTGTCCAGGGGAACGAGTCACGGTGAAAACGTCGTCGGCTACCTTCGTATCTCGCACCTGCCGCTGCCAGAACGCCAAGGTATTCTCTGCCGATGGCAGTCGGCTTCGTTTTTGTGCAGCATCGTCCAGTGCACCCATCGAGAGTGCACCAGTCACGGGGGGCTGGACAATCCGCTGTTGCCGCAATAATTCGTCGATGACCATATACGCGGGTCGCACGTCCGACCGGTGGAAATAATGAGAATTGGACAAATTATCAAAATAATGGCAACAAGAAGCGAAGAAAAATACTCTCGCCCAGTGTCCAAACAGCGCGATTAACGACTTTTAAGTGCTGAATGCCACACTATCACTATTCGATGCATCGTGAAAGGGAGCATTAAGAAGCTTGCGAATAATATTTTAGATATAGGGTCATTCCACGCGAAATCGGACAAAATTTTCAAAATTGTTAATATTACAAGTGTTTGAAATATAGTGTTCACCTTCGTTCAATAAATTATAACTGTTGAAGTGAGTAACTCATAACAATGAACTTTTGGGTGCTTACAGTGGAGATATAAGAGTACCTAATAAAAATATATTTAGTTAAAAAAAAAACAATTTTTTAACCATTTCTTTTGTAATTGTACTTAACAGCAATTTCATAATAGCAGGGCTCTATTGAAAAATTTGAAAGAATGAGGATATAGTCCTACTTATCCTCTTTAAGGACAGCTTTTCAGATGTACGGATACTTTAAAATTGACTGCATGAATATTAATTGAATGTGACGACGCGTCGTCCACGTTAAAAGTGTACAATAACGAAAAGTTTCGAGTGTAACCCTAGCCTCTGTTATGCCTCCGCGATTTCTGTGAAAATATAAATATGTGAAACGAGGAAAGAGGGTATTCTCATTTCGTTTCGTAATTATTACCCCACGCAAGGTAGGCAAAATTTAATTCAGAACACCTAGATCAAACAGTGCAGTCGTTTCCTGCGGATAATTCATTTTTTCACGGTAGGAAATCGCAAGCTCGCTTCTTTGGCGAACGCACGCTGATAGAGGGAAGTTGGGTAAGATTGCAGTGCACGGGTGAAGAAGAAAAAAATCTAACGATACGTATCAGCCGTAGAAAAACGACTTTCGTATTAAAGTAAGCAGGATGCAGGGAGGTTCGATGATAAAACAGAAACGGTGAGAAATAAAACGCGCCGCAGGAATCTCGGATGCAATGGCAGCGCGCAGGTATGCACCGGAATACTGACGTATGAAAATGGCGTAGCCCGCATCCTGCATCCGCTAGCGAAAAAAATACACCATTTGAAGTCCCCGAGGGAACTTCAAGAATCCGCGTACGAGAGGAATCCAGGCAACTTCCTGCTCGAGAATTACGACGGACAATTATATCCTTCGGCTGACTTCCCCAACCAAAGGAAAAGGGAAACTCGCGCGAAATGTACGCTCACGATTAACAGCCGCGATTATGATATTTCACGAATGCGAGAGAGGAATTCCTCCAAACACCCTATGAATGGTAGTTATTAATCTTTTTCATACCTATACACATCCTTATTTCCTTGCGCCGCTATTAATCCGGTATAGTTATCGTTGCTGTTATAGAAAAGAAGAAATCACGATAATTGGAACGTTTATTGCAAAATGTAAGGGTAAAAGAAAAGGGGGAAGATTGTTCGACAACATTGAGATGGGGAAAATGATAAAATGGGAATGTCTCAACAGTGCATTCTTAAATTAAACGCAGACACTCTTGCGCGCGAAGCGCATTAATTTTCGATCACGGTTTCGAAACGGTGCTCGCCGTTTGGCTTGAATTACCGGTGCTAACTGCTCGTAATTATAGCGAACAGAGAGCTGGCGATGTGCGTGCAAAAGTGGACCGCGCTGCACCCGAATGTTTCGAAACGCTGATTTAAATTAATTCGCTCGGACAGAGGATTTGCATGAAGCTTGTCGAATGCCCAAAATGCAGCACACGTAGGTACCCGTCCAACGTAGAATTTTGGATGCATCGATTTTGTTTTATATTACTTTATGTCCGTTATTTATATCGTTCGTTACCAGCCCCCTCGGCTTTCATGCCGGATGGTGCAGCAGCATCGAGCAACAACGTTTTTCACCGTTGGCATGCAGTTGCAGCTCGATGTACTATTCGCCCTGAAAACAGGGCAGCACCCTTTTGCAGCGCGTTCCGTCACGCTTCGAGACCTATCGGAGACGCACCTGGCAATCGATAATGGCACAAAGGTACCCGTAGACCCGAAACGGACAAACAGGGATCTAGAAGGAGGGTGAAACTTGTACGGACGTGTATCATACAACTATTCCAGGTAGGATGGATTTTATCCAATAATTTTGTGTGCCTCGTCCATAGCCACGTTCCAAATATTAGAAAATTCGACTATGCACTTTGCAATTTTAGCCACTACGTAGAATTATTAACCCTTCGTGGTCGCACAGAGTGTAATGCACCACAGAGTATGATTTTGCCAATATTTCTGTAAATTTTTAAACTTTAATAAGGAAATTTAAAAATTTAATAAATTTTAACCCAAAATCTCTTTTTCCACAATTCCTGTTTTAGATACAAATTTCAATAAAGCAAAATTTACATTTCTAGAAAAAGACTGTTGGCCAATTATCATTCAAAAGTTAAACGAATCAAAAATACGAAAATGGTAACTCAAAGATTTTAAACACAGAATTCGTGTATTTTATAAGAAAAGTACAGATTTGTTTGAAGATAATTCGTGGAGACAGGTGTCTTATAGGATCTTAGGTATTGTCATTGAAGTAAGTGGAGTATTGACTTCAATTTTTAATCAAATTAGTTTTGTGAGCACATTAAATCAAAACACTAGCTACCTTCTGCATAAAGGTGACGACGTAGAAATCGAAGATAAAGAATGAGCTGCTCGAAGAATGCTGAACAAGAACGATGATCAGTAGGGGACAATGAGTCAATTAATATCTGGCGTCTAACTGGGACGATCAATCTGATTGAATGATTCACCGATCATTGTTTAAGGACCAAGCAACACTTCGTTATCTTTGATTGTGTGAGCAGGGAACTACCGATCTTTCTATCAATACATCAGGTTTTCTGAATTACAATAATGAAACAAGAAAGCTGAATCACACGTCTTTCCAACTCCATTGTCTCGGTATTTCTTAAAGAATACTTTTGAATAAACAGAAAGAAACCGCGAAGAATCCATCGCACCACAAAGCAACCCACGCCATTTAAAAAAAATCAGCCAATCCGACGTACGGTTAAAATTAAATTACACTCCGCTAACTGGTAAAAAGTGCTTCCTCATTCGATCAGAACTCCTCTAATTGACAAGCACACCGAACAGTGGTAAATATTCAACCTTCCACAGATCAACCCACGAGTATTAAACGAACATCGACCAATCCACGAAAAGTTGCTCCCACGAGAAACAGTTCACATGGTGGCGCTAATTTTTGGCGCGGTTGAACCGCTGGAATTTCAGGGAAACGTATTGCACGCAACGAAATCAACTGTAGCGAGTTATTTAGCGAGAAACGAGAATATACAAAAGCCGGGACAAGGGAGTATCCACGTTTCTTTTGTTTGCTGCCCCGATTCACTCTAATTCACCCCTGAAAATCTATCAATTTTCCAATTTTCTTTTCTAACTCGCGAACCACAAGTACTTCTTTTAATTAGAATTATCATTTGATAACGTACAGTTGTTACAGTTCGCGAGATAATCTCCGATCTTACACCTTCGACTTCTGCATTCCGCATGTAAACACTTTCCATGATGTGCATGGAACAGAACGAGTTTACACGGTTCGACGCGTCAGCAAAGCACGGTTACGATCAAACGGCGTAACGTGCTCCCATCGATGTAATCACACCAGCGATGGTCGATAGGAAAATTCAAAGGTTACCCCGTTTGCGCTATCTTCTGCAGCGTAACGAGGAGAAGGATGCCACCGTGGAATCGTAGCGTGGAAGATGACCAGGGACGACCTAAAATCGGCGACACAACCACTGGGTAGTTAGTTCCTCCAGGCTCGACGGCGATGCACGAGTGATCGCGATGATCGATGAGCGCAGCGCGCGATTATTAGCGGAAAAACGACGCGGAATGGCTCGAAACCGTTTGTGGGATTTTCTTCGTTCACCGCATTTCTGTCAGTGTCCTTATTATTATCCGAAATTGCCTGGGCGTGTATCGCTGCGTAACGGAGCCTCGCGCGAAATCGAATTACAAACTCTCCCGTTTAATATTGGACTTAAGGCACTCGATTTTCTGCCGGGACAGCGACGTTAGCGAAACTTTGGGCACATCTCGAGGATAAACCCGCAGAAACATAATTCCCGGAGATAAATTGCAACGATAGGGGGAGCTGCTGCAAAACGGGATACGGAAAGACAGGAAGCCGGCAGAAGAACGGATACGTTTCGCTTGTTATGATCCTAATCGCGATGGTAAAACGAGGAAAAACTGGGGAACAAATTGCTTCGACAGAAGCGTGTTAAGTCCTGGGAGAATCCTGCGAGGACTCGTGCCGTTTGGCAGCGGGGCGTGGGAGACCGGCGACCAGCTGCTCGTGGATGTTGGTTCAAGGACCATTACACAATGCCACGGTATATGTACCGACGTCGATGTTAGACGAGAAAGTCACGTTTCCGTGGAGCGCATGGCTCCTAGGGGCGGCGAAAAACGAGAGGGGAGGATCACGTTTCCTGAAAAATCCGAGTGCGATCGGTGTACGAGTAATTGGTCGGCGACCACCGGCGTATGATTAACTAAATAGCTGAGAAATTAATTCGAGACGCACTAATCTGTGCAAAGAATTTCAAATGTTCTTGTAATGCTTCTTGTCAGATAGAATTACACAGTGCTTTTCAGCGATTCTGTTCGGTTTTCAGTAAACGATTCACGTCATTTCTTATTAATGTATGTACTATTCAACATAATTAGATCACATTTGTAAAGAACTGCTTTAAATTACTGGATAAGTCACGCCTGTTAAATAGATCCCCCAATTATTCCAAAGTGCATATATACTTAAGTATGTATAGTATTGGGAAACATTTATTGAATCACTTGAATATTAAACTTGAATATTAGACTTATTATTAGTGCCTAGAAAATATTATTGCAAAAATGTGTAGCTCACTATCTTAACCAAAATAAGTTGAAAGGGTAAAGCTGTAATTATTATTCGAATATCAATTATATGGTTATGAAAATAGTGCATACTACCTACGTAAATTTCAATAAATACTTCCAGTAGGTACTGTATCCTTCAACCATACCACTGCAAGCATAATTTCCCTCGAACGATGCAAAAGCACCTGCTTCGATACCCAAACAAATTGCACCAAGTGTACCCAACAGCGATACGCGTCAGTAGTACATATTCAATAACCAACCGAGACTCATTCCGAATTCGTACGAACGTAATAATGCAGCAAGCGATTCGGTGAATTTGGAGCAGCCACGACCAACTGGATTATCTCTGGCTGGGTTCTCGCGGGTCCAATTAGAGCGAAGTCACAGCCAATCAACGTGAAAGCGCGGGACAACGCGCCAGGCGATGCGTTATCATTCGCAAAGATCACCGGGGCGACCAGTTTGTGGGAGCGAAGGTGGTTGATAACTCGCCGGCAGCGCTCGACAGCCGCGCACGCAAACGAATTCGCGGCGGTTGCATGTGCACGCCGACACGGATCGGTCGATTTTATGCATGTGCACACAGACGCCGCGCACCCACGAACAAGTTCAGCCGCGGTTCGCACAGCGCCAGCGCGATGGGACTCGGTAAGAGCGGCGTTTCTCACTTACAAATTGCGAAAGCCTGGCTGCGCCGCCGATTCTTCCTTGTTACACGCGCCAAGTTGAGAGGAAGAGTGACAGCTAACCCGCCACCAAGGGCTTCGCGTAACTTCCGGAGAATTTCCCGCGTCATAATAACGCGAAACGTGGAAGCGAGTCGCGGCTACGCTTGTTTCGGCGGCCGAAGGACACCAGGATTCAGGCTTCGAGCAGCTTCGTTCACGCGGTAATTAATCTATGGGTTCGTGACAGGAGCGTTGGGTTTCGCAGGATTATAAGATCGCTGTGTTTTATACGGACGGTTGAAAAATGCGCCGTCAAGTGCTGCTAATGTATGATAGAAGGTGGACCAACTTCAAACTGATGGTATCCGTTTGAAGAATTGAGTGGTCCAATAGAAAAAAAAATATATGCCACTGTTTTCTGATTTTAGAGGAAAAATTATTTTCTTGAGAAATGCGGTACGAAATTGTAATTATTTTAAACGATGCTTGAATTAGATAGTAAATGATAACTATTATCAAAATTTAGCTGAAAAATTAATTATATTAAGTAGGTGACGTGTTTTCTTCTACAGTGCTTCGTGAATATCGTTTACACGAGAGCCTATGGCTTTGCCCTAAACGATGTTCCCAAAATATTATAAAAACTTTCGAGATGCAGATACTAAGCGTGTGAAATTGGGTCACTCTTCGCCCTGCTTCGGTAGTATTCGAAGTGCTATTTTTTACCTAACTGGCCAACAAATCCTTTTGCAATATTACTCGCACAACAGATCCCCAACGAATCTAGCTGCTAATTTAAAATTCAATATTGAAAGTCACCCCGTCGTGTGGATAATAAAAGAGCAGCGTTTGGAACTGTGAATCCGGGCGATATGCCAACGAGAAAATGAAACAGTTGTTTTAATGGAACGTTAGCCGCGTAAGCGTGGCTTTCGATTGTTCCGTCGTGCGAGCATGTAATACGAACCAACAAGCGTGTCTACGAAGGGGTTCTTGCTTTCAAACACAAGCACCGCTGACCGCGTGAAAAATTAATCAAGGCATCGTTCCACGACGCTAATTGCGAGATACTTCCACTTATCTGCGAGACTGTTAACGCCAACAGCGTCCAATTGTCGGTACGCGGAAAAACGCTACCGCGCAATTACGAATACCGCGGACCGTGTTACGATCGATACACCAAACCTTCGAGGTGATTGATTAAATCGGGACAACAACACACCGGGAGCATAATGAATGGGCGGGTAGCCCCGTAAAAGTACATCCCGAACAGGAGGAACCGTTTTCGTCAGGCATAACGTCACAGTAAGCGCAGTAAAGCTTTGCCGCCGAGAGTCATGAATGAGATATTTAGCCGGCGTTAATAAGACATTATAAAAAAGCCAGCGAGGCTATAAAAGTCCATCTGCCCGGAGGCCCAGGCGACTGAAACAAACTGGATATGCAGATATATTTCATCGCGTTATTAACCGACAGCGACGACGCCAGACGGTTCGTAAATGCCAGCACCTAACCGAATAAAATACCTGGAAATGCTGCGGACGCCTGGCAACTTTTAACCGATCTCGAACAGAAGGAACGGGGGAACCGATAATTTCGTATCACAACTTAACTCCGTGCGCCCCGTGCCGTGATATACGAATATTCGACTGCTGTTACTCCTCTGCGGACTCGATTGAATCCGGACGAGGAGCAGTGTTCGATATGGGATTGCTTAACGCATTTACTGCCAAGCGTATTTCATCTCACTGTCCATTCGCGACAAGAGAGTCATAAGATTTACCGTCCCTCTGTCCGCGCAGTCGTTCCTCGAGCTGCTAAATGGGGAGACGAGTGGGCTCGACATTGGAAAATTTCTGCACGAAAATATGTTTCACAAGTGCGGGAGCGAGTGCCAATTATGGCTCGTTTGATAAAAATCCATTTAACACATTCGCCACCGTTACGCTGGCGAATGTGTTAAACGGATTTTTATCAAACGTGCCACGTCCACGGCCATGGAGGATCGTTCAGGCAGCTTGGAACTCGTCAACAGCCAGACGGATTCCCGAAAACCGGGAATCTCTGCTGACTCGTAACACCCAGGTTCCCATGACCGTTTCGCCGGGGGAAAAGTTATTAGTTAGTCGGCGATTAGCCTCGTGTAAAGCATTCGCTATACCGTGGCGCTCATTGCCATTTATCAGGGAAAAGAGTGACTCTGTACACGCTCTTACGCCCGTGGAGGAGTAGAGAGACGGAGAGGAAAGAATCGAATGATTAATAGATACGATCGCATTGACCTAAGGTAGAACGAGTCTCTCGCGTATCCTCGTCGTTGCTCCTCTTGGGAAACACGTCCGCGCCGTCAGACGCACAACAACGATCTTTGTTCGTGCCTGTGCCGCAGGAAATAATCCTTTTAAACTTAACCTAAACCATCGCCACGTGTCGCTGGAAGAAAATCGCTTCGCGGTGGTCTTCTCGCCGCGAAAACAGCCGCGTCCCTTTGGTCTCACTTTTTTTCCAACGAGCCCGCAACTGTTTCGCGTGTTTTCTCCCCGGCAACTGAAGATCGGCCGTGGATGATAGCGAATTAAAACGCAACTGAGGGAACGGGCGCTTGATGCTTGTGGGAACACGCGAGGGGACTGTGCAATTCTGCGCGCGTCGCGAAGTCACGGGAAAATCGTGGCAGAGTGGATAAAACGGCGCAAAAGGGAATCTATTTGTCGCCTATGAAGAACTGGAAATTGACGAGGAAACGCCTAAGGGTTTCTCCGAACGAGTATAATTTACGAAGACTTCCTAATCCTTATTAAGCTTCCCGAGTAAATATGGAGAAAATAGGATTGATTTTTCAAACGACGCGAAAGTTGCACGACGTTGCCTGTACTAGACCTCTCGAGCCATCTTCCTGTCGCTCCGCCGTTTCGAAAAATGGCCCGCTCTCGGAGAGGAGCTTCTCGGAATCTGCATACTGCCAGCGCAAGGATAGATCCTTTCGTGCTTTATAAGGGCCCGTGGCTGTCCTGCCGTTGACTGACGGCACAATCCTCGATCCTTGCGCGATACTGAGCAGCGCCGAGGATCTCTGTTGCGCGACTTGGACGACGTAACTGGCAGAGGGAAACGAAAGAACGGAAGGAACGGATGGACGTACGGTAGCGAAGGTCCTTAATTATGCGGTTTTACGCTATGCGCCGGCACAGGGGAGAAAACGGGGCGACGGGACGGAGGGGGTTAAGACGAATGCAAATGTCCCTGTGGCGTATAGGCCAGGTCGTCGTGCGGGGCGGAGAGGCAGAGATCTTTTGCCCTTTTAGTTACCAGATGCCGCGAGATACCGGCTATATCTCTCGTTCTTTCCCGAACGTCCTGCCGCGGAGAGAACGGGGATCGATCGGGGAGGAAAGCATAGGGTAAAGGAACCAATTACTGACACCGAACCAATTACTGTCACCTTAAGCTATTTTACTTAAAATAAAGAATATTTAAACATTGTAAAGTCACACATAAAAAGAATTATGTAATTCAACCTATAATCTATACTATAGATTATAAACTACAGTTTATTTATTCGTTATTTTAAGTAAAATAACTTAAGGTGACAGTAATTGGTTACGTGTCAGTAATTGGGTCCTTTACCCTAGCGGCCCATCCGCACCGAGATCACGCGTAACTCGAGTGGTAGGTACTCCCGGAGGCGCGTCGAGGAGCCGATCGTGCAAGCAAATCGATTCCCCTGCCAGCAGAAGCATCAACGAATCCCGGCTGCGTGTGAATTATCGAGGCGCGAGCGACGCACGGTTTCCCTCGGGGCGAAGCGCTATGCGATTTTTCCGCCAGCGAAACCTGTCGAGTTCACGCGGCGCGAACGATCGTCAAATTGTGACCTTTCTTGGAGAGCGTGGCTGCCTGCTGCCTCTAAGTGAACGGCGAGAGAGACGCTCGACAGACTTTAGTATGATCGTGCACGCGTTTCTCAAGTTGCGCTCGTGTGCATGCACGTGTGCACGGAAGGAGGCTCGTGTGGCCCCTGAATCGATGAAAGGGAACGAGGAACCGGTTGCAGGTCGATCGCACGTCGGATTCTAAGCCGCCACGGTTTCGAGTGTCTCTAGTCCCTAGGCGGTATTACAGAGACTGAATTCCAACCCAGATGATGGTCGTTACGCCAACGGTCAAAAGTCGGGGGGGGATCTTGGACGACCAGGGTGCTCTAGAAGTCGTGTAGGAGGAACGAGAACTGAAAATTGAGTACACAGATGTACATACTTTTTTTCTTTAGGAGAGTAAACTGGACGATGTTCAGATAAGTCATAAGACTAAATCGATTTAGATGAAGAAATATGTAACACTTATTCGACAAATGTGTGCAAGATACATTTATCCAAAATAATTTAGCTTGTTTAATAAGGATCTCTTTGTTTGTTATTCTATTTGAATAGCAAAATCGCATGTTACTATAAAATAGTTGATTTGCAAACTTCTGAGCGATAGCGGGGCAATCTTCGGTCACTTTTATTATGATTATGTTTGTATGTGATGATACAGCATCTATTGTATTTCATAACAGAAAGGAAACATTGAACTTCGTGAGTTGCATTAAGTTGTGGAGTACTGTTCAGTTGTCACTTCTCGTCAAAGGAAAATATTGAAAATAACATCACATAGATACATAATAATCTACCACTTCCTTATGAAACTATTATCCAAACTTATACTATTAGTAGTACGAAATACATAATGAAATAAGAAGTTCTAATCTACTTCAAGAGACTTAATTTTAATTACTACACAATCAAAATGTGCCCACATATTCTGTAAACAGAAATGAAGATCCTTAACACCTGTCTTCTTATAAACTTCCAACCAAAATGCGACGATAAATACTGCTTGAAAATCAATTACAAAATCACCTACTCAATTAACACTTATCTAATTCAAAAGCATCCTGCGTACGAGTCACCTGTACTCGTTGGAAAGTGAATTTTTTTAATAAGCTGCAGAGCTGCTATCGTAGGATCGCGAAAACGAAGGCGAATGCTTGTACAGAGGCGCGTACGACGCGTAGTTTTGTGTGAAAGCACGTTAAGTTCGGGCGAATCGTTTCCTATGGAGAGAGAGAAGAGAAAGCCTGAGAACGTAAGAACGGCGAGCGTCTGGAGAACTGCCGCCATGCCGCATTCAGAGTATCTCGACGCAAAGTAACAGACTCGAGGCGAGGTCCTCGGTCCGCTCTCGGAAGCGACTGCCAACCCGACTCAATCGAGGAACATTCCAGAATATATCCTGCAGTGTCGAACGATTCTGTTCCATCGCCCGGCCGACATGGCGCTTCAAACATTATTTTCGAATGCCTCGGCAAATCTCGTTTAAACGCTTCTTCGTTAATACGGCGATCATTACGAAGACCGACAGTTAGATATGAATTAGAAATGTTGTTTATCCACTGTAGTATTCGTTATTATGATACCGATCGTAAGTTTTGTAGATGAATCGTGGAAGATTTTTGTTTAAATATTTTCAATGATATTAGAGAGAAGAATCGAATATAAGATCTCGCCTGATGCGTTTACAACGCAATTAGGTGGGGTAGCTATGAATTGTAGAAATTGAAACGTTAGAAAGCAGAGTGATTATAATGATTTCCTCTGTGTGCCTGGGATTAAGTTAATGTAAGACGGAGCTCGTTACGCAATAACATTGAACAAGTGCTGATCGGAGTTTTGCATTTGTCCGTGTGTCACTACCCTTCAGTTTTGCTAACTTTCTTCAGCCGACTCCGGCTGCTTTGTAACGACTGCACGTTCTTCCCGCCTAAGTACTCATTGGTCTGCGCCAGTGTTACGTCACAGCTAACAGAGATTTATGCGATGTAGACGAGTGAAAATGAAAATCCATGACTGTGAACGTTCGAAAGGTCATAGAAGCACTCCGTGCGGCAAATGCCCCAGACCTGAACGGAAAATTCTAGTAAACGTACTTTGCACCTTTCTTAAAAAGTACCTAAATTTATAAACTCTGCAATTCTATATACACACATTACAGTTACCCTATTACCAAAGAAACCAGTTCTCCGAAGTAAACTACAATTTCCCACAACAGCGACGTAACTCAATTTTCAGATTTCGCCGGTAAATTACTCGCAGATATGGAACCCACAACCTTTAAACAGTAAACGTGTATAATTACGTTCAGCTTATGGCACACCCGCCATTTACATTTTAATGAAGAAAATTTATTTAATGTCCCCCTTAAAATTTATGATTGTTGGTTGCGCCGCTCTTATCGCAATGGGACGGGAGCAGAGAGGGGAATAAAAAGAATTCTGGCCCCCAACTAAGCTGTTATTTTTCAGCAAAAGCCGAGAAGAAACGGGGACGCGAAATGCTGGTTCGGATGTTTACGTGCGCACGAGGGAAGGAAGGCTCGTTTCCTGGAAAGCGGGGTTGGGCACCTGTCCCTCAGGGACTGCCAACTTCGAGCCACGCGCTTGTCGACAATACCGAAATTGAGCACCGCTGTGACAGTAACATAACCACGTGCATACGAGGCGACTAGCACGCGTACATCGAATTTCCGATAAAAATAAATCGTTAAAACTCTCCTTCGCCGACAAACGTCACCAACTGCGATTTATTCCGATTGAAACTATATATCGAGCCTCGATGCTGATACTCCCCTTCGAACCAGACGTGCAAACGCGTGCAGACGTCTGCCGAGCAATAAACTAGGGGGAGGGAATATCGTTGGAGAAACACGCGTTATGGAAAAAGGAAAGGAGCGTCGAGCGACATAGACAGGCCGAAATGGTCGATATTTTCGAGACAGGTAGTAGTCGAAGGCGAGCACGGCGGTGCCCGAAATCGGCACGGAATACCAATTACACGGACGGGAATCGTTTCGATAATCCTCGGGCGCGCTGGCCTCGAGTGGCTGGCAAGACGTCCGAAGGGGAAAATATTCAAAAGGGACGCCGAACGTCAGTTAAACATGGGAAGGCGCAACGCGCCGGCGCTCGGCGTTGTTTCGTGACCTGTTGCCTAGCAGCGACATGTGGCGGACCGACGACTTCGAAACGACTCGGCCGAGCCTGGAGCGAACGGCGCGGCGACAGATTGCGCCTTGGGAAATTCGAGCGTCGTTTGAGACTCACCGGATGCCGCGGGAATGGTGGCGACAATGAGCACGGGCAGGAGGAGGCACGCCATCGATGCGTAATCCAATTTTCGCCGTGGCAACGACATGGTGCCGTGAATTTTATCCACACACATCGGCTAGACACACACTCATCGGGGCCCGGGCGCACACACTAGAGAGAACCAACACTTCGGTGAACACTTCAGTTGCAAAGATCCGCGAGTACCGTCACTACTTCACCGCGAACATCGTCCGGAATCTATGCCACCCACGGATACGTCCAGCTAATTTGTGTACACGTTCGCGCGAGACAGTAACGAGAAAAAAGCATGCGGCAACCGTACACGAACACGACCGCGTCCGAAACACTTCTGGGATCCCTATTGTTCGCTTAACGCGCTGAAAGTAGTCCCCCAGTGCGCGCGCACCTGCCTCCAACGGCTGTATCGCTGCGCCACCGTAGGATGGCTGACCGAGGGAGCCAATGGGTGCGCAGCTACAGGGGAAGGGGACCGCAGCACGAATTCGCTACGCTCTCGGCGATGGGACTATTCCAACGACGAATTTCATAATTATTTCATTGGCACTGTTGCTATTTAGATACAGTGGGTGGCCAAATTATTATACTCAAACAAAAAGGTCTGAGATTTTGTAAGTTTAAGCGATGGAATGTGCTGTATCTCTGCGAAAAGTGGTGGCAAAAAATATTTAAATAACTTCCCCCTTTTTGAAATCGGTTAAAAACGCATTTTAACGCTTGAAATTTCTAGTTTTCGAATCAAGGACTCAAATTTTTCATCCATTACGATTCTGTTTGATCAAGATGAAGCGCAGGAAATGAATTTTCAGACATTTTTGCCTAGTTTGAACGTATGCACGGGCAAAAGATATTTTCTAGTAAATCTAACGAAGAGATCTTGTAGAGCACAGATCTCTCTTTAATTTTGTTTCTTTTTTTTTTTGATTTTGTTATATGATTTTTATTGACCGAGTTATTCCCGCTTAAAGCGAAAAAGGTACTTTTCACTTTGAACACCTATAACTTGCGAACGCATGATCGTAGACAAAATTTCATTAGTGCTTTGGAAAGCTAAGAAAATTTCCTTTTAGAACCTTTAGTTGCCAATATACGATTTTTTTTTTAATCGTGTTAAATCCATTTTAAAATGATGCCAACAATTGACGAAAATATTTTGAGCATAAGTAAATAGCTTGTATTTAAGTTTTAATATAAAATATGAATACTATTTATCCTTGAAGTGGAAAATTTGATTTTGTAGCGAAATTGTTTACAATGATTAACAATGTGCGAATGAAAGACCCAGTTTATTATTTTCTGAAGCTTTGGGTGATTACTGCTAATTCTTTTATGGTGAAATATAATGTTATATTGGATTATGTAGAGGGAGTAGAAAAATTTATACTTGTTGCAATTATAAGTATACCTCTTCTAGGTTTTTTGGAAAAACAACATACTTATTTGTTAATACTATACTGTTTGCATAATTTTATTATGTTTGTCGATTAGAGTCCCTGATACATCTATTTCCATTCACTGTACTTCATAAACCACGCACGAATAGAATACAATTTTTTCCAACAAACAAACTATCCTTTGATAAAACTTTTTCCTGCAAAATAGTCAATTAGCTACATCCTATAACCCTCTACCGTTTCACTTTTCAAAATCGAATGCGCGGAAGCTTCTATGTCTCATGTACCAAAAGTATCATCGATACCAATCACAACAAAAGCAACAGGTACTTCTATCGAATGTACTTTCCACCACACCGTGGCTCGCGTGAACGAGCAATCCAACCGCAGCGATTTGATTGTATCGCTAGCTAAGTTGTTAATTAAGTCATCCGCGCGTGTAACAGTGCATCAACTGATCCGGCCGATCTCGAAGCGGCCGTCAGCTGTTTTTTTCCCCTTTGTTCCCCGAATTCGAGCACTAAATGCGAGTCGATTCGCTGATCCTCGGCTGGGATTGAAACCCGACGCCGTGGCGCGTGACGGCTCTCTAGAATTCATGCGGCAAACGGAACGCAGGGAACGTGGTCAGTTATAAAGTGGAAAGACGCCGATGTGTATGAGTCTTGGCCGGGCACTGGCTGGGCATGTCTGATCATTAATTAACCTTCCAGCGGTTGATTGCGTGTAACGCGAAATTCATCGCCGGCAGAGCCGCCGCCAGCGGCCAGGCGCGGCTGAAGCCTTAACGAATACAAATGCGGAATTATAATTCGGTGCCCCTCTCCTTAAGTTCATTCAAACGGCCCGAGCCTTACGAATTGCTTTCCCCTTTTCCGCCCCGGCCACGCGCGGTACACACACGGAACTGTAAATACGCGGCGGCCGTTGGTTTTTATTAATGAAACTATTAACCCCATCATCGAACCGCGTAGCATCTGCGAGCGATGCGCTGCCGCGCAAAATATTACGCTCCCAACCGGGCGACAGCATTCCCCTTCGCTGAGTCAATAGGAAAAATTCACTTCTAAACGGAGGGGCTTGTTGTTAAAGCGTTATTTAGCTGGGGAAAATGATGGACCATAAAATAACATTGAAATATTCTAACAGCCGGGAAGGAAGTGAAGTGTAATTTAGATATTTCAGAGTTTAATTGTTCGCGATGTAAATTTCGAAGTTCGATGTGTGAGTGGGGAATACAATCCCGGGATCCCGGCTGTTTTTTGGATTCTAAATATCCCGGGATTTGATATAACTAACTAGAGAATTTCGGGATTTTTTAAAAATGTGAATTGCTTTATGAACACCCGAAAAATATAAAAATAAACATAGTCATTTCATAATAATAGGGACAGTAATAATAATAATTTATTTATATAATAATATTAAGTCGGATATAACCAAGTAAACTATATTTATTTTTGCAATGGTATTCTCACTTTCCGCTATTTCGAGATCGCGCGAATTCTAAATCGCAATTTATCTGAACACGTAAAGTCGAAACATTGTGGATATGTAAGTACTTTAGGTGCTTCGCATTTCCAAAAATCTTCATAATGATTCTACATATATTATCTACTTACTGAGACGTTATTATTCTTCATTGTTCTACTGTGTTTATTGTTAACAATGATGCTAGCTTATGTTTCAGACTAATGGTAGAAAGTAAGTTTGTTCAGATATAGATTTAGAACATTAACACATAATAAATCATTTTAATTACCGAAATTTTCTATTACCTAATCCCGGGATTGTATTCCCTATGTGTGAGTGATCGTAAGACTATTATTTTTAATACAAGATATCTAAAATACAAATGCAAATATACATCTGCGCATGATCCCAATGGTTGTACCCGTGTAGTATCGTCACTAGGACAACGCAAGGCGTTATTAAGTCGATAAGGACCACGTGGATGTTTGAGTACTACTGTGAGATCATGGCCGATCCTTTGACCCCGAGTATAGAGAACAAACTGAACGATTTGAATAAGAAAATCGCCGAGATCAAGAAGAAGATCCAGTTATCAGGTAAACCAGTCGAATAAGCGATATCGCGAGAGGTAATAAAGCTGCAATCAGTTTACTTAATCATAGTTTAATATTCATATATATGCCGCATTCCTGCACGAGAGGCGTAGCCTGAGAGAAAAGAAGGAGATCCGCTGACATTTATTTCCCAAGCAAGTTCCTGATTACACGCGAACACACATAAGAACACGTTTAACCGGAAAGACTAGAGCCCAGAAAGAAATGTTCGTGTCACATAAGTGGTCCTCCAGAAAAGAAAAAGGATATTTCCACTGGCTTATCGATGCGCTGCTATCAAAACGTTAATTATAAAATGGATATTCCAGTAAGCATTCCCATTCTGCCTCGTTATGAAAGCGCCCTTTCAATTTACGATTCTGAGCATCGCTCTGGAACAATATTTCCTGGTTGGCAATGATGTCTACCGCGATTTGATTATGTATATAGCTTTTCCTCTAACACCATCATACATATTGCATTTTCTATTTTAAAGAACTTTGCCTATTATATCTGGCAATATAGTAATTTCTATCGTCAAATGCTTTCCCATCTTCTCAACGATATTCATGAATACAGAGGGGGCGTATAATATAGTTAAACGCTCTTAACTAATTAGGGTAAAAATGAGGACCTTGCAGTAATAGGGGTGGAGCTCCATCTTTACCGACTTCGAGTAAATTAGAATTAACATTTTGATTTAACATTAAAAAGAGAACATCATTTGAGAAATATATACGTAAATGAAGTTGATAATGACGATGACGATGATGATGCGGAATGCTTATTTTCCGATGGTAATTATAAAAATAATAGCAATGAGAAGTAGACCTAATGTATTCGCTGCATTCAGTGGACACACGAAGAATGTGGGGCTTCGCTCAACGTGTAGGAGACGCAGAAAGCAGGAATAAATTCCAAAAATTATGTATATTTATTTATTTGTATCTTCTACTTAATAAATCTTCATTTTTAGTAAAAAAAAGTAAAGATTTTTTAGTTTTCTCTGCAAATTTCCTAGGTGTTCCATATTAGGACTCATTTTTTCGAACGACCGAGTTTCACTCTTTTCAGTTTTTTACTATAATTGCACAACAACTGAATTTTTTTACATTTGACTATGTAAATATAATTATACATTAGTTCCTTCGTCCTCTCGTGTCAGTTTTATTAAAAAAAAAAGCAAATCCCCTACTTTTGACACATTACCCGCCTTTACCCTATATTAGGGGAGACTGGGACTATTTGATACAGGCGAATTATCTCGACATATCTAACAAAAGGTCACCTGCGTCATTGAAGCTCGTCCCTAAAGAGACACCGCGATTTTACCATTTTTCGTGCTCTTTCTCGAAATCGCCTAAAAACCCAGCCGGCAACCTAATATTAACGGAATCCCTTAAACGAACTAGCCACTTTTACGAAAGATCGTGACGTCTATTTAAGCGATCCAGGCAATTTCGCCTTTTTCCCCTGGGGTACATGCAAAATACGTTGATCATCGCTGGATCGATCGCAGCAACGAGCGCAGTCACGACTACCGTCTGTTCTACACTCCGACTATTATTACAGAAACGTTTTTATCCTGTCCCACAGGTTAATTATCGCGCCGTCCCTTGTACGTATGGTTATGAAGATGCGGAGGCGATTAAAAGCCGATTGACTTCGGAATTCACTTTGCGAAAGAGAACGTAGCGGGACATAATCACAGAGCATTATTGTGCACCCATTTGCCTCAGGCTAGCGACACCTGCTCTTCCCATTCCTTCCTACATCTTTTCACGAATTTTTCCCGCGTTCGACGAACGTGCCGCAAACTTTCATGACTCGCAGTTCGAGCTCGGAGCGGCGAGATTCTTATTCGCGGGATATTGACAAATAGAGTTGCATCTCGATGGGAAACGACATTCCTCGCCTACGTAAAGCCCGCGTAGAGAATAGTCACGTTCATTCGCGAGTGGTCTGGGACGAGGGATAGATGCTATCGCGGCCCGTGCACGAGGTTAGACGTGTTAATAACGAAACGCGTACCCGTTATTTGCAGAGGGACAAAGGAAGGCGAATTTCGAGGAATACGAGGCGAAGAAGCATGAATACGCGGAGAGAATCGCGACGCTCAAGCGGACTGTTAAGCAGCTGTACGAGGAGTACGCGAGAACGAAACACGTAATTGAGGCGCGAGCGGGAGGCTCGACAGATCTTGCTCCTCGAAAGGGGAACTGAATTTCCTTCGCGATACGTTTCAGGACGAGGGAGGGACGGAGAAGGGGATTCACGTGAGTCGCGAGTCCTCGGCCTGTGGGAGAAAACGTAATTTAGGCGAAACAATTGGTAAAGTGCAGGAGGACAATGTGCGCTTGAGAAAGAGGCACGATCTAATTAAGTATCAGCGCGAGAAGGTAAGCAATGGAGATAACCATCTCTCAAACAATATCTCGCGCGCAACCGTATTCCGGAGTACCTAAATGTTCCTCAGAGGCGGCAGAAATTAAGCTCCCTGTCGGAGGAGTATGACCAATTAGTGAACGACAAGATGCAGAAGATGTTCAAGAGAAAGACGGAACACCCGTTGCGAAACGTGAGTGGAAACAATGATGGAAATATCGTTGCGAATGCCTCAACTGTGATCGTGATTTCGCAGAAGATCGTCCAGCTGGAGGTGCGTCTGGAGCACGTTAGGATGATGCAGATTAAGGCGAACATAACTCGGATGAAGTATCGATCCGCGCGTGCCGAATTGAAGGAGAAGTCGGTGCTTTACGCGTCTACTTTGAAGAGCCTGGAGGATGAGATCAGGGAGGAGGAGAGCGAAATTAAACGTCTACAGGCAAGGGATGGAAGTTGATCGTCGATCTTGCGTTTCGATGAGTTCGTAGGAATAAAAAATTCAGCTGGATCTGTTCTTGCGTGCAGGGTGTCAGGGAAGAGGCGATCAAGTTGAAAGATAACACGCAAGGGACGTTGATAAAGGAAGAAATTGAAGTAACGAACTGCAGCAAGGAGCGGAACGCTGTGCTCGAGGAATACAGGTTCGAATTTCGAGTAATTAGATGTACTAACTGAACAAGGTTACGTGACAAGCTATTTTCCGCAAAATTATTACAAATAAGGAGGATACATCTATCTCGAAGGTTATGATCCACTTCGGGATTTTGAAATTTGCAGAACCATTGATGAATTGTAAGAGAGGACACAAGGTCTACCTTGATCTTTTTTAAGGGGTCTTTTCACTGTGACGCCCTGAAGAAGTACCACTGGTTGGAACTTTTTTTGTTACAAAAAGAATGTGTTTTTAATGCTTGCTAGCCGTAAAATAAAGGGATGTAATATGCGCTGTGAAGAGAAAGACGCCTCGACTGCGTGGTCGATTCTGGAGGAACCATGTATCTGGGGCGGTGGTATCAAGGAGGTTTGTAATCAGTATGACTGTCGCTATAGCCCGAACTACTTACGAGTCACACATTTAAGTTATTTTTTCCCATCTTTTGCGTCGCAGAATGATTAGAAAATTTTGCTAAGTCGATAGTTCAACTTTGGACGTCTGCCATTTGGTTAATTCTTCATCAATCTAATTAATCTTAGACCCTGCCATAACGACAGTCATACAGATTACAAATCTTTTTGCTTTCTTTGATTCACACACACGGTTGCCTCCAAAATCTTATTTTTGTGCAAGCAAGCATAATAAAAATTGGAAAAAAATACTTTTGTATTCTCAAAGCATGTATTAATAAAGGAGAATGGGGGAATTGCGAACGTGGGGTAAACCCGAACACCGAGATATTCGTTGAATTCGATTGCCCTGAGGTGGATAATTAATCAAAGTTCAAGTACCTATTAAGTAAATCTGATTAAAGTCAATACTTTTGATTCAATATAACTTCTCCCTTAAGTGTTCCCAATTCCCCTACTCTTTCCTAAATAGAAAAAGATTTCAATTTATTAAACACATTCTTTTTGTGACAAAACAAAGTTCCAAACAGTGGCACTTTATTAGGGAGTCACAGTGGAAAGATCCCTTAATGGAATACAATATCGGGGGCATTTCTATTCGCTTAGTTTTATAATATTTATTCGCATTTTCTATTTGTACTTTGTATAGTTAAAAAATCACGAGGACAACTGTCTTTTACGGAAAATGTTGATGCCAATACTATCTTTCACTTAAAAGTACTTATCAACTTATTTCTTGAACATTTACTAATACCCTCGATCTTTTTCTCCGCGGATTTACTAAAAGTAACGCGACAGTTACACATTCGACAACATTCCAACATTCCACCCTCGAAACAAATGAGAAACTTCCCTTCGTGAATTGCACCCGCAGCAAGAAAGCTCCCGCCGGCCGCTTTTCATCGTTCTTCTCAACAGTTTTGAGGCGAACAGCTTGTAGCAATCTACATACCCGACACACCCCAGTAGAATGTGTCCTTTCGCGAACGGACAGGGCTAAAGAGAATCCTGTTCCGAAGCCAGGCAGCGCGTGCTGGAGCGAAAAACGGAACTCGAGCGATTGGAAAAGATGATATTCCACTCGCGTCCGCGCGAGGATTTCGACACACGTGGGAAAAGCCGCGTGCAGGAGGACATTACCAAGGACGAGGTGACACGCCTGGAAGAGGCGTTCGCCAAGCTCCGCGGCGCTACCGGTGTGTCCAGGTCCGAGGACGTCCTGAACCGGTTTCTGGGTCAGCGGGCGACCAAGGATAATCTGCAGAAAATGCGGGTGGCCACGGAGCAGGAGAAAATGGCCTTAGAAAAGCAGAGGCAGGAGTTCGTCGCCGAGATGGAGGCCAGAAAGTTCTCCGAGACGAAGAACGCGGAACAGTGAGTACTAGATCCTGCGACTCGCCAAGGATATCGAGCATTCCACGCGCCTCCCCATGTACAATCTTCTTTAGAAACGCGGAAGAAGTGGAACGGCTGAACAGTGGCATCGAGGAACAACGTTCCCGTCAATTAAAGGCAGAACAGGGGCGACGGAGGGTCGAGGATCTCCTGCGGGATGTAACTAGGACATTGTGGAATTTGTGCAAGAAATTCCAGGTGAGTAGGTTCACCGAGGGGTGAACTTCGAATCCACCATTGCCCGGATTCGAAGATCTGCCGTGAAAGGGGATAAGGCAAACATGACTGACAACTGTTGTAACGAAGAGTTTTTAATTAACATGCGCCCCGTTCAATGAACCGAGAAGATATCGCGATGAATTAACACTTCCCAAGGCGAAACGTCCATGGAATTGAATCCCCATAGGAGGAGCTTGTACCGTGTTAAAATGGCCGATGGAAATACCGTGTAAATTCCTAATTAAATTAGTGAAGGCGCGTTCGATGGCGCTTAGAGTAATGGAACCGCCTCGAGTTTCCGCACCGACTATATTGTCTTTGGAGATTTAACACCCCCCCGACTTGCTTCCTATTCGTTCTTCATCCACCAATGAATATCTTTCGACGATCTCTCAGTGTAATTCTCACCTTGCCCAGCCGCTGTCCTAACCATTAACACCTCCCTACCTGATCGAAAGCAAACACATCGGCAGCACGTCGTCCCCTGGAGAATATCAATTATCGATCCAATCGATCCCTAGAATCCGTACGCGCAACCCTAACTCGTTAACTCGCTTCCCGATCTTCTATTTCCTCTTTCACTTCTCTGCTAGGTGCGGACAAACACTCGGGATGCTAAAGAATTCCACTGCTTTTGTAACGCACGAACACGAATTTGAACGTTAAAGGACTCTCCTTTCCCGAGACTTAAATTCTTCATGCCGTTTTCTTTAAATTGTAATTTTTAAGTGCGCGTACACTGGAGGTTTCTGATAATGTAGATTGACAAGGGGTAAAATTTTAAGATGTAACTAAGATTCAATTTTTCAAAATTAGGTAACGACGAGTTGGTACGTCGAAGATATATCTTATTATTTGTAATAATAAACTGTGCTTGGATGTAACAGGTCAAGGGTGTAAGTAAACCATGATGATTTAATGGTTTTCAGGATATACTTGATCACTTGCCTGAGGATCCAAATGAAATTCAGAATCCTTTGCATCTCGTGGAATTAATGAACGAGAAGGTTAAGACCGTAATTGAATCTTTAGGCGGCCCTGATAAGTACCTTGAAGTCCTGAACGAAATAATAGTCGACAAGGTAAATTGCAAATTACAGTATTACATAATCTGTTAAGGAAGTATTTCGAAGATTACTGAATGAATCTAGACAAGTGTTGCACAACGTAGTTACTCGGCGATAAGAAACTACGGAGGACCAAACAGAACTTTTCCTTGCACCTTTTTCATTTAGAATCTGATATCAGAAAAATTAATTTCTTGAGTCTATGCCCAATTAAACAATCTACAGTTACCAACGCAATCAAATTTATTAATCCTCGAAAGGTGAAACACTCTATTCTCTAGGTCTCAATTCTCGCCTCTATTCTATAAAAACACGATCTTGCAAACAGTTTACCAATAACATATATCGTTCTATTTACGAAGTGCAAAGTTACTGTAAAATTTTATTAAAAATAATGAATATTCGTTCCGCTAATGTCAACTTCTACATGAAAATTGACAAATATAATTCCTAACTATTGTTTACAGTGTTTACACTGAAGTATCTTAGGGCCTTTTCACAAGACACAGATTACTTTCTCACGACGGGTATGTAAATGTACCCACACATTTTGTATCCCGTTTTATCTTCTCCAAATTCTATTTGTGTCTGTTATATAAATATATCTAATTGTGAAATTCGGGGACCACATAAGTGGCTCGTGTGAAAAGACCCTTACTAACCTACGGTACCGAAATTGTTCAAATAGCTGGAGACAGTGTCGATTACGACTACCTCAGCTGAAGGAAAAGCGGTACTCACGAATGGGGGGCAGCTTTTTTCACGATTTCCATTGTCAGCAACACCAGCGACGATACCGTCCGAAGACGAGGAAGACGTGCCAACCAGAAATGTGCTAAAGAAACAGGCACAGCAACTGGTCGATGTGAAAAGTCGTCGAAAAGGATTCGTCTTCAGAAGATAAAATCTGTAATAAGAAAAATAATATATGATATTGTATATGTATACATAAAGTGTTACAAATTATTTTAAGCACTAATATTTACTTTTAAATATCCCGTTTAGCAATACATAACCCCCTCTTCCAACCCCTTCACGACTCACCAAGGTATATAAGCCTAACACTTTTAAAATTTGTTTAATTTGATATCATACATAGAAATGATCACTCAAGTTGTAAACGTATAAATCATATCAATCCGAAAGATTGATATAGACGTAGAAAATTGATAGGGAAGTGTAAACGATAAGTTTAAATTCAAAAGTGTGATAAATTATTGCACGTATTCGCTTACTAAAGTTACGTCTGTGGCATTGTGGCGACATCTATCGGTGCGTTATAACCTATATTAGCGCCCTCTGCTCATGAACAGCGTCCAACTCAGGAACTACTCTGAAATGTGTTGAAATGCTGAAAGGTGTGTGCGTGCTTGTATACATGTCATTTGTTTAGAGTGTGAGTTCGACATAGAGAACTGATAAGTGTGTTTATATAGACCTTAAAACGACTGCTGAATCTAAGAAAGTAAAGACACTATGTTGATAGTGTTGAGCTACAGAGAAGATTAATGATAAATGCTTTCAAAGAATTTGATAAATAATTCCATAAAAAAAATTTAAATTCTGTTATACACGAAGAGAAAAAAATTCAAACGAAACAGGAGCAGTCTATTGCTCTTGAAGACGCAGTGAAGATTAAAAGGGACGAGAAGATGAATATTCTACACGTACCACGATAACCGTGGTTGATGATCCTTGCTTGTTAATACTAATCTGGATGTATTTTGCGTAGAAGAAGGGAAGAACTACGCAGGAAAAGATGAGGAGAACAAAAGGCTTGGAGACAAACTGGAAAAGTTACAAAAGGAGCTGACAGTGGCTAATGAGAAATTGAAGAACAACCCACATCATCATTTATCTTTGAGTTGGATCGCACGAATTAATTCTATTAATTCCTTTTAATTTCAGATAGTTTTATCTGCCAGAAACATTTCCACTAAATGAAATTCCTACAGTTGAAATTGAGCACGTCCTTCATTGTTAGTGTAAAAACCATCGTTGATTTTCAGGTGGAAAGGGAGCATCAATTCTTTTATTTTTGAAGGTTTGGAAGAATTACGATTTTCGTTTTCTCAGTTTTTTATAGGAATTTCTTGCGGTAACTTACAGTGAAAAAGAAGTATAAAATTAAACCCATGTTTTCGCAATGTTGAGACTTAATGCGTTTAACGCAACGACATTATCCAATGCTTTAGAAAAGCGCTGCACGAGGAGCCTATTTCAGCGCCTAGCGGCGTGCAACCAGCCGTACGCCGTAACTGTTCATTGGTTTTTATCTAATTTCAGCACGAATGATGATCCGCTATATGCAAAGAACTCACGAAAAATACATGCGTTACTCCCAGTCACCCATGGGACGTATTTTTTTGAAATCGACCTCTCTACGCGGACGCGAATGGAAATTATGCTTCGTAAAATACAAGTTACTCGTTTAAAAAATATATATAAAACGTGAAATCGATGACCCGCTTGATGAGTTACCTAACTCAGCTATAATGATTGGCATCGCTGGCTTAATAAATAGGCTAGGCGAATTTGATTATTCGTTAGACGGTTACTCAACTAAAAGTTACATGGGCAGCAGGGCCTCTAACTTTCTGCTTCACTATAATTACACGTTTTTCAGCATGGGCAAATTAAGTACTCCCGGTATATCGATATCAACAACATGTTGCCGTCTCAGTACAAACCGGCAGTGCGTCATCAGCACTCCCGATATCTCCATCTCCAAGATGTTCGAGATCAACTCATTCGAACAGTTCTGTATAAATTGCGCGAACGAGAAACTTCAGCAGCAGTCCAATCTGCACGTGTTCAAGGACGAGCAGAAGGAGTACCTTAAGTAAGAGACCTAGTAGACCTTCATAGATTTCTACGACAACCACCTCTGCATAGATCTCATCAAGACGAAGCTGGGCATTCTGGAACTGTTGAAAGAAGAATGCAGAGTCAGTATTGTACATCGTGCTTACGTTCCATTCATCGAGAATCTAGTGTTACCTGATTCTTGTTTGCATAGATGCCGAAAGGCTCCGATATCGCCTGAGCAAAGAAGCTTTACGCGGAATGCTTGAGGTCGAAGCACTTCGACAAGTCTTAATTCGGCACCGCCGCTTTTCTCAGTCATCACTTTGCCAATCTGGTGCGGTACGAGACCACTGGTTTTTTGGAAAAGAACAGGGCCACAGTTATGGAGGAACAAATCGACGTGCTGCGAAAAGGAAATGTTCGTGTAAGTAGATTCACCTGTACGCGGTTCGCTTAGACAAGTGAAACTGTACTGTTGTTTATTGTTTCAGAATAAATTACCGAAGAAGCTGTTCAGTGAGGAGGACCCGAAGTTGCTGGTACTGTCAAACGTAAAAATAAAAGTGTCCCTTCAGTAGCCAGGATCAAACACACCCAAGCAAGACAAGAAGACGGTAATTCTCCTCGTTATTCTGAGTTTCTGAATAAAAATCGTAGACTTCTTAGGGGGCGGATTCATTGCTCGTTAAACAATATCTGCAGGTAGGATTGCAGTTCCGAGATTCCTTGAACAACTTTATACGCTACCACGCCGCATCACGTGCGCTGCATCAAGCCGAACGATACGAAGGGGGCTTTCGAATACATCTTAGTGCGCGTGGTGCAACAATTACAAGCTTGCGGTGTTCTGAATACGATCAGAATATCTGCGGCTGGATTTCCCAGTCAAAGAACCTATAGCGATTTCTTCTTCAGCACAGGTGCCCGTGCAGATTCAAGGAAATGCGACGCGACGTCTCAAAGTCAACAGCAGGCGTATACAAATTTAGATCTCTTCCCCATTGCTCCAAATGGGCATATTGTACCTGGAGAAAGTGCCATTGCATAAACGCCCGGGAAATTAAATGAAACGAAGCAAGCAAGAAATTTACACGAACCTCATCTGCATGCCCTTTGCCAAGTGACAGAGCTCGTTCTTCAAAAGCAAGTTATTCAGGGCACTGGCGCACATGAAGTTGAAAAGCTGCTTGAACAATTGCACAACGATTTCGGCGTTGACACCGTGGTGCTGAAGAGTGTTGTACACCGAGGTCAGCTGATCTAGAAGTTTATCGAGCTTCTGCTCCATGGACACTGGCTCCGCCCCCCTAGAGGAGGATCTGGGTCGACCGGACTTGTTGGAATTCAAGCCTGATATGGCCTCGTGTTCAAAGAGAGCTGGCACCGTCAGAACTTGAATCCTCTCCTTCAAGGTCGTCATGATGTTGAAAATCCGGAACGCCACGTTACTCAACATTATACGATACTCACTCAAATCGAAATTCTTGATCTGAAATAGCTTGTCCCCGGAATACTGTTTAATACTGTGCAGCAACCTCAGGATGCTGCTGAACCAGAGCACGCTGAAGTCGAAATCCTTGCGTTTCTTCACCACGCGCTTCCACCTGTGTTTCAATTCCATCATATTGTTCTGCACGTTCTTCAAAGACTGATTCTCCTTCGCCTGAAAAAAGAAATTCCCATTTAAGATCAAGTCAATACACCCCGGACTTAATTACCAACGAAATGAAACGTACAAGTTCGGTGATCTTCTGTTGCAACGTCATTATCTTTTTCTCCAGTCCCTTGTTCAGAGACTCGACGTGCTCGACGCTTGCGACTTAATCTGTCTCGAGCCAAAGTTTCGATTGCAATAGCGATAGAAAAAGCAAACGACCTGCTCAATATGCGTGGACAGGTCACTTTGAGATCGTGGCGTCGCATTGCCGTGAATCTGCACAGGCACGTGTACCTGACGAAGAAATCGCCCTAGGTTCACTGATTCGGAAATCCGGCCGCAAATATATTCTAATCGTCTCAGAACACCGCAAGCTCGTAACTGATGCACCACGCGCACAGGATTGTACTCGAGAGCCTCGTTCGTATTGTTCGACTTGATGCAGCGCATGTAATGGGACGTGGTTGCGTTTAAAGTTGCCATCAGCATGCTCTAGGAATCTCGGAACTGCGATCCTACCTGCAGATATTATTTAACGAGCAATGAGTCCATTCCCTAAGGAGTCTACTATTTCTATTCAGAAACTCAGAATAACGAGGAGAATTACCGTCTTCTTGTCTTGCTTTGGTGTGTTCAATACTGGCTTCTGAATGGACACTATTCTTTTCACGTTTGGCGGTACCAGCAACCTTCGGGTCCTTCTCGCTGAGCAGCTTCTTCGGTAATTTATTCTGGAACAATAAACAACGGTACAGTTTCACTTGTCTAAGCGAACCGCGTACAGGTGAATCTACTTACACGAACGTTTCCGTTTCACGTCACGTCGACCTGCTCCTCCATAACTGCGTTCCCGTTCTTTTCCAAATCACCAGTGTCTCGTACCGCACCAGGTTGGCTAAGTGATAAGTGAGAAAAGTGGCGATGCCAAAACACAGCTTGTCGAAATGGTTCGAACTCCCGCATTACGCGTTAAGCTTTCTCTGCCCAGGTGATATCGGAGCTTCCGCCATCTACGCAAACAAGAATCAGGTAACACTAATTTCTCGATGAATGGAACGGAAGCACGATGTGCAATACTGACTTTGCAATCTCCGTCCAACAGGTCCAAAATGCCCAGCTTCGTCTCCATAAGATCTATGCAGGGCTTGTTATCTTAGAAATCAATGAATGACGACTCGATCTCCTACTTAAGGTATTCCTCCTGCTCGAGCTTGAACACATGCAGGTTGAACAGCTGCTGAAGCTTCTCGTTTGCGTAATTTATGCAGAACTGTTCGAACGAGTTGATCTCGAACCCCTTAAAGGCGTAGATATCAAAAATGTTGATGAAGCACTGTGACTTGTGCTGAGACTGCAACGAGTTGTTGATACTATCGATATATCGGGTTTTTTTTATTTGAATCGCCTGTGTGGACCTTTAAGCTCTTCTGATTCATTTTGTAGTCTTCTAGGAGCACAGCGCCTTCCCAAACCTTCTCTGAATGCGGCATCTATAACCTACCACCCTAGAGAACACACAGGTGCGTCAGCAATGTCGTTGCTATCTTAATCCAAACTAGGCATACCCATAGAATCGACACTCTAATCAGAGTCCACGATGGCAAAATATATACTAATAAAAACTTTCTCGCCGGTCATTATGCTCCCACCCACGAGACATGATTTCAAATGCAAGGACGAGCTTGCACCGCTTAATTACCCAGCCTCTAATTATCCGTTGTTTGAAAAGACAATACACTTTCTCCGCAACTACGACCGCGGTAGAATAGTATAGAAATCGGAATGAATCGAAAATCAATTATTTTACCATTGCTATTTCACCGAGTGAGACAAGTTTTCTTCGAGAAACAACGAAGTCTGTAACGGTACCAACGATATTCTACTTCAAACTGTTGCAGGATAATACAAATGAGCCACGAAATGTTGAAATATACTGTTATCGAGCTTGGTGCTCAGATAAGAACAAGATTACGTGCTCTGAAAATCACACTTAATTGTTTAAAACTAAGCAATTTTTGAAATATGCATTTTTTCATACCATTTATTTCAGATACTGTTCTATTTCTGTTGTATTTATTATAATTTTACTGCTATAAATTTTTCTTACTTGTTATAATGTTAAATAAAGTACCCTTAAAGTTTCGAAAGGAATGTCGCATCTTTGCAAAGAATTCCTAAAAACTGATACAAAAATAAACCGTTTATATGACCTTCTCCCCTTAAGAATATTGCGAAGTACTTGTGTACAGACTCAAAGAAACAAACAGCTATAGTGAAAGTCGTTTCTAACATGGGGACCTTCAGATTTGGCAATTTCAAGCAATGTTGACTTAATGTACGTAACGGTCTTCACTCGGACATTAATTTCCCGAAGCAGTAAGACACGCTTTTCAGCCAAATTCGAGAAAATCGACTTTAAAAAATTCTCAGTTTCCTTATAGACGGAGTGTTCCTCTACCTGTGGTCGGGCAAAAATAAGGCGAAAGTCAAAAGTGACAAAAATGCGGTAAAGGCTTCGTTTTCGAGAAAATTGGCTTTGAATTTCACCTAAATACGCGTGCGTCGTAGGCACGTACTCCTCAAGCGCCTACGATGCATCTGTATTTAGGTTAAATTCAAAATCAATTTTCTCGAAAACGAAGCCTTTACCGCAATTTCATCAGTCTTGATTTTCATCTTATTTTAGCCCGACTATAGGTAGAAGAACACCTCGTACATAAAAGGGAATTCAGAATTTTTTAAAGTTGATTTTCTCGAATTTGACTGAAAAGCGTGTTATACTGCTTTCGGAAATTAATCTCGGAATGAAGACCTTCGCGCACACTAAGTATCAACATTTTCTGAAATAGCTAAACCTGAAGGTCCTCCTCTTCTAAGAGAAATCTGTCGTGTCTGCACGATACCTTCACGAATAATTCCATCGTTGTCATCTCTGCTGGTCCCGGTGCCTCGGCTGGATCACGACTGGTACGAAGAAGGCGTCGAGAGATTCTAATGCGCTACGAGCACCGCGACACGTTCCTTCGACTCGTTGTGTCACCTCAGCTTCGGTCACGGCATGTTTTTGTTTGCATTTTTTCTTTCCTTCGTTAGTCACTTAGCCCGGTCTTTGTTCGTCGTCGAGAGTCAAACTGCGGATCGGTAGACCACCGACATTCAAAGACGTTGATTCGCGTCACCGTTCAAAAACTACTTTAACGTACTCTACGCATTTATTACACATTTTGTTTTTTGAATAAGGAAACTACTAGTAAAGATTGTAGAGGATGTGGGGTCTTAATAGCCGTGAGAAACTCTTATTAGAGTTATTTAATTAAATTAGACATTAATACCGTTGAACAACTTTTTGTAGAAGTTCGACTCGGATTTAAAACCGTCGTCTTCGGCTCTGTTTACATTAGGGCTGGGACAATTTGTCGAATGTTTCGGTATTCGAATATTATGTATTCGAATTTTTTTATGTGTTCGACCCGCCACTTTCATGGCGCTCTGTATCTCTCGTTGCGTGTACTTATATATATTTGGCGCGAGACACTGCCGTATCTCTTGATATTTTATCAGGATGTTCCTACTTATAAAATGTTCACAAATACGGTGTACAAGAAGGAAATGGAAACTAAACATTTATTGTCATATAACGTATAGGTTATATTTTCTGTCACTTCGCATAATCATGCGTATCTCGCCTGCTCATTTTCACTAGCCTGGTTGGCCGCATGGAGAGGGTACCTTCTCTTAATAAATTACTAATCGTATCACAAGTAATATTGTAATTCAATTATTAATTACATGACAAGTAATACGAGCCGATTGGCTGCGATCATCTATCTTCGTTAATCTCTATTTCATCCGTCCAGATTGGATTCTAAATATTTCTCCTACAATTTCATTTTATGTCTCAAATAATATTAAAAAAAAAGACTCCAATAGCAATCTTGGTAGAATATTTCCCAAACGGTTGCTCCTTTTTCAGTTACTAGGTCTCGCATTACGATATCCCTTATCGCCGTTTTGATCCAAAGCAACGATTTCGTTAAAGTCCTCTCTGCTTCAGTACCTTATTGAAATATACCAAGTTACAATTCCTTGGCATTCAGGTATCCCACGTTACATGATGTTGTTATTTATATAAATTTTTATGTTAAAATAATTTGTTTTACGTTAAATAAACTCGAATAGGACAGCAAGGTTAAAAGGCGTATGTGTTCTTGTTTTGTTGTGGTCCTTCTTTCTCTGATGTTAAACGGAATACGTTTATAATACGATTTTTATATTGTTACTTTAACGTCTAACAGAATCATTTGTAGTTTTTCATGTGTTAAATTCTATTCCTACCACGCGTAGCGTTACAATCTATTTCGAGACTTCACCGGTAACGTTGCATGCGACACGACAATGGTAAGGGCATCGACGAAATATAGAATAGACCTATTACCTTATGGGACTTCGTGTCACCACCCAAACTGTATTACCGACCCATAACTCGAGGACTGAATTTAGCGGCCTCTGCTCATGAACAGCGTCCAACTCAGCAACTACTCTGAAATGTGTTGAAATGCTGAAAGTTGTGTGCGTGCTTGTATACGTGTGACTTGTTTAGAGGGAGACTTTAACATAGAGGGTGTGCTTTTGCTAAGCTACGCTTTGGCTCGGTTTGTCAACGAGTCACGCCGGATTTCTCTCTCAAAATCTATTTCGGGGATCAGGAGCCTATATGGCGCTGAAATATGATAGTACTTCTTGAAAACTTGTACAAGCTATAAATTACAAGATGAAATTGATTGTTAGTATTTTATGTGTAGTGGAACATTTAACTAATATTTTCACGTGTCGTACGCCGTAAAATATTAGAAATTCACACCATTACTAACATTCCCGCAAATATCTGCACTTCGCGCGTGTCTAAATAGACGGTGCCTATTCTACGACAGGTAAAAATCATTGAAAATAATGAATTGAAACTTTTTTGTAAAATTTACCCATCAAAAAAAATCCCATTTAAAAACATTGACGTAAATTAATAGCTTTACAAACCTAATGATATACATAAATTGCGCCAATTATCACAATGGCTATTTATACAAAGAAAAAAATGTATTATATAATATTAAGCAGATATATTTCTATGCAAATAAATATTTTAATACAAGAATGCTATTGGAGTCTTTTTTTTTAATATTACTTGAGAAATAAAATGAAATTGTAGGAGAAATATTTAGAATCGAATCTGGACGGATGGAATAGAGATTAACGAAGATAGATGATCGCAGCCAATTGGCTCGTATTACTTGTCATGTAATTAATAATTGAATTACAATGTTACTTGTGATACGATTAGTAATTATACTTCAAATAATACAGATTGTCCAGGTCTCACCACGTGGAGGCGCTGCGTTTGGAGACCCGCCCTAACCGCGGCCCATCCGCCCTCCTTTTTGCAAAATTTTATTTTCATTTCCATCGATCCCCCTGATGCACGATTGCAGAACGATCCTCGATCGCTCCACAAGCGGGCAAGAGAAGGAGTCCTTCTGTAAAAAGCTACCGCGATGAAGCTAAGCAGAATTTAAAACATTTTTTGTTTCTTTCTGTTTTAAATTTGAAGAATTTTCTGGTATATTTCTACCATGATAATTGAAGGGTTGGATGCTATAAGGGGACTAGCGCTCGAAAATGTGAAAACGTATTTTTCAATCGCTAAGAAAAATTGGAAAATTAAATGTCGTTAAACTGTATTTTAAAGAATATAGTGTTGTAAAGCTCGCCACGGCACATATTTTTTCTATTTACAGTTTTTTCATCGAATCATTAGTATTCGAGATAAAAATTATACACAAAAAAAATCTGTCAACCGAAATCATTATTTTTTTAAACATAAATTGCGATAACTTGAGTAAATATTAACGGAGCGTTATGAGATTTCAAACATAAAGCTCAGAAATCTCTTGCGAAGCCGTAAAATGTATGCACAAAACCCTTATGTTAAAAAATATAATAATACTTAATTAAAAAGTAATACTGAACATAACCCATGGTTTTCAAAGTTCGCCGTTAAAAGGTATCGAACCAATTTTGAGGTACATATAACTTGCAGTGACAATGTTTTTCCTTAATATACAAGGAAGTTTTTTACGAATTTTCATACTGATTAATAAATAATTGTAGAAGATATGACGATATATATAATTTTCGTACGCCGCTAACTGTCAACGCAAGTGCCTAAAACTGCTAAATAGCGCATTACATATACGTGGCGGTTGACTGATGGAGGCGCGCAAGATTTATATACATTGTCATATCTTCTACAATTATTTATTAATTAGTGTGAAATTTTTTGAAAAACTTCCTTGTATATTAAGGAAAAACTTTGTCGCTGCAAGTTATATGTACCTCAAAATTGCCTCGATACTTTTTAATGGCGAACGTTGAAAAATATGGGTTATGTCCAGTGTTATTTTTAATTAAATATTATTACATTTTTTAATATAAGAATTTTGTGCATACATTTTACGGCTTCGCTACAATTTTCTGAGTTTTATGTTTCAAGTCTCATAACGATCCGTTAATATTTACCCAAGTTATCGCAAGTTATGTTTAAAAAGATACTGACTTTGGTCGACAAAGTTTTGTTGTTTATAATTTTTATCTCAAATACTAATGATTCGATAAAAAAATCTGTAAATAGAAAAAATATGTGCCGTGGCGATCTTTACAACACTATATATTTTAAAATACATTTTAGCAACATTTAATTTTGCAATTTTTCTTAGCGATCGGACAATACTTTTTCACATTTTCAAGCGCTAGTCCCCATAAGGGACTGCATCCAACCCTTCAATTATTCACTAATTGGGAATGAAGAAAAGAATAAAGGGGCAATATTTGAAACATTCGCAAAAGTATTAATAAATATTCCATGAGATTTCGTTTCTCAAGGATAATGAACCTGACATCCTATTTTTAGTAGATAATCAAAAACTTTTATGCAAATGTTGAAGATTAGAATAATTGCACTTTACTGCACAGTAATCAAAGTTACTTTCATACAGAAAGTAGCAACAACGAGCACGCGTTAATATTGACTATCACTATCACTTTGCACTAACACGTTTCACTATTACTTTTCACTATCACTTTTATTTTTAAATATATTATTTTATTAAGTCTCTTCACCGCGAAGGTATAACTACGTTATGTTAGTAATAGTGAGACCAGCCTACAGGACATAAAATAAATCACGCAAAACCATAATCGAAATACATGAAATAGAACAAATTACGCAAATTAGCAATTGATATTCATAATATTAAGCACATTAGGTGCTATAATTCATTATAAGTGCTATAATTCATTAAGGTGCTGTATATAATTCATTATATTCAGTAGGTAATCAAAAACATTTACCAGCCTGAAAGGAAATTAAATAAACACAATAAAACAGGACATAAAATAAATCACGCAAAACCATAGACAAAATACATGAAATAGAACAAATTATGCAAATTAGCAATTGATATTCATAATATTAAGCACATTGGGTGCTTTGTCACATCAACTCAATAATTTCCTTGTAGTTTCTCATTAATTGGTTTTTTTTGCAAAATATGAATATACTTTCAAAACAATATTTCCAGTGACAAACACTCGATTCAAGAGCGGGTAGATGGTGGGAGTAGAAGGGGGATGGTGCAGCCACTTAGGGCTGCTCCATCATCATTGTCCACTCATTAATGCAAGAAAACCGTGAGTGGACCGTTTCTTTCTTTCGCAACGCTAGCTTATTACAGACTGAAATCAACTCCCGAGCATAGTCACTAGGACTTTGGACTACTCGCAGCACTAATTTCTCAAACAACTTCAAAATTCCCGAATGGTGCTTCATTACTGAAAATTCTACTATACTTAATACTCTCAAGCAGCTACACTACTCTAATAAGTATAAAAAGCTACAGAGAACCACCACGTGGGTGGTTTCATTTTTCGCAACACTAATAAAAATTCAATGCACCTGTGTCTCGTAATACGCAACTCTAACTTTAAATCGTTGCAGCCTTCCTAAAGGCTGTGTAGAGTCCCATGCGCAGCAAATCCAGCTGCTCGGGACTCTTTTTCCCCAGGAACATGTCTCTGGACATGTCCCAGGACAGTTTTGGGGCAGTGGGGGCTGGGGGTCGCAACTCTAATTACAAACACGATCAATCATCATCGCAACGCTAACTCAAAAAAATATTAAGAATCAAACTAGAACGAGTAATTAAAAAAACAAGATCAGTCGCATCGCAACTCTAATAAAAAGAATACAATGAATCAAAATTAATGTTATAAAACAAACTCTAGTAGGTAACTTTAATTCAAAATACAAGAACAATCTCAAAAACAATCGCGACTCTTTTTTCGAAACACTACAAGCAATCACGTTCGATATTTATTCGCAACGCTATGCTGGTACCAAACGCGGGGAATACTCGATTCGCAACGCTAATTCAAACCGTGATCAACATTTAGTCGCAACACTAACTGGCCGCGTAATCTTCTTCGCAACCCTAATTGAAAACGCGATGTGCTGAATTTCAGGGGAGGGGGTATCGATGGGTCAGCCTATGGCCAACCAAACTACTACTACTACTACTACTACTACTACAACTACCGACGAGCATAATGGCAAAATAATACCTACGAAGAATGACCCTGCACCCGAGGATGCTGGGCCATTCTTGGTTGCCCACATGATGTGGCCGTTTTACTGGCCGGGCTATCTTCGGCTCTTTGGCCACTTCTTTGCTTCGGGCGGTCCGCCCTTCTGAAAGTTAAGGGGTTCTACTCCACAGTGAACGGATTTTTTTCTCAGTAAATACAACATATAATGAAATAAATCTTTTTGGTGTTTATAAAGCTACTCTTATATTATATAAAAAAAAATTAAAAAAATATTTTAATTTGTTTTACTTGTTTTTTTACAAAGCGTCAATATGGCAACTAAACAAAAACATGGTACAGGTGATTTTCTGGCTTAGGCTTATCTGAAACAAAAAATCCGAAAACATTCTTAATCTGTATGAGTGTCGCTATCGCCCGTAGCTCAATTAACAATTTTTGTTGAAAAATAACAAAATGGCACCTGTTTGAAGGAAAAAGTTCTCCAAATAATGGTGTTTCTTGAATGTTCCCCGAGAAAAATCTCGGTTATTTTTCGGAAAAAATTGTTAATTGAGGAACGGACGATAGAGACACTTATACAGATTAAGAATCTCTTAGAATTTTTAGTTTTGGATTAGTCTAAGCCGGGAAATCACCTGCACCACGAATATACCGTTTTTGTTTAAGTGTCATATTAACGCTGTAAAAAAACAAGTAACACAAATTGAAAATATTCTTTTTAACTTTTTTGGTATAATATAAGAGCAGCTTAATAAATACCAAAAAGATTTATTTCATTATATGTTGTATTTACTGAGGAAACATCTTTAAAAATAGCTTGATTTTTCGACGGTTCACAGTGGAGTACCCCCTTAATAGCGTGCCCAAGCCCGTCCTGCCGACCGCGACCAGCGACAATGTGCAATGTCCCACTGGCGTCAAAAAGTCGACATAGCGTGGCTAGAAGCGAGGGCATACCCCACTCGCGCTAGTCTGGCCGTCGACTTTTCTCACAAATTTCCTGAAAGCAGGTCATCGCAGGGGGAAACATGCGATCAAAGAATACGATGACCTGCCCCGGCCCTACCTACTTATATTTAAGTCACACATTCGTACCAGAAGGTAAGTTACCTATCCTCCCGAACAGCTAGGTTACCCATCCTACCGAACAGCTAAGTTACCTATCCTACCGAACAGCTAAGTTACCCATCCTACCTAACAGCTATGTATATTTAAAAAATGGCAAAACAGTCTCTCACACACAATCACACTCTAATAAGTACGTACCAGTTTTCACTGAAATCGGCTAGCAAAGGCAGTGACCATTGCGTATAAGTATGATTTATAAAACAATTAACTATTTTCAATTTCAAACAATGGATTACTTGATAATGTGCATTGTACATATTATGTACATACATGAATCGTTATTACTATCTGGTTTGATTGTACGAGATTGATTAAATATCATATTCCCAGATTATTTACTAGAATGATCATCGTGTGCAACAAGGAATATGATATATTGGTATCGAAATATTATAGTTTCGTTATCATGGTCTTTGATGAAAATCTTTCACCGACGCAAATTCCACCGCCTAACCACACAAACACACATAGGTGGAAAATGCGGCGTGCACGATACACTAACGCAATGCTAGCCGCCGACATGTAATTATTTAGTAAAGAAAGTCATCGTGCCTCATTGCCTTCACCCACCCAAGTAGCACCTGGGCACGTGGATGAGTTAAAAGGCAATGAGTACGGAAAGATATCCTGAAAATCCTCAACTAGAAAATATCATTAGTTTCTATAGTGTCTAGCAGGTTAATATTCTTTTATTTTACATTATTAAGCAAAGTGGCTCGACTTTCAACTTGTGAATAGTTTAAAGTGAAGATAAATAAGAAAGGACTCTACTTTAGATCAAGAAAAAGGACTCTACTCGACATTCATTTAGCGAGAAGAAAGACTCTAAAATTGAATTGTTTAAGAAAATCAATCTAAATCACGAAGAATTTACTTTAAGAATCTAAAACGGGCTATTCCATCGTCAAAGTAAATTTCATAAAACAAGAAAGTATGATCTCATGCTAATTACTTTGAATCTGAAATTTCCCCACCCTTAATTGTCTTCTTGCACATGGAAATTAATTATTCTATTGTGTACGCAAACGAGTGACCTTTTTAAGAAAGGAATTACACTTTTATGTATATTATCATCATTTAGAAATCAAGTTACTTTTGAACACGTAGTATCAGAAAAATAAAAGAAATTCAAGTCATTATAATCGTTCCACTACATATTAAATAAAAATGATCGTAGCTGTGGAGTCTGAGAGTATCAGACTTCTTCGCTATATAAAAATTAGCATTCAGTCGTATTGATATTCGTACCAATACCTTCCGAATTATTTAATAAATATCTACATCAATGTATGATCAATGATAAATATTCGCGTTAGGAACCGTTTATCTTGGAAATTATGATTATAATGTGATTCTATTGAAAAGGCGCGGCGTACAAGAAGACCCTAGCCTCGTCTAATAAATACATACACAGACAAAAATGTTACAATTCACGGGCATGATTATCATACCCGTGGTCATTATGCTCGTTAAATATACAACCGGTCACTCGTGTCGATTCGGACCAAACGTCCTACGACATGATTGAGTGACCAGAGGAACCATAATGCATGCGCACTCACATTTCGCTGTGCCCCGGTGCCGAAGACGCCTACACCCCTGCTACTGCTCAGGAAAAGTCATCAAGCTGCTCAGCTGCGCCCAAACTGTAACCAAGGAACAGAACACGATTATAATTTCTTTCTAAAGTTACGACTGTTTGAACTCTAATATAGAACCACGAAGCAATTCAGAACTAACGAAACTTTTTATCATTTAGACATTTTAAGAAAAAAATTAGAAAAATGAAATGTTAAAAATTAAAATTAACAAAAGTTATTTCTTATAATGTCTAAATAATAAAAAGTTTCGTTAGTTTTGGATTTCTTGGTGATTCTATTCTAAAGATTAATTTGTTTAAAATTGTTTTCTTTCTAAAATTTTGAAGAATGAACTCTATTTTAAAAGAATTAAATCAAATACATAGATACTTACATCATTCCATTAATATTCTGCGCACAAGTCTCCTCTTCAGCTGACGCACTGACTCTAATTTCCGACAACGAGTTTCTCTTCCAAAAGTAAAAAAAAAAGAAATAGTAGACTACAAACGCGCCCCAAAGATCATAATCGGCGAACAAAGCACTGAATCTATTCTCGCGATTCAAAGATCAGAGCCGCGACGCTCGTGAAAGAATATAAATTGCGTAGAAAACACTGGCTCTACTCTCGCGTATCCCGAAATTGTTAACGAAACTCTACTATGAGCAACTGTGCTCCTCAAAACGAAAAACTTCGTACGTCATAAACACTGACTCTATTTGACCGCATTGCACGCGATCACAATCTCTGAAAAATAAGTAGGATAGGAGGGTGGGGTGGATGTGGTTTCATCGAGTGTTTGTCACGAGGAAATATTGTTTGTCGTGAAATCAGCCAAGGGACTTTCGCTCCTTGTTATTTAGAATACAAGATGTGTTACGAAAATACAGAATGCTCGCTCCATAGGAGCAGCTTTGTATTTCAGTAACACACGATATTATCCAGAATATACTACTGCAGATATAATTATTACGTTTAAATGAATCATAGTATTTTTATAATTATCTAAAATTCATGGCAAGGATCAAAATTCGTTAATTATGCATGCTTGAATAGCATATCCTCGATCAACTACGCAGTTTCTGAACATAAAGAATAAAAGTTGCATCCAAAACCGAAGGTAAATGCAATTACAACAGCTTCATAGAGGTAGATTCTTAAAAATCATTGAAATATCATTGAATTCTACGTAAACGCGACCGAAATACAATAGAATTCGATCAATCCAATATTTCGTAAACATCTACACATGCCATTTTAAAACTTTTAAACAAATCTGATTAAAATTATTCAATTTATCATAATTCAATCTTTTCCTATTTGAAAAGATCGAATTATGAGACTGCAAAATTACCCATCACCCTCACAGCCAACAATGATTCAATAAAATAATGAGAAAAATACGTATACCACACGTAGTGTCATCTCCTTTTTCCAAGAAATGACCAGACGCCATCCAAGCATCGTTCAAATTAACCGCCAAGTGTCATGGCGTCGCCTGCCCTTTGCTTTCAATTTCCGCCTCAACGTCTGTTTGAAACAAAAACATTAAAACATTCATAACGCAATTAAACAAGAAATAAACTTGAAATATGCCCGAAAAGTGATGTATTTGAATACCGAGACTCGATATGTGTGCACTAAATGTGCAGAAATATCGACACGAAGGCAACGAAGGGAATACGTGACGAATATGTAATGGTTTTCTCGCGATATTTAATCAATTTCGGGACAAAAGTGTATTAATAGCAGCAGCAAGTGACGATAGAGAGTAAAGAAGAAGGCTAATAATGAATAGAAGTAATTATGTGACGATAGATAATGTACGCGTACCATTTACGTACGCAGCTGTCAAAACGTCTTAACTCAACGAAGTCCACGGAACGAATGACCCCCGCGTCGCGTCACGTACCTCGGCGAATATGGGCTTTGGTGGGGGGAGACAAGGCAGGCCTCGCGCGGCAATACACGGCTGTTATTGCACGCCGCGTGACGTAACATCACGACTCGTGGCCTAGCCGTCTGAACGGAGCTACCGGTAGAATAGAAATATTACGCGTAATATATTTCATTCGTTTATAAAATATCTAGCATCTACATACAGCAGTGTGCTTTAATTAAGTTTGTAAAACGTCTTATATATAACGAATTCGGTATCTTGCACTGACTCCATGCTCGTGCCAGAAAATGACTTGGATTGGTTGATTCTTATAGAAACGAAGAAGCTCTATAGGAATCAACCAATCCAAGTCATTTTCTGTCACGAGAACAGAGTCAGTGCGAGATACCGAATTCGCTAATAGTAAGTATATATTCATAAATTGAAGGGTTGGATGTAATAAAAATTGGAAAATTAAATGTTGTTAAACTGTATTTTAAAAAATATAGTCTTGTAAAGCACGTCACGGCACACATTTTTTTCTATTTACAGTTTTTTTATCGAATTGTTAGTAATCGAGATAAAAATTATAAACTACGAAAATTTCTCCGACCAAAATCATTATTTCTTTAAACATAAATTGCGATAATTTGAGTAAATATTAACGTATCGTTATGAAACTTGAAACATAAAACTCAGAAAACTCTAGCGAAGCCGTATAATGTATGCTCAAAACCCTTATGTTAAAAAATGTAGTAATATTTAATTAAAAAGTAACACTGGACATAACCCATGTTTTTCAACGTTCGCCTAACGTTCGATAACTTGCAGCGACAAAGTTTTTCCTTAATATACAAGGAAGTTTTTCATCAATTTTCACACTGATTAATAAATAATTGTAGAAGATATGACGATATATCGACGTGCGTTACGAAAAGTAGCACGTTTCATTTTCTTATGAAAACTAGCACGTTTAGGATTTCGCTGCGAAAACTAGCACGTTTCGGATTTCGCTGCGAAAACTAGCACGTTTGAGCGGTTTGCCACGAAAAATAGCATGTTTCGTCTTTTGCTACGAAAAATAGCACGTTTGAGCGATTTGCCACGAAAACTATCACGTTTCGTCTTTCGCTGCGAAAACTAGCACGTTTGAGCGGTTTGCCACAAAAACTATCACGTTTCGGTTTTCGCTGCGAAAACTAGCACGTTAAAGTGGTTTGCCACGAAAAGGAGTATGTATTTACCATTTGTAGCGATGAAAAGAAACAAATCTGAATGATCGGCTATAAAAAAAATTTATATCGCATCAACCGACACGATTTGATTTTTAATCCAAAACGTGCTATTCTTCGTGGCAAAACCGGATAATATGTTCGTTTTCGCCACAAATTCCCAAATGTGCTAGTTTTCGTGGCGAAACCGTATAACGTGCTAGTTTTCGTTTCAACAGTACGAAACGTGCTATTCTTCGTGGCGAAACAGTGAAACGTGTTAGTCTTCGCGGCGAAAGACCAAACGTGCTGATATTCGTCAGAAACGATGGAACGTGCTTCTTTTCGTGGCAAACTGAAACGTGCTAGTTTTCGTACGAAAATTGAAACGTGCTACTTTTCGTAACGCACGTCGATATATAAATGTCGCGCGCCACCAACAGTCAGCAGCTATGTACGTACTGCGTTACTTACCACTCGCATTACACTGCAAAGACATGACTTTCTCATTATTATATGATTATATATTGCGATACTATTTTCGAAATATTTATTAACATTTTTATTATAGTATTTACATCCAATATTATTGGTTCTTTTATAAATTTTTCTTTTTCTCCTTTTTTCTATATTTCATTTTTCAGGAATCACTAAATTGAGAGCTTACATTACTAAATTGAGAGCTCAATTGTTGGCAGTATCAAGCCATTTATTACGAATATGGTCTGCAGTGAGCAGCACGGTTTCATGCTAATGCAAACTACCGTATCAAATCTTTCTGTCTTTTGCAACTATGCCTCAGCCAATCTTGACCGTGGCAACTGGGTAGATACTATCCCATCAAAAAGAAATCCATTTAAAAACAATGTCGTAAATTAATAGCTTTACAAAACTAATGATATACACAAATTGCGCCAATTATCACAATGGCTATTTATACAAAGAAAAAAATGTATTAAATAATATTAAGCAGATATATTTTTATACAAATAAATATTTAATACGAATAAATATTTTATTCAAAATACTTGGCGCTGCTCTCTGAATTTGTGTTGCTAAACTGAATAAATATGTATAAATTGCATTAAAATCTTTTTCTTTCCTGTCTCAGTGGTGTCTTGTCTTGTTTTATTTTATTTATTAACCAAGACAATTAACCTTTTTTGGTTTCGCAGCGCCAAGTGACTAAGTCTGCCTGTTACGTGACAACAATTTGTTTCAATACAAATTGTTTGGCTCCGTCCTTATTAACTGTTGAATGGATTTAAAAATTATAAAAAACATCTACGATGTTAGTACACGGGCGTAGGTATCGCTTACGAGCGCTTAAGCCTTACGTTAAGATCTGGACACACATATCAGTTCCGTCTCAGTTCACGAAGAATTCAAGTACTCTTCATTACTTTCCTCAATTATTCCTTTACTCCAAGTATTTTCCATTACAGTCTTTAAAAATAATCAGGATTATATCAAGTTTGGTGTCATTTTCATCAAAAAAACACTAGTAATCCAATAGTGATACTTATATGATAGAAATTGGAATACTCATTACTGAATGGCCTATCGCTGACTGTGTCCTTATGCCACTACCCAAGCGTTTATGACAAGGAGTGCAACTGCAAATCGAATTACTTTTCAAACCGGCACTGAAAAATAAAAATTTGTCTAGCTGTGAGAAATTCATCGGTTTAGTGTTCAGTGAAGTATGTGCATCTCATAGTGCATATTATTTCGTGATTTCTCAATTCGTGCATCAATTTCATCGATTACTGGACCATGTGGGAAAACTTGTAACAGAATTCCACTGAGATATAAACGTTACCTAAAAAAATTTTTCAGAAACTGAATACTTCATCGATGTTTGTCACTCATATTTCTCCCAATATTCATCTAACTATTCATTTACACCAAGTTCAACTAAAATGTATTTATACATTATAAATAATATTATATGACACGTATAAGTATTAACATTCATTTATCGAACGATTAAACATTGAGAATAAAATAGAATTCAATTGGCATAGAAAATCATTTGCAAATCCAAGGCCAAAGCTTACTAATTGCTTGATATCTCGAGTTGTATCGATTATAGTTAATAATAATTTATACTGGCCGGTTAGTGCAAATGTTGTTAACATTATTTGTCATAGCAATAGCCACTGGAATGGATATTTTAGCAGAAAATCCATTTTTGCCGAAGAATTCGTTGGATTTCGCAGTTGTAATCAACCGTCGACTTTGCTTTGATCGGGGGACATAGTTTCTCGAAATGTATATACGGAGCTCACGGAGCTCCATGTACTCAGTCGTCGTCGGTCCTACGGGCCGGGAGGACCTCCGGGGACCCTGGAGTTGCCGAGCCACGTGGAGCTGGTGGACCTCCTGAACATCCGGAGACCCTGGAGCTGCCGAGCCACGTGGAGCTGCTGGAGCTGCTGGACCTCCTGGGGACCTGGTCAGGGTTTCAGCCCTGGTCCTTCCTGCACCCCTTCGGCCCCCTGGACCATTCGGACCTAGTGGACAACCTGGACTTCCTGGGGACCTCGTCACGGTTTCAGCCCTGGTCTTTCCTACACCCCCTCGCCCCCCTAGCCCAGGTTAGCTTATTCGTTTAGTGCCGATGAAATTTTCGGGTTCATTAAAAATGTTAATATTCTGCCAAGGCCAAAACCGATTTCTCTTCCTTTTTAACTGATTTCTTCGATTGTTTTTCATCATCTCCCCTATTTCATACATTCCTTCGTGGATTTTTGCATGAGTCGTCCTATTTCGTGTATTTCTTCGATGGGATTGCATGATTTATTTTATTTGATGCATTTCTTCGATAGGTTTACATGATTTATTTTATTTGATATCTCCCCAGATTTGGGATCTCCCCAGTAGTGAAAGACATATACAAGAAAATGCAGGGTGCATGGCTGCAGCTGCGAAAAGTATATATTTTGCAATGAACATTGCTGTATTAAATTATTTCTGGCCTGAACGAATTTCAAGTTAGTTGGGAGTCGTTGGAGCAACACAGAACGTCAACAACCTCTCCCGAATTCGAGATTTGCCAGTTGCACTTTACTTGCGACAGTGATCGGATGTCAGTGAACGCGCGAGCATATTATTTCGTGATATCTCGATTCCTGGATTAATTACATCGATTACTGGACCATGTGGGAGGTCGCTTAACAAGATTCCACTACAATTCACCCAGTACCTAGAAGACTTCTTGAGCAATACTTTTCTCGAAGAGCTGGGAATCGTTGAAGCGAGACAGAACGTCAACAACCTCTACCGAATTCGTGATCTGCCAGTTGAACTTTACTTGCGATAGTGATCGGATCTCAGTGAAATCAAGCTTCCTGTCTGCATGGATAGCAGTGAGACTGTGTTCAACGATCGGTGAGTGGTACATATTCATTTTTTCAATTTTTCTGCATGCTATTGAACAAATGATTGCTGTAGCGAGCACAGTGACCACGAATACATACTTAGTTCTTGTAAACAGTAACTATAAATTTCAAATTCGAGGTCAGAGTGCTAATATCGTGTTTTAAATATTAGAAATTATTTTTTTGAATTTTATAATCAAAGCTTGATGCTTTGAATACGAGTTAGGGTAGACCGGGGGCAGTAGTAACACTTTGACTTTGGAATACGATTATGCAAAAACTATTAAAGTTACAACAAAAGTTTTTTATATGAAAATGTTACTTACTTATCTGACACTTATTGAGCCACAACAGATTCGCTGTTTGTTAAGTAATATCCAGGTTATTAATAAAAAATGAGAAGCGGACAAAGTGTTACAACCGTCCCCGACTCCGGGTCGGTTGTAACACTCCATGGGGTCGATAGTAACACAACTTTAATTTTACAAAATTAATATATTTATTGATTTTAAATTATAATAATGACTGCAAAAAGTAAAAATTGTAACCTATTATTCAGCATCACAATTGTGGCAAATATAAAACATGTTTTATTTTATTTTATTTTATTTCGTTCATATCATTGTAAGCATGTTCGTATGCTTTTATATTTTTTGTGCCTTTATCAGTCTTCCTAATTCTTGTACGAGGCATTCTAAAATAAGTTTAATTCCGACTTTAAGTTGAAGGAATTATAAAATTTATTAGCTTATATAATAATAATAATGCTTACCTGAATTTTAAATTGAAGAAAATTAAACGGAGGAATCTATTGTTTGAGCGATTATTCGATCGTCAAGATTGGTTATAACCTTATAATTTGCGGTAAATGATGGTTAAACGTCAGAAAAGTTACATCTAAACGTTACAACCGACCCCGACTGTCGATGTTACAATCGTCCCCGACCATGCTTTTGGACTTCAATTACAAATTTTGACTAATGAGACCGTTAAAAATTCTAAGTGACGATCAGTATTACTTTAAAAAAGGTCAGATTAAAGATTAAACAAAAGGAATAGCACATACTTGCAAAGATAGTGTTTATATTACAATTTTAAGTCAGTAAGAAAAAGTTACTTTAGGGTATCGAAAAGTTATTTTCTTCGCTATACATGTCTATTGTGTATCTATACTGCTAGAACATGGATGTGTGTATTCCAAATGTCATTCTTCATCATATATTCAAAATTTGTGTTAATATCTATCATATGTTCTGAGATATTTAACGTGTTACAATCGACCTCCTGTTACTATTGCCCCCGGTCTACCCTACACTTCTCAAGTTTAATTACATTCGAGTCATTAGATTATCTTAATAAAACGAGAATGGAAAGCATTAATTTCTTATGGATTTTCAACTATATTACTTGCAGCTCTTTCTCATACAAATATTAATAATTGAGAATGACAGTTGATATTGATACTACTTGGTCACTGTGCTCATTACTTCTACTATTCTCTCTCTTTACAATATTTAAACCAGTCAGTCAATAAGTCATAGTTTATGAACTTTAGCCATAAGACTTTTTCCAAATTTTCAAAAATGCGCAAAGCATTGGTCGAACATAGACCAGAAATATTTCGTAGAAATGGGTCACTTTCGTAGGTACCTCCGTGTGGTGTGCTCGGTCCCTTGGTAACGTTTCCCGAGCATTGAGACTTTCGAAACGGAATCAAGCTAAAGCCTACGATCTAGTTTAAGGGTCCAGATCAAGCCAAACTCACATTCGGTGAGCTTGGTTCGGTCTGGACATCTATTCAAAAATGCACTTGCGTAAAAGTTGCTACTCCTTTTTCGAATTAGAGTCACCCCTATATACCCCGCGGCGTGTATACACTTATTAACCCTTTGGACTTTAAATTAAAATCTTTTGAAAGAACATAGTAGCGTTTTCTCTCTAAATATTGCAACCAAAGTTCAAAGGGTTAATATATTTTCGGATTTTCAAGATTTTCAGGAAATCGTGCGTTTAGATTTAAGTAAGAGAATTGTAAAGACCTACGTACGTACAGAGACATAGACGAGAATGGAAAGTGTATATCTCTTTCGCGTCCGCGACATCTATTAAAAAATGCACTTGCGTAATTCGAGCGATAAGCTTCTGTTCCGTCTCGTTCTTTTTACATATAAGAGTGCCAAATGCACTTTTCTAGAAATACAATTCGCCTTCGACCACTGATTTCGATTTCGCGCAAGGTGTTGCTTGACTTATGAAACACGACAGACTGTGTTGGTATTACGGCTTTTCACGGTTGTCTAAAGTCGTAGTGCCATATTGAACTCCCGAAAATCGAATCTCCTGTCAAGGAACTCGTTTGAGCAATTTGATGAAGTTAAGACATGGTCGCCCGGCACCCATGAAGGGCAAAGCTTATCTATGGCTGTGAAGTATTCCGCAGTGTTCACCTCGGTCCGCGCGGAAGCCGGAACCCTAGTCCACTTGTTGTTTAACGTAATTAATCTCCTCCAGAGAAATTTGATGTCTGTGTTCCTGTCCAACTGGCTAGCAAAGGAGCGAAAACTGTCCCTCCTCTTTCTATGCAGGAAAAAAAAATTTAATTTTTCTTTTTTTTTTTTTTTTTATTAAACACGTCAGGCCTGACACTGGCCTATATGTGGATTTGTTCATAGTTACACACATTTTACAAATATAAAGTTGGTACGCACATATCCCTATATCTGTACATAGTTTGTTTCGGAATTTAAAGTTTCCTATCAGTCTTTTGTCAATCTTAAACTACTATTGCCCGGCCGAAAGAAGATCCCTAACAGGCGGTCTCGGGCGATGCAGCTCGCCGATGTGAGGATTGGTCGAGTCACCTATTTGGGCACACTTCTAAAGACGGGGCACACGTATTTTGGTTATTGGCTGAAGTAGGCACATACATTGTCGCACCGCGCGACGAAGAGAGCAAACAAAACACATCGAGATCGAGTAGGATAGAGCGATATGACCGACGAAAGCCACAGCAATAGCGTTTCCGATTTTCCAAATTCATCGGTCAGATCGCTCTATCCCACTCGATCTCAATGTGTTTTGTTCGCTCTCTTCGTCGTGCGGTGCGACAATGTATGTGCCTACTTCAGCCAATAACCAAAATACGTGTGCCCCGTCTTTAAAAGTGTGCCCAAATAGGTGATTCGACCAATCGTCACAGCGGCGGACTGCATTGCTCGAGCCCGCCTGTTAGGGATCTTCTTTTGGCCGGGTAATAGTAGCTTAGCTGCATTTCTGACACATACCTTATATCCTAATCTTACAATTATAATTATATACAGAGATCGTTAGTTTTAAGAAAGTTGTCAATGATTGACAGTTCCTTGAGCTTTGGTCCCTTTAGGAATGTGCTTATAGAATATGGGGGATTCCATTTGCATTCCTTCAATTGCTCCACCATATTTTCCCTCGCATTCAAATAGTCCGGACAGGACCACAAAACGTGATCCAAATCCTGCGATATATGTCCACATGTACATGACGCGTCTTGGACTATTCCAATCCTGGCCAAAGACGCCCCCAAATTAATGTGCCCAGATCTAAGTAGCTCTGTTGATCCAGACCACCGCGCGTTGTGGTATCAATTTGTTGAAAAACCAAGGTTTCTTGTCGCTTAAGTAATAATTTTCAAAGAAGATTGCACCCTTAATTGTTGCCTGGTCCTTCCATTTCTCCTCGGATAGTAGATAACTTTTTTGCTTTATGTGCTCCAAACAGTCTGTTTGTGGCACAGACAATAGTTGATCACTGCTAGATTCAGCAGCACGTTTAGCTTCTGTGTCCGCAGCCTCGTTTCCTTTGATTCCCTTATGTGATGGGACCCACATTATAGTTATGCTATTGTTTGGTGTACTTTCCCTGAAATTCTGTAGGCCTTTTTTTATATTAATGATGTGACGACTGGTTGTAGCGTTGAGCGGGCAGATTTGCAAACATTGTACAAGGCTCAGAGAATCAGTACAGATTAAATATGACCTAGAGGAGTCGGTATTAGCATAAAAATTTAATTCATTCATGAACACAAATGCTAGCGGCGCCTAGCGGCGAAATGCGTGAACTAAACTGGGCGTTAAAACACGCCCAGTTTAGTTTAGCTTTTTTGTTGAGATTATGGACACACAAATGCTAGCGGCGCCTAGCGGCGAAGTGTATGACCTAAAATGGGCGTTAAAACACGCCCAGTATCTCAACATAATCTCAACAAAAAAGCTAAACTAAACTGGGCGTGTTTTAACGCCCAGTTTAGTTCACGCACTTCGCCGCTAGGCGCCGCTAGCATTTGTGTGTCCATAATCTCAACAAAAAAGCTAAACTAAACTGGGCGTGTTTTAACGCCCAGTTTAGTTCACGCACTTCGCCGCTAGGCGCCGCTAGCATTTGTGTGTCCATAATCTCAACAAATATTCAAAGAATCTAGAGACGCGGTAGCGTCTCGACGCCAAATACATGAAAAAGACATCCTGTATATGTCGACTGTCGCTACCGCTATCATTTACTCGTCCCCGGGCTACTCCAACCTAACTTTTAAACTTATGTCATTAATTATGTCATGACGCCTGCAATATTTTCTAAATTTAAAGGCATTTTTCTTATGTAAACCGCATATCAGCTTTCGAATAAGACCAATTTTAATAAAATCGGTCCACACATGACCGAGATATCATAATATCGTCTCGATGGAACTGTCAAAAACGGTCAATTTTAAGATTTTTCTTCTTCTCCTGATTCTCCAAGAAATTTTTCGTCAACCATAATACGTATATACGCGATACACGCACACGTTCAACCAAAACGAAACTACACATGTTTCGTTCTTCTACGTATATACGCGTTACACGCACACCTTCAGCCAAAACGAAACTAACACATGTTTCGTTCGTCGACTCTTGGTACGTGTTACACGCACACCTTCAGCCAACAGAAACTAACTCATATTTCGTTCGTCAATCGCTATCTTCACTATGCAATCTCCTCCAAATTTTGACAGTTTACCGTCAAGTTATAACCAAGTTATAAACGTGTTTTTACAAATATGTATCGTTGTGCCATTGAATTGCAATCAAAATGCAGTCTCAAACACAAGGTAAGTTGTCGAAATTTGAATTGCGCCATGTGTAAATATCATCAAACTGTTTTTTATTTGTAAATAAACTGAGGATTTTATGTATATATAGATAACACTAGTTTACAGTCATTTCTGTAGACTCCGCTATGAAATTCTTATGTAAGGTGGTCCCCTAAACGCAAAAATCGACACGAGATAAAATCCTATGGATACGTTTTTGAGATATTATTAGAAATTTTTAGAAAAATAGCCGTATTTTTAACCTTAAAATTATTATTATTATATTAATTAATAAATGAGTTTCTTCAGCTTCGATCCTCTGTTTCCTTCTTGTATGTGCTTGCTTTATATCTGAAAATTCAAATTTAAATAAACCAATAACCATCAATCCCAATTATCCGAAGTTTATCTGTAGTTTACACATATATATACTCGAGCTCATTTAAGAAGGAACTGAATTCGCGCATGTAGAATTCGCTCATTGGCTCCGAGGGAGCGTTTGTTTGTGGTGTAGCCAATAGTAACTTGTTTCATCGCCAACATGTGCAGAACCGATCTAAACTCGTCGATCGGCAAGTTCCTTCTTAAATGAGCTCGAGTAATATAGGTAGTAATATAATCAGTGAAAATAAATTTAAATGTATTGTGTGGTGTGCTCGGTCCCTTGGTAACGTTTCCCGAGCATTGAGACTTTCGAAACGGAATCAAGCTAAAGCCTACGATCTAGTTTAAGGGTCCAGATCAAGCCAAACTCACATTCGGTGAGCTTGGTTCGGTCTGGACATCTATTCAAAAATGCACTTGCGTAAAAGTTGCTACTCCTTTTTCGAATTAGAGTCACCCCTATATACCCCGCGGCGTGTATACACTTATTAACCCTTTGGACTTTAAATTAAAATCTTTTGAAAGAATTTTAGTAGCCTTTTACCGAATATTGCAATCACAGTCCGAAGGGTTAATATACCGAAGCATAGTCTGTTAAGACTATGAAATTGTAAAATCTCTTTCGCGTCCGCGGATTTTTTTTTAAATAGTAGAGTGAGATTGCCGCTTCCCTCATTGCTTGCAATGCGGGACGCGATGAGTTGATTATAATGGAGGGTGGATGGGATTAGAGTTTTTTTTCGGGATGAACCTTTTGTTGGTTCCTCATCTCCGATTCGATATCTGAACCGAAGGGATCGATGGATCTTTGTTTCCATCCATCTCTTTGGTTTAGTAGGCTAAGGGATTCATGTACAGGGAGATCGACGGAACTATGATTCCATCTATCTCTCTACGGGTCTCAAAACGCAGCAACCTCCACGCGGTGAGACCTGGTAATCAGTGAGAACCGAGCAGATAGCTGCGATTGTATAAGAATTTCTTTGAGTTGCAATACTTTGGTGAAATGTGAGAATAAAATATGTAACTTGAAATGTTTTTGATTGTTTCTACCCTACCCAAAAGCACGCGTATAGTGTTAAGATAGAAGGATGTGCAAGTTGGAAACTTTTAGCGAGATACTGGAACTAATGGGTTTTCGACAATTTTTAAAGTCCTCTCTTCTTCAGCACCTTATTGAAATATACCAAGTTACAAGTCCTTGGCATTCAGGTATCCCACGTTACATCGTGTTGTTGTTTATATAAATTTTTATGTTAAAATAATTAATTTTATGTTAAATAAACTCGAATAGGACAGCAAGGTTAAAAGGCGTATGTGTTCTTGTTTTGTTGTGATGCTTCTTTCTCTGATGTTGCACGGAACACGTTTATAAAACGATTTTTATATTGTTACTCTAACAGAATCATTTGTAAATCGCGGGTTTCGAATGACCTAGTTTTACACGTGTTATATTCTAATTCCTACCACGCGTAGCGTTACCATCTGTTTCGAGACTTCACCGGTAACGTTGCATGCGACACTAAAATGGTAAGGGGGTCCTAGGACCCCCCAAACCGGTGACAGAAAAATACATTGGTTGATAGGTCTATCATATACCTCGTCTGTGATTAAATCTAAATCCAACCCATCATCGAAAGAAATTAATAGGTAATGCTGGATTCATTTATTTTTATATTGTCTCAGAGAAATTACATTTCACGCCATCTGTAACTCTGCATTCAGAAATAATTCGCCAATTGAACCATGAATGGAACTGTCGATCGGCGGAAAAGTATCATGTTTAACATATGGCACGATTTATTTTACACGATTCCAATTAAGCATAAAGCATGGAATGTATGATTTTCCTAAATTCGAGTCTGTGCAATTATTCTTAAGGTAATTATACGACTTTTCGTCGAAAATCGTGAATACGTTATCCGGCCATGATTGGAATCTAACCTGCAATACCACAATCCCTTTGACATGTAACATAATTTGTAAAGAACTGTTAAATAAACTTTTACTAATGTTTTGTATTTGGTTTTATTTTCAATTGTCTGATATGTTCGAGTGGCTCTCAGCCACTGACACGGATATTATTGATGTTAATGTCTTTGAAATGAGAATTACATCGAATTTGTTTCAAATCTTACGTATTGTTTAACTTCATTTATACAACTATATAGTCTAAAGTTAATAAAACTAAGAGTTTAATGCTTTCTATTTTTAGATATAATATATAAGAGAAATTGTATAAAATGAAACTTATATCAAAGAATGTTGACAAGGATGGCGAAGGGTAAGTAAGCTATTTTTATTAATTAATAATAAATATGGAACTGTTTGAATTAAAACCAAATCTGTTAGGAGCGTGTCCCTTGTGCCAGAGAATACGGAAGATATGTGGCATGCTTATAATCTAATCACAGAAGGGAATTTCGTTAGTGGTTCTACTATTAGGTACAAACGATATTTCTTTACACGATGCATAGAGTGTTAAAAAAACTTTGTGTAATGCTTAATCGTATCTCTTATAGGAAGGTGCAAACGGAGTCTGCGACTGGTAGTTCTAATAGTTACAGAGTCAGAACTGTCCTCACTATATGCGTAGAAAACATCGACTTTGATACGCAGGCATGCGTCTTAAGACTGAAGGGTAGAAACGTAGAGGAGAATAAATATGTTAAGGTAATGTTATTTAAGATCATTGAAAATGATGAAAAATGTTTATGCGATTCTTTTTAGACAGGGGCATATCACACATTGGATGTGGAGCAGAATCGAAAGTTTACAATCATTAAAGCCAAATGGGATTCGGTTTCTATGGAAAGGGTTGACACTGCGTGCGATGCTACACAGGTGAAATTTTAATATCGCAAGTAATAACGGTAATAAGAACGCTGTTATTTGTTTTAGCACGCAGACGTTGCCGCTGTGGTGATGCAAGAAGGCATAGCGCACATTTGCCTGATAACATCTAACATGACAATAGTCCGTGCTAAAATAGATCAAGTTATTCCCAGGAAAAGGAAAGGAAACATTTCGCAGCACGAAAAGGTTTTGTTCTTAAGCTATTCTTTTTATTAATTTCCAGTATAAATCCATTTTGAAACTTGCAGGGTTTAACAAGATTTTACGAAAATATAATGCAAGGAATTTTAAGGCATATAAACTTCGATATCGTGAAATGCGTTATTCTCGCTAGTCCTGGCTTTGTTAAAGACCAATATATGGATTACATGATAGAACAGGCTGTTAAGTCGGATAACAAAGTAATATTAGAAAATAAGAGTAAATTCCTGCTTGTGCACGCCAGTTCTGGTTTCAAACACTCGTTAAAAGGTAAATCGAACTTCATTGAAACTAACAAAAAACAATGGTCTCTATATTCGCAAGTTTTCGCAACAGAGGTTTTAGCTGAGCCTGCTGTGGTCTCCCGAATTGCGGATACGAAAGCAGCCAGCGAGGTGAAAGCTTTGGAAACATTTTATACAATACTGCAGACTGATCCTTCTAGAGCGTTTTACGGGAAAAAGCACGTTATTACAGCTAACGAAGCGCAAGCTATCGAAACATTACTCATCTCTGATAAATTGTTCAGGTACAGAATCTAATATTACCTTGCATCTGAATTCATCGTGTTTATTTATCGTTACAATAATTCTATTTAGATGTCAAGATGTCGCTTTGAGAAAGGAGTACGTAGAGCTGGTCGAAACCGTGAAGGAGTCTGGTGGAGATGTGAAAATATTTTCAAGCCTTCATGTATCGGGTGAACGTACGTTACGCGTATATCAATCTTAACAGTTGGAACGCGGATATTTTTGAACATTTTTTTATGATAATTGTATGTTGCATTTAGAGCTGGAACAGATTACTGGGATAGCAGCTATACTACGTTTCCCTATGCCGGAGTTAGAAGATGAGAGCGACGGTGAGAGCGATTCGGATGATGACGATTAAAAAAGTTAATATAACGTGCTGACGTGCAACTTTGTACATATTTGTGCTGTGCGCAATTAAAACTATGTTACTAATAAAACTTCAAATCAACGTTTTGAAATTATTCCAGATATCCTATTTAAGGGGGTAGGTTATCCTCGATAGCCCGAAAACGGCCCTTTTTTCAAACGCAAATTATAATGTGATTAATAACAGTAGAGAGAACGTTTTTGTTTTAATCGTTATTCTATGAGCTGTAACACAAAAAAGAAAAGTCTAAATATCTCTATGTACATGAAAGTTGTCAGTAAAAACGTAAAAGCGTGTACGCGGTGCACCGTTTGATTGTGAAAATTTAATAAGGGATGCCGAAAATCATTCCCTACGATTTGTCGAGAACAGATTATCGAGATAAATTCTTAAAAAAAAAAAGATAAATATTTTTCATACAAGAAATCAATGAAATCGTATTTTTCAACATAAAAATTTAATTTTTTTCGATCAATAAGGACATGTTCATATTGTTTCCTTCATCAATCGTAGTTTTTCATTTCGTTCTAATTCTAATTGTCATTGGCGTTGTAACCAAACGACACAGACCAGGTACCTGGTCTGTGCTAACGTCTTTCTGAATCATCATGCCTTGTTTGTACTAAATAGTGTCAGTAGATGGCGATATTCTATTCTTCTAAACTCAGTCTCCTGCTGTGCACTGTTGTCTTTCGTTAAAGAGCACGTGGAATCATTCGTCGGATTAGTTTCTTAGTTGTTTCGATAGTTTTCGAGTCTTGAAACGTATTACAATCGCAACCCGACATGGTTGTAATAGGGAAGAAAAAGGTACTTAATATTCTTTACATTTCTCTTAAAAAACAATTGTGCCAGAGCAATTGGGGTTAGTTTGTATTGTACTCTAATCTGGCAAGCTTTTGTAATATATATCGGCTTTATATTTACTTAGTACCAGTCAGGAGAAGGAGCACAGTTTATGTCGAGGAAAGCTGCTCTGAAAAAGTTGCAGCTTTCTTTGACCGACTTCCGTAGACTGTGTATATTGAAGGGTATATATCCAAGAGAGCCGCGTAATCGCAAAAGAGCACAGAAGGGTGAACCTGGTATCAAGATACTGTATCACAAGAAGGACATTCAGTTCTTAATACACGAGCCGATAATATGGAAACTCAGAGACTACAAGGTGAATTAAATGGAATTATCATTATGGAGGTTCGAAGAAAGGATTAAGAATCTTTAATCAAACCGTGTTTCCTCAGATATTCAACAAGAAGATTGCGAAGGCGAAAGCTTTGAGAGACTTCTCAAATATGAAAAGATACTTGAACAATCATCCTACGTTAAAATTGGACCATATTGTTAAAGAGCGCTATCCGACGTTCATCGATGCGCTTAGAGACCTGGACGATTGCTTGACGCTGTGCTTCCTGTTCAGCACATTTCCATCCCTCACTCACATACCCAGAGATCAGTCTTTATTATGCAGGAGACTGTCAATCGAATTTCTGCATGCTGTGATTGCCGCTAAAGCTCTACGGAAAGTATTTATTTCCATCAAGGGTTATTATTACCAGGCTGAAATCAAAGGTCAGACAATAACTTGGATCGTTCCACATCACTTTTGCTTCGAGCCTCAAGCGAAGAATGAAGTGGACTTCAAGATCATGTCCATATTCGTGGAGTTTTATATTACAATGTTAGGCTTTGTTAATTATAGACTGTATCATACACTCAACTTGTATTATCCACCAAAACTCACTGCCGGTGGTAAGACGATTTTACCTATAGTTTTACAGAAATTGTGTATTCGACACTGGTTTAACATTAACCTTCTATGCGTAGAGAATAATGACAAAATCCTTGTGGATGAAGAAGCGTATGTATCGGAGAGGATAGGTGCGTTGAATATACCTTTAGTCACTCTGGATCCTTCTGTGCAAAGTGCGGAAGATGAAGAGTTGGAAATGGACCAGTTTACAAATGTGAATATGAATGAAATTGGAGTCATGCATTCAAACACCGCATAAATCCGGGAATTCATCGGGAAGTTAAGCTATGTTATGCCATGCTACGTTTTAAAAAAATTAGCATTAATACATTCTTATGGAACCGTTTCCCCCAAAAGCTACGTTAATACATAGCATCGCATAGCATAGCTTAGCTTAGCTTCGCGGTGGATTCCTGGCTTTATATGTTTTGCGTATATTGACTGACACGTAATTGTTAATTTTAGGAGGGCGACACTACAAAATTGGAGGAAGCTAAACTCGAAGCAGAAAAAGTTAAGAAGTTGAAAACGCTGTTCAAAGGTATAAAAGTTTTCCTAAACAGAGAAGTACCGAGAGAACCATTAGTTTTTATTCTGCGCTGCTTCGGCGCTGAGGTGTCTTGGGATAAGTTGCTTTTTGTTGGAGCGACGTTTGATGAAAGCGACGAAACGATAACTCACCACGTGGTAGACAGACCCAGTATGACGAAACAGTATATTTCTAGGTAACGTGTGACATTTTTATTGTACTACTCTGTTGAAACATAGAAACGAGTGAAATTCTTTGTTTTCCGTAGATATTACGTTCAACCGCAATGGGTTTTCGATTCCGTGAACGCCAGAGAATTGATGCCAGTAGAAAAGTATCTAATGGGCTGTGTACTGCCGCCGCATCTTTCACCGTTTTCAGACAGTCGCCACGATCAGGCTTACATTCCACCAGAGGAACGCGCTCTTATGGATTCTGATTTTAAATTAACCAATGGTACGTGCTCCTACATAAATCTTCCACGAGTTCCAACGCAGCTGTATGTAAATGTGATATTTCAGACGCAGGTGAGTCCGACGAAGAATCAGAAACCGAGGATGAAGAGGCAGAAGGGAAGGCAGAGGACGAGAATTTACAGGAATCGGCTGAAGAATCCGAACAGAAGAAAGACGAAGAAGCCAATGACACGGAAATGTCAAGCGCAGAGAAAGAAAAGGAGCAAGATCGATTAAAAAAGGTTGGCTACCGTACCGGAGACAAATATTTCGGTGAAACTTCGCGCGATATTTCCTCACCTGTTTGTTCGTTACAGAAAAAGGAGATGAAAGTGAAGGCTGGCGCGGTGACGAAAGAAAATCCATGGGAGACGAACCGCCAGGAGAGGCAGGAGTACCGACTCCGAGAACGTATGATCAAGAAGAAGCACAGAAACTTGTACAGAAGCATGATGAAGGGTCGCGAGGAGAGATCCAAGCAAATATGGCTCCTCCGTAAAAAGAGACGCCTGCACGATGCCGCTGAGAAAGAGAAGCGCAAAGAGGAGCGGAAGCAGAAGAAATCCAAGCCCATTGAATAAAAGCGATTAATAAAACGCCAATCTCGCTACATTAACGGAAACATTTTTACATCTACTCTCACTGTACATACACCTAAGTATATTGAAAAGTATTCGAAACTAGGAATCTTTTATATCTCAGAACTGGGACTAGAATTAAAGACCTCGCAGAGGCGTGCAGCTTCATCTTGACCAGTTTCGAAGTAAACTGGAAAATATCTGTTTGTAGACATAAAAGAATGATAGTATTCTTGCGCCTGATCGTCATCATTATCTGTGGAAATATCCTCATCCGCAGTCAACACATATTTTAAAGCCTTCTAGAAAGGCTGTTCATAATGGTGGGACGTAGTTGCGCGTTCGTGTCGCACAAAACAGACACAGGTTCAAAATTTTCAATAAATCGCTCATTTGTTATTGGATTTCCATCAAACTTGCGCCAAATGATGTAGATTCTTTTCTTTTACGAGTATTACACAACATAACTTAAAAACTTTCAAAAGTGGAGTTGCATCTCCCTTACTGCAAGGTCTTCAATTCGAACGATCCCTCGAAGCATAAATCATCGTCGGTTCGATAGCTGAACGGGTGACGACTTTCTCGATCGTCGTAAGTACAGTTACGTGTAATGGAGAGATGCCTCCGATCCAGTCCTCCCACTTGTCGGAAGCCTACGCGTACGACGATCCTGGTCCCTACTTTTCCACCGAAGGACTTTGAAGGCCAGACTACCCACACACTCTGGCCCACGCAATCTGGATGCCGTCTGTGTCAGTGCACGAGCGCGTGTATGCGGTACGATCCTATAAAAACAGTTCGCGTGGATCTTTTTCGACTCGATAGCCAGCCGAAAAAAGAAAGTAAAAATCCGCGCACGTTCGGCCTTTAGAACGAGCGCCACCTAAAACGTCGTGCATTGATCTCGGACGTGATTTGCTCTTTATTCGCCGGTTACTAAGGCTCGTTTGATTAGTCCCGTGACTTTCGCTAGACGAAATTAGCATCGAAGGACAAAGCTATTAAGCCGTGGACAAATTACCATCGATGCATCCGGTCGTTCTATGCGTCACCTTGGATCGAAAACATCGGAATCGGACGCGAGCGTGCCCGCGACACTGCCATTCCCGCGATGCGTGAATTTCAGCCTCCGGGAAACGACAGTGAGAGAGGTGGGCGGTATTTTTCAAACGATTCAAAACTCTCGACCGATCCACCGCGCCGCGACCGTAAAAGCAAAAGTGCGTCGCCTAGTTGCTTATACGGCGAAAGTAAAGGCCCGCCCGTTACTTCTTTGCTTCCTAGGCGATCGTTGCGGATTTTCACTGACTCTTCAGGGGCCGTTTGGAATTTCGGATTCGAGGCACGAACTTCGCCTCTCGTAACGCGTTGTGGTCGATTCCGAGGCTCTAACAATTGTCGATTGGGGGCTTGGATCTCTGTTGGAATAATAAAAAGTTTGAGTAGCAAAGAATTCGAATGGCGGAGGCTCCGCCGTATTTCTTTTTGCGGCAACGGGTGGCTCGGCGAAAATTGTGGAACTTTCAGCACCTCCCCTTCGATATCTTCGGTTATTTGCAGTGGTGACTGAACCGATGTATCGCGGCAAAGGCGTCGGTGAAGTCACCAACACTCGACGGGTGTTGGGTGTGTACGAGCCTCGCGTGCGGATTGGGTGCTTACGTCACCCTTGCTATTCCTGTTCCAGGCCATCTCCTTCTCGAGTATCCTTAAAACGGCCGTCCCTAGAAACTGCGAGCGCGCTCTAATAACGCCCTAATCTCTCGGAGGACGAGCGACGGCTCCAGCGTAAGCAGGAGGATGCTGCTTCGCTTCGCTGGATCGGTGGATTCCACGCGATCCCTCTGGATATCAACGGCGACCCGAGAGCAACCGCGGTGAAATTTAATTGCAGAAAGAAGCGAGCTAGTTTAATGGATCGAGCGATCGAGCGTAATTCGATGGAACTTGAGCACGATACGATTCCCGTGGGAGAATTCCTCGAGGGATGAAATTATAAGTGATCGTTAAACCGCCCTGGATCCCGTGGTACTTATTTTTGCGTTCCAAGAACGGGAATATCTTCTTGTTTCTTGACTAGAGAGGTAGGATGCATGGCAGATATATTCTAGGAGGCGGATTTGGAGTCTCGACGCCCCTAACAAGCCTTTGCCGCCCTTTCCGCGAAATATCATTATAACTTAATTCAAAAGAGTCGAGAGAATTTTAAAATTAATTCAACGTGACAACTCGTACATGAGTTATTGATAATTCGCTGTATAAAAAAAAAATGGAATTGTTTTTTCAATGAATGTCCACCAGCTAATGCTTAAAAAAATTAGAATAATTAGGTGGATGTAACCCCGTAAAGCCTTTCCAATTCCTTTCGTTCAAGATTTGTTAGAAACCCGCCCCGGAATATTCTCGAATACGTTCGTACGTTTAACTTATCGACAGAATTTTACACGGTTCCTGGTTCTTTTCTCGAAAACCAAGATACCGAGGCTCGATTTGGTGCGATACGCGACGCCGTCTGCGTGGGACGAGCAGGAGAACATTGGGACTGCCCACGTGGAGCACCATAACGCATCGGACAGGACATCGGAAATGTCCAAGGCTCTCGAAATCGCATTTGAAGGAGCGAGAGGGTGCTGGTCGCGAAAAATGTGTTATTCTCGCGTACATCGTCGAGAAAATGATTACTCTGACTCGACTTATAATTTAGCATGTGGTTTTCCTGTTATTTGTCCAAACCCCAAGGGCGATCTGCTTGAAGCCCAAGGGGAGACGATTTCTCTCCTTTGACGAAATCGGTTAGCCGTAGAAGACGAGAACGTGAATCGATAGAAGATTGTATATCTCTGTATTAATCACGCGAGACAGCTTCGATGAAGGCTGTCTTTGATTTTCATCAGCGCCCCTCGTAATTACGCTGCAACGTTTCTGTCGATGGGATCCTCCGCGATAAAGAAGAGGCGGGATCCGTTTTTCTCTAGTGAACAGAGGATCATTATTGCCATGGAGGAAAAAGTGTAATAAACGATGAAGGATGCCGGGCATACACAAGCGAGCGGATAATTATATAATCAAGGCTGTTACGGGATTAGATAATCGACGCTCCGCCAGCGATAAAAGCTTGCGATCGTTGATTCGAAAATCACGAGGGGAGAGGCGGCCGGGGGCGTCATTCGCGATCCCGCTGAAAAGCAGCGTCGCGCGGATTAATGCTATGCAAAGGATATTCAAACTCGACCGGCTTTTTTACACGTTTAATTGCACGCCGGTCGTTGCCTCGGTCAATGATTAACTCCGGTGATTGCAAGTGCCGGCAACAAGCGATGCGCGCTGGCTCCGGCATCGAGCTGTAAAAACTACGATCGCGTCTATTAAACCCGGGACGACTAAAAAACACCCCTAACGAAGTTTAAGATCGCGTGACGCGGCCGGTTACGTTGCTCCGCGAGACGTTCCTCGAACTCTTAAGGGGAAACAAGCCTGGACGTGGCAGAAATCGAGAAAGAAATTATCAAGGGACATGTCTAACATTTATCCTCGTGTAAAATCGTAGATAGAGTAGATTGCGCTGGCGTTAAAACCAGTCGCCGTTACGTCCCCCCATTAAACTTCGGGTGGCTCGTTGCGCGAGATGAATCAAAGCGGCGGCCGCGCATTTAGCCGCGGACCGTCGCGAGCCGGTGTCCCGTAAATCAAACGGAATAGCTTCCTCGGCGGTTACGCGGCCTCCGATCGAAACTGGGAAATCGACGGCGAGCGGAGAGGCGAAAGACGCGTGCTCGCGCGGCCTCCAGCTGATCTCGGAATTCCTGTTGCCCGTGCAGGAAAAGCGCATTATCGAGCGTGTCGCGCGGGCCCGCGGTACGCATTGTGTGATGTAACACGGTGAATCAACGCGGATCGACGATCGTTCACGTCGCCGCGGAGACACGTGCCCGGCGCGTTTGCAAATTGGTCAATTACCGCGGCGACGACGTCAGTCGGCGTTTTAATCGGGCGCCCCGCGCCCGTTCGTTACGTTCCGACCATTCATCGATCATCCCCGATCGGCGATAGGCTCCTGGTTACCTGTAAAACGAGTAGTCGGAATTTTTCAACGCAACCGAAATACCACTGAGACCGCGAATCTCTTTTCCCATGCCGCGCCTACAGGCGGCAGTCTTTCATTAACGCGCATTAAGGGTCGTTTAGCAAAAGAATCGATAGTCCAGCGTTAAACGAAGGAAAGCGGTGGTTGATGGATCGATTGCTAATATGGTTTTCAAGAAGATCTTATCACGCGGGGAATGGGAATTCAAGTAGCCCCGAAGTAATTAAGTCCGATGCTATCACGTTTTCGTGTGTTTTCTACGTTTTCTGATTAACAACGTACCTATTCGCATCTGCTTGTCGATTAATCTTGTCCTCGTTCATCTTCTCAATCTCCCTGACACGGTTCCCCCGGATGCGTAATGTCTGTACCTACTTTTCAAAAGCTTTCTTGTATTACAGTTATTCAGAATCAAGTCCGAGGATTGTGTAAAGAAAGAATTTCAATTTCTTTGCTCTCGAAGAGTTCGGATATCGTTAAGGATATTTATTACAGAAGGTCAGACCCTGATCGGTGTCTACCTTGACTTTCGTCGCGGAGGGCGCCCCTAAACGATGTACAAGATGTCCATCGGTCGCTTACAAGGAATACAAGGCGGTTGCGTGCCGCACGGTGGATCTTTTGAAATTTGATCGAGCAACCGATCGCTTCTGCCGTGGCATCGAAGTTATCCCCGGCTGGCCGGGCGGATGGCCGCATCCTCGAAAAGAATACGAAATGAACGTGTGCCCCCACGGACCCGTTACCTACACCACTACGCCCTGGCGTGCCGCGAGGTACAAGGTGTGCTTGGAAGGCACACCTGGGATCGTGTTCCTAGCTGGAAAACTGCGCGGGATGGCATAGCCTCTATTCCGCGCGATTTTCCACGGACATCAAGGCATTCCTTCGACTCCAGTGCTCGCTTCTTTCCGAGATCCGAGCGAACAGGCGCAGGAAAGAAGAACAGAGCAGACTTTGGAGTAGACATTCCTCGAAGAATCTGGCGTTCAACCACAGATAGAAACTTAAGAAATAACAATACGTCTGCGTTGCTCGAGATCGTGCCCAGTGGAGGCACGGATAAAGAATACGATCCCACGAAAGCGAAGTTTACCCCATTTTAATCGAGCAAAATGCTTGCGTATCGCCTGAGGATCGTAGCCTGGATTCACGGAAGCCAGAACCTCCAGGCCGGTCGGGACTCATGGATCGTTGCCCGATGCTTTAAAAGATTGCATCGTGCCTCACGGATCGTTGCTCCGATCCGCGGAAGTAAAAATTCATGGGATCTGGGGATCTGGTCGAGAGAATCGTTATGCGTCGGCTCGTGTGTAGACGACTACGGCTGAAACAGGAAGAACAGGGAGTCGGGGACCGAATAGCCCCGAGGATATCGATAAAAAAAACCTGTCTGCTATTTCGCCAAGCGAAACCTGCGCAAACATTTGCACTGGCCCAGTGTAATTATTGAGAGAGGCGGGAACTCATCCGAGCGAGGTGCTCGTTTCACACTTTCGGCGGTGTTTGCGGGAGATGTTGCACCGAGAATTCCTAATCACCCGCCAGGCAGTAGACTTAAGAGTATTTCGAAACAAGTGCTAGAATCGAAGACGCGATCATGGCTTGGCTTCTTAGCAGTTACACTTCCCCCGGGCAGCTATTTGCAATATTGAACGTTGCTCGTTTCTTGTATTCGCTGTAGGTCCTCCGGAAGCTACCAGGAGAAGGCCTGGAATCACGAATCCGCTCGTACATCTCTGATTCGTCTTGGCGGGCGTGAAGGAAGGTAAGATCCTGGGAAATTACTCGTAGCGTCGGAGGAACAAGCCGCGCGGCAAGGTACACGCGGTTCTAATGACACTGTACCCAGGCTAGAGTAAGTACATCGGTGTCGCTGAACCTCGAGCGCCTCGAGGCGTTTCACAGGCGGAGGCCACGAAGAGGAATCCATGGAGGCGCGCGGCTGTATACTTTGCACCATTACGCTTAATCTACTGCCTGCCGTGGCCACGGCCGATTCTATGGAGGCATAGAAGGGCGGCAACGTCACCAGGAACGCGACCGCTCGTCGGGCGTCCCTCGTTGATTTGTGATCCGGCGAACGGAAGACGTGGCTCGCGGGCAGAGAGTCGGACGCGCGGAGCGAAGGACTGCACGCCGGACTGGATTCCCAAGCGTCCCCCTCGCGAATCTTCCACCATGTAAATCCCTCGGGGAGGCAGAAAAATGTATCGGTATCGCTTTCGCGCCTTCCCCGTGTGAATTATTCATGAAAGACCGTGTCGAGCAACTGTACTCGTTATGTTGGCTTGATGGATGTTGATGGGCCTGCGATGCGATCACACGGCTTGGCAGGTATTTACAAGATTCCCCGAGCTTGTGTTGAGAGCTGAGCTGACTCTGCTCCTTGCTTCTTGGCGGACAGGCGTTCTTCTCCGACTCGCGCCGCGCGCTCGGAAATGTCGAGGGTGATCACCAACGCCATTATCTGGTAGCATTGGAAATTTGCCGGGCGAACAGCGCTCAGCCTTGGAGAACGGTAACGCGAAAGTTCTCTCGCGCCGAAAGCCCCCAGCATACCAGCTCCGATTGACCTCTAGCAACAGGATCATCTGTCCTCCAAGACGCTTAACCCACGGCCCTAGCCTGTGCCTCACGCCAGCCAGCCAGCCAGCCAGCGAGGGATATCGCTTGCAGGCGTCGAGCTCTCCGAGTTCGCGCGTCGTTCCAGCCGCTCCACGTAGCTCTAGCCCTGCCGTGGGAGTGAGCCAGAGCAGGTAAGAGGAACGGTGGCCTGCCGGCCGAGAGACAGAGAGAAGGCGAGAGCGAGGTTCGTGGAAGGAAAAGGAGAGGTGGGAGACCGGTGAAAAGAGAGAGGTCAGCCGAGCGGAGAGAAGGAACGTCGGCCAATGAGACACCAGGTTGGCGATGACGTCGCCGTTGTCTCACGTCCAAGTCTCACCAAAAGTCTTCGCTGGCCACCAGTTCGTCCGCGGTCTCCCGGCTGGACGAGGAGTTCGTCCCATTACACGACTTTCATCGACCGAGAGGTGCTCGGTTAATTAGTTCTACTGTTTATTCCTTCCCTTCCGTCGGACGACCAGTGAAACGCGGCAACATTCGTCCACGGATACGAGGAGGGATCGTGGCCGAAGGAGGCTGCTGTCAGCCATGGGTAAGTCTGCTCCAGTCCACGGGAACCGTCTGCTTCAGGGACTACCAGCTTCGTCGTTCTTCTCCTCGATATTAATGCCACATCTCGTTTCCCCTCTGCGATCCTTGTGAACGGAGGACACATATACCCATCGATATCCGGTGACGGTTCTCACCGTGGTGGCTCAAGTAGCCGCGATTTCACCTGCTAAACCTTCGAATCGATCTCGCCCGAGTTTCGAATCGACGATCGTTAATCGAAGACTGTAACGCCAACGACCCGCTGCATCCTATTCGAACTCTCTCCGGACAGCTTGCTGTATCCGGGTTTCGCCTGCTCTAAAGTCAAGGTCACTGCAGAGAATATTCGCAAGTGTCTAGCGCAGGCTGGAACCACTCGGTGCTAGAATAAGGACACTCCGAAAAAAAAAGAACAGGGCAATTAGCGTGGTCACGCTCGATGCTTCTCGGGTTCTCCAAAATGGTCGCCTGCCCCCTTCGAGAGGCTTTGTTCCGTTTCGACGAGAGTTGCCGCGCTCTTCTTCCCCTCGATCCTGAACCTGGTGTGCTGGAATCTGGCCTTGGATTAATAATAGATATCCTTGCGAAGGATGTGGAACGAACGCGGCGTCTCGATCTTCCGTAAAAGTGTTACACTTTTGCCGACGCCGCGTCACTTTCATCTCGAATTGCTTCGCGCAGGAGTAGCTTGGAATGATAGGATTCTTTCGAGAACTTGGTCCCGCAAATGTACAACGTCGATTTGGATGATTACTGCTCTGGAGGGGAGAAAGCAGGTTTTCTATCGCGAAATCGTTCAGAGTTATGTGAGCGCGCGGGATAGCTTCGACCTTTAGCACATCCTTTAGGCAGATGGTGTCAAGGATGTGCGCGAGGTGTGCATGGCACCCGATCAGAAATTATGCGACTACCTGGGCGTAACGCGAGCCGGTTGCCTATTTCCTGCGCGCTGACATAAATCCTCGATATTCGTTCCTTCGCCGTTCTTCTGCCCTCATCCTCTTTCGCCCTCTCGGCAGCTCGTTCCGCGCGCCCGCGGGCCGTTTAATCCGCCTGTTGCACATTCGGCTTTTCGACCGGCCCGCTCGTGGCACTTCCGGTTTCGTCAGTGGCGGCGTAAACGACTTTAGAAAGCGAACACGTACGGGCAAAGTCGCGAGGACGGTCCCCCTAAAAAGGACCGGCCGTTGCAAGTGTTACCCAAGTGCCAATCGACTTATTTGCCGATGACTTATTCACTGGACTTGCGTCACTATCCGCTGTATAAATAGTATCCTCTTCTCTCGGAGGATCGATTAGCGGAAGGCTGGTTCGCCTTTCGGAGTAAACAGGAATCACCCGTTGTTACCTAACTCGCGCGGTTTTCCTGCCTTGGATTCACCCGCTCCTAAATGGTCCCGAATTGCTAATGAATTCAGAATCGAGCCAGGCCAATTTCCAGAGGAGAGGAAATGCAAATTAGCTGGCTCCGGGTGCCCCATATGGGAACCTGCTGCGCTCGAAAACGCCACCGCTGACGGTGGACGAAAATTGCGAACAGTGCGGAGGGTTTTTGGGTAGCAGTGGCCGGTCGATCGTCTCTCGAGGCGGCTGGATAATACGCCGCGGTCGTACGTGATCCTTGGTGCAGTGATTTCGCGGGGATGGGACACTTTCTGTGACAAGTATAGAAGAGTCCTGGCCGGTCTCCAAGCGGGATCCGGTTTCCATCGCGAGTGCGTGCTTTCGCGTAGACCTCGATGCCTCGGGGGATGTGCAAAAAGGATCCTAGGATGATTAAGCGTGCGACGGGGTACCGGTAAAAAGCATCAGTGCAGCGCGTCTTCGTCGCGAGTGAGTGAGCAGTTGGATGAATATACAAAAAGGATACAGTGACGGGAGTGATCCTTTTGCTGCGCTTTTATGGACTTGGAACGGGCGTCACCGCAAACTCTGGATGTAACGCAAGTACCTATTTTTATCGACCAACTGCTGGCGGCCATTGCATAAGTCCTGCTGGGAATATAAAAATATAGATGATTAGAGAAGATCGTGGTTAAATCGGCTTTGATCGCGACTACGTAGAGTTACAGACTATAGAGAACGAACTGTAGTATATGCAACGTGAAATGGATTGATTACTTGTAAAGGATATATTTGCTCTGACAAATTATTACTCTGCATGATTCGATGCAAAGGAAATCACTCCATTCCAAGTTCCACCACCATTTTACCACACCTGCAGGTTGATCGAAAGCTTGATAAAAATTCTTGGAAGTAAGTTGGGTTGCCATTTCGCGTCTTCGTAGAATACCTGGAATTCGGTCGCATCTGGGATGCGACGCGAGTGACTATTTTTACGAACAGCGTCGGGTCTCCATTATCTTGCAAATGCATTTCGAATACATTATGCGATCAGTTACTTCGCGGCCCGTTCGCCAAGCGTGGTCAGGCGGCCGGCTAAAATCGATTACTGGGATCTGTTTCCTGGAATTTCTCGAGAGCTTGCCTCCGCGCTGCGGACATTCGCCGGGGAGATGCACAATGAGACCGGTATTCGTGGGCCGGTATTGAATTTTTAAGAATTTCAAAAGAAGGAGTATCAGCCAGCGGGCCCGTCTACTTTAGAGTCTAGACTCTCGTGGTTTATCGGGTTTGTTTGAACGGCGGGGCCATTACCGCGATTATCGGCCGTTACCTTGCAATTCCCTGTGTCGTAAGTCTAGTTTGCCCATTGATACCGTGTTTCCCATCTGTTCGAGGCGATAGTTCAAACGCAATACTCCCTATTACTTTGCAACGCTCGGGTGTTTCTTATGTCACCGATCGGAGCAGCGCGCGGCGTTGAATCGATAGCGAAAGGCATTGTCGAGGTCACGGTGCGCTGGTCCCTCATTTTCCCGGTTACGAATCGAAACGATGGAAATTGGCGCGAATGCGTGGGCACACAAAAGCCTGGCTTGCTCAACCGTCTGCTCTAGATGCGATCGGAGAAACTATCAGAAATGGAACGTCGCGAACAGTCTGCAAACACTTTGTAGCTTTCGAGTAAACTTGCGCGCGTCCTCGGCAAATGGGGCCTCTGATAAACGGTAATCGAGTTTGAACTTCGCGGTTTACGTGGTCTATGGATCATTAAGATATCCCAGCATCAGGGGAGCTTTACGGCCACTTTAAAGTCACTTCAACGTTACGTGCACCGCGCGGATAGAGAAAATTGCCAGTGATTTTTCGTGCATTTACCTGTGACCCCGTTTGAACTTCTCGTTGACGAGCTTATTGCACAACGAAATGTGTATCGCACGCGAGGCACGGTTCAGACGCGTTTCCAGCTGTGGCGCATCCGCCGCGACTGTCTCTGCTGGAAATAATTAATAAGCAGAACGCGGACTCATCCTTGGCAGCGCTTAATTATTCGTCGACGTCGCCGGCTGGATAGCATCGTCTTCGTCGCGGGCAAATTCCTATTAGGCGACACGAAATACTGAACGAAGGTGGGACCGAGAAAAGGTGCCTTGACTCTCTCGGAGAACAAACGGGGGCAGGATCGCTTCTCACGTTAAAAATTCTGCCAGCGGTTTCGCGAACGCGAGTAGGAAGCCACCGACGATGTATAGGAAGTGTGCTCGCCAGTGGGAAATCTAGACTCCGCGCGCGACCCGCGTGTACCTGGAAATTTCTCGATAATTAAGGAAGTGTCATTATGATACCTCTTCATTGGGACAGGTCTTCGGCTGGCAGTCCTCTGCCGCATTAGGGAAGAGTGGGGTAATTGCGAACACCTGAGCCAAAAAGCAAACAAAACGAAAACTGTGTGCGAAATCAATTTGTTTATTATTTACAAAGATACGTAAACTATTCGTGTATAAAGTACTGCGACGAATTTTTGGAAAATTATAATAAAAATCAACTTTATAGTGGAAAAAAACACCCTTGATGTTATCTGCCCAACTGAGTGTTAAATATCGCAGACGTCGCACAGAAAGCGCGATTTCAATCAACGTTGCCACAACCTATACCTAATGTATTTTTCAAATTCCTCTTCTTGTGCGTTAGAAAAACATTGCAATTGGTTGGAATATGGAAAAAAAATAGTAAAAGTTGTTTTTAAAGAACTTTTTTTCTGAGCCTGTAATGAAAATTCAAGGTAGACTTATCGATTAGCATGACCATCACCGATTTCGATGACTTTGAAATATGTTGCAGGGGGCATGATTCTGAACAACTTTTTCCTATACATGTAACCGTCGGTGGGCCTTATTTTCTAAGATAAGCGCAAAAAACCTTGGTAAACTCTTCCTCATGGATTTGGAGGAAATTTTTTTAACCACCTTACTACGATCGCCTCTCTGTACGGTATTTCTTATGAGTGGGGCGCGTAAAGCATGGTAGCGTACCGATGTGAGTTTAACTAAAATATAATTTTTTCGTTAGAAAGAGGGTGCTTTCAAGAACACCTGTTTGATATCTCGACTATGTTCGGCGGCGCTCTGGTTCTAAAACGTATTTTTTTACAATCTTATTTTTAGCAGCCGAAACTAATACTAATACCCGAGACAAGTTGGTAAGTGGAGAGCGTTGTGTTGGAATAAGTCAACAGAAGTACTGTACAGAGAGGCGATCGTGGTATGGTGTTTAAAAAAAAATTTCTCTTCAAATCCATGAGAAAATATTTACCAAGCTTTTGCGCGTATATTTTAGAAAGTAAAGCCGACTGCCGGTTACCTATTTCAATTGTTTGTTTTCTTTTTTCGTCGAAAACAAACAAACATTACACGCCGTCATGCGATGCTTCTGTCGCGCTCAGAAATTATAAGTAAAGATTTTTGCAAATATCTCGGAAACTAGGGCCGACCGACGGTTACACGTATAGAAATAAGTTGTTCAGAATCATACCCCCTACAACATATTTCAAGGTCATCGAAATGGGTGATGGTCGTGCTAATCGACTAGTCTACCCTAATCTCGAAGGTTCGAGATTACTCCATCCGTTTTGTTCGTCATTACCTCACGATATCAAAAAATAACAAATAATTTATTTCAGGGGTTAGAATCATGATTCAAGCAACGCCTTGGTCACAAAATGTTGGGTAAAAAGTGTTTTATTTCAATATAAAAAAATCCCTATTGTAGCATTAATTCGACAGTAATTACATGCAATTGAAAATGGACAAAATATTACTTGAAAGATGATAAAAATAATAAATTGTGTTTATCTCGAATAGCACGAGCGTTCTGTATTTATTACTTTCCGCTCGGCGTTGGATGCGACCTAAGCTAGTGGAAAGAGAACATCAGTTTTTATTTACTAAAATGCCGTAACCATCGCGTTCACGATTACCCCGCGTTCGTCATTACCCCGCTCTCCCCTACCTGACATCTTTTTAAATTGATGACTCCGTTTCTTCGTTTGCTTGCGAATCGGCAGTGGAACGAGTTCATCCTCCACGGTCACGAAATGTTGAATTCAGCGTGTTAGAATTGCTCGCCACAGCGTGTGTACTTTGATCCTGGAAGATTCAGTGCTCGAGGTCGCTTCATCCCCGTCGTTTATTTTTGTACGCGTAGTATTTCAATGGATCGCAGGTTCGTTTCGCTCGCGCATCCTTGGCCGAGGAAAAATGAAAATTGTGGTTGGTAATGGGCGTAAGTATACGCGTTAACGGAGCAGCTGGAAGAAGAGTCTGCTTTTTGCCAGCTCGGAAGCCTGGAATACGGGGGATCGCAGCACAGGCTCTTATATGTTAGCTGCATATTTATGAGTTTCGCAAGTAATATTTAACTTGGACTTCATTCAATTATGCATCCCCGCGGCGGTTTCCTCGGCCCAATTGCATCTTAGCCGCGACTCTCCCATTACGAGTGCGAGGGCACGCCCGAGATCGTCGCAGCGTGATTCCAGCGATCGGGCGTGTGCTCTTCGTTCGATCCACGAGGAAAGTAATCCACCGAACGTACTCGCAACTCATAAGAAATTCGAAGAAACTCCACTTCTTGATGCGTCTGTAGGAAAAATTCACTGTATCCTGAACCTTGGAAGCTTTCACCTAGTTATCAATTACTGAGAGCAACCTTGCGTGTCCTTTTATTACACAGCCACGCATCGGTGTCGAAACGATTATATCCCGCGGTTAATTAATTAAAGTGGGACCAGGGGCCAAGCCCCCACGAAATCGTTCCCTCGGCTACCGTATAATAAATACGAGCTCGCGCGGAGAGGAGCGCGCGTGAGATAGAGCCGAAGACGACGATGATTAACCGGTCGATCGGTTAGAGACCGGTATCCACGCCAAGCAACGCGAAAGTGGCGAGGTGCGGTCGTCCATTGCCGATTATAGGCATCCTTCGTTCCTGAGACGCCACTCGCACCTTCCTCTCTGTCTCTCCTCTCCACTCTATCTACGAGAGAGAAAGCAAGAGAGAGTGTATTTGTTAGCCCGTGCACAGAGTGTACAAGCTCTCTATAGTGGGCATTCACGCGCTCCGTCCATCTTTCTCTGATAGTCTTCAAGTTCACGAATGGGCAGATAATCATTCCCGCATCGAATCGTTAATTCTCTCTGCATAGTGCCTCGCGTGAAATTTGTGAATGGATTCTTCCGGAATTAGAATAGAGGAAAATGTGGTATTGCGGCCCCCTGCTGGTAATTCGGTCCCCTCGCGATTTGCGCATTATCCCTTTAGCGCCTAGTGTGACGTATGCGTCACATAATTTTCACACGCATAAAAAAAATCGGTAGTCGATAATTTTGGGTCCCAAAACGATTCAGTTCTCTAAATGGCTCCTAATAGTTTACCGCTGTAAATAATGTTTACAGTAACCATGGAAACGTTTCTGGCGAATGCATGTTGGACATTTTTCGATAACACGAAACGTTGCCCTTCTTTTCTTTAAACAGTTGAGAGTAAAATTATTATCTTATATTTTATTTGGTAGATACGTGTAAATTAATTGTTATACTAAAAGAATAATGCTTGTTAAGTTTGATTTATGAAAAAAACTCACTTTTTTCAACTGGCTTTTTTTGGGAAAACAACAATGAAGTGAATTGGGACCATTTTTCAGTTAACTAATCGCAAGAGATCATTTTTTTCCGTCGAGAAAAATGTCTGGGCCTTAAAGGATCGTAAACAAAAGTGTCTTGCGAAGCAATTAACTATCTCCCTGAATCCGAAGTTTCGATTGACGACCACGGGCTACCGATTCCCCGGGGCCAGGCTAGCTGGCGCGATGAAAACGTCGATGATTCGTATCGGAGCATACAGGTCCTTGAACTAAGCCCCCCACCTCGGGGAATCCAGCTGGAACCAGAAAGAAGAGTGCGTAAAAGTTAAGCAATAAAGCTGTCGCCTTGTCTACAATATAGCATGCATTTGCTCCTGGCGAGGCCTTGATTTCGTTGGGCAGCCTCTGCGATCTCATTCCAGGAATGTTTAATTGACGGGGTTGCAGGGTGGGAGAGCCGTGGGAGAAAGGGAGAAACGATCGACTGGTATCCACGCTCTCGTTGGATACATTTTCCACCCCCTTTGCTTCTCTTTCTTCTGCTTGGCTGCTCGATGCAGCGTATTCTACTCGCTCGGAAGCAGAATGTTCCTCGACCTTTCGCGGCCACCAAGTGTAGGCGCCATTACTCGCCTCCGGGTCCCTCCCTGCCCTCCTCTTCCTCTCCTTCTGCTCATCCTCTGCCTCTTCTTCTTCTACTTCTCTACAACTACTCGCACGATATCCCCTTCGCCTTCTTCTTCTTCTTCTGCTGCTGCTTCTTCTTCTTCTTATCTTGTCCGTCTCTACGAGTCAAGGACCGTTCTCAAGGAGGTCGCTCCTTTTAACCGGCCGTGTAGCTACACGTTTTCCTTTGTCTCCTGGAATCGCTTTCGTATCGCGGCTGTTACGTGGACCGACGTTTCCCTGGTTGCTTTCGCCTCGAGGAGCCTTTCTGCCCCGGCAGGAGCAACCAACGCGGAATAAGTGTTTCTCCTTTCGATGGAGCACCGTTCTGCCCACGTTATCCTCCGGAACAGTGATTCCGACCACCGTTCACAGCTAGCTTCTACCTTATTCCGTCATTCAGCACTTGAACTGTGTGTAGAATAATTCCCAATTTCATAAGATTCCTGTAGTGAGAACTAGTGGAGCGTGTAATATCGATCTTAACTATTCTTATGTTTGCTCCTTTCACATCCTTCTGCCCAAGTTTCACGAATGCCAGGCTATTGTACCACTCGGCGCATTTTTCCCGCCACATTATTCTCCAACAAAAGGGAGCAACACGAACGATCGCACGCAGAGCGAAGTATCGCTCCGCGCTCAGATCCCGTTCCCGGTTTCTTTCACCGCGTCGTTTTTTAGGCACCACAGGCAATCGTCCGTCTCTGAATAACTCTGCGGAGTCAGGATGTCACGGCCGCTATCATCGCAGAAGGGCATTATCATGGGGCAGCTCCGAGCAAAGTGGTGCATAATCGATGAACACCTGCGGACGATCGAAGTGCAGTCGAACGAATAGCAAGAAAGCGTTTTAATAACGATTCCTAGAGTCTCGCTCTTAATAATTCTGCACACGATGATACGCGAATGATCTATCGCCGCGTTTCCAGGGACAGTTGATGACACGACTGGGAGTGTCACTTTTGCTTTTCCCTGTCTACATGGAAACTCGTTCGTCACGTTTTTATTCAGCGACGCGTTCCAGTGACTAGTCGATCCTTTTCGTCCACCTTTTTGCTGGAAAGGGTGTCTCTGAACGCTTCGATAGCTCTTAATCAGTGTTTTAACTGACCCCGATTGTTCTCATCGATTTAGAGTAAGGACGAGCTAGCGCCTCTTTGAAGGAAAAAGAACGGACTCAGCCGAGAGCTGCGCTTGCTCTTACACGCGTGCACCGAATTTGCATACAAATGATGGGTTTCTGTAGGCCGAGCGCAGCTGACGCACCGCTGATTTCTAGCTTGCCTAACTGTAAACCCGTCCTGCGCGTGTTTACGAATTCGCCGGGAACTGTTATGCGCGGATCTCGTTGGCGCGGCCTGCGAGACGCAATCACGTCGCGGAAGGAGGAAAACTCTCGGCGGCAGGGAAACGGAATTACGAGAGATTACCGGTCCGTACGTGTAGGATCCTCGGGTTGTACCGTTGCGATGACGAATTAAACGCTGCTGCGGCAAGCGGCTCGGCAATAAACTCGCCGACGATTGCGTAAAATCGCTGCCCAGGCGTCTGGACGTGTTACGTAAATTATATTGCAAGCGCGAACTGCGGACACGGTGGAACAAGGGCGAGAGCGGATCTTTGGCAAGCTGGCCGTTCTCGCTGATAACCGTCGGAACGTGAAATTTCATAGAGCCTCGGGTATAAATTCCAGGAAAATTCTGGCTTCCTCTGGTTGCCGGAAGCCATCAGCAGAGGCTTCAATCATCCGCGGTGGAGAGTCTCGGGGCCTTTCAGCCAGCAGCCGTGTCTATTTATGCCGCGACTGATTGTTTCGTAATAAAGAGCCGTGACAAATGTCTCGATACTTACCCAGCAGCATCTGGCGGGTAGACGCCGCGATTCGACATCCCCGGCGAGATTTCCGCTAATAACGCTTCTTGCCCGCCGACCGCCACTCGGATATCCAAGCTCGGCGACCTCTCTATCCTTTAACGGTTACGATGCAATTATTCGCACAAGCAGGATGGCAGTGTCATGGGTCGCGGGTGCAAATTACATTTCGAGCCACTCGCCAGCGGGTTCCGTTACGCGCGCGCGCGCGCGGACGCGTACGGAGTGACGCGGGGCTATCATTACGAAGACGATTTTATTATTTCATCGAGCGTGCACGCGGCGACTACGGCGATGAGAGTCATTATGCGACGGAGGAATGACGCGACGTCGCGCTTCCTTCCGTCCTCTCTTTCGCTGCCCTTCGAGAACCGAGGTGTCGTCTCTTTTCAATTTATTTACTTCGACCCCGGTGGTCTCGGGACGGTTTTATCCGCGTTTCTTCAATAATTTTCTTCGAGTCGGTGAGTTATTATGCCAGTAGCATGATGGTGGCGCGTAGGTACCTATCTACGATCGTGGGAGATGGAATGATTGGGGAATCAAAGGACTCGCGTTCGATTAACCCTTCGCGGTCACACCTTCACTACACCCCAGGGTCATTTTTTAAGTTACCATTTTCGTATTTTTGAAGCTTTTAACTTTTCATTCTAGAAAGCTACTCGTCACAACAAGTGCCCTAAATACACAATTTTCTCGAGTTATAATTTATTTCTTTAAAACGGTGTAGTGAAAACACTTGAAACTCGGCGCATATTTTCATCTATTCATACACTACACGTGCAAAAAAATTGAAAACATTGGTACCATTTCTTCAACATTTTTTGATTCTAAAAATCAGTGAAAATTAAAATCGTTATAACTCAGCAACCGTTTAGGTAATTCGTTTGAAATATTTGGAGGACATCAGGAAGATTAAGAAGAACAATCTCACCAATTCTTATCAAATTGGTAGCATTTTGAAGAGTACCTATACATCCTTAAATTGAATGGCACAGGTCGCTCCCGCGCGTGTGCCGTAAATATAGCGCTAGATCGGTCGATGACGAAATGGCGAGCGAGCAAAATGACTCGAAGGGAAGTAGCGAAGGTCACGTATATTCCAGAACGCCTGGAAGATCAACGGGAAAGAGATTTATACGCTCGTTGCGCGATACTTGATCTTGGTAATTTTCTGCGCGATCAGTACGGTGCCATCCCTCTTGCCGAGGATCACCCGTCGCCGGGAATAGAATTAATTATCACCCTGGAGGACTCCGCGGAAGATGCTTCGCAAATGATCTGCCGGTGTAGCTCGGCTTGGATTAGCGTTTAAATCGATCGCGCGGACCGGCTGACCTTAATTCAACGTTAAAAGCTTATCTCGTAACGCGCAAGGGAACCCGATGGAAGATAGCACCGGCTAATTCCCGTTTATCCGGCAATCCATTTCCCGTTGGCGCGCGAGCCGTGCGCGTTTAACAATGGGGGGAGGCTAAGGAAAAAAGAATCGCCGCGCGCGAGAAACGTTAGAACGGTGAATTTTCGCAACGATCAATTTGTTCGCCTCAACAATCGGCAACACGTGTCGGAGACGGCCGATCGAGGAAAATTGCTGTAATTTACCGTTTTGCAGTAGTCACACAAGCCCGCGCGTACCGCGCTTCCATCGAGCCGATAATAAAAGCCGTAGTTTCTGCGTGGAACGTGTACCCTAAGTGGTCCATCTACCCGCGACGCGAGTGATTATCCGCCACTTTGTTTCGTTGCTCGTCTCCGCTCGCCCCTCACCCTCCCCCGGCAATTTCAATCTCGCGATTCACCAGCGTTTAGACACTTTCCACCGTGCCGCGAATGAAACGTTCCAGTGGACTCGTTAGAGACGGTAATGAAACTCCTTACGACTGTTACGCGAGCAACCGGTGACACGTTTACCGAGCTCGCTCCTTAAGAGGCTGGAGAGTTCAATGCTTGCAACAGACAGTGCGCGCAATGTCGTGGACAACTGTGATCGTATCCCTGGTCTTTCCATCTTTAGGGAAAGCGTTCGTTAACTGACTGTCCATGAGAAATCGAAGGAAAAGACGGGTACAGATTGCTATTCAAATGCTGCTTGACTCAACACATCACGAGAACAGCGATATTAAAGCATCGATGGTCCGTCGAAGCTACATCGTTTCATCAGCGTACCTATTTCCCTTGAAAATTCTCACGGATCGAAGAAGCAGAACGCCGTACCGTTACCGAGATCCACGGTGCGTGGGAAAAAAGCGCGCAGCTCGCGCGGGAAAATCGCCTGCGTCTAATATGGCGATAACGCTGGACGAAGCGGTAGTAAACGGACAGTCAAAGGGAGGACGATCGTTAACGACACGATTCGATCACCGAGAATCGCGGAACGTCTTCATCTCTCGTACTGGGAATTTCGTGGAGGTGCTTGGAAGCCACGGCTGCCGGTGATAATTGGCGTTTTACGCCGCCTTGGTAATTAACGTGCCGCCGTATCATCGAACGGCTCTCACGGCTGATAAGATGGAGGATTAAGGGTCGTTTCGCGGTAGGATCGTGATGCGGACGATCGAATCGAGCCGAGCGCTCGGTCTATTCGTTCGGAGTCAGTCTTGGGGAAACGTGAGAATTAACTGGATGCTTAGCTCGGCTCGCGTATCGACATTGGGCGAACAAGCCTGATAATTGGTAGCTGCGCGATAAAGATCTCGCTGTTTTGAGTAATCAGAGTGTGAAGCTCTCCTCTCCACTTTAAGAATTAACATTACAGATGAATCTGCCGTAGGATGTGCAGAGGGCGTTCTGTAACTACAGTTGCAAACTTGGCTGTGTGCTCGCATTCTCCGAGTAACGAGCATGGATCGCAGTGCTCATTGTTCTTATAACTGCATCTGGAGGAAGTCCAATCTTTTCCAGATCTCGATCTATCAGGAATGATGGGGGTCTGATCGCAGCGAGCCTCGATTCAAATGAAACCTCTCCGAATCGAGGCCAGAGACTCGAAACCTTGGCTCTCGTTCGCACGTCTTCGCGTCCCCGCGAACGCCGCTTGGATTTTCCTTGCTTTTCTCACGTCCCACGCGAACTCTCGTTCCTTTTAATCGCCGACGCGCCAGTTCGCCGCGCGTCATCGCCTGCCATTCCAAAAATGGCATCCCTCGCTGAACACTCTCGCTCCCGTCGTCGCTCTCTGTTTCGCGAATCGGTGACGTAATCGGCACAGGGCCACGATCGACCGATGGAGCAAAACCGGCCAAAGGAAAGGGAGACCTTCAGGAAACGTGTGGCCGACGTAATTGTTCTCCGTCGGCGGGGCGGCCGAGTTGAACGCACCGAGGAGAATTTCGATCGCTTCGGGACGATCCGGACGATCGAGGGGGGGCCGTTTCGCGGGCTCCCATCTCGAAGATGCTCGCGTTACGAGGGACCTTTACTGTTAGACGTTACCCGTCGCTGCCACTTCGCGACCATCGCCGTCTCTTTCACCGGATCGTAACGCGGGACCATCGCGAAATCTTGAGAGGAACGTAACGGTATAAAGGTTGGACGCCGTGCGGCAACTGCTGCTTCCTCGTCTCGATACCTCCGCGTTTATTTATATTCTACAATTCACCTGGCAGCGATCCGACCCCCTGCGCACGCGATTTCGCGCCGGGCTTTTGCGTCGAGCTTCCGAGGGGAATTCCTTCGAACTTCGCGAACTCGAATAGCTGCGCGATTCTTTGCGCGCTACCCGCGGAATGATCGCAGGGCTCGGGCGAAGAAGCCACTGGGTGATCAGCGTTCTGTGTCCAAGGCTGCTGGTGGAATTAATTCGCGGAGATAAATGTTTGATTAGCATTCGTCGGTGACGCAAACCCCGTCGAACAATGGTTGCGCGAGTTTCGGCTCGCGGACGCTTTCGCGAAGCGCTGGAAAAACTGTTCGAGCTTCGTTAGAAATTCATAGGTAAAACACTGCGAGGGACCTACCGTTAAGCGAGAAAGATAGCTCATATCTAAATGAAAAGAAAGAGAGAGAGGCGAAGGATCTTGGAAAGAAGGTCACTGCACGTGGGGGCCCAAGATGAATTTTATTCGGGATTAATTTCGATAGCCAGGGCCCACGCGTTATGCCCGTTTCGTTTGTGTACGCCGCAGCAACTCAAGAAACTTTCACTTTACAACGGAATAATTCTGTCTCGGTCGCCGCTCTCCTCGTTACCTCGCGGTGGGCGTAAGTTTTAGGCCCGAATCGGCCGTGTCGGTTTTATTCCCCGTTGATTCACGCCGGATGTTGCCACAGGCGAGCGCGATGGACGCTGGATCGTGCTTAGAATAGGGATTTCTCAACCGGCTGCAAACGGAGACGAGACTGAACTCTGCTCGCGCCACCATCCTGGCCACTTCCTCTTTCTTTTAATAGCAGACCCCTTGGTCGATGCTCCTTTCATTAGCGGGAAAAAGGCTTCTTATTCTTTAAAGATACAGTCGTCGAGCATGCAGGAACCAGTTGCAGCCGAATGTGTCGTTTTTTTTTGTTGATTGAGAGGCGATAACGCTGAGGCGTATCCGGTTTCCACTGTGGATTCAACGGTGATTTAATACCCGGCGAATCGATTAGGATGCACGCAGGATTAGGAGGAAGTTTTCATGGTCGCAATGCGATCAATCACCCCGGGCAGACGCGTTTATCCAAACCCAGGATGTTAACCTAAACTTCCTCCATGATACAAGATCGTTATTAAGTGACGGTAATTAGCGTACCTCCGGGGCCACGGGAATGGAAGCAATTCGTCATGGAATACCGCAAATTACGCGAATCCCCGAGATTACGTCGAATCTTGACAGATGTCAGGGTCGTTGCTTCGCAATCTGATTTAAGGGAGTATTTTCAGCGGACAAAGAAAATTTGGGGCAATGTGTCGGTATTGAGTGAGTGTTAAGGGTATTAAAAACTTTTCTCTTTAGAAAACTTTACCCACCTCTTGGTTTTATTATTGCGCCAACTTTCTTTTGGGTAATGAAAAGTTTCAGTTAATTTACAGTAATTAAAGGTTCATTGATCTGCCGGCTACTTGATTATTTAAATGGAACAGGCTTTTGCGGATAGTATTTTTATAGTGAGACGACGTTTAGACGGAGCGCCATTATTTTTTATGTAAAGACGACGCATTCCTCCTTCACGCGTGCACAGCTTACAGAAATCGGGCGACAGGTACGAGTGGTCCAAGGAGAAAGCCTCGCAGGCGAGCGATTTTTACCGTTAAATGGCACACGGTTTAATAAATATTCATAGGGGAGGATTGCGCGTGTTCGTGTATCTCTCGCGTACCGCAGTTTCGTCGGTGAAGAGGAGCCTAACGTAACAATTAAGCTACTATTTCAAGCTTGACGTGTCTGGTTAAACGTCTAACAGTGCTCCTTCTCGATCACTCTAATTAATGACTGAACAACATCAATCGGTGACTATAGTCCTTTCCATATATTTTATTTTTTTCTCCGCCTAGGACAAGCTTAGTCTCTTAATTGCACCGATAAATATGCAGATATCGTAGAAACTAGTGAAGATAAGTGGAAACGAATCCCAATGATGGATAGGAGAGAAGAAAGTTCACCGAGGGGCCAAGAATTCTTGTGGCACGCGCTACTTCTAATCCTTCCACGAATGCCGACGCGTGGGATGTGTGTTCCCCTTCCCGGAAAAGCCCAACAAGGAAAGGAAATGGTGCAAGCTGCTGGGCCAAGATGAACCTACCGTGTTACATCTCTCTACTTTCTCGGGGCCGAGCCTATAATAGCCCATATAACCGCGAACCTCGTGGGCACCGAGACGATAAAGTAAAAATCGTCATAAAGATGGACCGAGAGGCTCCATCCAAATCGACGATCGTTATCTTTGGTCAGGGCTCGAATTAGGGGCTGCGAGCAGCGTAACCGCCTAGATCTGCAAATTTGGGGACGGCAACATTGGTGGAAAGAAAATTTAAAAAGAAAAAAAAAACAATTGAAGCCAACTCCATAAAAATGAAATTGCACTAAAAAGTAAAAAATAATTTTTTCTCTTATTTAATCTACGACTCTCATATTTTTTACACAGTGCAAATGATGAGGCAGCGACTTAAAACACATGGGAGTCTTAGATTAAATAAGAGAAGAAATTATTTATTACTTTTTAGTGCAATTTTATTTTTTTGAAGTAGGTTTTAATTTTTTTCAATTTTTTTACTTCTACCCCACTTTCTCTTATATTATATTTTATGTTGCTACTTTTTTAAGATTATTTTTTAATAAAACAAAAGGCTTTTGTTATTCGAGAAATACTTAGGAAAAAAATTTCTCTCATTGTCAAAAATAGGCCCTGTCTTTAGTACCTCGCGTGGACCTCCATCAGGTCCATCGACTGAATACGAAATTTCGATTCGATGCTCGTCTCAGACTCGAAGGATCTCTGGTGCCTGTGAACGAGGTCCTTTCGAGATCCGCCTTCCCTTCCGATGAATATCAGCAACGCGAGAAATCAAAGAAGGAGAAAGAACGATTGTCGAGGAATTGGAAGTAGGCCATGGAAACTGTCTTTGGCGAATTTTGCATTAACCCGTTCGTTTCTTCTCGAACGAGAGAAGCGTTTCGCAAGAGCGCGCGTGGGAGCGGCGCGTTATTGGCGCGAGAGATGTGTGCACAGACGCGCGTGTTTACTCTGGCGTGCGTGTGCGCGCTGCCGACTAATTGATAGGTTTTGTCATCGTTCCCCTCTGTCTGCCTACCGGATGATATCATTGACACGGTAACACATTTCTCGGCGATACCCTTAGCGAGTACCGTGGCGATGCTGCTACCGTGCGCTATTTGCATGAAAGATGAGTCCATAATAGAAAATGCGTAATAGGCAACGTCCAACCTGTTACGCATTGCTATCCCTCCGACTCACATCCGATGCCAAACTAAAAATGGCAAAAGGAGATTAATGTGACCACCACTGGTGTAATTCAAGAGCTTTGTAAAAAGAAAAGAAAATTGATTTTATTCTCTAAATCAATTTTTATAATCACCTAAAGAATTCTATCGAATTTGTATTAAAAATGTTTTTATCCCTTCGACTCGGCTCCCTCTAAGATTAAATCCTGAGCCCGCCACTGCTGGAGGGTACCTACAGATCTTTTGGGAAATTTCCGTTGTAGACTTTAGAAGTTCAGTTGGTTTAATTTAATCAAAAGGGATCACTCGATGGTAGCAAGTAAAATATGCACGACATCGTGTTATTACGCCACGATATTCGCGACGAGGGCCCGGCGCTACCGTGTTTCGCACGGAGTGGCGGAAGTGCTGCCGGTATCGGTGGATCTGAAATTCGTTGGTGCAGCGAGGGTGGCCAATTTCCGTGACGAAAATTCAGTGGACAAGGGCGGGGACCGGTTTAGCTGGATCGCCAGCTGTCTAGCTGCGGTACCAGCCGAGAGGAGCTAAGGGGTACGAGAAGGTGGTGCAATGGTGGAGCTATGCAAGCTGTCGAGGAGGGGCGGCTGGAGGGCCACAGGTGCATCGCACTTGCACGCCCTCCTTTATTACGTTCCTCCGCGTCCCCTCTTCCTCCACTTCCCCGTGCCTCTTGCTTCCTCCTCTATCCTCTGCTCGTTAGCGACGGCCTCAACACGCTTCGAACAATGTCTGAAATTAATTCAAACAGATCTATCCCGATTTCGATCTTATCCGTCCGCTCCAAGGTGGCGATCCCGCGGTATTCATTTTATTCTTCCGTTATCGCGAGATCTTTCGGACAGGACTAGCGGAGCTGAAACTTGGAAACTTTCGAGGAACTGAATTGTTTGTTTAGTATCGCTGGGGATTCGGAAAAGGATTTTCAAGCGGTCAAGATTCTCCAAGATTCTTCAGGTTTCTTTGGTATAGAATATTCTGGCACGGGGATACGCGGGCACTTGCTTCCAACTGTTCCTTTTCAGAGAACTTTTCCAGTAAACTTGTCCATAACGACTGTTGACCAAGATCAAGGCTGAATCGCAGGAAGACTCGCGGTGCAGCGGATCGGCTGGGGATCGCCACTCCTGGTTTCTCTCTTTCCTTATTCCCCCGTCGTTCCGCCTCTTTTCACTAGCCTCTTCGTTCTTGTCTCCTTGGACTCGTAGTTCTTCCCCTCCACGCCCCGTTGCCCCCTCGACGTTTTTCCACCGCGAGCTTCCTCCTTTTTCTCCTCCTCTCCCCCTTTCCCCGTCGTTTTTCCTGTCGGCCTTTCTGCCTTCCTCTCGCTCGTCCTCCTAATTGTCCTTCTCTTTTACCCTCGGACGTTCCATCGAGGCTCTCCCTCTTCTGCTTCCTCCTACACGCTGGAATCCTCCCCCCCCCCCTTCGACAAACCCCTGCTCGCACAGTCGTTAACATTTCGCGGCACGGTGGATCGTCGAGTTCCAGCTTATAACGCGACCTGTGCTTGTGCACGGTACGTCCGTCTACGTAGTAAGCTGCGAGCTTAAGCACGTCTCCCGCGAATCGTGTGCAGCATTCTCTGAAACAGACGAGCCCCTCTCCTCCACCATTTGATGCCACGATATCGACTTCCAAGAATAATCCTTCATAATCCTTAATTACGAAGGAAAATATACGACCTTCAATCGTAACCTCCGCTCCAACACTCCGCTGAGTTTCTCATTACGCAACAGCTGCCCGAAGATGTCCTTCCTCGCCACTGCGAGGCTCCTCCGCGAGGCTCCTCGAATTTCAAAACACCGCGTAACCAGGAAATTGGGTTTCTAGGGCCAAGGGCTAAGGTAAACCGATACAGTTATATAGGTTCGGGTTTGTACGCGAGGGGGTTGCAGATGCCGGCACGTTAGTGGAACAGGTGCCCCCGTATCGGTTCCCCACGTTCCACGAGCAAAAAGGGGCCCCGTGTAGTTCCTCACCGCGCGCCGCATTCGATGGTCGATTTGTTTGAATTTTTCGGCCATCCGATGTTAAAAAGCTACCACTTTCCTCTCCTCCGATCTGGCGTTCCGTTCCACGGGCCTGGTCCACGGCGGTTTCTTCTTCCTTTCGCGCGCGTCGTGCACGAGCGAGCCCAAAAGATCTTATTCGCACTCGATCGAGCGAGACTGTTCCGATGACAGAGGATGATGTAATTGGGCGAGCGTAATTGAGGAAACCGTCGAAAAGCCGTGTCCGGTGTGTTGCGAGTATCGCAACGATAATCGAATTCCACCTGTGTAACTTCTGCCTCGATCTAGGACTCACGCGATTACTTTATCCTGCACGTGGACTCTTCTCTGTTGCAGCCAAGATGAAACATCTTTGGCCGTTGGTGGTGTGGATACTTCTAACTCTCTGTCCGGTGAGTATTTCAACGCTTTGCATACTGGAACTTGAGCGTTCGCATTCGCAGGTCAAGTCGCGATAGTGCAGAAGCGAGCGGAAGATAGTTTTACAGTTACTTTAATGCCTCTGTCACTTCCCAGGCCGAATCACTCCGAGGACTCGGCCACGGACTCAGGAGAGAAGTGTTCTTCCTGAACCTGGAGGATGGCTACTTCGGGTGCCAGGTAAACGAGTCGACGGACGTACTGCAGCTCCTGGAGCTGTCCAAGCTCTGCGATAGCAACGTCGACTGCTACCAGGGCACGGACGAGCAACGCGACAAGTTAAAATGCACAGGTGAGCTGGAAGAACTCCGTTGTTAAACGAATTCACTGCCCTTGCAAGCTTGCGTCTGTTAGGAGCTCATAAACGCCTATCACTTTGAATTATATACCGACCCTCAATTATAGATAGTTAATAGGGCAGTGAAGCCACGAAGAAATTCCTCGCGGTTCTGCGAGCAATAACAGCGGGCGCAGAAGAAAGTCTTCTTCTTGTCCCGCAGTCGCGCAACCATGCTACCGTTACGATATCACTCCTCCGTTTCTTTACGTCATCCCGCCGCGTTGTTGACGCTGTTGCGCCGAGCAGCCGATTCTCGACGACCTGTCTGAAACCGCAGACACACTCGTCACGCGAATTATCCGGCGTCATCGCGTCCCTGATGCATCGCCGTGCCATTCTCTTCCGGCGCGATTAATCGGCGACATTGATTTTTCACCGGCTTCCCATCGTTACGGCTGCTCGACGGAGAAGGTTGCGCAACGCGCTGGGAAACGAATTACTCATGGTAATCGACAGGCTACGCGCCGCGGTGCCCTCCGACGATGACTAATGACCAAAGGGGGTTGTCGTCGAGGCGACTTGGGAATTGATCGTCCCTTTTGTTTAATTTTTTCTCGCCGGATCCCAGAGGACTGCACGAAGGAGGACGGGTCCAGGTGCGTGAACGGTGTCTGCTTGGACTCCGTGTGCCATTGCAACGACGGCTTCGGCGGCTGCAATTGCCAAGTGCCAGGTAGGTATCCTCTGCTTTGGAGCTGGCGTGGGTGGGAGGCATGTAGCGAGGTCGTAAATTTAGCCAGGCGTGGAGAAGAGTGCGTGTAAGTGGTCAGAACGGGGAGGAGGAAGCAGGGAAGTACAATCAGACAAACGAGCGTACAGGCTCTGGTCAGGAAGGAACGAGACTGCGTGGTTTTAGTAATGTAATGTTTCCTTCGCCGACACCAGATTAGATATTAGCTGGACTGATTTCAGTCTCGTTTCTTTCTCGCTGAATCGCGCACCCTTGGACGATTTCTCTTGCTTTACGCTTCAGTTAAATTCAACTTCGCTGTGTCACTTCCGTCAGATATTATGCCTGACGAGAAATTCGAATGCTTTGCAGACGAGAACGAGTGCAAGTACCGACCCTGTGATATATTCGCCCACTGCACGAACACCCTTGGTAGCTTTCAATGTTCCTGTTTCCCCGGCTACCAGGGCGACGGTTTCCATTGCTCAGGTATGCGATTATTTCTATAACTTGATCCACCGAGGCTGCGATAAAAGTGGATGCACGTATCCTGTTATACATCCTTAGATATCAACGAGTGCGAGAACCCAGCGATAGCAGCCAGATGCGTGGAGAACGCGGAATGCTGCAACCTGCCGTCCAACTTCCTGTGCAAATGCAAATCTGGATACATCGGCGATGGCGAGGCGCACTGCGAGGACGTGAACGAGTGCGCCATAGCCGGTGCATGCGGCGATAACACTGTCTGCCATAACATACCTGGCAATTACACGTGCGCGTGCCAAGATGGATTCACGGGAGACCCGTACGAAAGCGTGAGTAGCGACTGAGGATATTTCGGTTGCAGACGTGGAACCGGCAGGGGTCTCTGTACATCCTCTAACTTCTAGCATTTAGAAGAAATTTTAGAAATTCTCTATATACCTCATTTTCCCCCCTTTGCAAGATTGGCTAAAGATTTTGTCTTTAGTGTACATAGATATACATGTAAGCTTGAATGTTGCGCAGTGTACCGATATCAACGAATGCAACTACGTGGGCGCCTGCGGAAGGGCTGCCCTGTGCATCAATGTTCCTGGTGGGCACAGGTGCGAGTGTCCAGAGGGTTATAACGGCAATCCAGAGGAGGAATGCGTGGACGTGGACGAGTGTCTGCGCAGCCCTTGCGGTCGTTCAGCTGACTGCACAAACATGCGCGGCAGTTTCCGTTGCTCCTGCCCGGAAGGAACGAGCGGCGATCCTTGGATAGGCTGTCACGGTGAGTAACACCGATTTCTAATTATCCGCGACCACTTATGGCTCGGCGTATCGCTACCATGCAGACAGGGCAGAGAGGCAAGGTTGGCTGGAACTCGGCGATGTTCCATCTGGAAGACGTATATGCGTATCCCTTTCTATTACCTGGAATAACAGTACCCACGCTTCGTTAATGATTAGTGTCCGTGTTAACAACCGATGTACAGATCGGCTGTACGGTGGTAACAATCACCTTAACACCGCTCCCTGACGTGTGTTGCGAGACGATTAATCTAGATAACAGCCCCGATTAATGGGCCATCGTATTACTCGCGATTAATCCCCGTGGATCTGTGATAGTAAAAGTAACTAACCGTCACTAACAGATGTAAACGAGTGCGAGGAGGGCAGAGCCTGCGGCGGGGACGCCGAGTGCGTGAACACCGAGGGTAGCTTCGAGTGCCGCTGCCGTGCTGGATATAGGATGGATCAGGACCACGGTTGCGTCGACGTGAACGAGTGCAGCGAGGCGACCGCTTGCGCGCCAAACGCCAGATGCATCAACGTCCCCGGATCGTACAAGTGCATCTGCCCGCAGGGCTTCCTCGGTCAAGGGCTAACGCTATGCGAAAGTCAGTCACTTGTACAGTAGTAGAATGTAGAACGCCCCCGCTGATAATGCTATGCCGTACGATAATGCATAATGTCCCGCCTCCTAAGCTGCGGTAATCATTAATAATACTCACCGTGCGATTAACCGTGTTGATTAACAGACGTGAACGAATGCGAGAGAAACCCTTGCGGCGAGAACGCCGAGTGCACCGACTCGATAGGCAGCTTCGCCTGCAGCTGCAAGCCGGACTACACTGGGGATCCGTTTAAGGGATGCACCGGTTAGCAACTCAGATCATAGTCACAATTGTTCCTTTCCTTATCGTGGATGGCAGAGAGTATAGCGTGACAGAGCTACGAATATAATGGCACTCTCCAGTGAATATAATCTCTTCCACTCGCGAGAGCTATACTGATGTCTTCTACAGGGCGTTACAAATAATAGCATTCGACAGCGTAGAATGCTTCTATATGATTGTTTAATTGCTTCCAACACTTTGGCGCAAATTCGAAAAAGGCCGATCTGCTCGTTCGATCGTTTATTCCACTCGAATTGGCGTTAAAGTGTTAAATGACTCTCCTTTTAGTGACGTTTGTTCTCACGCTGTTTGTTAGATATTGACGAGTGCACAGCGTTGGAAAATCCTTGCGGAAGGTACGCGATTTGCAAGAACTCCGACCCCGGGTACAACTGCGTCTGTCCACCGGGGTACAGTGCCAACCCCAGCCCGACAGTTGCTTGCGAACAGGTGATTCTATGTTCCCAGCCAGCTCCAGCTGAATTTTTTTTTACAGCATTATTTACCCTTCTAATAATCTGCAGACCGACGTCACTACTCTTTGCAAATCAAACTTCGACTGCGCGAACAACGCCGAGTGCATCGAAGGACAGTGCTTTTGTAAAAACGGATTCAAAGCTGTGGGCGCTGAGTGCGTGGACCTAGACGAGTGTCTTTCCAACCCCTGTGGAGCTGCTTCGATCTGCAGTAACACGAGGGGCAGTTACCACTGCGAGTGTGAATCTGGTTTCGTTGGTACTCCGCCTCATATACCCTGCAAAGGTAAATTAGCACGCAACCATTGAATTAATAGCGTCTAGCAACTGTGCACAACTGTTTGAAAACGTGATTTTGAATTTCCACAGCTCCTTGCGACGAAGTGACTTGTGGAGAGCACGCTTACTGTAAGGCGGATGGTCATGAAGCTTATTGCATTTGCGAGGACGGATGGACCTTCAATCCTAATGACATTGCAGCTGGATGCGTTGGTATGTATATTGCAATATTCTTTGAGAAAGATTTTTCGAGCTAGGAAGATTGAAAAGACGTTGAACCTTTTCGTCCCACAGGGAAGCTTGTAAATTTCTTTGAGAAATAGTTGGATACATTAGAAAAGTAACTGGGTATTCTTCTGCGTTTAGATATAAACGAGTGCGACGCGATAAATGGCCCCTCTGGACGCTGTGGAAAGAACGCGATCTGCACGAACAGTTTAGGCGGCTTCACTTGCCAGTGCAAGCCTGGGTACTCTGGAAACGCCTTCAAGCAGTGCATGGGTAAGGAGCCTTTAGTCCTACAATTTAAGAAGCTACTTTCCCATTTCGAAAATACACTCGCAAAACATATCTTCTGGGTTTTCGAAATACAGACACAGACGAATGCTCGAAATCCGAAGCCTGTGGTCACGGTGCAACGTGCACCAACACGGAAGGTTCCTACACGTGTGTCTGTCCCGAAGGAACGATACCAGATCCTGATCCTTACATCAAGTGCGTTGGCATAGTGACTTGCGAGGTTGACGGTGACTGTCCTGGAAATGCAATCTGCGATCCACAGAAACGGTGTCTGTGCCCTGAACCCAATGTGGGGAACGACTGCCGACGTGAGTTCAACGTAGCACTCAAAGGAACAAATCTACTAAATCCTCGGCTTTCCATAAACCCACAATTCAATTGAAAAGCTCAATTAAACCTGCACCGGTGAATAAACTCTAATACCTGTTTCCATAATTAGATCCATGCGAGGACCTCTCCTGCGGACCGAACGCCCACTGCATGCTGTCTAACGACGTCGCGACCTGCCTCTGTCGAAGTGGTTACACAGGGAAGCCAGGTGTGAAGGGCGGCTGCAGGGACATCGACGAGTGTGCGATCAACCCCTGTCCCCAGGGCGCGATCTGCAACAACGAGCCCGGCTCCTTTTCCTGCCAATGTCCCAGCGGCACCGCTGGAGATCCTTACAGCGGCGGCTGCCAGGAGTCGAAGGCTCCTCACGTCTGTGGGCCGAGCACCCCCTGCCCGTCTGGGGAACAGTGCATCAAGGACGAGTTCGTGGGCAGCAGCGTGTGCATCTGCCAACGAGGATATACCCGCGATCATGAAACTGGCAAGTGCAGGGACATCAACGAGTGCATGGAGCTCAGAGAGAAGTCTGCTTGCGGGGTGAACGCCATTTGCAAGAACTTACCTGGCAGCTACGAGTGCCAGTGCCCGCCTGGATTCAATGGGAACCCGTTCTCGCTTTGCGAAGGTGAGACATTCTTGGATAGCTTTTAGTGATGTTTCTTTGGCTAAATTTACTTGATTCTCTATATTCTTTTTTATATTTCTCCTTGAACTCGTTTACTTTGAGCTCGAATGAAGTCCCACGTACAATGATTGCAGAATGCAACAGCATCGAGTGCCAGTGTCAGGCTCCCTACAAGATCGTGAATGGGAAATGCATGTTGGCTGGCTGCTCGAAGGGAGAAAAGTGTCCCAGCGGTGCTGAGTGCATAACGATCGCCGGTGGAGTGAGCTACTGTGCTTGTCCCAAGGGTTACACCACCAAGGTCGACGGTTCTTGCGAGGGTTCGTATCTAAAGCTACATTTCTGCAAGTGTTCTTCATCATCCAGAATCTATAAATGAATCAACCTCGCCTTACAGACATAAACGAGTGCATCGTTGGGCACCAAGTTTGCGGCTACGGAGCAGAGTGCATAAATCTGTCAGGATCCCATCAGTGCGTCTGTCCTCATGGCTACGGCGGAGACCCGTACAACGGTCTCTGTTCACCAGCCCAGAAAAGATGCGTCAACGATAACGAGTGCAGGGCTAACGAAAAATGCGTGCAGCCTGGGGAATGTGTCTGTCCTCCGCCGTTTTACAATGATCCTCTCGATGGGAACCTTTGCAAGAGTGAGTACCATTAGAGAAAACTTTTGTTTTAGGGTGGTTTACCCGTTTGAACGCTCGGAGAATGGGTACATTTCGTGGATTTTTTTACAAGTTAATGGCTTGATGATTTTTAACACTTTCAAACGGTTCTACCCCTTTAAACTCTAATCTAAGGGTTTCATCATACGGATTATAAACTCCACAGACCCCTGCGATCGGTTCCCGTGCGGCATCAACGCGAAATGCACGCCAAGCGATCCGCCAAGGTGCATGTGCGAGGCTGGCTACGAAGGAGACCCACAGCACGGCTGCGTGGACGTGAACGAGTGTTCGAACAACCCCTGCGGGCACGGTGCCTACTGTATCAACACCAAGGGTGACCACATCTGCGAGTGTCCTAAGGGAACAATTGGCGATCCTTACGGAGCTGGTTGCACCGGAGTTGCCGTGGCTAAAAACGAGTGCTCCTCCAACGACGACTGCGATAACATCTTCGCCTGCGTCTCTGGCAGTTGCGTGAACCCTTGCGATAACATACCCTGCGGACCGAACGCGTATTGCGAGCCGGACAAGCATGCTGCTTGGTGTCGATGCGTCATTGGATTTGTCGAGGGCAAAAACAACGAATGCGTCTCACGTGAGTGCTCGTAATCTGATCGAATTCTTGTATAATAACTCATTGATGTCATATTCGAGTATCTGAGATGAAACTACATGCATTCCTCTAAGGTCTAAATATCCAGGATATGTTCTTCTATGGTCACGGAATATTGAAAGGGAATGTTTAAAATTGATCCACAGAGTGCGATGGCTTCGTCTGCGGTTCAGGTGCACAGTGCATCGTGAGCTACAGTGGCCCAACGTGCAAATGCATCGAGGGTTTCATGGGCAACCCGTTTCCTGGGGGCCAGTGCCAACCGGACGTCTGTTCTTCGGAAGTTCCATGCGCTGAGCCCAGTGTGTGCATCAGCGGAAGATGCAAACGCCGCTGCGAGGGCATAGTTTGCGGCGTGGGAGCTTCTTGCGATCCAGCGACCAACAAATGTGTTTGCAATCCATACTTCATTGGAAATCCAGACCTCCTCTGCATGCCGCGTAAGCAACTTAGAATTCAATTCTATTGTATGTAGAAACGTATGCCAATTTCTTTTTATTGCCATTCGATAGCGATTCATCCCGCTGTTTGCGACCCTGGCTGCGGACTCAACGCCCACTGCGAATACACTCTGCAAGAGTCGAAGTGTGTCTGCAATCCTGGTACCACTGGAAACCCGTACCACGGCTGCGGTGTGCAGCAAAAGTCTGACTGTTCCACAGCTCTGTGTGGCAAGGATGCACACTGTCATGCTGGGCCGAACGCTGTGGAGTGCATTTGTCCTCCTGGATACGCTGGCAATCCGTATATTCAATGTTTCGGTATGTATAGTAACAGATTATGTTTTAGCTTGCCGATCTTCTAAATTTTCCAAGCTTTCCAAACGCTGGAAGTTCTTAAGGGGGGACCCCACCCAGAAACCACTAAAAAGTTTGGGATTTTTTTGTTCGTATAAATATATTGTGCTTGGATTTTTTATATCAATCCTCTCCTTCCTTCCACCGTCTTTACATCCATCAAAGCGACTCAATGACTCTCTTCCCCAGATATCAATGAGTGCAATGGGAACGCTTGCGGCGGTAATGCAGTCTGCATCAACACAATTGGTAGCTACGACTGTCGCTGCAAGGAAGGCTTCTTCGGCAACCCGTTCATCGGTTGCCAGCAGGTACAAGTGGGTCCTTGCACCGACCCATCCAGCTGCACCTGCAGCGACGCGGTCCCCTGTCCCTTCGACTACACCTGCGTGAGAGGCAAATGCGTGAACCGATGCAGCGACGTCAAGTGTGGCCCCCGTTCCGTTTGCCAAGACGGAGCTTGCATCTGTCCGCCGGGCTATAGCGGAAATCCCAACGACCTTAGCAAAGGCTGCCACCTCCATGGTCACTGCTCCAACGACCTGGATTGCGAGCCTCAGCAGATCTGCTTCCAAGTGGGCAAAGGGGTTCGAAAGTGCGTAGACGCTTGCAGCAAAATGCAGTGCGGTCCAAATGCACTCTGCGTTACCCAGAACCACCTATCCTCTTGTCTGTGTGTTGACGGGTACCTGGGCAATCCCAACAACCTGGTGGAAGGCTGTCAGCCTACGAGATCAGGCATAAAACCCAGCTGCTCCCGCGACTCCGACTGCAAGGAAGGCTCGTTCTGCTTGGTCCTCGACAATGGTTCCCACAAGTGCGTGAATCCTTGTCGCAAGGTGGTCTGTGGTGCGCATCAGAAGTGTGAGCCTGACATAATCCCTGGTCATGCCACCTGTAAGTGTCAGGATGGCTACGAATGGAATCCAATACTCTCTTCCTGCGAGAAGCCCTCCGTCCCAGACTGCATTTCCGACGACGACTGCCACGCCACAGAAGCCTGTAGACCCGATGCGCTCGGAGTGCTGAAGTGTGTGCCCGTGTGCCGCAGCTTCACTTGTGCTGTCAACTCTCAGTGCGTGGCTGAGCGACACCGTGGTCGCTGCGAGTGCCTGTTAGGATTCGTCGGTAATCCAAACGATCGCCAGGGTTGTCAAACCCCTAAGAAGGATCATTGCTCAACAGACAGCGAGTGTCCCGAGGATCAAACCTGCAGGAGCACGGAGGAGGGTCTTCTTACCTGTCAACCTGTCTGCCACTTTGTCTCCTGTGGACCCAACGCTCTCTGCGTGGTCCATAACCACGTAGGTAACTGTGAATGTCCACCTGGTCTTTACGCTGGTGACCCCAACGACGTTGTCAAAGGATGTCGAACCGTTCCCTGCGTCTACAACATTGACTGCCCGCCTACGCAGCTTTGTAACAGACTGACTCACACTTGCTACGACGCTTGCGACGAGAATGCCTGCGGAGTGAACGCCGTCTGTATCGCTGACGACCACAGAGCGATCTGCCAGTGTCCACCAGGTCTGCGACCTAATCCAGTTCCCGATGTAGAGTGCGTAGCTCTCGAGGCTTGCCATCCGAATCCCTGCCACGAATCCGCCCTGTGCCTTCCCGGACCATCGAACAACCCCGTGTGCCAGTGCCCCCCGAATTTAGTCGGCGATCCTTACGAGAAAGGATGCCAGCCAGAAGGGTACTGCGCCAGCGCCAAGGACTGCCCAGTTCACTCCGTCTGCCATAATCATCGTTGCGTGAACCCCTGTGAAAATGCTTGCGGACCCAATTCGATCTGCGAGGTCCTGAACGGACAACCTGTCTGCAAGTGTATTCACAGATTCGTGCCATCCTCGAAGGGCCCGGACGATGGATGCGTCCGCACCACGAGTTACTGCAACGTAGACGCTGATTGTGAGGAAAGTGTTTGCCTCGAGGGACAGTGCATAGGTAAGTCGACTTTTAATGGTTCCATGTAAAATGTTTCTGGGATTAGGAACATCTGTAAGAGGCAGCCAGGAGTAAGAGACCTCGGAGGGTGGGCACACAGTGGGATGAACTGCACTTTTTTGTGTTAAAATCGTAGAACTTTGGTAGAAATAAGATAGAGGACGAATCTTTTCCAAGGTTAAATCTAAGATGTTGCGGAATAAGGAGAAATTACTGAAAAAGTATGACAAACAAGTTTTGACCTTGAAAATCTGTGTCAAAGTTGACATTTTTTAAGAAAATTCTCGTTTTTCTGTTATAATGTGTGGTTGAAGTTTTTCTTTGACTTGTTATACATCATTCGCTATGGATCTTAATTAACGCGCTGAATTCCAATCTGGCCGCAGAATTTGTTTAGGTATTTAGAAAGATAGTAAGGAATTGTATAATTATTGTTCGTTGCAGCTGTCTGTCGAGCCGCGACCGACTGTTCCGCCAGCGAGAAGTGCGTGAACAGCAAGTGCATGGTTCCTTGCGTTACTCACAGTCAATGCCAAGTCGAGCAGGCGTGCGTGAGTGGAGCGTGCATCCTGGGATGTCGGAGCAACAAAAACTGCCCTACTACTGAGTCCTGCATCAACAACAAGTGTCAAGGTATCCCTTTGAAGCTGAAAGAAACCTTTCCTCGTCCCACCGAACAGTGACCAGCACCGCTTCTTCCAGATCCGTGCAAGAGCAAGGACATCTGCGGTCCGAACGCGATCTGTAGTTGCAGCAACCATGCCACCACTTGCACCTGCCCCCTTGGCTTCCACGGGAACCCCACGCCGCAGCAAGGCTGCGTCAGGGTGCCCAACATATGTGAGGGTCCCCAGGACTGTCCCAGCCAGCACCTGTGCGTGTCTGGGTTCTGTCAGTGCCAGTGCAGCGAACAGAACAACTGTGCGGAAGGAGAGCGCTGCAGAAATGGTATTTGCGTGAAGATCTGCTACAGCGACAGCAACTGCTTGCCAGGCGAGCTCTGCATCGATGGCCTCTGCGAGGTAGGCTGCACCTCTGACGCTGGTTGCAAGGACGACGAAGTTTGCATCAACAACAAATGCAGGTGCGTGCTGGTCTCTGAGGATATGTCAGTTTCCGTAGACGAACCTGTTGTCTCATTCTATTTTCTTCGTTCTCGCCTTCAGATGCAGTCACGGATTCATCGCTGGACCAGAACACTGTCTAGACGTCAACGAGTGCGAAGACCACCCTTGTCACTCTTCAGCGGACTGCGTTAATCTCCACGGATCCTACCGCTGCGTTTGTCCCCAAGGAACTGCTGGCGATCCTGTGGGTTCAGGCTGCGTGATTCCTCACCAGTGCACGGTCCACTCGGATTGTCACGATACACAGGCTTGCATCCAACATAATTGCACCGATCCTTGTTCCCTCGGCGACTGTGGACCGAACACCGTTTGCTCGGTCCTAGACCACACTGCTGCTTGCCAGTGCCAGCCTGGGTATATTGGTGACTCTTCGGGGTGCTTCAGAGTCGAGTGCCTCTCCAACAACGACTGCCCCACGGACAAGTATTGTAATCAGGACACCAACAAGTGTAGCAGTAAGTGACGATACTGACGAATTTAATTTAATCTAGATGTATTTCATACCTGCGTAATTGAATTAATTTTTATAATTATTTAGGTCCTTGCAACCAACTGAACTGCGGCTACGGAAACTGCGTCGCTGTGAATCACGTTGGAGTGTGCAAATGTTTCCCAGGCTTCGTTTTAGTGGGTGACGTCTGTGTGGATGTAAATGAGTGTTTGGAGAACCCTTGTCACTCCACTGCGGTGTAAGTATTCCTTTGTTCAAGGGTACTATTATAATGCAACGGCGATAGATTTCTCACAATGGAATTCTGAGATTGTGGTCTCTCTGCAGTTGCCAGAACACAGAAGGCTCGTTCTCCTGCTTCTGCCCGCATGGTTTAGTAGGCGATCCCTCCAAATCAGGCTGCAAGCAACCTGGCGACTGCTTCACCGACTTTGACTGTCCAAACTCTGCTGCCTGCGTCGACAACAGATGCACTAATCCTTGCGACGTGGCGACAGTCTGCGGCAGAAACGCGGAGTGCTTCGTTAAGGACCACGTTTCCCTTTGCAGGTGTCCTGGTCAGACTACTGGTAATCCAACGGTAAGTGTTGGGCTTCTATAACGCGAATGACAGAGCAACTCTGTACGAGATCATTTTTCCGAATTCAGTCCGAGTGCATACACCTGGAGTGCAACTACCATAGTGACTGCAGTCCCTCGGACGCGTGCTTCGATCACAAGTGCGTCGACCCTTGCTCCCTGCCGAACGTCTGCGGCCAAGGAGCAGATTGCTCTCCGCTGAATCACAGTGCAGTGTGCACCTGCCAACCTGGTGGAACAGGCGACCCGAATCTTGGCTGCACTCCCGTACAGTACTGCAAGTCTGACTCGCAGTGCGCGACTGGCTCGGCTTGCAACGGTGGCATATGCACAGGCAAGTGAAGGTTGAGGAGAATTTAGTTTGCCTGCTTCTGGGTAGACAGTTTATTAAGTTGATGTGCATTTTGCAGCGCTCTGCGGTAGCACAAGGGACTGCATAGGTGATCAACTCTGCATTAATGGTCTCTGTCAGCCCACCTGCAAGAGCAACTCTAGTTGCCCCGAGTACCAATACTGCCTCAACAACATTTGCGTTCAAGAGCTGCGCTGTACCGCTGACGATGAGTGTTCGTACGATGAGAGGTGCATCAAGAATAATATTGGCCAGGCAGAGTGTCAGAAGGCTTGCGAGCTGGTTCTCTGTGGACGCAACGCCGAGTGCAATGCGGACAATCATCTAGCCGTGTGCTCCTGCAAGGCGGAGTTCTTCGGGAACCCCAAGGACGACAAGATCGGCTGCCAGCCTATCGAGTGCCAGAGCAACGATGACTGCAGCGAGGAGAAGATCTGTGACACCCACAAGTGTAGAATTGCTTGTCTAGCGCACAATCCTTGCAGCGTTAATGCTATATGCACTGCGGAGAGACATGTCCAGGTGATGATTTGTTGATTTCTTGATTTGTTGATTTCTTGATTTCTTGATTTCCAGGTAAATCTTTAAATTATTAGGGTTGAAAGTCATGGAGGCGTAGTTCGACTCGTTTTTTGTATTGTAAACCTTCCTCACAATGCTACTTCCGACTTTCAGATTTGCACATGTCAGCCAGGGTACACTGGAGAACCAACCCGTGGCTGTCAGCTGATCGACTACTGTCTGAACGAACCCTGCGCTCCTGGAGCTTTATGCGAGAATTCTAGAGGGTCCTACAAGTGTCACTGTCAACAAGGAATGGTTGGTGACCCGTACAACAGTGGCTGCCAACCTCCGGTTGAATGTCTTCTGGATGACGACTGCCCATTGACTGCCAAGTGCATAAACGTGAACAATGTACCCAAGTGTTTCGGTATGTATTGAAAATTGGGAAGTGAATCCCAAGTTTAGTGTTTCAATACTCTGGCGATATCAGTGGATTCTCAGAATTAAATTTCAGTGTCTAAATAGTATTTAACGATATCAATCTTTATTCCTGACGTTTCAGACGTTTGTTCACGAACGCAATGTGGACCAAATTCGGACTGCGCCGCCCTCAATCATGCTGCAGTCTGCCAATGTCGATCAGACTACGAAGGAGATCCAAATAACTTAAGCGTAGGCTGTAGACCGAAGCCAGTGGTTTGCTCAACAGCCACGGACTGCTCGCCAAATACTTACTGTTACGAGGGAATCTGCCGACGTGAGTATTATCGAACGAGCAGATAAGATCAAGTGTGAATTGCGACGGTAATTGGAAATTCCTGCAGCGTCCTGCCAATCGGACGAAGAGTGCAATCTGTCGGACATGTGCATGAATGGACAATGCTTAGATCCTTGCAATATTAGAGCTGCATGCGGAATAAACGCCGAATGCGACGTGAAGAGTCATATTAAACAGTGCAGCTGCCCTCCAGGCTTCACTGGTAACTCGGAGGTGGAGTGTGTCAGACGTAAGTCTTTTCAATGTTTCGAAAAATGGTGTAATCGTAGACTACTTGGCCAAGTTCCGCCAAGATTTCTCCTATTGGGAAATCAGTATTCGTATTCATTTATCTACTGTGCTATTATATTAGGAGATCTTCTGTAACTGGGTGATCCAAATTCTCGGGGTTCTCCGAATTCTCAAAGATTCCCAAGTTCTATCAGAAATTATTTTTAAACCTACCTCACTTCCAAGCCAAAACCCAGTCACACCAACAGCAACACCCTCCCAACTAAAAATCCTCAATGCCCGCAGTTCCCGTGTCCTGCAGAGACACCAACGACTGCAACGACGGCAACACCTGCCGCGACAACGTCTGCCTGCCCATATGCACCAGCGACAACGAGTGCGCGTTTAACGAGAAGTGCGTCCGCGACAACTGTCTGCTGACCTGCAGGCTCGACAACGACTGTTTCTTAGGTCACATATGCTTGCACAACATGTGCACCTTCGGCTGCCGCGCCGACGAGGACTGCAACGCAAACCAGGCCTGCATCACCAACAAATGCATCGACCCCTGCGAGGCAACCCCGTGTGGACCGAATGCCAAATGCACAGTGTTCAATCAGAGAGCCACTTGTTCGTGCCCTATAGGATTCATACCGAATCCCACCGCTAAAGTAGCTTGCCTGAGGTCACCAGGAACCGCCTGCCAAGCCAACAGGGATTGTGCCACGGGGACAGCGTGCATGGGAGGCGTTTGCACGCCCGTCTGCTCCACAGACTTGAACTGCTTGAGCAACGAGCGCTGCGACTCTTCCGGCATCTGCAAGTCCCTGTGTAGAAGGGACGAGGACTGTAGAAGTGGAGAAATTTGCGAGGGCCTCGTCTGCGCGATTGGATGTCGAGCGGACGTGGAGTGCCAGGAAAATTACGCTTGCAGAAACAACCAGTGCCAAGGTAGAAAGTTCAGCGCTCGAACATCTCTCACTTCTCTTTGATCGATCCTTTTCATACTCGTGATTTCTCCTATAGATCCCTGCGCCGTTCCTGATGCTTGTGGAGTGAACGCCAAGTGCTCGGTCGTGAATCATCAAGAATTATGTTCCTGTCCCGCGCCTCTGGGTGGAGATCCTCTGGTTGGATGCAAGCAGGCATTCCTGCCCTGCTCCACGGAACTGGACTGCCCCAGTGGTCAGACTTGCTACGGACGATCCTGCTATGCCACTTGCAGAAGGTAGAATAATTTACGGAATTAAATTGTATCAGTTTTTCCTGTTAGAGATTGACCGCGATTTGGTTCATTTTTTAGCGACGGTAATTGCCTGAGCGACGAACGCTGCGATGGAGAAATCTGCAAGGCGATCTGCAATAGCGATGACCACTGCGGGGCTAATCAGATATGCCTGAACAGGCTGTGCGACATTGGCTGTCGCAGCGACAACACGTGCCCCAACGATGAGTCCTGTGTGAACAATAAGTGCAGAAGTGAGGAGCTTGGATCCCTTGAAAGCCAGTTGGTTCTTTAGCTCAGGATATCTCTGAAACTAATTGGCTTCCTTCTAGATCCCTGCGAAGGTGGCAAGGCTTGCGGAGAATGCGCAGGATGCCGCGTAGTCAACCACGTGGCGCAGTGCAGCTGCCCAGCCAACTACTATGGCAATGCACTGAGCACCTGTGTCAAGTCTATGATCCCTTGCGACGGATCTTGCGAGTGCGATGAAATAGGCTTCTGCACCAACAGTTGCTTCAACCAGGACCAGTGCTCCTGCGGGGAAGTCTGCCAGTCTGGGAAGTGTCGCATTAAGTGTGACATTAACAACACCTGTCCGAAGGTACCGTCAAAGAGAATATCAGAAAAATCTGCTGTGGAAGAACCATAACTGAATTCAAAGGAATTTATTCGACTTATTTCTTGCGTTAAGACTAGTCGTGCATTTAAGTTCAGTCTAAGGGTTTCTTGGATGATTGCAGGGTTACGTTTGCGACGGAGGACTGTGCCTCATCGGTTGCCGCACCCACACAGATTGCCCATCTTCGTTGTCCTGTATAAACGGCCAATGCGAGGACCCGTGCTCCGCCAACGGATCGCCTTGCGGTATCAACGCTCTCTGTCGCGTTTCCAACCATCGCGCAGTCTGCCTGTGCCCTGAAGGTTTCCAGGGAGAACCTAGCCAAGAATGCTACCAATTGGAGTGTCACCGGGACGACGACTGCGAGGCGAACAAACGGTGCAGCGATGACGGGGTTTGCACGAATCCTTGCCTCCAGCACGGCGTTTGTGGCTTCAACGCGCAGTGCAGAGTAACGAACAGGAAGGCTCAGTGTTCATGTCCACCTGGACACTATGGAAATCCCAAGATCAACTGCAAGAAAGGTACGGGAGTTGGAAATATGGATAATGTTCCGTGTGGTTCTTAAGATGCTTCTTGTAGAGGATTCTAGGAGCTTGTAGTCCCGTAGGGTTCCTTTGAACTTGTGAACTAGGTCCTAAGTGTGTTAACTGATGCTTCAGGTGGGGACCAATGCCTGAGAAGACCCTGCGGCGTGAACGCCAAGTGCAGAGAAACCTTGAACGGTTTCGAGTGCACTTGCGACCCTGGATGTCACGGAGACCCACACCAGGCTTGCATCTGCGAGGGAGGAGAGCTCTGCAGGGACACTCGTTGCGGGTTGAACGCTGCCTGCCGGATCTACCAGAACCAGCCTCAGTGCTACTGTCCACCGAACTTCCCATTCGGCGATCCAATGCATGGCTGTAAGTAGTTGAAGAGTAACATCTACAGATGACATAATTGCTAATGATTCCATATTTCGTGATGATGAAATCTTCCTCGTTTATAATACTTTAGCCATCTCTTTTAAACGAATCTTTTAAGCTGTCTCGTAGAAAATATCGAAACTGAAATTTGCCTACGATTTAACAATTTACACGTTCGTGATTTTGGATGACAGGTAGCGTGGAGAAGAGCCTAGGCGACTGTCGCACGAACGGATGCGGCAAGGGGGCTGAATGTATCCGTGACGGCACGATATTCGTGTGCAGGTGTCCACCAGGCACCACCGGCTCTCCGGAAGACGAGTGCAGCACAGGTAAGGGACGGCCTACTAACTGTTTAACCGGGCGGATCGATTAATTCCATGTACAGCATTTGTGACTAGCGAGCTGAATACTGACGATCAGAGGAACATGGTCCGTAGAATAACCATGTATCGTCTAAGTAGGAGTTTGAAGTAATACATAGATGTATTAACTCCAGTGAAATCGTTTAACAATAATCGAGAGACAGATGTGATTGGACCGAATTGCCAGATATTATATTATACGTACGACACTGGATCTACCCGACAACAATATATCTACATATATATACCTTGTACATAGATCTACATAGTCAGGCATACTGTACATAATGTGTCCGAGAGGAAGGAACACGTTTCACACATGTCTCACACATAACTATTCATATGTAGAATGTT